>OY829327.1:64856999-66056999 GCA_963691655.1 Toxonevra muliebris | reverse complement strand
AAAATTTAACTTCTCCCATAGCAGTTATATTACTAAAAAAATGAGAAAGCCTTTTTTATGTAGCTAACCATTGCAGACACTTTTTCTTTTCGACTTGCCTCAACCCAAGTCTCAAATATTTCACAAATTTCATTTATTTGTAGCTAAAAGCAGCTAGTTTTCTGATTTTATGAAAATACATACTTGTATAATTGTGTATATGAAATACTGGAGGGGTATATTTTGATATTTTTGTAATATTCTTTCAAAGTTTACGATTGTTTGCAGTTTATATTTGGCAGACTGCTGTTTTTTTAAGTAACGGTTTTTAAAATATGGTAATCAGAAAAAAAAAGTGTTTTTGTGTTGTAATAATTCCATATTTTCACTACACATATAATTTATATATTTAAATATTACCAATAAGTGATATTGAGTACTAACATTTGCTCTAAATAATGAAATTTTCACCAGAAAAAAATGAGTCCTCCAGAATTTCGAACTTTGGAGGTGTGGAGTGGCTATAATAACAATAACATTAGAAAAAAAATTTAATAACTGTCTACTATTTTCACTTAAATAGATTGTTGAAATTAGGGAATTATTACAAAGATCACTGATGAGGAACCGTAGCTGGTTCCGAAACGATCGTCTGATCTGCTAGTTTTATGAACTTTTTGATATTCTTCTGGCATCATCGTTCATTCAAAGTCTAATTATTTCAATAATTATTTTGGATTTACTTTAATTAAAATGTTTTCTTTCGATGAGTAAACAAATGTTTGCATATTTTGAAATTTTTTTTTTGTATTTTCGGCCGCACTCGTGACACTGTGCGCCGTAAATATGTCGGCTGAATAATAAACCGAATTTTAAAAATAATTCAAAGAAGTTTTTATTTATTCAAATCTTTGTTAAAAAAAAGAAATGTGGTCGACGCATTCAGCCATTTCATTACAATCGTAGTGTTTTCAGACTCTATGATTTAAGACCGCAAAAAAATATATTGGTGAATGGAATTAGACCAAGTAAAATCAGGCCACTCTTTATTTGATACGGCGGTCAAAATTTATTTGAAAAAGGATTTTTGACCCCGCAGTCTAATAGTGTCTAATAGTCACATGGAAGTTGAAAATCGATTTTCGTTCGAACTTTTTCGAACGGCATTTGATTTTTCATCAATCAATTTTTATTTCCATTTTTTTGAGATCATTTACTTTTAACACACTTTTTACAAATAACTAAGGTCATCATGTTTAGCAGATGCTGAAAAAGTACTAAATATTGTAATAGATGGAATATTGTAGTAGCATTCTCTCTGAAATACAGAGTTGCATAGCGAAAAATCATAGCCAAAAAACGTTTTTCGTTGAAAATCGTCTAAAAATCAGATTTTCATTTGATAATTTTTATATGACGAAAATTTAATTTTCAAGACATTTTCAGCCAAAACCGATTTTGGGCACCAGCTGCCATGTGAACATACTATAAATACATTTTTCGATCGTGGATATAATTCATATGGCAAATTGAATGTTAATAGCTGTACAAAATGGAATGCGGCCTAATTTACGAGGTCTAAATTCCACCCAGCATGTTTTCATTACTTTTCCAGCACTGACACTAAATCACTCTCATTATAATCAATACAATTTCTGCTAATTGGAAAAATACTACATATTGCTTTCTCTATTCTTCAACCACGTATTTCCAAAAGTACCATTTCTCAGAAAATGGAAAAAACTAAAGGTTTGAAAACGTCTGTCAAAAACCATATAGATTTCGGAACAAAATAAGGTCGTCATAGTACCGAATATCGAGAACAATATGTAACCAATGTTACACAGGCCCATTCCTCAAAAATTGGAACCTCTTCTTTTTGCTGGTTAGGCTGTGGTTATATTGCGAGTATGCTCGGCGAACACCATGAAATTGTTGTTGCACCGAACACAAAGAGAGAGTCTTTACTCACTCTCACATCGAACACGATATGCTCGGTGCATTGTACACCGAGCACGCCGAGTATTCAGGGTGGCAATGAGTTATTTTTCAAAACAGTATCATTACATATAAAATAGTATTAATCAAAAACAACTCTGCAACGAGCTGAATGTAACCACCTTGACCGAGCACGGGAGAAAATGTTTTGTGTTCGTCGAACACCGAGCACTACCAATATAACCAGGCGCTCAGCTAACAAATTTGAAGTGAAATGTGTTCATCCTTTCTTTTGCTCAGTGTTCATTTTTCAAAGCAACAACAATTTCATTGTTTGACAGCAAAACATTGATCGTGTAACATCGCCGTTTGTGACAATTTTTTTTCACTCTTTCTTTTACTCTCTCCAGTAAAGTTTCCGATGGAAAAGTATGTGAACAAAGCTATTATTTTCGAATAGTTCGAGAATTACTGGCAGTAGCAAATGAGTGAGTATATTAGTGAAAAAGTGTCAATGTATTGAGTTTTTCGCTTTTGCGCTTTCGCGTGTAGCTACTAATATTTGAAATCATATAAAGGATATTGAAAGATTAAGAACTATCACTAAGATTGTTGATGAGGAATCGTGGCGGATTCCGAAACGGCCTCTGATTTGCCCGTCTCTGTATATACTGTTGTTGGGATGACTACACATACATTTTTTTTAAGTTTGTTACACATTATTTAATGAAGCACATACATGGAACAGTAGTCAAGACTTTGAAAAAAAACAACAAAGTAATTGTGTTTGTTTTTGTGATCAGAGCGCACTCAGAGTGTGCTCTAATTGGACAGAATACACACAAATTTTAAATGGCGGACAATTAATTTCTCCATTTTGCACAAAAAAATATCAAAACAATTGAAAACATTTTTTTTTAAAAATAAACTTAATTATAAATAGCTATTATCTGACATTTCGTGCTCTACGCGTTTTAAAATTGAATCAGAGTTGTCAGAGCACGCTTCGGGCGTGCTCGTGCTTTACTCTACTCCGTGTTTTGAGTTAAAAAAGAAAAACGCCTATTGCTGTCAAAATTTACTCGTGTACTTTGATACCGTTTGGCACCGCAAAAATCGAGAGTTTTCTCACCACACTGAAAAAATTTTACACCACATTCTACCACAGTACTTTGCTACCGTTTGGCACCCACCTTTTATCGAAAAGAGCGTTCCCGTCCATACTTGCGCGGTTTGCGAGTTACGCGTTTGCAGGAATCCTCTAATTGAAAAATGTGGTAGATCTACCACAATTGTGACAAAGTGTGGTATACGGAGCACTCCGAATTTTTAAATTGGCAATTAATTTGGGTGTGTGTGAAACGGTAAATTTTTACTCGGAAAATTAAATTTTGACAGTTTGAAAGAAAATATTGACACTATTAAGGTAGCTATGAACTCCCAAAATGTTCACTAGCTCAAGGGACACCGTAAATTTTGACAATTCAGAGTGAAATTTTAAAGCAACAAAACAAGTATTTTGTATGCTAATATACACAGTTGCATTTAACTAAAAATTTCAGAAATAATTATAATAACTAATGCATATAAAACAAATATTAAATATAGGAAAAAAGATAGCTATGGACTCTAAGGACAGGAAAAACGTGGATTGCAACAGAACCTGGATGTAAATAAATGAATTAAATTTATGTTATATATAATTTTTTCAATCATATTTCTGTTTTCATTTAGTTCAAATTTTTCATATTGATGCTGCAAAATTACAATTTTTTCTCACCATAGGAAATTTGTTTGCGCCACTATTTTCATCAAGGTCAATTTATACCAGTTGAAGTTACCAGCAACTCATTCTTCTTCCTTTTTCGTGGTCAATATCATAGGCTGTCAAAATCATTGTTTACTGTTGTTTGTTTGTTTACGTATGTTTTCCATTTTTACATTCTCTTCACGCCGCCATTATGGCCACAACAACAAAAATGTGTTGTTATTATTTTGTTGTAGGCTTATTTTGACATTTTATGATATCTGACGCAACAACAAAGATGTGTTGTTTTTGCCAAGATAAAATTTTTGTAATCTTGCTATCGCCTTCTACATGATTTCACCATGATTTTCTTTGAGTAAAAAGTTACCATTTCACACACACCCTTTATAAAAAAGTATCATTACATACAAAATAGTTTAAAAAAAAAAGGGATACACCTCGTCTCTTAACTAAGACCCTTTTAGCTGTAATAAGAAATGCAACTATGCACAAGATTTGGGAAGTGTATTGAAAGGCATTTACAGTTTTCCTGAGGATAAGCGCGTACATATTTCATTGGGAAAAGTTCTTGTTTTCACAAATAAAAACACATTTCAACGTTTATAAAACAATAAAAAAAAAGTTTATTAGTATATAGTTCTTGGCAATAAAAATTAAGCATAATAATTTAAGAAAAAGTCGGAAAATCAAACTTAAAAACTACGACCTAGCTAAGAACTTTTTTTTCTTTGGAGTGCTTCCTGTTCCCGTCTTTTTAATTTTCCCGTAGCTTTCCGTAAAACAGTTTTTATCCTTGTTATTTTTTACTTGGCCTTCCTGTGGACATGGCGCCAACTGATAACAGTTTATAAATTTTTGGTAATTTTGTGAACGGTTTGTCACTTGAGTAAATTCATCTGTGCGTTATTGTTTTTGATAATTTATGAACACAATTCAACTGCGTAATGTCAAGCAGGTATATCTGTATAATATCAGCATATTTGTGTATTTAATGGATTATTTTTTAATTTTCAGTACTTTTATCGAAACTAGTTCGGCGTCCACACCCCAGGTTGGGGATTCAGAATCGCCAGACGGCTACGGAAATGATAAAGCCAGTGGTACCTCCACTGATTCGAATTTGGTCGTAGTGTATGGGAAAAGTGGTGTCAGTTTCGATTCCAAGGCAATAAATAATCTAATAGGTATGAAACAAACTAGAAAAAATCGAATTTTTTAGTTTTATGTGATTGATTTTTATTTGTTTAGAAGAAAAAACTCTCTCATCTATAAGCGTTATTCGCATCTCATCACCCACTCCAAGTATGCTTGAAGAAGAAGAAAAAGCTGTAGAAGTTGAAATGGGGCTCGATGTAGAGTCCGATTTAAGTAGTGGTAGGGATAGTGCATCTGATGACATTGGACCAGATAATGGAAGTGATGGTATTCAAAACTCTGGTGAAGCAGATGATTACAGTGAAAGTGAAGAAAATTCCACAGATAATTACAAAAAATCAGAACACTCGAAAAATAAAAAAAAAGCCAAGGCAAACGTTAGAGTATTAAAATTAAGACGGAAACGAAGAAAGGAACGTCCAGAAATTGTGGGATTAACCGTGGAACAATTCTATTCCCCAGAAAATACAAAAGAAGTTGTTAAAGAAGCGTTAAGTAAGTTGTAAAACTGCATGAAAATAATTAAATAAAAAAACACGAACATTATTTTCAGAATTAGCAGGAGTTTCCACAATTAAACATACAGCAGACTACGAATTCCAATTGTATGTGATTAAAAATGACCACTGCTACACACCATTTACGTCACCGGCGCAAATGAAAGTAAAGATTGCTGAAAAGCTTAAAGCAGAAAAACAAGCGATATGTTCCCGTAAAATAATTCCACAGACTGCTATTAATATTAAGCAACTTCAAGCCAAGAAAAAGTTACTGTTAAGTGACACAACAATGGACGACAAGCAAAAACCAATAACAATAGTGAAAGAAAAGTTAGATACTAAAACTTTAAGGAACAAAGGAAACCACTCGCAAGGTAATCAAGACGAACTAATTGAAGACGATGATGAATTATATACTTCCGAGGAGGAACAAGTGAGCAATTTTGACACTGAGGAATCAGCTGAATCTGACAACGACCGCGATAGTGATCTTGACTTTGATGTTAATAATCGCAAAGGTCGTAAACGCAAAATACAAAAGAAATTAAACCGTTTAATTGTTACTTCAAAAAATCAAAGCAAACGCCAACAACCAACCCAAGAAGATTTAGATGAAACCTCGCCTTCAGTTTCGCATCGACCAAAGCCCACAAACAGTGACAATGGGAAATCTACCAAACCAACAATAATATCAAATGTCAAATTGACAACCATTGTTCCTGCGGCTACAGTACAAAAACCATTACAAGATGCAATTGCAACACTGCCTCCAATTTCTAAAAAACAAACAGTTGCCATTGAAGGAAAAATTGACAGTCCCAATTCACAGTTATCATCTATGGCTTGTACAGTGCGCAGAGGTCCTATAATTCAAGTTGCTGCAACTCTAACAACAAGTAGCTCCCAAATTCAGTCGTCGCCTCAAACAGTAAAGGAGATTGCCATAAATAAGGTGAAAAGTTTTATAAGTTCGGCTAGGAACGCATTATTAATATCCTATAAAAATTCGTTAAATGTTTTCATAGTTATATATATGAAAGCAAATAGGCTAGGCTATTTACTCTAGTTCTTCAAATTTTTTAGTTTTAAGTTTTTTCACATTTTTTAACTTTACTTTCTTCAGCTGCTAAAGTCATAGTCATATATTTCGAGGTTTTTCACAATTTGCAGATAATTATTTTAGTTTCCAACATCTTCACAGAAAAATTTTGTTCACTGCCGTAATCGTTCTTCTCTATGTCGACTTGGTCACATATGTCTGTCTGGAAAACATTAATTACCAACTTTTCACTCAACATAAGTCCGTTTTTAAAAGTTCCTTCATTACAACTTCTTTATTTAAATGTCATATTAAATATATTTACAGGTTATGGCTAGTCCTAAAGGAGGTTTTACAGATATCAGCGCTTTACTTACACAGCATGCAGAAAACAATTCCCCAGAAATTAACCTGCCAACCACACCTACGTCAAGCAAACGTATTCTAGTACACGCCGTTCCAACATCTTCAAAGGGATTCATGCCACTGGGAATCGAGACAGCTGCAAAAAACCAATTACCCGCACAAATCTCAGTTCAAACACATCAAAGTTCGTCAGAACTGGCGGCAGAGCACGATAAACAATTGGACCTCATTGATTCGATTGTTAATGATGAAATGCAGAAATCGAGTGGTATGATTGATCAGCAAGCTGCGCCAAGTGCTAATCAGAATATACCTGAGTTGGTAAAAATGCTGGAAAGCACAGAGCATGCCTTGGAATCAAATAAAACATCGCAATTAAATAATTTCACTCCGGCAGCCACTGTTGAGGACATTGACATTTCTAATGCCCCACTGTTAGAGACACCAGATGATGACATTCCCGACGATTTGTTGCAACATGTTGTTGAACTGATCGAAGATGATAAAACATTGCAAGAAGCTGTGGAAAAGCAAGTTTTCGGTGACGATAGCAGTGAGACAGTAAGTGGAATTGGTATAGTTTCGACAAGTACGACACCACCACCATTGGCACCAATATTCCAACAACAAATGCCAAAAACTACAACTTCCAGTTTAGAGGTATTTTAATAACTTTATTTACATATTCTTATATTAAAGGCATTTTTTTCCAAATAGCGCATACAAACATTGCAACATGAAACTCAAACAAAAAGCATTATACAAATGGCAATATCTAATGTTACACCGATAGTTGGTGCTTCACGTGTTACTGGCATTCACACACCCAAAACAACCCCCCTCATACGAAAAGAGCCTATTCAAATTGTTCGTGGGAATGGGCGTGTTATAACTTTACCGCCAATTGAAGCCCCAACTACTCGCGCCAAGCGGCGTGCGCAAACTCAACCTACACACCAGAACTTGAATACAAGTGGCATTTTCAATGAATCGTCCATGGATAGCTCTATACAATCTAATTCTTCATTAACAACTCCTGATACTAATGTGGCAGAAAGAAAACAAACCGACACTTCCGGTGGTAGGAGACGTGTTTCGAAAGAGGGCACAACTGTCGTTAATACATCAACCACGAGTGGAACGAATAAATCTGGAAAGAAGAAAACATCTGCTGCAGTAAGAAAAAGTACTTCAAATAAAACAAATAAAGGCGATAACAAAAATGAGGCTGAAGTAGAAGCCCCCGAATCACAGGAAGATGATGATGATCCTAACAAGTATGTAATCGTACCAAATTTGATTTTTTTATTCAATTTTATATCTATTTTTTAGGCTTTGGTGTATTTGTCGACAGCCACATAACAATCGCTTTATGATTTGCTGTGACGTTTGTGAAGATTGGTTCCATGGCACATGTGTTAGCATCACTAAGGCAATGGGATTGGAAATGGAACAGAAGGGAATTGACTGGACATGTCCAAAGTGTGTAAAGAAGCAAGAGGAAAAGGTTTGTTTCATATGTGAGAAAATACATCTTTTTTTCCAGTACCTTTTGTCAAATGCAGTCAACGAAAACTTTTTATACATTCAAAACATCGTGACGTAGAAAATCAAGTAGTATCTGGTTTAATGTAACGAAATATTGTATGTACTCAACCCTTCAACCCCAATCATCTTCCAAATATTTTTCAGCCCTACAAAGTAGTAGAATTTGGTAGTAGAACGTTGCTTAAAAAATATAACACTTGTTTAGAGTAAGTCCGGGTAATATAAGACACTTTTGTTTAAATTACTTCTGGTTTTGGCGTAACATAGAAAAATGTTCCATTTAACATGCTTAATTATTGTACTAAGCTTGTAGAATAGAAATATTATGATTGTCGTCAATTGTTTTATATGTTTGACATTTTTGAAGGCACTTAAACAAAAAAGTAGAGAGTCGAGGGTTCTGTAAATTTTCTGGGTAAAATGAGACACTTTGATGCTATATTATTTAACGTACCTTATATTCGAAAGAAGGAAAGGAAGTCTCATTCAACATGTCACAAATAATTTTATCGAAATTGTTTACATAAAAATAATTATCAAGTAATTAAAAAGTAGCAATTTGAGTAATCAAAAAAAGTAAGATTCTTTTATTGAACAGGAATCATAAAGTTCCGTTCTTTCTTGTTCTCTTCTCCCTACTCCCTTCCCTAAAGCGATGTACTCATATCGTGAATAAATTGTGAGTTCGAGAAGGGAATGAGGAATTTGGAGCGTAATTCCGACATTTTTCTAACGTTTGTCAAGTTGAAGTGAAATTTGTTTTTGATAAATAGTACAAATATAATTGAGAAAATAAAAAAACAATAGAAATAAATGATGTGTAGAACTGCATTAATGTGTTTGACTACGTAAATGGAAGAAGAAGAGGACGCATATAAAAGTAATCCAATGAAGTTACCAAAATGCTTGTAAGTTAAATTTTTAAAACACTTTTGCAAATAAGTGTGATTGGAAGATTAATTAAAGCATTTTGTAGGTTTCACAAATACTATCATGTCAACGAAGATTGTTTTAAATATTTGTTAGAAGAACTAACGGCAAGTGAAGTTGTTCCAAACAACTCAGAACAATCGTAGAACACAAATGAAAGGATTTTGGACAATTCGCAATATTTAGCCGAAGTGAAGAGTGTTAGAGAATCTATAGGCAATAGTCTGTAAAAATTACATTATATAAACATTTTGTTTTCAATGATACATTTTATGTTTTCGACCATGTTACATGGCCTATAAAGTATTTAAAATTTTTTTTTACAACATTTACACCAACTTATGGTGTGAATGTTGGAAGTGGACTGTGGGGAAGTGGGCTCACGGAGTAAGTTGGCATTCGGCTTTTTCACTAGGATACTGTAGCGGTAAATCAGACAAGTTTCAAAGTTACTGTTATTGATTCCCTTTATTTCTATAAGAGTTCGATGCAATCAAACGCATTTCTTATAGCTGCTCTTAGAAACGTGTTTTGAAATCAAATATAAGTACTTTTTTTTTGAAGTTTTTAAAAGTTTGTGAAGTGACTATTTTTCGACATTTTCACAATGTGAGGAACTGGATTTAAATCAATTTTTCTTCTAGTTTTCAACAGTGCACTAATATAAATTAAAGAAGCATTTAATGCTTTTTTGAAATTTAAGCTGTTTTTTTTTCTTTATTTTGCTGACGTTTTTTCAATGACTTTATGTTGCACTTTTTTTGTGTCGAATTCCCACTTTTTTTAAGACTTAGCAATAAAATCATAATTAAACTTTCTAAAAACATAACTTTTATTTAATTAATTGAATTACTTATCATTTTTATAAAACTTTTAAAATGCCATTTTGGCATTTTTCAACTTTTTCGAAAATCGGCTATAAAAATTATTTCTTATTCAGAAACTGATAAACGGCTTTTGGCAAAAAGTTGCCTTATAGAATGGCCTACAATGAGGCATACTCTTTTTTTTCAAATTCAACACGGTAAAAAATTTAAGGCGGAAACAAAAGTTTCCGGTCGGACCTACAGATCAGAAATTTTTTTTTTTTTTTTGTGTGGCTGTGTAATTTTTTTTATAAAGTACACATATGTAAATTAACTTCTTTTAAATTTAATATTGAGCCGTTGGAAGTAAAACTTTTTGTGGTCACATCATAATCTCAAAATTTATTTGCAAAACGCCTGTGGAGATACTTGATCACACCTGCTGCGGGATACTTGTTGTCGGGCGATTAAGGCGATCAAGTATCCCCTAAACACTGCACTATAGGGCTTATGAAAAATCTAGCTGACCAAAGTTCGAAAAATCGACTATCTCGGTTTGAATTCAAAATTATATGGGTTTATTCTCTATAGATACCTCATCATAATCCACCCACAGGATATTCTAATTAGGTGAAAGATCTGGCTGTGCGACCGTCGAAAGTTGCAATGTCCTGCCGCTAGTTTTAATATCTTTAAAAATGCGTTGCACATAAAATGTAATGACTTAGCCAATACTAAAGCTAGAGACTTATTTTTGGTCTCATATTAAAGAAAAAACTTTACACTATTAATGTCTGTGATGAAAAATTAATTTACCCATTTTCTGAAACCTAAAAATGCTATGAAAAAATAAAAACATTTTTTATCATATTATATTTTTTTAATGGATGAGAAAAAAAAGCTCCGATTTGCTCCGAACGAAAATAAAACCATCATAAGGAGTGAGATTGAAAAAATCTTAACACACGTTTTACCTAATAATTTTTTTTTGGTGTAAAATTTAAAAATTTCTTTGGTTTAGTTATCTTTGAAAAATATGTCAGTTGTTATTTTTAATGATAAACACGTTCATTTTTTGTGAGTTTGATCAAAATGAGTGAAGAAAAAGAAGTACGTCTTAAAATTATAAAAAATTTTCAAAAAAATCCAAATTTGTCCTACAAAAAATTGGCCAAAGAATTGAAGGTCTGCCGTCAAACTGTTTCCAATGTTATTAAACAGTTTCAGGAGAATTTGACCATCGATAGGAAATCTGGTTCGGGAAGAAAACAAGGACCACATGATATTGGGGAAGCCAAGAAAATAGAAAGCATATTGAAAAGATCTCCAAACACATCTGGTTGAAAAGCTGTCCGGTTAGCCCAGTGCTCTGATTATTTGGTGCGAAAAGTTAAAGCCAATGCAGGTTTGAAAACATACAAAGTCCAAGTTCCAGACAGGAATGCTGCAAAAAATTTAGAAGCCAAAAGTAGGGCTCGGAAATTAAAATCGACTTTCATACAAAAAAATATTCATGTTGTATAAAGGACGACGAAACGTATGTACTGACAGATTTTACGCAGCTTCCGGGTCAAAATGTTTATATTGCTGATGCTCGAGGAAATGTCGAAGAACAATTTAGAATCCAAATGCAGACAAAATTTCCTAAAAAATTCCTGGTATGGCAAGCTATATGCAATTGCGGCAAAAGAAGCAAGTCATTTGTTACAGTGGGCTCTATAAATACCGAAATATACATCAAAGAATGTTTGAAAAAAAGACTTCTTCCTTTCATAAGAGAGCACAATGTGTCCACATATTTTTGGCCCGATTTGGCATCATTTCACTACGCCAAGAAAGCGGAGCGGTACCAAAGTAATAACATAGTTTTTGTACCAAGAGAAGCCAATCCTCAAAATTGTCCGTAGCTAAGACCAGTGGAGAGATATTAGGCTCTTGTGCATAAGAGTGCTCTTAAAGAGCACAAAAAAGGTGTCCCAAAATATCGAAGATTTTAAAAGGAGTTGGGCAAACATGTCCAAAAAAGGTGTCTGAAACAACTATCAAATCTCTAATGGAAGGCTTACCAAAAAAGGGCCACTAGTTCATAAATAGTGGTTAGAACTATAAAAGTTATATTTTTATGTAATTTGTAAAATATTATCAATTAAATAAAAAAAAATCAAAACTCTAAGATCAACCGTTTAAAAATTATTGAATTTTATATATGTTAAGATTTTTTCGATCTCACTCCTTATTATGTGTACAGCTTTAATAACAAGCATTTGTTAAATCAGAGGTAGTTATTTAAGGTGTTATATTTAACCCATTTTAAATGTTAATCAGATAAAAATAGGTATACGGAGTTAGTATAAAGCCTTATTGACTTTGTATGAAAAACTTTTTAATCAGGCAATTGCAACGCCTACCTCCAAAATAAACGTATGTTAAATTTTAAAAATGCAATAACTTTGAATTTATTTCAGATATAATCATTAAATTAAAGCCATGCCAAAAATAAGAACTATCGGACCATACCTCTCATATAAATATAATCACTAGACTGGCCCTTATTTGAAAAGTTATTCCGAATTTCGAGGGTACTGGAAAAACTAATCCAGAAAAAATTTCAGCTCAATCGAATTTTTGAGCTATCCCTTCAAAGTTTTGAAACTTTGGTTTTTTGCCAAAATTTTCCATATTTTTTTTTTCTATAAAGATGCATTTGCATCTATTACCTTTCCAGAATGCCCAAAATCGATGTAAAAACAACGAAGATATAGGGTTATACAGATTTATTGTAATTAACACAGTGTGACAAAAAAAAGAAATTTTAATATACTCTTTTCGAGGTTTGCACGTGTCGTAGGTCTAGTCAAGCAGAAAAAAACTGCATACTCAGAATTTTGAATTGACCCTCAAAACCTGGACTTAGGGCCGAAAACCCCATTTTTGATAGGTTAAATCATATACTTGCCCGTAACTTTTTATTTACCCTACAAGTAAGTTTTCATATGTTATTCAAAAAAGGAAAACAGTATATAAATTGCTAATATATCTTAAGGAATACCGGAGTTAGAGGGCAAAATATACCGACAATTGAAATTTTTTCATTTTGAATGATGTTTTAAACGACTATTTTGTTTACCAGTGTATATATAAAAGTATATATATATACACTACATTCAATTCTGAGGTTTGACTGAGATATTTGACTTCAAGCACCATATACTAGAGAAAAATGCGTACATTTTTAAGCTGCTGTATTGTATACTTCAATAGGAAATTTTTTATGTGAGCGAATAAAAGAGTTAAATAAGTCAGCCACACCTCAATGGCTTGTTGGAAACAAAATTGAATGTAGTTTAGTGTAAAAAATATATTTTGTATTATACAATGGAGAATTTTGGTAAAAAAATCAAAAATTCTTCTATTGAGTTAAAATTTTTCTGGATTAGTTTTTCCAGTAACCTCACAAAATAGTCCCCGGAGAGCGGGTTTCGGAGCAGCGGGTTTCGCCCATACAACGAAGGGCCAGTCTAATAATCACAAAATACTGATATTTTTTTTTATTATTATGTGTTCTTAAAGTCTCACATGTATGAGAAGTAGGCGTAACAACATTCCAATCGTGATAATTTTTACCTGGATATATTAATATGCTATTATTTACCAGCAAATGCAATTTCATCACTATATCTGCAATGAATTCCAAGTTATAGAGTTTTAAAAATTTCACACATATGGGAGGTGGGCGTGGTAATAATCCGATCTATCCCATTTTTGCAATGATATATGGTAATAATAATGTTTATAAGTACATACATATCTATAATATATACTAAGTTATACCCTTTTGGTGGTTTCATTTGTATGGGAGGTAGGCGTGGTAATAGTCCTATCGTTATAATTTTCTACGCAGTAATTGCTAATGACCCCGTGAGCAAATGAGCCGAATTTCAGAATTTTGGCCAGCTAAATATGGATTTGGCCCCATAGTGCACTGTGAGATTGCAAATCAATATTTTATTCACCTTTTACATTTACAAAACATGCCACGAAACTACAAAAGAAATCCAGGAGCAAAAGCCAGGACTCCAATTGATAGCAAAAACCTCGAACAAGCAGTTAACTTTGTTGTTAACGAAGCATGGCCTATAAATGAAATGTTATGATATTGAAAAGACATGTAAGGGCTAAGCGAGCGAATCCGAGCCTTATTTGCTACAAATCAGATTACAGAAATACTAAACAATTATTTTAAAAAATCAAGTAAACTACACCGTGGAATAATATCTAAGCAAGGCCACTTAACTAAAACTAAATTTAGCGTAAAAAGCAACAAGCAAATTCCCAGTTCTTGGAGAATTAATGAAGAAGCTGGGTATGACTAGTTATTAGAAATGGGCGCGTGAGTTTTTGACTCGTGCTCACGGCTTGGAAAATATTACTCACGCTTGCTCACGCACGTTGATATTTTTCCAAAAAATGCACGCATGCTCACATACGGTGTCTTTTTATTTTTAAATTTTTTGATTATGTTTGTTGGTTGAGTCGAAAAAATAACTGGAAAAGGATATTTAGTAAAATCTGCAAGAAAAAGGTGCTACAAAGCATTTAAATGGCCTGAAAAGAAATACTTCGGGAAAGTTCAGAAAGCTTCAGAAATCCAGAACTAAAGGCTTTAAGTAAATGTATAAGTTATTTTTTTTTTTCAAAATCCTTACGAATTTTTAAAGTTGAGTAATATATACTAAGTAGATACATATGTATATTAGATGGCTTATTTGCTCCATACATTTTGCTAAAGTATTTCAGATCTTAATTGTGACAGCAGAATATCATCCTAAAGTGACCATTAAGTACTTTTTTTACAAATTTTTAAATTCATCCGTTAGGATTTTGAATATAGCGGTAATTTTTTTGAAACTAAAGTAGGTAATTCAATTTAGTTTATTTAAAGTACAAACATTTTTCAAATCGAGTTATATTTGAACTAGTAAATTAACTTTTAGTGAACCCATGTCGAGTACAATCAAGTTCACCTTTGACAAATGTCGTCAAAAAATTGCACGAAAAAACAAGTCAGGAGTTGAAAAAATTGTTTTATCGTGGAAATTTGTATTCTTTATTTTCGTCTGTCAATTACAGTATTATATGTACAGGTTTCCCACGTACAACACGGTAGTCGTAGAGCACGATTTCGCTCCAACACGATTTATTGATAGCAGAAATCCCCATATAACACGATGACACTATAGCACGATTTCCTTCCAACACGATTTGCAAATAGCTGAATCCCCAGTATAACATGATTAGTGAAAATCATTTGGAAATTCAAATCGCTTTTTAAATTTGTTAATAAGCTATTTAACTACAACTCTAATTTTTATTTGCTAAATTTATCAAATTCCAGTTCACTCTGTGTTCTAGTTTCATTGTTATTTTTGCTTGTTAAATTCAAATTTTTTCTTTAAATCTTCCAATAAATTATCTGTTAAGTGCTTATTATTAAAATTTTTTTTTATAAAATCAATATACTTACTTTCTGTTACTTTACTTTTTACAATCAAAATTAAAAACTTTAATTTATTAATAAAAGAGAGAAAATGTATCAAACCGTACAAAAAGTTAAAATATACATAAAGTAAATGAATGCCCCTGCATGTGACAGCTCGAACGACACTAATCCCAAAAAGTTATTTTTTAAACTCTTGGAACATAACCCTATTTTTGTACGATTACGTATATAATACGGCAGATTTCTAAATTCTTGGAGCCTAACTCCGCTTTTCATACTGGTTCCTTGTTCCGTATAACATGAATTCGCACAACACGATGCTTTTTTGTAACCTAACTATCGTGTTATACGGGGGACACCTGTATTACATATTGATATAAATTAATAATTTTGACGCAAGCGATTTAGTATGGAGAAAATGTTAAAAGTTAGTAGTTACGTCTTAATTGCTAAGTTTCATTAATTTAAGGCAATTTGTTCAACGCTTGCTTTGTTTTTTTGCATTTTTTTGGCGACATTTGTCAAAGATGAACTTGATTGTACTCGACATGGGTTCACTAAAAGTTAATTTACTAGTTCAAATATAACTCGATTGTTTTTAAATAAACTAAATTGAATTACCTACAATCGTACTTACTTTAATTTTAAAAAAATTACCGCTATATTCAAAATCCTAACGGGTGAATTTAAAAATTCGTAAAAAAAACTGCTAAATGTTCACTTTAGGCGTTAGGGGTGGCTTAAGGTTCAGTTGTATCAAAAAACTGGGTAATGGATATCTAAACATGGATATGGATATCTAAAAATCTTGTATATGCAAGTTGAATGCTTTTTCCATACAAAATCCCAAACCTATTGTAAAACATCCTTAAAAATTACTGTTTTCGGAGTAGCGCATCCAGTTTTCACAAATTGAAATTTTTTTTTTTTTCATTTTAATTGGTTTTTAGCACCCTATTTTCATATTCTGCTGTCACAATTAAGATCAGAAATACTTTAGCAAAATAAGCCATCTAATGTATATGAATGGATAAATTGTTTCTTTGCCATATTCTTTATACCTATGAAAACGTTTTTATTTATTATTTTAATGAAATACATCTTTTGTTTGTTTTAAATTATTGGGTTTTTTAATTTTTTGGAGACTTGTTCCTCATTGATCATGTCTCCCAGATTTCGTGATAAAATCTCCCGTAGATGTGGATACTTGATTCGGTTTTATCAACATCGTAATTATCTTATACATTTCTTTTTTGGTAAACGATAAAAAAAAATGAAATGGCATTCAAATAACAAAACTACTATTACTAAATAACAAATGTATTTATTTGATAAAAAATAAAAAGGTTCAAAAAGAGGACTTGGTTCCAAACTTCTGGCAATATCCAGAGTTTCTTAAATAATTTCAACTAATAGCTCAAGCTGTCTCTTATTTGTTACTTTTGTGATAATTTAATAACTTTCCTTCAGACATCAAATTCGTATTTGTTGAAATAAAGAAATTTCTTAATAGCCCCTAAGACTCCATTTTCCGACTTCAGGTTCATACTGTGGGAGAACTAGATGTAGTGGGAAAAAACTACGCAGTCATGATCAGCGACCCTAAATTACTATAAAACAAAGAAATAAAATTTTGTTGTACTGTGGGTTTTCATTTGACTAAAATAAAACTGTTTTAAATGAAAAAATAGTTTTTGCATTGATGTTAAAAAAATTCTATAGTATCGTAAATTATGATTTTTCCATGAACAAATATATGCTCATGTTTTTTGTTATAAAATTTTCTATAAGATAAAAAAGTCAACTTTTTGTCACCCATATAATTATTTTGAGATATAGGGCTTCAAAGTTGAGATTTGTTGGAAAAAAACGAAATATTTTTTTTACCTTTTTACTACTATTGGATCTTTTTATTCCTTAAAATTTTTGTCTGACACTCATCTAAAATATACAAAAATTTTAAATTTATTGGCATTTATGTGAAGTATGTACTCTCAACAGTGCACTTTTTTGAACTTTGCTATTTACATAGAAAATTGGGACCAATCGAAAAAAATCATTAGGATATTAGGATTCTACGGAAAATTTTACTATAGAAAGTGTTATCGTCATTCGTTGTGGTGAAAGTTTTTGTAAATTTGTAGAGTAGTGTTATATATGTTTGCCATCTCAATACCTTTTATTTGGTATCAGGAACAACCGGATATTTCGAGTTATGATTTTTAAAATGTAAAAAGTCGAAAAAATTAAAACATTACAATCAGGCATGTTCCAGAATTCACTTTCGAGTGAAAGTGAATTTAAATCACATCAATTTCACTATTTGGTGTTCTAGAATTCACTTTGTGAAATGAAATCACTAGCATTTCACTTTCACTTTTCTTACTCGTTGTTAAAAGTGAATTTTACCCAAAAAAAAAGTGATTTGAATTCACTTTAGCAGCAACAAGTGAAATATAGCAGTCGGCGCAAAAATGTAAGTAGATTTAATAAAAAATTAATGAAGATTAAAAATAAAAGTTTCAACCACCTCAATATCTGCTGTGGTCGCTGCTGCCCCTAGTACAGCCGCCTCTTTCACTGTTAATGTTCGCCTTTTAAATTTTACGCTAGCATATTGGTTTTTGACTTCAATATTTAGCGCATATACAATTAACCCTTAACTGTGGAGGTGGTGGTAAATTTTACACCACCTTGTAAAATAAAGTGCCAGTTTTGTTGAACTTAAAAAAAAAAAGTTTTCAAATTTTAGATTTATTTTAATTATAAATGGTATTAGCTTGTTTTCAAAAAACAAATACTTATCAAAAAACCTTTTTTTACTAAAATTTTATAAAAATTCACCTCCATAGTTAAAGCATTAATATTTTTAAATTTTCACAACTTTTGTTTTTTTCCTTGCGCCAAGAATCAGCTGATTGAAAATTACAGCGAGCTGCAAACATTACAACAAGTTAAAAAAGATAGTGAATATGAATTCACTCGGTTTCTGGAACACCAAAAACCATTTTACTCAATTTCAAATTCATTTTCACTCGGATTCTGGAACATGTCTGAATATCTCAAAAACGAATCCATGAAAAAATTTCAACTTTGACTTTCGAACTCAACGGGAGAAAATTTATAAAAAAAATGTTATTTTATAGCAAGTGTAATTTTGAATACATCTGTATTTGAATCGACGTTACGTAACGCAGTTTAGGACCCCATGTAACAAATCGTCCAACTCCTCCTCCCTCCGTCGCGCCTTACGTAATATGTGAACAGCCCCTTAGCACTCTTTGTTACATTTGTGGATTTGTCAAAATTTTCCTGTTTGTACTTTCGATGCATCCCGGCAGATGCAACAAGTTCGCTATACAGTTTTTGTCGGATCATTTGACATACTATGGCGCTAGGATTACGTTCAGTCGATAAAGTAGTTTACATGAAGGAGCGAGTGTCCCGTATTACCAGGTGTCTCATATTACCCGGACTTACGCACCAACTATTTGTTATTATTTGAATTGCATCTAGCAGAAATTCTAATTTAATGCAAATTAGAGATGGGCGCGTGAGTACTTTTCACGCATGTTCACACACGCAGTTAACTTTTCATTTATGTTACATAAGGTTTGTGCACGATGAAATTACTTACGAACTAGTGAACA
This sequence comes from Toxonevra muliebris, assembly GCA_963691655.1. Taxonomy (NCBI): domain Eukaryota; kingdom Metazoa; phylum Arthropoda; class Insecta; order Diptera; family Pallopteridae; genus Toxonevra; species Toxonevra muliebris. Next base: position 66,037,820 of record OY829327.1, on the reverse strand, counting down.
TATGAAAAAGAAAAAAACTTTATGTTAACAGAAGTTTCATTAATGTTTTTATTCATCAACAAAATATTTTTTGTTATTAACTTTTAATAAAAATTTTGATTTTTTCCGAAATGCCTCCCATTAAGCTTTTAATAGTGTTTTCAGACATTTTTTTACTTGATGATAGCCACTTTTTGGAAAAACGTGGAGAAACGGTTGCAGCAACCTGTTTTGTGCCCTTCATGGTCCTTTTTACCAGAGCCCAATATCTTTCTATTGGTCTGAACTCTGGGCAGTTAGGTGGATTCGCATATCTGGGTACAAGTGTTACATTATTATTTTCGTACCATTCAACTGCTGCTTTACTGTAATGGCACGCAGCCAAATCAGGCCAAAAAAAAAGCAGAAACTGGGGGCTGCACTTTCTTGCAGACACTCCCGGATATATATATCGGTGTTGATTGTCCCAGTTGTTACAAATGAATTGCTTCGTCTACCACAGGTACAAATTGCCTGCCACAGCAAAAACTTTCTGGGGAATTTAGTCTTCTTCTGGGTCTTATAGTGCTTCTGGAAATTCCCTCTACGATCTGCAACAAAAAAATCCACACCTGGAAGCTGTGAAAAGCCACTCAGTGCATAGGTCTCATCGTCCACAATGCAGCAATCAAAATTCCTTATGAAATCATGGTGCAATATTTTGGCTCGCTCTTTTACCTCGCTACTCTTCTTCGTATTTCTGTCTGGAACTTTTTGGACCGTGTATGACTTCAGCCCTTCCTTCTTCTTAGCTTTTCTAACAAAAGTTTCCTGCGTGATGTATTGGGATTTTTTTTTAAAGAGCTATCACATCCTTGTCCATAGCAGGGTTATTAAACCCCTCCTTTTTGCGACTTCCTTGCTTCCTATTAATGGTCAGGCGTTCATTGTATACTTTAGTAACACACACAACGGTATTTCACGAAACCCGTGCTTTTCGAGCAATTGCTTTGAAAGTCAAATTCGGATTTTCATTGCGCAGCCTAATAATTTTTTCACACACTTCTATTTCGCTGCTCATTTTGAAGCCAAAAACTATCGATTGATTTCAAAATTTGACATGAAAGCTTAGACATGTTTAACCCATTAAGGACGAGCGGGAACCAAAGTAGATAGATCAAGAAAGTAAATTGTTTTTGAACCTGACTCAGGAACGGCTCAGCGACAAGGCACCGCTAGGCATTACTGGGTTAACAAAGCTACTTGGATGTGAAAAAATATTAAATTTGAACTAGGAAAACACTATGAGTAAAAACGTATGCACTAGTTTCATCGTGCGGCAACCTTACAAGATTTGTAATGAAATGGCAAATCTAAAAAAGTTATTAAATTATGAGATAATCTCATGTTTGCCATCAAAAGCAAATCTCGCAAACAGCAATATTTTCGAGATATATTTGTGTTAGTTTTGTTTTCAAAAAATTAAAATGTATATCTTTCTTTAACATTTGGCATTTAATTTAAAAAAATTATATTTTTAAAAAATTTAAGATTTTAGAAATTCCACTTTTTTCACTTTGAAATGCAAAAACTTAACCACTGTACGTCAAATAAATATATACCTTTAAACGTATTACTTAGGGAGCGTGGCAGGACTAAATTTTTTTCAAATATTTGTATTATTTTTATCACATTTCCGATCGGTATAATCAGCCATGTTCTGAATTTCACTTTTGAGTGAAATTGAAATCGAAACAGTGCAATTCATTTTGCTGCAATTTCAATTTCACTCGAAAGTGAAATTCAGAACATGGCTGAATGTAATATGTATTAATGTGTTTTTTAAATTACAGAAACAACGTAAAATTACAGACATGCTTTTATCAACTAAGAAAACGATAGCAGTACCTGTAGCACCTGAAACAACAACAACACCATCGTCACCAATTGTTGATAATATTGCTAAAGAAATCCAAAATGTTTTGCAAGTAGTTGATGCATCTGCTGTTCAATCTCCATCGCTAGATGCAATACCAATGATGTCACCGAAAATTATTGTTCCTCACAAAAAACAATTGATAAATATCAAAAAGATAGCGATAGATGAGCAGTTTATTTCGCATAAAAGTTCGGAACTTTCTAAAACACCTGATATAGTAATACCCAATGTTCAAAAGAAATTGGGCACATCCAACATAAATCCAAAGCCTACACCTTCTCCTTCAGAGACGCCAACAAAACGAGTTGTTGCTATTCATAATCCCATTGAACAAAAAAACATAACCTTTCCAGCTGGTAAGTCGACAACTGCACTAAACAAATCGGTAACATCGCAACAACGAACAAAAGTGCAAAAACTGCCAATATCCAACACTCCAATTGAACCACGAACATTCTGCATTGTGTGCAAGAAGATAGCACGTCCCAATTCCATTTATTGTAGTGACGATTGTATTCGCAAACATGCTCAAAATGCACTTAATGTATTCTCAGCAAAGTCTCCAGAACCAATTGCAATCAGCCCGCAAACTAAGATGATCTCAGAGGACAAGAAAAAGAAATCGAAAGGTCTCTTTGAAGATCTTCTCTCAATGGCCGATCTCAAGCCTAAAGTGGAAAGGGTATTTATGAAGAAATTTTATCGCAAATTTACTGTTTATATATATAAATTATTTTAACTTCTGTAGGTTAATGTATTCGAACGGAAGAGTGGGCGTGTTCTCACTGGTAGTAGTGCACCAACGACTCAGAATCTAAAGAAGTGGCTCCAAGATAATCCAACTTATGAGGTTGTGCAACCAGGAAGCATCCAGGCAATTGAAATCGAGGTATGCATTCGAAAAAGTCTATAAAGCTTCTGAACAGAACTCATACATAAAAAGATAGAACTGTATATAGCTACACTCATAAGGAATATTAGAATAAGGTACATCAATTAAAACCGGACTCTTACCAAAATTTGAAGGATTCAGCTAAGCTATGCAAAATTCTCCAACAGGACCGCACATCATTGTCATTCACCCTTATGCTAGAATTCGATTTTGTATATAAACGAATTCGTTGCTATGCTTCGCAAAAAAGGAAAATGGTATGATGCCACCCCTTTCGTAAGTCAGTTTACGAAATCAGTTTTTTGGCAGAAATAAGAACAAGAGAATAAAAAAAGAGAATTCATTTAGTAGAAAAGTGATATTTTGCAGTTAATTGTTCAAGAAATAGGGTCGGTAGTCGCTGCACTTATATCTCAGGAGAAAAAAGAAGCATGCAGAAATAATTTGCAGCTGCATGGACACATCTAATTCGTTCTCTCTTCCCGTCGTTGAAATGTGTGATTTCGTTTCAACCCACAGTCTACAGTTCCTCTAATGCCTGCCGTACTAGTGTGCATGCCAATTAATGCAATGACAGATTCCGCCAAATAATTAAAAGCAGGTATCCTATTGGGTCCGCCACCTGTTGCCCTAATTTCTGACATACACCTGCGGTCGCGCACATCTTACCACTTCATTTTTCTCAGCATTATTAAAATTTGTCCGCTTAAGTTTGAACCATATTCCTAATTTTTTTAAACGTGTATTTAATAGACAAATATATGCTATTTAACAAAATTTAATTGATTTTAAATGTGTGCTCTTCGTCCTTTTCATGTTAAATAAAAAATAGGGATAATATTGATTTTCATATATTTAGTTCGTTTTCAAAAATGTTCAATTTTTAAACAATTTTAAAAAATTTGTGTTTTGTTTTCTTAAACATTAGATAAAACAATATTCTAATCTTAAATTTAATAAGATGTCGACCTGACTTTGAATACAATTACAGCTTCGATTCGAGCAGGCATTGACTCAACTAGATTTTGTAAAACAAATTTTGAAATTTCCGTTTCACAAAGCATTTGTCTATTAAATACACGTTTAAAAATTTACACTGCGCGACAAAATTAAAGTTTGTGAATGGTTTGACAATTTTCGCTAGATTTAGTTAGCACTTGTAATCCAACTACACTTTTTTCCAAGGAACTAGCAATCCTTAGTTGGTGGTCCCAGACTATTCAATTGCAAAGTGACACTCTTCCAAAAACTCGGGGCATCTTCTTCTGTCCCTTTGGCAAATCCATGAGCGGTTTTCTTTTGATCTTTCCTTCATCCAATGCACCAGCCTTTCGTACTGGGTATGGTTTGTTGTGATTTTCAACCTGGCAAAAGCGCACATATGTATTAATAATAAAATTAATTTTATATTAGGCTTGATGCCTTACATATTTTATGTTTTTTGTACTTGTCTGTATGTTATTTAATCTTTTTTTGTTGGCGATTCTTTTAGCTCCGACATCTTATTCGTACAAAATGCCGCTCAAAAACGGCAAATTTATGATCCGTTCGTTTTCAGGCATACCATCATAAGGCATAAGAAATTTCAAAACAGCAACACGGATTCTAGCATTTAAAAGTTCGTGTTTTTATTGTTGGACTGAAAAAGTCATTAAATTTGTAATTGTAATTGTTTTAACATGTGTTTTTATTAAGTACGCAGTTAATTTCAGGAAAAAAAAAATAGTTTGTAACTTATTTTTGACAAAAAAGTAAAAAAAAAAATGTTCAAAAAATTGAGTGATCTCAAAACTATTGTTTGGAGTGGGTGTCTTGGAAGCATTTTGAAAAAAATTATACATTGCATTTTGTGCATATGTATGCTGTGTGATTGTGGCAGTGTTTACATCTCCTACGGGAGCTATCTGGTCTGGCAGCAATCGTGCGAATTGCATATGTCATGTGGGAAATGTAAAGAATTTAATTAAAACAAGAAATAGAATAAAGTATACAGAACTACATATATTTTATTGTAATGAAATAAGGTTTTCGGTCATAAGGCTAAATATGTACTAAAATATAATTAAAAACTTATATTATTTTGCTTTAACAAAAAAAATCATTTTTTCTGATATTGTCATTAAAATGACCAAAAACTCAAAGCACTGAAATTACCCTAAAAATGAACTGGTCTAGTGACAATGGTCCGTTTTCGCATTTGGGCTTCTTTTCAGATAACCTGGGCCAGTTCAGCGATGAACAAGTCGAACATTTTCACCAAGAAATTGCTACAATTGGAGGAAAAAATAAAATAAAAATGATTTCAGAATATTGTTGGTCACTTCAACGAGAAACCGATGGTGCTGAATTTAAAAAAAAATACCGGTTAATCACACGTTTTTGAGTTGAAAGTTTAATAACTCAGTCAATTACTTACCGATTTTTAAAAACAAACTTGCGTGTTTTTAGAACAAATCCGTAAGTAGTGTAGCTCTTTTATAAAATAGTGCGTACAAACACCGTCAAAGTTGAGAAAAGGCGAAAAAAGTGAAAAAAATTGTGTTTGCTAGATAAATGCACACAAATTCCACAAATCTTCTAAAATAAAATATATATCGTTCGAAAGGTCTAAGTTTCTTTTTTCTAAAACCGGTAAGAAACTGTAAATCTGTTGATTATCAACCAAGTTACAGGCTTATAAGTGCCCAAAGGTAACCAAACCCGGTTTTTTAACGGTAAATCAAGATTTTGGGGGTGTTTGGAAAATTTCAAGTACAGACTCTTGTTTTACTCGGCAAGACCTACAAGAAAAATAGTAAGACTTCCCAGGTATTTCTACTTCACTAAATTTTGTAATACTGTGTTTTTCATTCAAAATTATTAATTGTTTCATTTTTCAGTGCTTTTTATTACTTAAAAGCAAAATTAATTCATTCATTGTTTTTTCTCAGGGGCCGTAATCATTATAAATAGAATGAAAAAATCTATTTAATTGATCTTCAACAAAAATTATTTTTCGATTTTTTATTTTTTGCTCAGAAATTTTAATAATTTTTTTATTTTATTATGTGATTTTTTTTATGAGTTTAAGAAAAAAAATCATTGTTTGATTTTTATATTTTTGATTGAAACGAAAAAATCAAATCTTTACACAGCTTTGTAGTTTTGAGCTAGGTGCGTGCAATTATTTGTGTTGTGTGTTTTTGCACAAAGTACCGCTTATCTGTATACATATGGCCAATTCACAAGGTGTCTTATTTGATGTCGTATCCTCTCATTTGTTATAAATTCTCTCACTTTTCATATAAAATTATCCGCCAGTATATAACAGCTGAATCGGGCAATATGGTAAGCTGCAAAGAAAAAATTTTATTACAGGAGCGACTTTTGTCAGCAACAATAACAGCGAAGTATTTGGTTGTATTGTTGATTTTTAACGACCTAGCTCAAAACCACAAAGCTGTGCAACGTTAAAAATTATTTTAAATTTTTAGTGGTAACGCTCAGAAAAAAATTCTGTTGATTCCAACAGAGCATGCAATCATTATCATTTTGGTGTACTCGACTCTGTTTTCCGTTATTTGGAACATGTTAATTTTTTCATTTAAATATCTAAACATAGTTATTATTTTCGGACCCTGTTTTTTCTGTTAACCTTCGAGCCATATCTGCGCTTTTGCCGATTTTAACCTTCATAACATCTCTTGATCATATCTCTCAGATGACTTCTTTTTATTCCTTGCAATGTTAATAAATGTGATGAAATCAATTTAATAGATAGCTTCCTTAGCATAGACTTAAGGCAAATAAATTGATTCTTTAATAAACTTAATAGGTTATTAAACCTTATATATATCAATTATTAAATATTAAATTTAACTTATATGATTGTAACTCGCCTATATGTTTACCGAATATGCACCATCTTCCTCTAATTTTAACGTTTAGAGACCCATGAGTACGTAAAAATGTAATCAATTAATAACACTGTGCAACACATTTTTCTAACGGAGAATCGGCCAACACAGGTCAATAGTACTGGTGTAGAGTAACAAAACCCTAAAAGGGTTTTGCAAAGTTAGCTCGCTCTTAAAAGTTATAGGCATTCAAAGTTTACCTCTTGCAGTTTATTTTTTAAAAATGAAGTGCTCATTTTTTACTACTTTCTTCAGTGAAATAAGAACAAAAACAAAAACCCTAAAATTGTTGCACAGTAATCGTCGAGTACGTTACGATGCGAATACGTAACTGTAAATTCAGCATCGTAGGTATCGTTGCATCGTCGTAATCGCATCGTATTACTCATTAGTAGAGAAATGGTATCTTTTACCCCGATAGCCGATACTTTTTTACTCGATACTTTTATTCTGAGTACTTGTACTCATTGAGTACATTGATGTTGGTATCGTAATTCGATACTATTCAAAATTTCCAGTGCAAAAATTAGTACCGAAAAATGCAAATGCAATCATAATTAGACAGTACAACTTGTACTGTTTTGAATATATGAATAATCAGATGATGCTAATTTATATTTAGAAATACATACTATAAACTTTTGAACAGAGGATCGGTCAGCATTATCTCTTAATTTAAGGCCAGAAAGAATTAACAAACATACAAAAAATTTTTATATTTGGCCGATTGACAAGCTGCCGTATTCGGTGTCGTATTCTCTCATTTAAATAGAAAATTATACGACATTATGATATATTGTATATCCAGTTCTGTTCGCCTTGTAATATGCATATATCGCACCCTTAATACAAAAATAGCACAACTCAACAATCTCAAAAAACTTTCAATTTTGAGTTGAGCCACTTTTGTAGTTAGGGTGCGATATCTATCTATATTAAAAATCTACATTTTTTATATATAGTTTTTTACATATATAAATAGGTGTATTCATTATTTATTTATGTAAAAATTCGCAAATTTTTTAACCGCATTTTATGATTTTTGTTTTAAATTTGATATCGAATCCCGATACTTTAGGTATCGAGTACATTTTTGTCGATACTTTTGAGTACCCGATACTTTTCGGTCGATACCTCAAATGAGTATAGTATTGATACTTTCCCCCCGATGCCATTTCCTAACTTACTTTGTTGCGTTCTCTTCGTTGCAAATTCAATTTAACATCCCAACAAACCAGACAAATTCGTTTCTAATTCGAAACGAATTTGTTGTGAAGGAAAAATGTTTCAAAAACGAATATTATGAACTGTTCATTGACGGTTCGTTTTCTTGGGGAATTGCCTATTCATTAACGAATTCGTTTCGATTTCGTTTATAAATTCATCCCGAACTCGAGAATTCCTTCGCAAACGAGCATCATTAGCGAATCGTTTACAAAACCTTTTGTTTTCAACAAACTTATCTCGAATACCAAACGTTATTTTATTAAAACATTTAAAACGTTTTTTAACAAAATTTTATTCAATAATATTACCAAAAAAAAAAGAAAGGAGCATGTACTTCCAATTGCTGTTGCAGTGATTGCACTTATTAGCAGTCCAACCCCAGCTGAACTTTTGAGCCAAACAATCATTCATAATTCCACGCCAGCATCTGAACACGAAGAAGATCCAACTAACAAGAAATCTCCAAACTATTATTATAATAAATATATTTATATTAATTTTATAGCCCATTAATTTGTTCTCACCAGCTTTCTAAAATTAATAGTTTCTTTTGATGAGGTTTAAAATTTTTTTCCTTTACCTAAGAATTTAAAAATTTTAATTACCGAAACAATTGATAAAAGTTTCAATTCCATTACTAAGGAATTGAAAACATTAAAGTACCAATTACAATTCTTTGTAATTGGAGTGGAAATGGAATTTAACTCCTAATGCAATCATTACTACCCAACTCTAACTATAGAGAAGAATCGTTACTGGGTTCATTTTCGAATTCGTATCGAATGCTAAAATGGTGGTATTCATTTCTATGGTTTGTTGAAATTAGATATGTAACATAAAAAGACCGAATGCTACCAGTCACGATTGTATTTTACTGAAAATACCGGGAATATTCAGTCTTTTTCGATTAAATTCGTAATAACATACGCATATAAAGCGCGGTTCACGCCGAATTGGCACGCTTTGTTGTGGTCACCACGTCGCCCCTAGTCATAAGAACAACAAATTTTTTACTGGGATTTGTTTACAATACCGTTACCGTTGGTTGATAAATTTTTCATATTAATTGATCGCAAGTTGGTGATTGTGTGCACAATGGAAGCTGCAAATAGAAAATTGATTGTGAACAAATTTATTGAAAATCCGTCGTGGTCTGGTTCAAAGATTGCGAAAGTGTTAAATATCTCCAAAAGAACGGTATGTAGAGTTATAAAACGATATAAAGAAACTCTTAGTGTTGAAAGAGCTAAAAAAGTTGTGAACAAAACGGGAACCACCAACCTAAAATTAAAGGCAAAGATCTTGAGGTCCATCAAAAGCAATCCCGGACTATCGGATAGCGATCGTGCCAAAAATTCAATACCAGCAAAAGTACTGCTAGACGAATACGCATAAAAGCTGGGCTAAAGTGCTATCGTGCTATAAAATATCCAAATAGAACAGACAAACAGAATTTGCTGGCCAAAAAACGTGCTCGTCTTCTTTATAATAATGTTTTGACCAAATTCAATGGATGCATTATTGTGGATGACGAATCATATGTAAAATTTGAAATTAAACAGCTTCCAGGTCAAAAATTTTATATGGCAACGAATCGTGGTAATGTAACCTCAAAATTCAAGTACATAAAAATGGATAAATTTGCAAAGAAAGTAATGGTGTGGCAGGCTATTTGCAGCTGTGGTCTCAAATCCAGAGCATTTGTTACATCCTCTTCTATGACGTCTGATATTTACATCAAAGAGTGCCTTTCGAAACGACTATTGCCATTTGTTCGTCACCACCATTCGCCAGTGAAGTTTTGGTCTCATTTAGCCAGTTGTCACTACTCTAAGAAAACCATGGATTGGTATCAGACAAATAAAGTAGATGTAGTGCCCAAATATATGAATCCTGAATATATGCCCCCAGCTTCGACCGATCGAAAAATACTGGTTGAAGAAAAATGCAGGTATTGTCAAAAATGTGAATTCAATGTCACTAAAATGGAACCAAATAGCCGCAAAAGTATCCAGAGCGGATGTTCAAAGGTTGATGGGGTCCATTAAAAGGAATACCCGGAACTTTTTGCACAACAAAGAAATTTAAATCTTTTAATATTATAGTATTAAAACACAATATTAAACTTATCATTTAATGCATTATTTGTTATTCTGAGTGTTCTGGTTAAAAAAATACAGCATCTTTCCTGTCTTGTTCCTTGTCCAAAACATAAGCTTTACATCCAATCTGACGTAAGTGCTTAACTACAGGTATTTTTCCTGACCACATTTCTTCTGGTGTCTTTTGTAAATTTAATTTAGTGGGACTACGATTTCTAATGTACGCGGCCGTGTGTATTAACTCCGCCCGAAGAAATTCGGGTAATTTCGCTTCTATCATAAAGCATCTCGACATCTCTACTAATGTCCTATTCATTCTTTCTGCTACTCCATTCTGTTGTGGAGTGTATTCAACAGTAAGCTGGCGCTTAATGCCACATGATTTTAAAAAAACATTAAATTCATAACTTGATAGTTCAGCTGCATTATCTGAACGGACTGACTTGATCTTCCTGCCTGTTTCCAATTCCACCTCATTTTTAAAATCTTTGAAAACTTGTAGATACTAGCTTTTCTTGTGTAAAAAACGTACAAACACTTTTCTCGTGAACTCATCAATGAAAGTAGCAAAGTGTATTTTTCTGCCTAATGACTCAATTTTCATAGGTCCGCACAAATCGGTGTGCACTAATCCTAGAATTTCGTTAGATGATTTATCTGTCTTGTGTGGAAATGATTCCTGATTTTGCTTTCCTTGCAAACAGCTAATGCATTCTAAAGTTATATTCTTAAATATTGGCAACCCATGAACCATAATTTCCCTTTTTAATTTTTGCAGATGTGCTGAGTTTAAATGACCAAAACGTTTGTGCCATAACTCGAATTCAGTACATGTCTTTTCTGACATTTTCTTACAATTTATGTTGATGGATTTCCTGGACTTTATTAAATATAAACCATTCTCTTTTCGCCCTTCAAGTAAAACTTCCCCATCTCTTGAAATATAGGTTTTTTCGTTTACCATAACTACTTTGCAATTATTATCTGTAGCTTTAACAGTAGATATAAGATTGCATTTTAAATCTGGTACATACAATACTTTGTAAAGATATATCTTCTTACTATGTTTATTTACTTCAACATTTAATTCAATTGTACCAATTCCTTTAACATCTAAAGCTTTTTCATTGGCTAAGTAAACCTTTCCGGAATGGAATTTATCAAACTCAATAAAATGTGATTGGATACAACTCATGTGTGATGTTGCACCACTATCTACGCACCAAATATTATATTTGTCGTCTGACTTGAAAGTGCATTCACCTAAATTGCAAATTTCTTTTGCAACAATTAATCCAGTATATTTTTCTACCCAATTTGATTGCTCTTTTCTCATATAAACCTTGCAATCTTTTGCTTTGTGTCCTTTTCGCCCACATTTAAAACATTCATAAGGAAAAAAGTTTTTCAACATACCATGTTCATTCTGATTACCACCACTTTTCCCTTTCTTGTAATACTTATTCACTTTTAGTGCGTTATCCTTGTCATCTCGTTCATAATCTATTTTGTCTCCAATTTCCAGGAGTCTTGATCTGAAAGTTCTCAGCTTGGGAAACTCATTGGCAGTGTCAAAAGCAGCCCTTACTTCTTTGTATTTGCTTGATAATCCATCTATTAAAATAACTGTTAATAAATCTTCATCTAAATCCGTATTCATTTCATTTAAAGAAGTAATGCAATAATCAAATTTTGTTAAGTACTCTAATACCGTTTCGCTGCTTTCCATTTTCAGATTTAATAACTTACGAAATACTTCCGCTTTACGCCGTGTGGACTTCCGGTCGTATGTTTCCTCTAGATATGACCATACCTCATATGTGGTTTTGAAATTTTTAACCATTCTCACTATATTTGGTGCCAAACAGATGATAATTACCGCTTTGGCATCCATATCCTTGTCGTCATATTGATGTTGAACCCTTTTCTGCGTCTGCCTTTCTGCTGCTGACGCCGACGCAATTTTCTGATTTATCGTTACGCAATTTTCAATTACGTATCCCGAAAAACTTAGGTGTGAGACAAAAAGTTTTATTCTTTTTGATGCAAAATTGTCGCGATATATTTTCGTCTTGCAAAATTGTACAATATAATTTAGATAGCAAACGGTTTGGGTCTGGCCCATAACCTATTGAATATATAATAAAGAACCAAACCAGTTGTTGCCTCTTAGAAGTATAATTTCAGAGTGAAGAAAATATTTTCAACAAATCAAAACTTCTACAATAAAATTCATTGAACAATATATATAAAATATTTAACAAGTTGAAATTGATTGTAGTTGATCTTCAACAGTTTCACACTATTCTGATGAGGCGTACAATTTGCTTCAATCTGACCTCACGGCATTATCACATTGGTGCCAGATAAACTTAATGTTTTTAAATTTAAAGAAATGTAAGTCTATGGTCTTTTCGAGACGTCAGCCAATTCTTTCACATTACTTTATAAATGATTATACCCTGGAGGTAGTGAACACTTTTACAGATTTGGGTATAGTTATGGATCCTAAAATGCGTTTTAATCTTCATATCAATATGTGTGTAAATAAAGCAAAGGGAATTTTTGCATTCGTTAAAAAATGGGCTATTGAATTTGGTGATCCGTATATAACTAAAACACTTTTTACGGCACTGGTAAGACCTATTTTGGAGTATGGTTCAACAGTTTGGAGTCCTCAATATAATTGCTATAAAGACAGACTTGAGTCAGTTCAAAAACAGTTTCTCTTGTTTGCGTTAAGAAATTTACGTTGGGATCCATTACATAATTTACCTTCTTACATACATCGTCTCAAACTTATTGACCTACCGACATTAGACAGCAGAATAACAATGCTGAATGTTATGTTTATGACTAAATTACTGAATGGTATCCTATCTTGATTAGATTGAGTACTTGCCGATCTAGCTATACCCAAAATGATCCATTACGTTGCATATGCAATGATTTCAACAACCAACATTGCTTATTTGATATAACTGATTCCTTATTTTCTATAAAACAAGCAATTTTAAATTCCTTTAATGATTAAACAGCTGATAATTCTAATCTGTAGCTGTTTGAAAACCATTGGGATATATTACTTCACCCATTCACGAGTTGCGTTACACAAGCAGTCCGGACTGTTTCGGTCACCGATCCGTTCGCTTTGCGGATGTGCCCCTCGGTCGGGTGGGCGGGTAAGTGGGTCCGCTGGGATTCGTTATAAAAAAAAATAAATTAGTTTTTAGCACCCTATTTTCATATTCTGCTGTCACAATGAAGATCTGAAATACTTTAGCAAAATGTATGGAGCAAATAAGCCATATAATGTACATAGGGAGAATTAGTTGCTGCTTTTTATATTATTTTTTAATACTCAACATGTTCAAGGTATTTGCTAATAAAGAAATCTAATTTAAATAACATTATTTATACTTTTTTTATTATGAATAAAATTTATAATTTAGTACTAGCTAATAAAAGTAGTATTGATAATCTACTACTAGCTCGCTCTTTTGTTCCCATTTCAAAAAATGCATCTCTAAAATGTTCCTCTTACTTGTCAAAAATTCGAAATGGCTACTTTTTGAAAAAATAAATACTTCTGCCATGGTAACATAGAACTATCAAATTTTGACAAAACGTCTTTTCAAATTGGGAAAACAGTGAAGCAGAGGGTTAATAAATATGTAAACGTATTTTATTTTCAATTTTTTTTTATTATTAAGTATTAGTTCTTCATATCCTGTTTTTATTGTGTTTTAATTACTTTAATTAAAAAGTATAAAATTCAAGTACTTTTGCGCAGTGATATTCGGTTTCCTAATAGATATAAGGCTTTATTTTTTTGTTTTAGCATTACATACACTTTGCCAACGTATACAATTGGCAAGAATAACATTTTTGTAATAAATGTGTTTAAGCCATCTACTTCTATTTCTTTCCTATCCAGTTTCTTTCTTATTTTTTTGGTACACTTTCCAAAACTAACTCTCTTTCCTTTATCCTTTTTATTTCAATTTCTACTCACGATTCTACCTTTTTTTTAACTATTCTTATGAATATTTTCCTACCATTCGTTTTTCGTTTGGTAATGTAAACTTATTTTATAATAATTTTTTATCAGAAAATAATTGTGTTTCATTTTCCCCTAAACATTTCAAAAATTAAATTTATCCCGGAACTTGCCGCAAAAATTTATTTTTTTATTCCCCCAAAAATCGGATATACATTTCTTTTGTTTGTTCTATTATAAAAATATAAACTTGCGAATGCGAATAATTTTTTTGTTCTTAAAAAAGACAAAAAAGATTTAATAATTCTTAAAAGTATCTTATCTCAAACTTAAGTTTTTAGTACTCAAAATTAAGTAATTATTGAAAATTAAGACAATTCGTGACTGAATAATTCAAAAATGAATTCATTTTAATAAATACTCTCAATTTCTAATTGCAGAAGAAAAATAAACAACGTTTTTTACAATCGTCGTCGCCTACTGTGAACAAAATTTTTCCCAGTACAGTTTCAGTTTCGCACCATCAAACCACAATTTCCCATCCACAACATGTGTACTTAAAAACAGCACCAGTTACATCCATTCATAAAAACGAAGGTCATGATTCAACTACAATACCAAAGCCAGTAAAACAGTTTTTGGAAGTGTCCAAATCTTCGCCGACTGGTGTACGTCCAAGTACACCAAAACAGTTGCAGAAATATCCACAACATGTAAATATAAAACCTGATAAGATAGCACGAGGTGAATCTAAAGAGGATACAAAGACAAAAGAGAAGAATACGAAACGTCATAGTACTGAGAGTGGTAGCAAAAAGTTAACAGAAAACGTTAGTTCCACCACAGATTCAGAACCTATACGCTTAAATGTGCGTCGTACTCTCAAAGATCAATTATTGTTACGCATGAAGGAAGTAGAGGCGTCACAATTAAGCGATTCTGCTATGGGAGAAAAAGGCAATGCTGTTCAATTAACGCCAGATGAAGTAGAGGAGTTTGTAACGGCAACTGAATCCGAAATGTACAATTATTTTAACCGTGACACTGGATCCAAATATAAAGCCAAATATCGCTCACTTATGTTTAACATAAAAGATCGTAAGAATCAAACTCTTTTCACTAAGATATGTGCTAAACTTGTTGAACCGAAACAGTTGGTTAGAATGTCTCCAGAAGAGCTGGCTAGTCAAGAATTGGCACAGTGGCGTGAAAATGAAGCTAAGCATCAGCTGGAAATGATAAAGAAGTCGGAATTGGATTTGCTGTCGTGCGCTAAGAATTACGTGCTGAAGACACACAAGGGCGAAGAAGTTATTGAAGGTAAATCGGCGGACTGTGTGAATTTAGACTTGACTATTCCAGTAGAGGATGTAGTATCTGTATTAAATAATGCAGCAGCTGTTAGTAGCAGTGATACATCTGGTTATGATGCAACTACCGTTATAGTTAAAGCATCTTTATCCCGCAAAGATCACTACCACACATCCGATGCGGTGGATGCATTAAGCTCCCATCATGCCGAATCTAATAGTACTGCAACCACTGCTGAAAAGTATATCGACGATAAATCAAAGTCATCGAGCAAAGAGAGAGAAAGAGAAAGGTCAAAAGAGAAAGAGAGAGATCGTGGATATGATAGACGACACAAAGGTAAAGAACATCATCATAAAGATAAATCTCGTTCGAGAAGACGAAGTCGCAGTCACTCAAGAAGCCGAAGCCGTAGTAGAGAAAAGCGACACAAGGCTTTCCCTTCTTCGCATAAAGATGAACGTCGCGTTGATAGAGAAGAACGTGATCGCGAACGAGAGCGTGGTAGTGGTCGTAATCGTGAAAGAGAACATCGCGAGTACAAAGAAGAATCGGAGAAAAAATCATCCATGGAAAAGAAACAATCCAATAAAATTTCGCAAAAAGAAGCAAGTCGCGAAAATTCTGTGTCGGCCGTAACAGTGAAAAAATCGACAACACCCAAACCTATGGAATCATACAGCTTAATCGATCAAATACTCGAATCCACTAAAACAGTAGAGGAAGCAGCGAATTTAGTTAGTGAAAAAGATAAGGAAAAAGAGAAAGAAAAAGAGAAGGAAAAAGAAGCAGCATTTCGACAACCTAATCCAACACCAGCAGCATCAGCTCCAATTCAACCTGCACACAGCCATCATCACCACCATGGTCACCATCACCATTCTCCACATGCGGCTTCATTTGCTGGGGTGCAAAGTTCTGCTGATAGTGATCAAGAGCCATCAAGTACAGTATCAATTGCTACACCACCACAGGATCCCTATATTCGTTATTCTGGCTCAGATTCACCTGCACCTAGTGGAAGCATTTTGCCAAGCTCTGTGATCTGGGGTGGGAACATTAATATGATCGATGTTGCATCATTCCAAATCATACTTCAATCTGTTGTTGGCAACTCACTCAATCTGGGGAAACTGTTACCAGAAGAATTGGATGTTGTTGGCCGTATCGGACCGGACACAGTTTGGGATTACATATCAAAAATAAAGAAAAGTCCCAATAAGGAAATTGTAATAATACGATTGGTTCCTTCCAGTGAATCGGAGACTGTGGCTTACACAATCTTATATCAATATTTGGATAAACGCAATCGTTTAGGTGTCATTAAGACTACTTCTGCACAAATAAAGGATTTCTATATATTCCCATTGGGTGCAAGTAAACAAATGCCATCCATATTACAACCCGCAGAGCGCGTCGAGTTTTACGACGATCCATACAGACCTGATATGCTTGTGGGCATTGTAATCCGAGTAATTGGGAAAAGAGCATCATCTACAGTGCCTATTTTACCTACAAATTCCACATCAGCTGTTCATAAGGTATACATTTATTAGAACTTTTGCAAGCATTATATTATCTAAAATTAGATTTATGTTCGATCGATGGTCGAGAGTCGAATGTTCTCGATTGCTGATTTTCGATTTTGCTATACTTATCCAATAGTGGAAATCGATGTTGTCGAAAACCAACTAATTTATAAATAATATAAACAAATGGTTAATACGATAAAAAGAAATACATGCGTATTCATTGACTAAATATGCTATATTTCAACTAAATGTGGCAAAATATCACGATTGCATTTATTTCTTTTTGATATAGTAAAAACTTTGTAGTAAAGTAATTTGGATTATGGGACAAAATCTTCTCTTAGCGGTTCAAAAATCTGAAATTTGGTTCGTCAGCTTATATTGTTAATACTAGCCCTTGTACCAACTAAATAGCTCAATGATTTCAACAATAAGTGACTAGGGTTACAAGCCCTAAGGGGCCGTTCACACATTACGTAACGTAAATTTTTACCAATTTTGACCCCTCCCCCCTGGTAGTAACACATCGTGTTTCTAAATTTCAACTTTGAATGCGATTTTACGATTATAAAATTTGATTTCTTTTAAAGATGTTATGTTTTTTGAAAGCTTATTGAATAATTAATTAAATATAGAAAGCATGACCAATCACATACACCTATTTATTACAAACTTAACCAATTTTGGGTGAATTTAGCAGTATGAGGCGGTACACCATTCTGCTGAAAGATAAACTCTCTATGAGTGTTCAATATAGTCATGCATGGTATGAAGTTATCTTCCAGAATGGGTGCATGGTCTGCAACTTTTGTGGTGCAATTAAGAAACCGCAATCCCCCTAAGCCTTTTGCAAGCATGCACCCCCTATACCATATCTGTGGTAGAAAACTTAACCATGCCTTTAAGACAATTAAGGTGATAGGCGCTTTTTCGGAATCACTCTCATTTGTGCATCGCAATCACGAGTATCAAATTTTAATTTATTACCGGATATAATTGGGTTTCATTTTCTTTATACCCGGAAACGTTTATTCTTCGCTCAAGCAAGTAGTATTTTCTTTTGTTTATTGGTTAATAGTGGATGTTCTTTGGCCTAAAAATTTAAAAATATATGGGAGAAAAATACAAACGTGATACTTCTATTGTCCCTACCATACAAAACCCATGACCAATTTTTTTAAAATTTTCCTTGTCCACTCATGCCCCACTAATTCTCATATTACTCTTAACCACTCAAATAAGGAATATCATAAAATTGTTGCTTTTGTTTTGCACAGCCCTCAGTGCATATTTCTTTGATTTTTTTTTGGAATTTTTTTTAAATCTTTTAAGTTTCCCATTATATAATTTAATAATTTAAGAACAAGTGCGATGCACTTTCTTTTAAATAAACATTAACGAAAGTCATGAAAACGTAATAAGTATGGTATTCCAAGATTTGTTGCTTTTGTTTTGCACAGTACTGTATTTAATGATGTTACAAAACATAATATGCCAACTTTCTTTTGTTTTCGGTTTCATCCAATTCCCATTCGGAAACATCAATTTTGTCGCGCAGGGTTATAAGAACATTGGGAGTCTCATCAGGGCAAGAACGAATGGACGCATTTCCTTTCAATCGATAATGTATGTCTGGGAATTTTGATGCTTTTAATACCAGCATCAGTTTCGTTTTACTTGGATTCTGTCCCAATCAAGTGGTCCGCATACGCAACGGCTTCAATTGTCCACTCCTAAATTTTCTAAAGACTGTTGGATAGCTTCCGTGTGTACGTTGTTGGAAGCCCCTTCTATGTCCAGAAAGGCAGTCATCGTATACTGTATGTTGTTCAATGATCTCTCTACCACTTGCAACACTTCCACTTAATATCAACCTTCTTCAAAGGATCATTGATATATCCGCAATCTCGAGTAGGCTATCTAGCTTCATATTTGGGATCCAAATCCGTGTCCTGGGCCTGTGGAGATCTTACTATCCGGAATTAGCTTAATTCGTTACATCTGTAAAATAAAAATCATTAAAGTTTTGTCCCGAAATTTTTATGTGGGCGGCGAGCCCATTAGAAGAATGAAAAATTCTCATAAAGTGAACAAATTTTAAGAATCTTCTTTTAGTTTTGAACATATTTTCGAGGCATCTGAAAGAGAAAATAAGTCTTACAATGGAAGCATAATCATAATTCATCTTCTTAGATCATTATGCTTCCATCAAAATCACTAAAAAAGTATTGATGTGTGTTCATAATGATGAAAGAAGAATTTTTCAATAAAATAAAAAATAGTCATTAGTTTGTGATTGTTTTTTTAGTCGTTTCTTTTCACTCATTAGTCAGATTGTGGTCAACACTACATTACTTACAATATATATATATATATATTTTTTCTTTTTAATTTTTTTTAGATTTTTATCACTTGACCATTTTTGGATTTTTTTTAACTATTTTATATTTTGCTAACAAATTTTTACAGAATTGTTTACTTAAAAAAATATTTCAGCATATTTTTTTTTTTTAAGCAAAATGCTGTTTGCCATTAAATATAGTGAAAATATTGTATGTCTAAGTTTTATATTTTCGAACCGCTATATTTCTTTTCTGTCCCATGATGCAGTGGTGGATAGCGTTTATTACTGAACTCCTTTTTAATATCTGTTTTTAGTTTTCACGGAGAGGGAATGAAGCAACCGACTCATTTACGCCTCCTGGAAGCCCTAAACGGAAAAAACGTAATCAATCAACTGCTCCTAAGGATGATGAAATTGATGTTGATGCAATAATTAAGGCTCCAATCGCTGCCAAAATCCACAAATGTAAGTACAGAACTTTATTTCACATTTAAAGCAATAAAACCTAGGACCTTTCTTCAATAACGATTTAAGAAGGGAGGAAGGATTCTGATTTTTAGTATTGCCCCTTACCCAAGCTGATGGATGGCCATTAGTTATTTGGGGAATTTTAAACAAAATTGAAAATCGTGTATGCATGCTTTCGTTTTTATATATTAAATATTTTTATATTTGCTGTGCAGTACGGCCCTGCTAGTCCGGACTAGGGAAATGGCATCTGTGATCTATACTTTGAGTACTCAATACTTTTGTCCAGATACCAGATACTTTTTTACTTGATACTTTTTTATGAGAACTTGTACTCATTGAGTACATTGTTGCTGGTATCGAAATTCGATACTTTTCAAAGTACTAAAAAATGAAAATGCAAATGCAATCAAAATTAAGCAGCGACTTGTACTTTTTTGAAATACATACTAAAAATTGCTACCTCTATTCTTCAAACACGTATCACCATTTTGGGCGGTATTGAGTGTTTTTGCTTACAGTGTATAAAATCATCTAAGAATCCAGATAGAAATAAGCTCTCAGCGATCGATCGGTTGAACAGAGGTTGTGCTACTTTTGTAGTTAGGGTCCGATATGTATCTGGTTCACTCCTTAAGTACATTTTTTGTATACTTTTGGCCGTTACTTCAAATGAGTATAGTATTGATACTTTTCCCCCGATACCATTTCCCTAGTCCGGACGCATAGACTTTACTTACAGTAAGTGGAGAAAGTAAGTTGTCAAAATGAAAACGAAATTTTAACACCAAATATCTTCTCAGCAATAGATAGCTTTAAATTTATTTTTACATCATTATAAAACTACATGAAATGTTGTTGAAATAGCAATAATATTCTGTAGAAGGTAATTTAGTTATGATTTTGTTTTAAAGTTCAATATTACTAAGTGACAAAGCGATGGTGTAAAAGTAAGTTGTCAAAAGCCTCAGCATGCAAAATAGACACCAATCTATGCTTGGATTACCATTCAGGGTTAAGTGATGATTATTACAAAATGTCTCTTTCATCATTGTGAATAAAATTTGTTCTGTGTATATCTTTTTCCTGCACCCGTAAACATAAACACACCCACTGTTCTAAGCGCGCACGCGAGCAATTTGGCTTAGGGTTCATTTGAAAGGTTATAGGTTCAACCTTTATTTTAGCGATATTAGCGAAGTTTGTAGCACGTCAGGTTCAGCTCTACATTTTGTCAGAAATGGCCAAAAACGCTATTTTTGAGAGTTTCAACCCCTTTTTCCCGAAAACGTGACGTGATGGGAAGTTTTTGATCCCAGATTCGTTTTCAGCCAAAAAAATTATTTGGAAACACTAGGAACATTCTTATTTGGAAAGTGTTATTACATTGCTGATTTAAAACTCGTAAAATCTTTTATTTTTATAACACATGTGAACATAGGGAAACATTTTCAAACTTTTTTTAAATAGTTGCATAATGCAATCATGATCGCAGGAAGACATGCAATTTATTTGATGTTATCTTTTGTTTTTTTCTTTGTTGGAAATACATCACTCAGACAAGTTTTGCGTACATTGTACGTATTATATTATTATATCCTGTGTTCGGTTTTTTTGTTTTTAATATATTAAATTTGTTAATAAATCTGATAAGATCCTTAGGTTTCAAGGAGCTCAAGTGTTCGTCTCTCAACATTCCAATGCCAAATGTGTTAACTCTGGTTCGACAGAAAGAGGGTAGGCACTAAGAAAGTGATCTGCCGTCTCTTCACATTCTTCCTTCGAACCACAGAAGGCACTAGCTCCTAGGTCAATCATATTCAAATGTTTGCTATTTCTTAAGATATATTACCAATATTCATATCATTTTAATCAACTAAATGTCCTTTTTTGAATGACAGACAAAAACTTATTCATCAACATATCAAAAAAAGGTTTTTCGACCCTAAGTCCAGATTTAGAGGGTCAATTCAAAATTTTGAGTATGCAGTTTTTTCTGCTTGACTACCTACAGTTTTTTATGAGTTCCGGGAGATAAGAACATTGAAGGAAACTGCAGAGCTGATGAGATGGCCAGACAGGATACTAACCTTCCCCTGTGTACGGACACAGGCAATATTGGCATACCTATTGCCACTTGTAAACTAATGCTGAAGAAAAGGGTCGTGCAATAGGTCCTGGGTAGACGAAAACACTTACTTTACGACTAGGCTAATGTGGCCGAAATTGGACAGGGGGAAATCGAGAGAGCTGAGAGCTTCGAAATGGTTTCAAGAATGAGAAGTGGATGAGGTTTCCGTGTCGCGCAGTGGTATCACAATGGATCTAAGTGAGTTGGTCATTCAGACTGACTGCCACAATAGCCTTACCTAACAGTGTTATCTGCTCACAAAAAAAAAAAAAAATAAAATCTGGCGCAGACAAACGAATAATTCGTTTGAAATACTTTTTGGTAGTGATTGATATAGAATTTTTAAGCCAGCTTCCAAATTCAGTTTTTTAATTAATTGGTTAATTGGTGCGTCATGCCTGTCTCTAGTTCGGTTATTTTCACCATACCACGAGAATATTCTGAAGTAGTTGGAGACATCTTTATTACCTTTTTTTGTTTTAGTCGGGTATTAGCTGGGAAGCTTGGCTTTAGAATTTCAAATATATATTATTGGTATGCGGTGTTATTACACAAAAAGACTCATGCGCTGTATGTTTTAACATTTCAGCTGTCACTGTGCTGCCCAATACAGAAACAATGGATGATGCTAATGAACCATATTCTCCTGGTGGCAGCTCGGAGGATGATGTTCCATTGGCCCCAGTTATAGCCGCACCAGCTGAGAGCGAATTGAAACGCAAAATGGACGAATTGAATAGACAAATTGCAGCGCAAGAAATGGAAATTGCTGGATTGCTCAATGTTGAGCCATCGGTAAAAATGCCAGCCAGTCAAAAATTTAACAAACTTATTCAACTTTTTTTTTGAATTTTAGCGTTTTGCTTCATCATCTTCGACAACGTCGACGGTTTTGGCGAACATTTCAATACCCTCGAATCTATCACAGATTTTAGCTAGCATTAAAGGTAAACTACCTGAAACTTCAGTGCCGCCGACACCGCCAGCGTTACCATCATCTCTCACAACGGTACCTCCGCCTCCTTTAATTGGTTCACTAGTAACCGTAAACGCAAAAGATGGCGATGATGAATATAATCCTGAAGATGTTTCATACGACACCAATGGTAAATGCAATAGCTATTATCTTTCGATTAATCAAATTGAATTTAATTAAATTATATCATTATAGTAAAATGTACGGAAAGATCTTCAACAGCAGCAACAACCAGTCGTTTAGCACAATTAAGTGAAGAGGAACTACTTAGCATGGTCCCTGATGATATGATCGAACAACCATCATCAATCTCTTCACTTTCTGCAAAAGCAATGGAAAATAAAGCACGCTATGAAGAGCCACCACCTCCACCAGGTGTTTAAGAAACCGTTTGTTTCTATTACTTTTAATTAGAATAGGTTAGTTGGTAACCATAGTGTGTACTCATTATTCAGTGAATAATATTAATTAATTATAAGCATTCAAAATCAATTCACGTCACACGCTTCAATTGTTGATTGTAAAATGTAAAATTGCCCTCATTCACTTTTGATTCTATTAATACATAATGATGTATTGTCTTTTATATCTCCAAACTATATTATATTTATAAAATAATACGCAGAAGGCAATTCAAAATCTAATCGTGCCCAAGGCAAATGTATGCTTGTACTACTTATTTCTATTGTTACTTCGTTAATATGAATTAAAAATTATTTTAGAACTGAAATAAAAAAAACTATGTAAAGATTTAAATTGCTCGTTTTACAATTATAATTATGATAAAGAAAGTGCTAGCACATTTATATGGATAAACAGGGTGATGAAGCTTATGACAAACTTTCGAAAATCAAAGGAAAACAGAAGAGTTTAAAATTTTAAAACAAATAAAACTTTTATATTCCTAAAATATAATTCAACAATTGGAATGAAGTTATATAACAAAGTTATTTAAGAACGATAAACTAAATAAAACTGAACACAAATAGTAAACAAACAAAAAATCAAATGTATTTTTTTCCTGATAAGAGAATAATCTCCATTCTTAAAATAAATAAAAATAACTCCCTGAAAACAGAAATGAACTATGGAAAGTGATAAATCAGATTCTAAAAGATTGATGAATTTATCACAAAGCATTAATAATTGGTCAAGCAATTAAAACGCCATGCCAAAAAATAATGAAACCTATCGATTAATCTGTATCGGACAGTATCGGCTAAAATTATGGGGTCGATATCAGCCAAAAATGCCCGATCTTTTAACTGAACATTTTAATGAATCAAATTGTTAAGGGGGAAGGCCACCGTGACGGGTTTTTTTTATCTTAATTTAAAGTTTATGTATTCAAAAATGTGTATGTGTACAAAATTTCAAGTCAAAATTCCAAAAATTGCTTGAATTACAGCCGTTTCAGTGATAGTGAAAACTTTAAACGCGTTTTTCTCGAAACGACTTTTCTCGAACTGGTCGCGTCGATAACTCATCCAATATTAACCGATTTTAATTTTTTTTTCAAATTTTTGATTTTTACTATATTTCAAGCTCTTTTGAAACAACAATTAAGGGTCGAAAACATAAACAAACTTTCAATCAGTCGCCATTTTGTGGAAAATACAATAAAAATAAAAAACGGTACGTGCGACGAGAGTTATACTCATATAGATTATTAAAAACTAAAAAATTTTTTTTCAGAAAATCCGTTCTTGAAAAATCGACGCGACCATGGATATGAGGAATTGTGGCGAATTCGGAAACGGCCGTCTGATTTGCCCGTCTCTATATACACTGTTGTTGTTTTGACTACATTTGTTTATTAAGCCTGTTTATATTATTTTATTATATTATTACTTCAAATAACGAATCAAACAGGAACTTAAGTCATGACTTTGAAAATTAACGTAAAGATTTAATTTTCATAGTCTCCTAAAAAACTATAAAAAAAAAAACATTTGGAAAAATTCCATGAGAATAAGTGGAAACTTTATAAGCCAAAATGAAGCACAAAAGCGAAGGACAGATTCCATACATTGCGAACTGGCTGGAACTTATCATCAGAGCGGTAACGTCTATGGTTTTGCACATCGTCAAACCTCATGATTTTAGTAACATACAAAAACGTTTTATTTTGACATGATTGCACGAAATATTGATCTTCCAAAGTCAACTTGAAACAAGCGTCCTATTGATTCATTATTTGATCTGAAAACTGATAAAAACGAATGAATTTTATTGTACTCAAACAATAACAACAAAATTTACTTTGTGGAGCCAGCAAGATCCAAATGGTTATGCAGACGATCACATCATGGGCACGAGTTGTTGTTGCTTCAGTATAAAGTGAAAAATTGAGAGAGATAGCAATTTGATCGGCACGATCACCAAATGATTTGGCTGTCGTAATATACTCGCTTGTTTAATACTATTTTTTATGTAATGATACTCAGTTTGGCCAACTCAACGCTTTTCCCTCTGGTTTTAGTGCTTTTTGAAAATTAAAACGCGGAAAAAAGTGGTTTAACGCTCAGAGTTAGCTGAGAGGGCTAAAAACTGACGTTAACCAACTTTTTTCAAGTAAATATTGTTTACTCTCTCTATTTTTTTTTCCTGTAATCAAACTTGGCCTTATCTGGCTTTTCGATTATATTTAACTAAATAAATAAATAAAATAAAAATAAAATATGGCTTTTCTCCTCTCGATAGCAGTAACGCATATGTATTTTATTTGGTGAACAAACAGAAACAGAAACAAACAGTGTGAGACTGTCAGCAAAAACGATTTTAAGACCATTAAGGTTAATCATAAAAATTCTTAAGATATTAATTTGAAAAAACCAGTACAAAATCAGTACAAAATATAAAAATCCGTTCATTTTCGTACTGATTTCGAGATTTCAAAGTATAAATATTTAAAAAAAAATCAGGACATGTCCTAATCAAATCAGTACGTCTGGCTACCCTATGTCTAATAGAATAAGGAATAAATAAATCAATTTTGTTGTAGAAACTACTAATCTTTTACTGCTTTAAGTATTTATCATAGCTTTTGCTGCAAAAGCAAAAACTCGAAAAGTAAACAAAAATTTTTTCTTTTTTTAATAGATATTCAAATTTTTTTTAATGAATGTAAGTTTTTATATAATCTTTAAATTAATCATTTTCTTTGGACTTAACTTTTCTTGCCATATTATTTCTGGGGGGCCTGGAGCTAGCTGGGGTGGACCGTGCCCCTCCCAGGCCCCTACCTAGTTACGCCAATGATGATAAGTAATTTCAACTTTTCGAGGTGGGTTAAAATATATCACACTATGCATAAAAAATATGCAAAAGTTGGGATAGTTTCTACCCTGCCTACTGTAAAGAGTTAACTGGGCAAGAGAGAGTAAGATATACAAATTTGAAATACTCAATCAGGCTGTCTTTGTTTATCATTATTTCTAAAAATAGACCGTGTAAAATTTTGGAAAAAAATTTTGTTACTGTATTGGAGTTTCCATTAGCCCTGTCTGGCAGGGTTTCGATGGGGTTGGCTGGCAGAAGGGTGTTAAGGTTGTTGGTTGCAGCAATAAGAAATCCTCAGATTTCTTAACGCGTGCAATCAGCAGTCTTGATGCACTCTGGCAGGGGGCCCGTTTGGAAGTAGTTCCTCGCTCTCGGCTTCCGGTTTGGCCGATAGTATCAGTGTGGATTCCTCCTCCGGTTCCGGATCAGGAATTCATACTGAAACTTATTGGGCGTCAAAACAAGACGCTTAGATAATCGGAGTGGTAGATTGTCTCTATGACTCCCTGCAAAAATGGAGTGGGTAGTGACGCACTGATCGGAGTAGATCAGGCGTCACTTACCAAACTAAGAAGCTGTGAGGGCAGCATCAGGTTCGGGTTAGGCCCCCTAAAGGTTCGTGTTCCTGGTTGGTCACAAACCAACAGGAAAGAAGCTGGAAGTGGTGCAAATTAATTTACACCACTCCACTTCAGCCTCTCTCGACCTGATAAAGTTCATCGCAGAAAAGAGGGTAGACGTAGCTCTGGTTCCAGGAACCCTGGCTTGTAAGAGGCAGGGTTAACGGACTAGGGCTAAGCAACTTCGCCTTTATGTTCCACCAACCCAAGGTAAGATAAGAACCTGTATAGTTGACAAGAAAAGTATTAATCTTTTTCTTTTAACTCCCTACAGCACTGGAGAACTCACAACGGTGGTATACGAACACAGGCATAAGCGTAGCTTGTTGCTAACGTCCGCATACTTCCCATACGATGAGGAAGGTCCGCGGAGTCACCCGGATTGGACTTGGTGGCTGGCTGTGAGGCAGTACTGATACCAACAGTAGAGGTGAGTCCATTTTTTGAATATATATATACATTTATATATATATATAACCAACGTTTCGTAACAGGGTTAGGGAAGAAGTCATTGATATAACGTTGGTCACAGATTCCAATACTATTAGGGTTGATAATTGGATGGTCAGATGGATACTTTTCACCATAAACTCTGAAGTAGAGGTCTCACGGTCATTTAGGAATCCCAAAAGGGCAGACTGGTCCGAATTTTCAATAACAGCTTCCCAAAAGCTTGCATTGACGAAAGTCAAAGTTGGCCAAGGGAATGCTAACATTGACAAAGCAGTAGAACTTCTGACAGGGATATTGAATAAATCTTTTGAACTATGTTGTCCACAAACTAGGCCACGATCCAAACCAAAAACGGTTTGGTGGAACGCAGAGTTAGGACAACTTAGGGTGAAATCAAGGAGACTCTTTAACAAGGCTAAGCTAAGCCGACTAGAAGAGGATTAGAATAAGTATAGGGATAGTTTTAATGAATACAAAAGTAGAATTAAGGCTGCAAAAAGGGACTCTTGGCAGCAGTTCTGTGGAACCATGGAGACTTTAAATGAGACATCAAGACTTCAAAAAATACTGTCTTGGAACTACTACAGCTTTCGGCAGTATTCGGAAGATAAATGGTTCATGGACAAACTCGAGCCAGGAGTCTCTTGAGGTTCACACTTCCCAGGTTGCATGGACTTGACCGCCATCTAAAATCAGATGGAAAATCTTGTCCGGGCATCAAGGACTGACGTCTTGGATATCGTGGATAGGGAAAAAGTCGCCTGGGCGATAAATTTATTCAACCCGCTTAAATCAGCGGAACCGGATGGAATTATACCAGTCATGCTACAACATTCTCTTGAGAGCGGGGGGTCTCATCTAGGGGAAATCTTTTCACGATGTCTAACAGATGGGTTTGTGCCAAAGATTTGGAGAGGGGTCATGGTGATTTTCATTCCAAAAGCAGGAAAACTAAATCACGATACTGCAAAAGATTATAGGCCGATAAGTCTCTCATCGGTTATTTTAAAAACACTTGAGAGGCTAATTGACATGTATATGAGAGGAGCATTCACACAATGGACATCGCGCAGCACCCATACCGCAAAGGTAGATCAGTGGATAGCGCTCTTCATGAAGTTGT
Source organism: Toxonevra muliebris (assembly GCA_963691655.1). Lineage (NCBI taxonomy): Eukaryota > Metazoa > Arthropoda > Insecta > Diptera > Pallopteridae > Toxonevra > Toxonevra muliebris. The sequence continues at coordinate 66,009,566 of OY829327.1, read as the reverse complement.
TAGTACTATTGAGAAGTCATTAGATTTTAAGGAGTACACTTTAGTAGGTTTGCTTGACATTGAAGGAGCCTTCAATAATATAAACACGGAAGCCATCTGTAAGGCGTTGGCAGATCATGGAGTTGAGGATTTCATAGTGACATGGATTGGAACAATGGTGAGAGGCAGAGTCATTAACGCTGCTATGGGTACTGGCTCCGTGAGTAATAGGACTACAAGGGGAACCTATAGTTCCTATAGCTCTTAGTAGTTAATGAGATTCTACGAATCTTCAAGGAAAAGAGAACGAGGGTTGTAGCCTACGCTGACGACATAGCAATATTAATCCCTGGCAAATTCTTGTCGACGATTAGTGAGGTTATGAAATCAGCATTTGGCGAAATTTCCAACTGGGCTAGACGGAACGGTTTAGCAGTTAATCCTGCTAAGACTGAGCTAGTCTTGTTCACGAGGAAAACAAAAATACCTAAGCAATACCTGTAAAAGCACCTGTAAAAGGACCTTTGGGAAAATATAGGGATTGTCACCGTACGTTATTCATGGAATGTACATCACAATCATTCGACCCATCACCACCCATGGGTCCCTCGTTGGGTGAGAAGAGCAACCAAGCTCGCATGGGAAAAATACAGAGACTTGTCAGCCTGGGGATCTTAGGGGCTGTAAGTAGTGCACCTCAGGAAGGTCTGAATATGATATTTCATCTCTTACCGTTACGGGTGTTTGTTCAAGGGTGTGCCGCAAAAGGAGCTCTTAGACTAAGAGAATCCAACGTGTGGAGATCAGCAAACTATGGACACTCTACAATTTTGAGTAAGATAAAGCGAAGGGATCAAAGTGGAATCAATGACTTAGATGTGGCCACGGGTTATATGACTTAAAATTTAGATTTTATTACTAGAATTCCAACTCTATTTTCAACCAGGGAAGACTGGGAGTTGGGTTCGATAACAGGTAATGCTGGTATTACCATCTTTACCGATGGCTCAAAGATGAAGAATGGAACTGGAGCTGGTCTCTACACCGAAGACCTGCAGCTAAGGCGGTCGTATCGTCTTCCTGACAGCTGCAGCGTTTTTCAGTCAGAGGTTTTTGCTATTGAGAAAGCAGCTCGACTTCTACAAGACAGTACAATTCAGATTTCGAATATCACTATCTTTACTGACAGTCAGGCAGTGCTGTCGAAGGTACTCCGATCGGAGTATTCGTACTCCGCTCAAATCTGAATCCTCCGGTCCAGGGCCGTAGCCAGGATTTTTTTTCGGGGGGGGTTTTCATTCGAAGAAAATTGACATTGAATTGCCATTACTGATGATGAGCCCGACCTCAAAACAATTACCAAAAATACTAAAAATAGTCAGAGGCTCATTTTTTTCAAATGATTATCAATGGGTATTCGGGCCATGATAAGGAATCCGGATGAGGTTGGCTAATATTCCCGAAATCCGTGCAGTTACTGCATTGAAAGAGGTCTTCCGAGTCGGGGTGCTCTAAGCAATAATGGGTTAAAGAATTAATTACATTTTAAGATTGTTTCCTAGAACTTTGGAGCTGATCCACTACTACTGCCCTACATGGGCTTTGCGAATAAAATGGTTCCTAGTATTTGTGAATGAATTTTTTATACTGAACACGAATCTGAGGTCAAAAATTTCCCATCACGTTACGTTTTAGATAAAATAGAATTTTTGGTCATTTTTAAAAATTGGAGAGCTGAACACTGGCGTGTTACAAACATCGAAATCCAGAAATTATAGGCTGAATCATGACCTTCCAGATGAGCCCTTAACCCGAAACTGTAAATTAAAAACAGTTACTGACCTAGAAAAACTATAAATGCAGAATTGCTCAGCATCACCTTCTCTTTTTGTATCCAAAGTCAAACCTCATGTCAAAGAAAACAAATCGGATCTGGTTGCATAGTGTAACTAAGATTTCAAGTTTATTTTTTTATATTTGACTTTTTATAAAGAAACCGATGGAAAACTGTTCAATAGATTTTATTTTGACTTTTTTTTCATCCACTGGCAATTAATATCACAAAATAGATGAAAGTTCCCACATTTGGGGGGGGGGGTCAGAACCCCCAAAACCTCCCCCCTAAATACGGCCTTGCTCCGGTCCTCCCCAATTAGAAAAAATCCTCCTATTTCATATTCTGGAATTTTTGGGTTGTATGCAAAATAAAAGTAAATCAAATTAAATGAATTTGGTTGGGTTATTTTCTTTTCGTTTCTGCCTATAAAATATTTGTTACTATGACTAGCTCTGTTTTATTTATCGCTGGGTTAATGCCGATATTCAAAATTTCTTATTCCATTTCCGGAAATTTTTGCTTGTAAAACTAACAAAAAAAAATACTGCACCAGTATCTGATTTTCCTAAAAAAAAAGGAAGGACTTTTGGTGTGAAATTTTTCATTTAAAGAATGCTTCAAATGAAAAAATGTTTTCAAAATTGAAAAAATTTATTGGGCCAATTTTAAGTTTTCCATATAGCAGTGTGGTGACAGAACGAATATTTTTCCAATTGAAATTAACAAAAGACAAAAAACGAAATTGCTTACTGACTGCATCTGTCAATACAGTAATGGTTGGTAAGGAAATGCTACAAAAAATTGTGCATCCAACTGGGTCCTTTCCATAACATAAAATTTTTTCATGCCCGGTTTTGAGAAGACGGAAGAAATGTTTATTTTAGTCTTTTAATCTTTACTGTTTTTTTTTAAATTTAAATGACTAATATTAATACTTAATATTGAACCGTTTGTTTCCAATGAAAAGACTGTTTTGTTTTTATTTGAATTTGTATATTTGTCATAACTTTTAGAATTTTAAGTATGACTGAATTTGTAACAAAAAAGTTATGAACAAAAAATTTAATTTTTTTCTAATAAAATTCTAAACATTAGTGAAACTGTTAGCAATTATCTAAGTATGCAATACTTATTTTAAAACTTTTTAGACATTTTGAAAAATTTTTTTAGACATTGAGAAAAATCCTCCGCTCGAAAGGAAAAATTCCTCCCTTTAAAATTTTCAAAACGACAGCACTGCAGTCTGGCTGTAATGAAGGCAATAGTATCCAAAATAGTTTAATCAGAGAATGTAAAGAAATGTCGTGCTTCACTGATGGCCATTGAGCACCACAAGGTCACTCTCTGCTGGATTCCAGGACATAGAAATATTGAAGGGAACGAAATACAGATGAAATGGCCAGAAGGGGTCTGAAATGGACATTAACGAGGCGGATATCTCTATACAATCTCCAATATGTGAACTATTTAGGAAAATATCGCGGTGTCAAATGACACTTGGACTAACCTAGATGACTGTATAGTTTCACGGGCTTTATGGCCAAGGTTAGATAGGAAGAGGACAAATGCCCTCTTAGGGCACAACAAATCCGCAGTACGTCTGCTCACAGGAGTCATAACTGGACATTGTGCTATTGCACCAATGCTTCAACGGTGACGTATTCCAACTAGCGGACTGTGCAGAAGTTGTCATAATGAAGAAGAGACTCAATCGATTCTACACTTTTTATGTCAATGTCCAAGGCTGCAGATGAGCAGACTCCAATGTTTGGGGTCGCGCTTTTTCAGTAGTTTAACAGAGATAACGAAAGTGGAGCTATCGGATCTTCTTACCTTCATCCGGAGAATCAAATTGTTCAATAAAGACATTACCCGAACTGCTGACGGAAACCGTGGTTAGAGACCTTCCAAACCTAACCTAACGTGTGAAAGAAGCCATTTGACCACAAAAAAAAATTTCACCGATTTTTTTTTGTGTGCTGTTTAATGTATGTATGTATACATACATATATATATATGTGTACAAATCAGACAACATAACTAAATTCAGAGTATTTCCGATAGGTTTCAATCCAAAGAACACAGAAACATCAAATACTCCATTCCTAAAAAAATGAATTAAACACGTTTCGTAAAATTACTAATCTTATATACAATTAATAAAGCAACAGGATATATTAAATTCAGCTTGTATTCGCTAGTAATTTCAGAATTTAAAGACCTAAGTTTACATTTCCTTCTCCTTATCCTCCAAAGCTAAATGTATCCTGGTTAATGTGTTGGACTGCTACGCACAGGTGCCCGAGTTCATATCTTGACACGGCTCCACAAAATAACTCCTAATTGAAAAATTAAATAACGCTCAATAAGTCCTAATGAAATAACTCCTAACAAAAAACGAAATAACTTCTAATACAAAAATGAAATAAATCCTAATTCTTAGGGCTTATTTTGCAATTAGTGAAATGAAACAATTCCTAATACAAATATAAATTTACTCCCAATTCAAAAATGAAATAACTCCTAATTTGAGCAAAAATAAATGAAATTTATCCTGTAAACTTTCCAAAGACACACCACGAGGTACTTAGGCTAAATATGGATATTATTAATTTTTATATTGTTCCACCCTCTATAATAAATTCATTCTACAGTGACGGCACCTAAAAGTCTAATCAAAGAAACTATTTAGGCTCTGTGAAATTCGACCGAAACTAAAAAAGAATTCCAAACAAAAAAAGAAGGAATTTAGGCCAAAATAAACTTTTGGCCGAATTTGATACTTTTTTTAAATTCACCCAGGAATTCGGTCCAAAACATTTAGGTCGGAATTCCTTTTTGATTTTGGTTGAAATGTATTTTAGAAAAGGAAGTTCGACCAAAAATGTTGTCGGCCCAAATTCCTATTTAAAACAAAATTATTATTATTTTTTTAAGTAAAAGGAATTTGAGCCAAATCTTAAATTTTTTATGACTTGAACAACAAGCATACATATGAGGTACTACAACGGTAGTAAATTAAACTTACATATGATTGAAACAAACTTCTGATTGAAATTTTAATTAGTTATAAACGATAGAATGCGTAATAACCGTTTTATTTGTCTAGTTTATATTTTATGTAAATTTAGCTAAAGCCCCAAAAAAATTTAAAATATTCCTTTTTTAGAAAAATGAAATAAAAATTCAAAATATTACATGAAAAATATAAAATAAGGCCCCACAAAATGAAATGAAGCCTTAAAAACGAAATAAGAAACCAAAAATTATTTGGTCGAATTTCCAAATGATTTTTTTGGCTTAAATTACTTTTTAATAAAGGAAATTTAGCCAAAAATTTTGGCCGAAATTCTTTCATTTTTTTGGTCGAATTTCCGTACCCCGTTTTGAGACATCTGGATTTGAAATATTTGGATTTTTAGTACGAGGAAGACGACCTCGATAGCCTAGTGGATAGTGCACTAGACTTTCATCTGGGAGGTTCGGGTTCGATTCCCGTCTTCGTCTGGTGGTTAATTTTCATTACTTTCTTATATTCACTATCAATATGAAGTGTATGAGAATTATAAGAACAAGTACACACATTGGTTGGTAATGGCAAAACCACCAAGCCGATAAAAAATTGCCACACCGCCGTTCGGAATCGGCGCTAAACTGTAGGTCCAACTATGTGGTATCACAATGGGTCGTTCAGGCCTAAGTGTGTCTCTCGACAGCCACTCCAACCTAACCAACCTAACCTAGTACGAGGAATTTAATTTTGATGCCAAAATAGCAAAGTACAAAGTGTGTATTGTATTCAAAAAACAACATTACGAAATTGAAATATATTAAATATTTAAATATAAGGAGCTATTTCATCTTTCCATTAGGAGTTATTTCATTTTTCGATTAGGAGTTATTTCGTGGTGCCTCTTGACACGCTCCAAAATCAAAAGTAGAAAATAAAAATTTTTCTAAACGGGGCACCACCTCTTGGCTGGCAATGGCAAACTTCCAAAAATAAAAAAAATGTTTATGAAAAACTTTTCACTTCGCCGTTCGGATTCGTCATAAAACTGTAACCCCCTTCCATTCGTGTATAAATATAACTCACACAACATGAATAGATGCGAAAAGCTCGGCCTTGAGCCTCGTGGGGCTGTTGTGCCATAATAGTATAAGTAGTAAATAAAAAAAATTACCATAGGTTTTCATTGTTTACTCATTTTTCAGTAAAATAACATGTTCTAACTATTAATCAAACCAGAGCTGGGCGGTTTCGATTACTTTTGTAATCTATTACACATAATACATAATACGATAATATTTTTTGTAATCGTACTCAAAAATTTTTGAGTACGATTGCTGTAATCGTACTTAACTTTCTTTTGAGTACGATTACAGTAATCATACTCAAAATTTTTTGTACAATTACTCATACGCATGTAATACCTACATATTTAAACATAAATAAATTTTTAAGTTACTTTTGAGACAAATGTCACTAGGTTGACGTGTCAATAACAATAAGCAAATATAAAAGCAATTCATCAAAAAATCATTCGTTTTTTCATAAGTTATAAATTAATTTCCGTTCTTTATTTTAATTAATTTGTTACTGGCGCTAATCTTCACACAGTTAATAGTTAATTTTGCAAACTTCAAAATTCTGGATATTCCGCATTTTCAATTTCATTAAAAAAAAATTGGTTATAAATGATGTCGTCTACCGGTGAGCTGGACTGGTCTTCGGATGATTCTATGAGAGACCCAATTTATGTGTTTCCTTCAACATTAACCAACAGAAAACGGAAGTGTGAAGCTTCAAATGGTGCTGATAAAAGATTGAAACTTCATACAAAGTTTATCTTCAACATTAAATTTTTTAAGGAAGTCGAGTTTGTAAGTTTTATATTGAAATCCCATTATTTTCTCTATTTTCATTATTTTTTTTTATTTTCTTCAATTTCAAACTTTGTATGTATGTACATATGTCTCCATGCAAATTTATATGCAACCGAAATAAATATTGTTCCTGAATTTCAACATATTCATATTTATGTTACCTTAAAATTCATATTTTCAAACATTTTATAAACAAATTACAAATATTTAATACAAAATTTTTTGTAATCATAAACCAAAACGAGTACTGTAATCGTACTCAAAAAATTTCGAGTACGATTACTGTAATCGTACTCAAAAAAATTTTGAGTACAAGTACATGAAGGAATCGTACTCAAAAAGCAATCGTACTTCTGCACGCCCAGCTCTGAATCAAACAATATTCAAAGTAAAATAAAAATGGGTTGAATTTTTGTAATTAAATTTTTTCTGTACGGTGAAAGCAAAAACAAATTCTTTAATATTTGAAAAAATTTATGCCAGTGCTTATGTATCTATCTTTTTATATTTATCCCATGACTATGTGCCCAAAAATATTTATATAAAAATTCCCATAATTTTTGCAATGGGGATGTCTTATTCCAACAATAACCACTCAGATTGCTTATGGATATTGCTAACAATGCTCATTTCCTTGAGAAGAATGTTATGAAAAGCTACTAGAAGCGACAATGTCCGTGTTTGGCCGGTCAAGTAATTGATTTTTAGGGATATATCATACTCCACTACACCGTATCCAGGTTAACCATAAAAAGGTAATCATATTGTACGTTGTAGGTAATCTTCGTCGAATCGACAAATTGTTTGAAAAGACTTTATTGCGTACAATAATAACCCCTTTTTTAAAATTAAAATATTAATAAATTTTGAACTTCAAGAGAAAAATTTTCTTATTCTAATAATAATTTTAAAAAAATTAACAATGTTTGTTAAAAGAGAAAGTTAAACAAATATATCGCTGCCTTAATTTGCTAAGGCGCTAACATAAAATTCAATATCGAGTTTTTGATGGATTATGATAAAGCGTGCCCCTTTCATCTATACCGAAAATTTTAGAAAATTACAGACTTTTTGTTTACTTTAAATTACAAATTCTGGAAGCAGCACTCTAAATATCAAAATGTTTTTTGCTTCTCCTGTAAAATTTGAAAAATGCGTGTTAGGGCTTAATCAAATTAAGGCTGCGATATGTGGTATTCGTCGAATCGACGAAGATTACCTTTCTAGGGTTAATGGAAGGATATTTATTTATTTTAAAAAGTTTATACATATAATAAAATTGTATATATAAACTATTTTCCAGTGGCACTGTATGCAAGGATAGTTTTTAAGACTTTTTTGCTTTTGGAGAGTTTAAAAATGTTTTTATTAAAAACAATATTTATTCATGACAATTGTTTGGTTACATTGTTAATTGTTTATAACTAACGAGCAATTTGATTCCAATATTTAAATGTGCGACTACATTTTAATGAAACAAAATGTAAATTTTATAAATAAACCAGGTAGGTCATCAAGTCCTCAGGTTAAGCTATTTCCGCGTTATACATGGATCGATATTCTTAATTAAATTATAAATTTATTGTGTACACGGGTCATGTTGAGAATCAAAATGGGCGCAAGTAATTTTTGGGCCATTGTTTTTACGGGGGATTGTAATTCGAAATAAAATACCTTTTGGCATGCATACACAAATTTTATAGTGGGCACTGCCAGTTCGCAGACCGAATTCCGAATTAACAATAGGTATTTTGTCCATATCTAAGAAGATTCCTGCCCCTGCAACAAGTGCAATGGTGCCCTGTGTGGAATTAATGGTGATGCTGTGTTCAGCTTGAAAAAGTGCACTGGACCCATCTAGTAGGATGCCTTCAGAGCCTTTGAAAAAAACTCGGCTGTCTGCTTCTAGATTCAATGGATGACCTATGGGGCTAGCAATTCTACTAGCACTGATTGATTTCGCAATTAGAGATTCCGCTCCTCTAGGCATATTATAATGAGGACGATGTGTAGTAAATATTTGGCCTCCACTTGTTGGATCCTTTATGTCGAATGTGTTTACATTACGAAACTGAATACCCGATTTATCTATAATAATGCGATTATGTGGTTGGCCATTGCGATGTGCCAGCATTCTTACAAAGACACTTCCGTCATCGGCCGTTATGGTAACTGGAACGTCGGTGAATCCTTCAATTTGACCTGATTGCTTGCTATAGATACGATCCAAATCAGTGGAACCATAAAACTTGATGGCATCCTCCTCTGGTATCAACTCCATGCCATGAATTCCTCTGCCAAGCTGAAGTACACCAATTATAGTCAGCGTTAATATTAGATTTGCCATTGTCAGCACCAGTAAAATTGTAACGATAGTCCAGAAAGCAAATGTATTACGGCCTTGTTTTATGGGCCTTAATGTATAAAGATCGCCATCGTAAACACAATTAAATTTGTCATCGAGGAAGTTGTCGGTGCTAGATTGCATATGATCTACTTCCAAAGGCATGGCATTCTCCGAAGTAGCTTCATCTGTGTATGAAGGTGATGGACCACGTATAAAAGTATTTTCATAAGTTCTCATTTTTCTGCGGTAAAACATTTAAGAACAAATTAAAAGGTTTTTATTATGTACGAGTATTAAAGGGTAAAATAACAAATTACTCACCAGTGATGACACCAAAAATGTTCATAGGATGAAAATATAAAAATTGATATAAATAGCCTTTACTTCAGCAGCTGACAATATGAAAACTGTACACTATATCTCCAGTTGCCATGCGCTAATAAGATACTACTGACCTAGGTTGCACAATTATACAATACAGTTTTAAAATTACACGAACCCACTATTGGCGATTTAAAAAAGAAACGTAAAAATAAAATTTTCAGAGTAATGTTTTAAAATTTGCATACATATAAAGTTTAAATGTATTATGCAGTCCTATTAATAGTTTTTCAATTTTTGTAATGTACTGTTAGAAAGTGCGGTCAAAAAGATGTAAAATAAAATAAAAATTTTTTTTTTCCAAAAATACAAGATATTGACAAAAGTGAAAATAAAATAAAAATAACAACGCCCATCTAAAAGTGGATGGTTCCTAATGTTTTTGGGCCTGAATCTAAATCTGGCATCAGTTTTGTCGAAGCAACTAAGTCAGCTCATCTACAGTGAAACTAGTTGCATGAGATTTTTTGACATTCCGCTTTGAAGTTTAATGCATGATTTAATGCCCGTGATATTTTCTATCCCCCTATCGTTTCTCTCCTCTTCCCAACATTATTGACATTTCCATGAAACTAATTTCACAGTGGAAAAGCTGACTTAGGTTTTCGGGATTTTCATTTTCATACAAATTTTAATTTTTTCAAAACGAAAATTTGAGCACCTGTATCAAAGTGAATTTCTATAAGGTGAAGTTATCATCAATTCATTCTTCCTCTTTCTTCGTGGTCAATACCATTGCCTATTAAAATCATTATTTACTTTTTTTTCTCCTCTTTGACATTCACTGCATGCTGCCGTTATGGCCGGAACCACATTTTTATTGTTGCCAAGGTAGAATTGTTGTAAACTTGCTATCACCTCATACATAATTTCACAATGATCTGCATTTTTCTTACAATACGACTAAATTATCACTAAGTATTAGATGTGTTAGCGTCCAAAAAATTTGTGCAAATTTGTACAAATTATCATCAATTTTGTCTGAAAAGTGTTCGATTACCCAAAAAAATAACAGAGTAAAGTAGCAGCTCGTTATGATAGAACTTACATGTTTTCATTGGATAAATTTTTACTTGTAAGAATTTGCAAGCAAGAAAACATATGATTCAAATTTTTGTAAATATTAAAAAATATTCTACAATTATATTTTTTTATATCAATTTAAAATAATAAAAATCAGCAAATTAACGATGAATGAAGGTTGGAAAGAGTAAGGAAATATAGATTTAATCAGGTTTTATTAGTTAATTTTAATAATTTGAACATCTCCCTTCAAATTTTATCTCCTTTTCTATTGCCACTAATTTTAATTTTTTTTTCAGCATTTGACAGAGGACAAGGGGACTCTATCATTAATATTAATCTCAAACAAGGAAATGATATTTTCCTTTGATACTAGGGGGCTTTCAAGGGTCCGATATCAAGTCCTTATCATCAAAGTTTCGTTAAAAAAATAATGAGTCCGACTAAGTTATACATCAACAAACTGGGTAACGGAAAAGATGCGTACGATTTGGGAAATCCTTCTTTTCAATTTGAAGTCCCAAAGGCCAGCAATCTCTAGAGTTGAATTTTTTTTGACGATTTATGGGCCTTTGAAACTCACGAAAAGTAGTAATGGTTTCGTTAAAAAATTATTCCATAATGAGTGAAAAATGTGGGCAAAGTAAGGGAGAGGATAGCCAATAGTAACGGAGAGGACAAGTACGGCTCAACCAATGTTTTATATCTGAAAATTGTAAATGTTTCTAAGTAATTACATAAGCAAATAAAATTAATGGATATTTATTTAAAGAAAAGTAAATTCATAGAAAGTTTACCAGTTTGGTACACGTCCAACTGCATCTTTAATGCATACATCGCCAATGAACAGGTATTTGAACTAAAGCGAAAAATTCATGACTCAGTTACGTACAAAATTTTGCTAATTGTAACCGCACTCTTACCGTGTGAAGCAGCAAAAGTGTTCCACTTGATGTACGAAAAACCCAAATCTCATCAAGACAACACGAATTCGAAATTGTAAACTTGCTCAGGTTGTCATGCAGTGTGGTTTTTTGTCCTCTTCGTTACCCTGTTTTTACCACTTAAGTTGATTATAAAAATCCGAAAAACTTACACAACGACAATGGGACTATTTAATTGGTTTTCTTATTTAATTTCTAAAATTTCTTATTTTTCGGTAACGGAGAGGACACTGAACTTACAAATATTTAGATCCAGAGAATATACAGAGAATGGACTCTTATTTTAAAACGTAAAAACTGTCAACAAATTTTCATTTTTTATGTTCACTCATACTGTACGTGTGAACTCACCTATCGTTGTTGTTATTTGCCTTATAAAATTGCGAGGCGTGGTGAAATATTAAACAGCTGCTTAATAAATGAAAATTTCATGTAATTGTAAATTTTACATTAAATTTACTTTAAATTTACTTTAAATAAACTTATTAAATTGCATGGGCCTGTGAATTCCACTTCAGGCGATCAATTTGCAGAGGATGCTGTCAATAATGAAGCAAACGACATATGGGTTTGGATATTCGCCCTAGTACGTAGTTAATTTCCATGATTCTATTTGCCGATGTAAGATTATTGTTTGAAATGAGTTAAACGTTTCAGAACAACCCTTTTTATTTAGTGAATTGTATATAAAATGCGTTTTCTTCCATTATAGTCCACGTTGCTAAAGACTTGAAAGCTAATATGAATGCTGTAATTATGGATACCTTGAGTGACGCTACTGCAATTATTGATGGCGATGATACAGCCTCATGCTGCGCCAAATGGTACACTTACTCAGAAATTTCACTTGTTTCAACTGTTAATGATTAATCACTCACACTACTGGAAGAAAAATGTTTTTAAGTGAAGCTGCATTGAACAATGCATTAAAATAAAAAGTTTTAAATGTAAAAGATATTCGAAATATGTAATTGATTATAAAATTAGACTTCCAACTTTTTCGTTGTTGAAGTATACATATCGTTCATTTGTGACTATACAGTAAATGGCTTATTTGCTCCATACATTTTGCTAAAGTATTTCAGATCTTTGTTGTGACAGCAGAATATGAAAATAGGGTGCAAAACTAATTAAAATAAAAAAAAAAATTTTAATTTGTGGAAACTGGATGCGCTACTTCGAAAACCGTGATTTTTAAGGATGTTTTACAATAGGTTTGGGATTTTGTATGGAAAAAGCATTTAACTTGCATATAAAAGATTTTCAGATATCCATATTTATGTAAAAAATGCCGATACAACTGAACCCAAATCCACCCCTAGCGCCTAAACTGACCATTTAGCACTTTTTTTTATAAATTTTTAAATTCACCCGTTAGGATTTTGAATATAGCAGTAATTTTTTTAAAACTAAAGTAGGTAATTCAATTTAGTTTATTTAAAGTACAAACATTTTTCGAATTGAGTTATATTTGAACTAGTAAATTAACTTTTAGTGAACCCATGTCGAGTACAATCAAGTTCACCTTTGACAAATGTCGTCAAAAAATTTTACGAAAAAACAAGACAGGAGTTGAAAAAATTGACTTATCGTGGAAATTTGTATTCTTTATTTTCGTCTGTCAATTACAGTTTTATATGTACAGGTTTTCCACGTACAACACGGCAGTCGTAGAGCACGATTTCGCTCCAACACGATTTATTGATAGCAGAAATCCAAATATAACACGATGACACTATAGCACGATTTCCTTCCAACACGATTTGCAAATAGCTGAATCCCTAGTATAACATGATTAGTGAAAATAATTTGGAAACTCAAATCGCTTTTTAAATTTGTTAATAAATTCCAGTTCACTCTGTGTTCTAGTTTCATTGTTATTTTTGCTTGTTAAATTCAAATTTTTTCTTTAAATCTTCCAATAAATTATCTGTTAAGTGCTTATTATTAAAATTTTTTATATAAAATCAATATACTTACTTTCTGTTTTTTTACAATCAAAATTAAAAACTTTAATTTATTAATAAAAGAGAGAAAATGTATCAAACCGTTAAATCAAAAAGTTAAAATATACATAAAGCAAATGAATGCCCCTGAATGTGACAGCTGGAACGAGCACTTATCCCAAAAAGTTGTTTTTTAAACTCTTGGAACATAACCCTATTTTTGTACTACTGTACTACATAACCCTATTTTTGTACGATTTCGTATATAATACGGCAGATTTCTAAATTCTTAGAGCCCAACTCCGCTTTTTATACTGGTTCCTTGTTCCCTATAACATGAATTCGCACAACACGATGCTTTTTTGGAACCTAAAAATCGTGTTATACGGGGACACCTGTATTACATATTGATATAAATCCACAATTTTGACGCAAGCGTTTAAGTATGGAGAACATTTTAAAAGTTAGTAGTTACTTCTTAATTGGTAAGTTTCATTAATTTAATGCAATTTTTTCAATGTCTGCTTTGTTTTTAAAAGTTCTCTAAAAGTTAATTTATTAGTTCAAATATAACTCGATTTAAAAATTTTTTAATAAACTAATAAAAATAAACTGAATTGAATTACCTACAATCGTACTTACTTAAATTTTAAAAAAACTACCGCTATATTCAAAATCCTAACGGGTGAATTTAAAAATTCGTAAAAAAAAGTGCTAAATGGTCACTTTAGGCGCTAGGGGTGGCTTAAGGTTCAGTTGTATGCCATTCGCTTTAGCGGCATTTTTGGCATAGATATCGATATCTGAAAATCTTTTATATGCAAGTTAAATGCTTTTTCCATACAAAATCTTAAACCTATTGTAAAACATCCTTAAAAATTACTGTTTTCGGAGTAGCGCATCCAGTTTTCACAAATTAAAATTTTTTTTTCATTTTAATTGGTTTTTAGCATCCTATTTTCATATTCTGCTGTCACAATTAAGATCTGAAATACTTTAGCAAAATAAGCCGTCTACTATACAGTCGCAACTCAAAATCTGTACTTTGAGGTATTTTTTTAAAATAGTCCATTGGGATGTGATTTTTCGGCCATTGCTGGAGAGCATTTGTATCGTTGTTGCGTTCATATAAAATATAAACATTGATTTTGAGAGTTCCTTAAAATTTTATGTTGTGATGGTATAGTCAAAAATGAGTAGTAAAGCTTTTGCGTCTTTTTTTTAGTATTAGAAATAGTTTTATCTCGAATTGTACTGGAATTAACATGATAAATTTATGTTCTACTAAAATTTAAAACAAATAATTACAATAAAATAAAATATAAATGAATGTATGTGCACTTAAACACTGAAGACGACAAACCAATTCTGATTATTTATTTTTTTGTTTTCCATTAATAACACAGTGGAACAGTTCTTTTGCACCAGAGCAACTCCCAAAAAAATAAAAGGAGACGCTCCCCTGAGCACAGGGTGGGGTTTGGTTTGGCCGTAAGTGAGAAATATTTATGTAAAAACTGTATGCAAAAACATAAAGAAAAATATGTTCAGTGGCGATCTCTAGCGTCAATCGCAGAAAAAAATAAATATCAAAAATGGATTTCTTGACCCCGAAAACCCCCGGATATCTACTTTTTACCTCATTTCCTGTACCTTATATAAGTTGAATAAAAAAATATGTTCAGTCGCGATCTCTAGCGGCAGTCGTAGAAAATAATAAATATCAAAAATGGATTTCTCAACCCCAAAAACCCCTAGATACCTACTTTTTACCTCATTTCCTGTACTTAATAAAAAATATCTGCATATGTTAAATTACCATATTCTCAAGGTCATATCTCAAAATTATGACCACTTACAGCCAAACCAAAAACCAATCTGTGCTCAGGGGAACGTCTTCTTTCAGTTTTTTTGGGAGTTGGTCTGGTGCAAGAACAGATCCCTCAAAATGTTCCACATGTTCCAATGTTCCACAAATGTTCAAGTTGGAAAAAATAGAGCAAAACTAGCAAGTGAAAAGTCAATATCATTTTCTCAAATAATTATTGAGTAACTCCAACTTTATGACAGGATGAATTAATACATTCACAGAACTTATCTAAATTTTGAATATATAATTTAAACTCTTCGGATGGCTAAACAAGATTTCATTTTACAAATTTTCTTTCAAAAGAAAGGAGAGAATCTTTGGAAACGACTTCATCACCTAAGTAGGGCAGGAGTTCACAATTATGCAATTTATATAGTTCTAAATCTAAATAATCACATATATACATACGTTAAAGCATTTTTTAAGAACCTGCTTTCATCAATGCTACCTTTAACGGGAATTGTCAGCGCGATTGTTTGAGCTTTGAAAAGCTTGCCAAGATAGGTCTTGAATTAAATAATCATTGGAAACATTTTTAACTATACTATTAGAATTGCCACGTAGGTTCTCTTACTTTGAAGATTCATTCAAGTCGACAATATCCGACAAAAATCGGAAAATATATTACTGTGTTGAATATTACATTACATTTATTCAAAAAAGTATTTTTTGATATTTATTAATAGATTAATTTGTAATCGCACTAAAATTGGGTGGACAATGCTTCGTAATAAGTAAAACAACATATATTTTAACTATTTTAATAATAAAAAAACAATTTATTGGTAAGAAATTTCATTTATATATAATAATGATAATATAATAATTATATAATTCGTACTTTTGAAGTAAGGTGTAGCAAGTATTAACTTTTATACTTAGTAGTAGAAATTTCATAACATCAGCCACCCCATATGAATTTTCACATGCAAAATTTTTCGGTCCTCCTACTAAATGATTTTCAATTAATGCAGTCCTACCATCAGTGTGGCCAACTCAGCGCTTTTCCCGCTGATTTTAGGGCTTTTTGAAAATTAAAACGCGGAAAAAAGTGATTTAGCGCTCACGGCGTTTTTTCAATTTAAAATATCTTCGAAAAATCGAAGAAATTTTCATTGACTAGAAGTATCAGAAATGTGCCTATACTAGTGAAAAGTTGGCCACACTGCCTACCATACATAAAATTCAATCCTATCACACCCAACTTCTTCATTTCACAGCAAATTGTTTTTGTAAAATTCAGTCCTAACCATACCAGCACATTTTTGCATATGTATTGTAAGTATCCATTCTCTGTATATTCTCTGTTTAGATCCTTATATCATGTATCTACAACTTGCCTTTGAAGAAAACAACCAGAGAATATACAGAGAACCCAGTTGAACTTTGGATGATCGTAGGAGTAATCCCTATTGCTCCAGAGCTCTTGCATTTTGTACTCCATCCCCTAGGACATGCTATGTTAATATAGCAAAAAATACACAAATTGCCTGATTTTCGTTACGCTTATAACGAAAAAATTCAGCTTTTTTTAGTTGTCAACAACAAATAATTTTGAATTTTAAAGAAAATTTGAAGTTTAAATCTTTGTGCGACGCAATTTTTAAAAGAATTTTCGGAATTTTTCACAATTGCAAAGTAGTGCGTATTTCGGAAAGGAAGAAAGAAAAGTTTGTACGTGTGTGTGTGTGTGAATTGAAAAAGGAATTCGAAGCAGCAATAGAAACGGAAATTGCGAAGTTAGAAATAGCGAAACCACAAGCGTTTTTTGGTAAGTCACTTGAATATATACTATACAAAATACCATAGCATGTCCTAGGGGATGGAGTACTCGTTTTAGCCTCCAAAAGGAGTAATAAAGGAGGACACGATTACTAGCATGAGCTCACTTGCATCTCATAGAAAAACCAAATTCCGAAATAGTTCCTTTACAAAATTTGTGACGCCATAGACCAGTTGTCTAAACTGCCAGTAAGCACTTGTGTGTGCTAAGGTTCAAATCCCACATTTTTTTTTTTAATTATAAATATATTCATTTTTGCTCATTATTTTTTATTTTTTTTTTATTATTTACTATTATCGTTTTTATAATTTTATTATTTTCTTGAGTTGCCTTTTTCCAGGCTCGAAAGTGTGGCCGAACAATTCGCATCACGAATATTAAACGACGCGCTTACTAACCGAGCCACACAAGCAAATTTATTGTTATTGAATTTTGTTTCTTTTATTCTTGCAATGATTCTAGTACTAGTTACTGATTTTTAACTCTTTGATGCACACGATTTTAAATAAAATAAAAACACCAATTTTTTTTGGTTTATATCATTATCAGCAGAATGAGAAACTAAATAAAATATTAAACTTTGTGACTATAAATAATTTCGACTTTTCCAAGTGGGTTAAAAAATCTAGAGGTTTTTTTCTAAAAGTGGCAAAACTGAAGGTTTTTTGGTACATCTAGAAGGAAATAGGTTTTGCAATCTGGCAACAGTGAGAAGAGGGGAATGTCCTCCATTAACTTAACAGTGTTAAATAATTAGGATTATACATTGATAAAAGATTAAATTGGAAAAAGCATATAAAATCGATGAGGCTACACCTTAACATAAAAACAAATCGCATGTACTGGTTATTGGGTCCGAAATCAGAGCTGAGTCTTGAGAACAAACTACTACTTTATAAAACGATATTGAAACCAGTTTGGACATACGGAGTTAAATTGTGGGGAACCGCTAGTGAATCAAACTTAGAAATACTACAACGATATCAACACTGAGATTCTTAGCGAAAGCACCCTGGTTTGTAACTAACAACACATTGCACAAAGACTTAAATATTCTAAAGGTAAAAGCTTTTGTATTCACTAGCTTGGCTTTTTATATTTTCCTCCAGCTTTTATTTGAATTTTTTTTAAAGTTTTAATAGTATTACTATATTTGATTTTTCTTTATTTTATGAATAGATATATTAGATCGAACCATTAAAGCTCTCCTGTTTCTGGTACAAATGTAATACGAGGTTTGTGAAATACCCTTTTTACATAATTATCAATTTTGGAAATAAAGAGCTTTTGAAGACTAGCCTCGGCCAAGGATAAATCATTTTCAGGTCATAGCTGACAGCATTTTCTTTGTCTCTTTACCATAGTTTTAATGTTGTCAGATGTAGACTCAAAAACGCACTAAACACTGCTCCCAAACAAATTCAAAATTTTTACAAATTTGTTAAAATGTTCGTATTCCATGTTATAATAATAGAGATTTTTGTGTGATAAAAATTTGTTTTCCATGATAAGCACATTTTCCACTGGCATGAAACGTGTAAGAATTAAAACAATACAAATTTTATATGGATGAATGCTTGACTGGAGTTCCAGCTGCCTCAGATTCGATTCTCAGATAGGGTTAAATTCTTAAAAAATGTCCAAATGGGTTGTTTTAATAAAATTTATCATTTCTGTGATTTAGTTCTTAAATGCTTGACTCAAGTATTAGTTCAACGGGTTCGATTCTCGGGTAAAAAATTAATTCATTATAAACCAATCTAAAACCGAAAACTGAATAAATATTTCCTATTGTTAATATTTTCCACGATCCCTTACCTTGGAAATAGATCATAGAAATTTTGAAATGATTTGCTACAAGAACAGGTTTTCCCCAAAATGGGTAACGTTGCAGTAAGTTTTCACACAGCTATACCTTAGAAACTAATAGACATCGAAAAAAAGTTTATGAATAAGCAAAAAAAAAAAACAATGGATGCGTGCAAGGCACGCAAGATTTTTGATGTGTAAACAGTTAAGCCAACTGAATGGCATATACATAAGCTCACATATGTATAGCCATATGTAGGGATTTGAAGTATAATCTATATACTAGGCAAATAATTCAAATTAAAAAACAATGGATGCGTAACAGGCAAGGTAAACAGTTAAACCAACTGAATGCCATATACATAAGCTCACATATGTATAGCCATTTATAGGGATTTGATGTATAATCTATATGCTTAGGTAAATAGTTCAAATTAAAAGAATTCTTTTATAAACTTGAAAATTTATTAGATATCATTATCTTTTATATATATGTAATAGCCCAATTCACTATAAATTGCAAATGGCCTTGCATCAATGCAAATGCAAATTTTTGTTCCATATCGTATGTATTTGTTGTGATAACAGAAATATTTTGCATTTGCACCAAATCGTGAATAGGGCTGATATGTTGTAGTTGAATCATTTTTCTTTTACTCAATGCATCGGGCATGATATGCTCGCATATACGCAACTGCAATTGCATATTTTTTCCGCGCTTTAAGTTTTTCTTCTTGTCGATTTGAAATTTTATTAGATTTGAAAATTTTACATAACGTCGTATAGGTATATGAATTTGTACACACATACGCACATATTAGAAAAGCAACAGGGGTGACCAGTCACTCTACTACTTTTTAAAAGCACCGCAAAGAGATTTGCCTTAACTGCATTTAATAGAAATAATAAACATTGTATTTTCTTTGAAGTAAATAAGTGATTTTATAATAAATAAGTTTGATTTTTTCTGTTTAACATTTTTCTATTTACATAGATAAAAAAAGTGTTGCCTTTCTAATGTTAATGTACAAAGCAAAATTTTTATAAAGCCGTGGTTTGCTATCATTATTACTACATTTTGTTTATATATTTATTAAAACCTAGATTCCTTATTACTTATCATTTTGTATTGTATTTATATTTTAAAAAATATTTAATTTTAATCCAATCTAACTAACCGAATGCAAAACCTATCAAACGCCTGTGTTTGCTACGTCGACTTCTCTGTTTGTATGGTATAGTCGATCTCCACACGTTTAACACCAAAAAATAATTCTGCCACGAATAAATGTACACATACATTTTGTTTTCGTATGTACATATATGTGTGAGTAAATTGATCGAAACATAAACAAACAAACCACGCTCGAATTTTAATTTCTCCCTCTCTTCTTCTCTTCTCTTTGTTGTTTAGAGTAGCACAGTCATGCCGCGCAGTAGTGCGAGCGAGAGGAGAACTGGATGTTACAGTTATATTACATCTTACGTTACAGTTATTCTTACATTTTACACATTTGAAATTTTGCCCATACCGTGAGCTAAAATGTTTACACATCAATAAAATGCTTACGTACGTAACGCTCCAGCCCGCGATTTGGTTCATATGAAGAAGTTTTATTTTTTATTTCTCCTCCCCCAAAATAGTTCCTGTATCCGCCACTGGTAACCTATCAACTTGCAAATTATGGCCAGCTATTAAAAATAAGAAGTATATTTTATATGTTAAAAACCGGTAGTCAAAACTTAAACAAGTTTTTCTCAAAACAAGGTTTTTGCCATAGGCGTGCGATATTCAAAACGTCTTCAATGAAGCAGCAAAAAACCCTTTATATAATTTTTTTAATTATTACACATTTTTTTCTTGTACTTGAAGTCTTTAACCCTGAAGGACATGCTTCGTCAAATTGACGACGCATGTTTACGTTTTACAATTTTTCTTTCTAAGTAAGTGTAGATAAACATTTAATTTATGAATAAATGTTATTAAAAATAAACGTCGATTGTTGTTTTTCTATATGATAAATTAACCAAATAATGGGAAACAATCAATTTTCAAAGTTATAGGTGTATAGATCACGTGTATGTGTACGACTACTTTGAATAACACCATCGTCGTTTCGGCGAAGCACTACCTCTACGTATAAAAAATATGCATTTACTTCCAGGGTTAACCAAGAATGTTCAGGGCGCTTTAAAATAACTCTGACCGAGAGTAACTCTAAGCCTACGTAAAGGGTATTTTTCGTTTGTATGATATGTTTATAAGAAAAGTACGTATCGTACTGTTATAATATGAAATTATACAGGTGCGGGGAATTTGGTCGAAAATCAAGGAAATTCACGAGTTATCGGGGAGAAAGAAAAAATTAGTTGGCATCCCTGGCATGTACACACATGTATATTCCACTCCCGCTAAAGCAATGATTTTTACAACGATGAATGGAAATGCTTTGATCTACGAAAAAAATTGAAAAACTTCCGATGCTAATATTTTAAATATTTTTATATATATTTTAGATATTTCATATTGCATTGTCTTCTAGTTCTGAACTATATTTAAATATATTATTTTAAGTCTCAAGCTCATCGGGAAGTTAGTTTAAAATCGATTGCAATATTTGTACCGAACAGACAGACTGACACCATTGAAAGCGAGTTTATATAAACGTGGTAAAAACACACAAATTTTGATCTAAACCCGCAAGCCCGCCTGAGGCTGCCTTCACAAAATTTTACGTAAGCCTTATAAAACTATTTATTTACATCAAACATTAACAAATTATGAAAGTGAATATGTCTATCTACTTACCAAAAAATTCCCACCAAAATTGGAGACTTACAAAAATTTTTTTTTAAATTTTTATAAAAAACTTAATATGGGTGATGATTTTTCGTCGCAAAATAACACTTGTACACATAAAGTAACTGTAAAAAACAATCGTTTGATCGCGGAAAGCGCAAACTGACCATATATTTTGTGTTTATTCCTTCTTCAGAGCTGGCAATTAATTTTAAGAAAAAATAAATTTGCACTTATCTATTCAATGAAATAGATTGAAAGCAGCCTCAGGGCGACCTTACGGATTAGAGGGTTAAGCGGGAGTAAGAGAGAGAGAGAGATAAGGCATGATTAACGGCATCTTTCAGATTTATCTACATACCCAAATAACAAAACAAACACCAACGAGTAGTTTGGTTCTGTTTTGATACTTATTTTTTCATAAAAAGATTTCTTCCGCAACAAAATAGTCCCAGTTACTGGGGCCTTACCGACTAGTTCCTTTAAATATATAAACCCAGAAATTCTTTGCTCATGTAAAATTTATGTTATTGAAAAAAGTTTTTCTGCTGAATATCCACAGATATCTTTGGTAGCTTTTAAAAATTTTTACCAACACCAAGCGACTTTAATTGGATTTTGGCAAAATCTGGGCAAATTAAAAATTCGAATGCTATTGGCAAGGCTGTTTTACCCGTATTTCTTATATTCATATTTATTGCGTTTAATGCATTTTTTTGCATTTGTTGATTCTTGTTACTGTTACTTTCTTTAATTCATTTACTTTTGTGAAAAGTACACTCCGCGAGAATATTTGTTTGAAATGGCATTTAAGGTAATTAAATTCTTCACATTTGGCAAGTATTTTTTTCATTAGTTGTGTTTTTAGCCTATTGATCCTAAACGTGATGAGTTCCGTCGATATTTAGAGCGCGCTGGTGTAATTGAAACTTTAACCAAAGTTTTTGTACGTATTGTTAAGGAACGTCCAGAAAATCCAATTGAATATTTGCGACATAACTTAGGTGATTCGCTACAGCAGGCAGACTATGTGACATACTTACAAAGTGAGCTTGAAGAAGCGCGATGTGAGATTCAACGTCTGCGTGAGCTCATACAGGAAACAAATCCGGAAGCCCTGGAGGAACCACGTGAAGAAATAGACGGAAATCAAATTAAGGAAAATGCAGTCGAAACAAATATCGAAGAAAAGGGATCGAATGCGGATCGTATAACGGATGATACAATTGCTACGACTGCAACTACATCAGCAATAGTTTCATCTGACATACCAACGCAGGTATCATCTGATGCACCAACACAACCAAACGATGACTCGGAAGCGATTGTCCATAATTGTCACAGTAATGAAGAAAATCCGTCCGCATTGATCGAGAAAAATGGAAATAACCTTTAATTTTTTACTATTGTGTAGATAAAAATGTACATATAACAAATAATATGCAAATGCAAAATGGAGTGTATAATGTTTCCATTGTTCCCTGTTGAAAATAATATATAAAGTCATTATTCCACCAAAGAATGCCCAATAAATTCCTATTTTTTAAATATTAGTCAGAAATGTCTAATTCTTACAATCCAGTTATTATGTGTAGTTCAGTTTTATTTACTATTAGTGTTATTTAATGCTTTACCTTGTGTAAAAAAAGTATAAACAGTTCTCGTGAGACGATTATTTGTTGTTATTGCTTTCTACAGAGTGATAGGTATGTATAAAAGATGTATAAAAACGCTGTTACATTTAAAGCTAACTGAAAATTTATGAGGAAAACATGGCGCCATTCAGCAGAAAAGGGTATATAGAAGGGTGTTAAGAAAAAAACGGAAAATAGATTCATCCATCCTTCGAAAAAATAAGATTGTGAGTATGATTGTAGTATCAGTGTTATAAAGTGCGAGTTAGAGTGTGTGTGAAACGGTAACTTTTTACTCGGAAAAGAAAATTTTGACAATTCGAAAGAAAACAAATACACTATTAGGTGAATATGAGCTAGTGTTGGCTAAACATCGATAGTTCGACTCCAACGATTTTAGACAGCAGAAAAATCGATACTTTCGATAGTTTCTAATTTCTTCAGGAGACCAGTTTAAAGTTTCAAATCCTTACTGAAAATCAGGGGTTTGTTTAACTTTCTTTAGGGGTAATTGCCGCCCTAAAAAAGATATAAACATGAAAAATGAATTGCAAATAGATTTTGATACGTAGAACACGTTGTTAGGTCATTATGGATTGAGACCACAGATTTATTTCTTTTTCTTTCTATTCTACTTCTTCTTTTATGGTGCAACACCTCTTAGATGGAATAGACCTACAGATTTATTTCAGAACCGAACGGTAAAGTCAAAGGCTTTTCATAAGCAATCTTTATCCTTGGAATTTTGCCATTGCCAGCCAAGAGGTGGTGTTTTCTGCTTTTTTTTATAATATACATCTACTATCTCCGATCGTCTATCTATTGTCTGGCCCTGGTGAAGTTTAGGTAATAAAAAACTTTTGCAAAATAAATGAGCGTGGCAATCTTCGATCTAAATCTAAATGAAATTAAAAACCACAAGCCAATGAAGTAAAAAATTTAGCAATTGAAAAATTTCATTTGCTTGTTATTTGCTTGTATTTCGTTTAGTTCACAAGAAGTTTCACTTCTGCCTTGTGTTCGTTAATACACAACTTAGTTTTTATGCAAATTAAGTAGTGGAGGACCGTAATCAAGGGGCAGGGTTCCGAGCCCCCCTGTATATTTTGTATTAACTATATTAAATTTTTAATTCGATGCAAATAAATAAAACATTTTGGATATTTGACTATTATAGCAGTGATTCGTTATATATGTAGTGTGCAGATAACATACTTCTCCTCGCGTTGAATATTCGTGACGATAATCACATCTGTGTATTGGGCGATTTCAACTTATGTAAGGTTGACTGGAGTAATCTTAATATTACTAATATTTTAACTCCATCTAATGTAATTTGTGTATCGGAAATGTATTTAATTGATAGTTTATTAAGTCTTGGTCTATTGCAAACACATTGCGTTCCTAATAAATTAAATAGATTTCTTGATCTAATTTTTTTAAGTAATAACATAAATTATAATTTTTTTGATTGTGCAGTTCCTTTTTCCAACCTTTGTGTGTGTGAGTTTTATGACTTTCCATCTAATGTCAATGATAATGATAAAATTAACTTCAATTATAGATTATGTGATTTCAATAATATTAATCGGCTAATTTTAGATATTTGTTGGATTAATTTATTTAATAATCTAGATTTGTTTGTTTGTTATATGGCTTTCAAACTTAAGTTACGTGATATTTGAATGAATAATATTCCGAGATTTCCAAGAAAGATTCATAAATTACCATGGTATGCTAAAGAACTTCTCTTCAATAAATCGTTATCCTCTGGTGTTTTTATTGATGATTGGAAAATCACTGCTATTATTCCTATTTTTAAAAATGGTAATAATAACGATATCTCTAACTATAGGCCCATTTCAAAGTTAACCACAGTCTCTAAATTCTTTGAAAGCATTGTAAAAAATAAGATTTATTTTGCGGTTAAAAACTTAATATGCTCAAATCAACATGATTTTGTTTCGGGTCGTTCAACAATTAATAATCTTTCAGTTTTTACCGAAGACTGTATTGTTGCGTTTCAAAATGGTTTCCAAATTAATCCCATTTACACAGATTTTTCTAAAGCGTTTGACAAGGTCTCTCATAATTTATTGATTTTTAAATTGGCAAATTTGGGTTTCCACTGTCTTTTTAGAGTGGATCAGAAGTTACTTGACAAATAGGCTATCTTTTGTGGTTATCGACAATGTTGAATCAATTCCCTTTAGGACCAACTCAGGTGTTTTTCAAGGTAGTATTTTAGGTCCATTATTGTTCGTCCTATTTATTAATGATATTAGTAACTGTTTTTCCAATTCAAAATTTTTATTGTATACAGATGACTTGAAGCTTTATTCAATAATAAAAAGTCACTCTGACGCTATAATATTGCAATCCGATTTGGATAAAGTTCTTGATTGGTGTTGCATAAATCATTTATTGTTAGATATAAATAAGTGATTCCACATGACGTTTGCTAATTTAAATAGTACTATTCCTACCTCATATCATATTGGTCTTTCTAACCTAAAATCCGTTAGTGAAATAAAAGATTTGGGCAATGTTTTTAACAGGAAGCTTTCTTTTGTACCTCACTTGAACTATATAATTCCGTAAACTTAATCTCTATTTGCTTTCATCGGCGCAATAGTTCCGATTTTTTGGCTCTTAATAGAATTTAATTCTATCGATGATTCTTTAGCTTTAGATTTCACTGTCTATAAATCTGCATTTAAAAAGATTAATTCTTTTTATTCATAAATTTAGTTTACCTTTAAGTTATACTTAAGTACTACAATTTGTATAGTCAGTAAGGCACCTTTTTTCCAGACTTAAAAAAATTATTTTGATTCGAACAAATGAAATAATTTTCTCCTTTTTTTAAAAAAAGAAAACCCCCAAAATGTTTTTCTGGTTATAGCACTGGTTGCAGTGACCTTGACAACACTTTAGTTTAGTGTGATTTTATGGCTAAAATAGCCAGCTTTTGGGCATAAGATAAAAAAATACAGCGAGTTTTTAGGGATGGGATGAAATAATCTGTCATTTCACTGCCATATAAAATTTATTTATATCGCCGCTTACACATCAAAAAGTAGATAATATTATCTATTCCATTTTGGTATTTTTCATTTAATTTTATTAAGTATAATATCGTCGGCATTCTGACAGAATTCACTAAGTCCATTTTTTTTAATTTCTGAGGTGAAGTTAGTTAACAAGTTTTAGATGGTGCGCTACGAACACTGGCAAAATTTAAAAAGTCAACAGATTCATATACAAACTAGTATACGTTTCAACTGGATCATCAAAAATCTAATTTATTATGCCACTCAAATTATAGTAGCTAATTAATACGGATACAACTACAAAAATTTGGACTGAGTGACTTCTGCTTGAACTACGATGATATATTAAAATGTAACAAAACTCTTATTTTTATTAACATCATTTATCACTACGCAGTCACTTAGTTGTATGAAATCTTTTACAACCCATGCGAAACTATGCTGATTGTGACCGAAAAAAATTACCGTTAGGATGTTTACCGATGTTTTTACAGCCTGTTCAAAGAGATTGCAATTACTTGAAGAAAGCACTCCTATTATTGTGAACACAACTGTAGCAATAAAACAGCAAAATATCATCGAATCAAAATATAATTGGACAAAACAATTAAATTTCTTATGCCTTTTATATGCAGGTTTTGTCAAATGTGCAATATACTAAATTTATTCTCAATTTTTTGTTAACTATTTCAAGTTTCAACTACAAAAATCCAGCAAGTGTATTATTAATATTACGCCAAATATTTATTTAAATCATTTCAATAAATTGTATATAATGATTTTTGTTATTAATACAAAGATGTTTTAATAATAATACAGATATTGATTAATAATAGTATATAAAAACACATCTTATTGTAAAAGGTCAATTTTATAAGATCAAAAATATCATAAGGAAAAATATAGAAAGTGTCGAAGAAAAGTACTAAACAAATGTAGTTTTTTTTTTTTTCTAAATATTTTTGCAGACAGAAAATCTAATCAAAAAATGTCGATCGCCAGCCACATCTCTAAAAAAAAATTGATAAGCATCAATTGTAGAAATAGCTCAAATTTGGAAGATGTATAAAATAATTTTGTGGAATAAAAAAAAAAAAAAATATCAATCGCTAAGAAACTAAAAAAATAAAATAGCATTGTCAATACCTTTAAAGATGTTTCGTTAGAGTTTAATTGCATTTCAGAATTTTTAATGCAACCGTTAGTGGACGACATCTCCAATTCCTCTTTTCAAATACAATTACAATATTTCTATTGATTGCAAATGTAATTAAAATTCCCTTTACATTGCGTTATTTCAGTTGCTAAGTTGCATTGTTAGATTTTTGTTGAAATTATGAAATAGTCGTTTGATCTGTTTTATTCATGCGAATTTCTACTAAGATACAAAGATGGACATACTAATTCTATTACATTTGAGTAAATTGCAATTTGTAAATAAAATGTGTTAATTTGATTTATTATTCCTCTGTTTGTCTGCGCTATAAGTTCATATTCTCATAAATTTTGTTTCTTTTTCAGTAAATTTTAAATAATTATTTTGTTGTTTTTAGATTTGAGTGTGTATGTATGTGTTAATAGAGAGACCCACTTCCAGTGTGTAAAATTTACTTTTTGCGTTTGTCTGCTGGTTTCAGTATCTGGAAGGAGCACATCAGAGTATCATCGACCGACATCATGGCGCCAGCATTATCAAATTCACCGCAATAATTTGGTGCTGAAAAAAGTGTGACCAACTGTCGCTTGGCAAAAAATTCATAACCATCCTCTACCACTTGATGGGCCCGGCAAATCAGGTCGAAATCGTGTTTCTGTAAGAATTTACCAACAACTTCCGCGCCAAATGTGAAACTCACTCCACGGTCGTTCTCACCCCAACCCATGGTATCTTTGTCCGGATCAGACCACAGTAAATCGCAGAGCAGACCCTGATCGGGAACATCGGTAGGCCGCATAATGCGTCGAATTTGCTCCATTGATGACAGATCAGGGCTCAGTCCACCATGGCAACAAAAAATTTTCTCGTCAACAATGGCTGCCACGGGCAAGCAATTGAAACAATCTGTGAATGTCTTCCACAGTTTAATGGTGT
Source organism: Toxonevra muliebris (assembly GCA_963691655.1). Classification (NCBI taxonomy): domain Eukaryota; kingdom Metazoa; phylum Arthropoda; class Insecta; order Diptera; family Pallopteridae; genus Toxonevra; species Toxonevra muliebris. Next base: position 65,981,181 of record OY829327.1, on the reverse strand, counting down.
AGCGACGTTTGCATTCGTCATAGAAGCCATAGATGCGATTGATGCTGGCACATTCATGGTTACCTCGCAACAGGAAGAAATTCTCCGAATACTTGATCTTGTACGCCAAAAGCAAGCATATGGTCTCCAAAGACTGCTTGCCACGATCGACGTAATCCCCCAAGAATAAGTAGTTGGATTCAGGTGGGAAGCCGCCATACTCAAAGAGACGCAATAAATCATAGTACTGACCATGGATGTCTCCGCAAATCTTCAGCGGCGCCTCCAACTCGAGCAGTATAGGCTGCGACAGGAAAATCTCGCGCGACTTAAGACACAGGCCGCGTATTTCGCTCTCCGACAATTGTACATTCTTTCCAGGCCTTGCCCCACGCACCTCTAAGAGCCGTGATATGATGCTGTCAATGTTCATTACGTCAGCCATATTGGATATTTGCGATTTCGAACGAATTTACTAGTAATTTATAGTTCTTTTTTCGTTAATAAATCGAAAATGTTCTTGTATTTAATAATATTAGTATTTTTAATAGATTTTTTCCACAGCTACCAGAAGTTCGAAGAGCGAACACACAAAGACTGACAAACGGGTCAACACCACCCAGTACACGAATGCGACTTCAAAATCAAAGAAAGTGTTTGTGAAATACCAACGAATAACCTTCATGTTGTGTCGGCGTGTACCGATGAATAATAAATTATGGTTTACATTTTGGTATTTCTAACAATAATTTCGACAATCATTTGAAATATTAATTTGCACTGCTAGAATTAATCTTTATTTCTTTATATATTGCGGCCCCTAAATGTATATTAGGCATGAGGTGTAGCCATACATTGTGGCTTATCAACCATACGTAATTTATTATGAACGCGATACAGATGATAATTGATAGTTTTCATACAATTGGTTTAATTCACTTGTATGAATTTGGGTTCAAAATTTGAATATCGAATCCAAAGTAGAACTATCGAAGTTTGCTTTCAGACGAGGTAACTAATGCTGTCAAATTGTGTTGGAAAGAGCGGTAAGACGTCACTGGTATTCTCTCCTTCTACCATCACATTTGTCAGTCACAACTAAAACTCGACTAATTGGATCAATTAAACTTCAGTTACACGGTTCAATGAGAAAGAATTTTCTAGGATAGAAATCTAGCACGTAAGTCTCAAGCCAAAATAAACGTCAACTTGTTTGCGAACCAATGAAAGTGTAAATCAACACCTATTATGCACATAGCATGAAATGGCTAGCAGTGTTCTCGATATTTCTTGTATATCCACTTAGTTTGTTGATGTGCATTTTGAACTGAATAAATGTCATGCTAATATGACTGGAAGTAGTAATGTAGCCTATTAACCAATAACACAGTGTTGGCGTCTCTAAGAGGGAAAATCTCGCAACTGTTTTGAGAGTGTTTCAGAAACGCTTAATTGTAAGTTTGTGATCAGCGCAAATGATATTATTTTTTACATCACATATATCCGTTTTTTCAAGTCGCAACAGTTGCGATATTTTTACGTCCTATATATGCGACAAGTCACTTTGGTATACTGGGAATATCTTTGGAATTTCCAACCCGCACAATTTAACCGATTCATATCTAGCACATGGTTGCATGTTTCGAATTTATGACGCACTTTCTTAAAATAGTATGTACATTCGATAAGATATGAACGTTTACTTCATATAAAGAAAAAGTACTTTAAATCCGAAAATGCTTACGTGCGTCATAAATAGTTAGGGGATTCCTGAAAACTCGCAAACTGCGCAAATTGCGCAAATAACTTGAACTTATGCAATTTGCACAGTTTGCGCTGTTTGCGAGGTGTTTGCGCGTTTGCAGGAATCCCCTAATAAAGATCAATTATTTTACGGAATACAAATTTCCTGTCGATATTGGCTTTTATTCCTCCCACAAGTTTGCATACATATGGCGAGGTGAAATTAGACAACGTGAAATAAGGCCGCGATCGGAAAATAAAATTAGGCCACGTGGGCTAAAGTCATACGACCAAATGAATTTAGACCGCGATCGGAAAAAGAAATTAGGCCGTGTGGTCTAAAGTCAGACAACCAAATGAATTTAGACCGCGATCGAAAAATATGACCAAATGAATTTTGAACGCGGTCAACGACATAAATCGAGGTTCTGATGTATTTATTCAACTCAATAACCCAGCCTTTTTATCTTTGTGCAGATCTTCGTGGTTTTCACAAGAGAACCCTTTTTGATTCCAAGGTGAAAATTAAAAACATTTGACGTACCTACATATGTAGTCAACAAATTTAAGAGAGGGGTGTTATAAGGCCATATGCATTAACGCCATTATGGCTTAATTGCACTTTTGATTGGGGAATAACACCATATATGCTATATGGCATTATTTCAGTCCGAAATGGCAATAACGCCATAATGGCCGTTACTTCCAAAAACAACAAACAAACGAACATAAATTTTGTTTAGTTTTTTCTGTGAGTTTCGTCATTTCTCATTTTTTTCAACAGAGCAAATTTCTGTGTATTCTTAACTGCCGTATTATTTACATAAATTGAAGGCGCTTATTTCTATGACATTCTTATTTAATATATATATATATATATTGTTGTTGTTTTACAGATTGTTTTTACAGATTTACACATTCGCTTTCGGAAGAGTTTTTTATTTCTGAAAGCCAATTGGTAAAAAATCCCGAAATAAAACTGAATTTTCTTATATATGTAAATTTGGTTTACTTAAAAAATTTTAATGAAAGAATCGCAAAAACGCATAAGCGCCCAAAATGATTTTGGGCGTTATGGCCATTCCTCATCAGTGATCTTTGTGACGTTTCTTACTAGCATTTCAACATTCTATATAAGTGTTTAATATTTGAAAACGTTACAAAGAATTACAAGGTTTTTGTTTTTGAAGTATTTTCACTGAACAGAAATGTTGAATGAAAGTAAGTGTATTGTTATGCAGACTATCACATCATGGGCAGGGTTGCCGTTTTGCTTATTTGTATTTGTGGGTGCGCTGGACTTAACCAAAGCACTCAGTTAACGAGGACCATTGTACTTTACCCAAGTAGACCTGTAGAAGAGAGTTGAGAGACAGGAAAGTTATCTGGGGAAAATTGAAATTGGAAATTGAATCGGTGATGACGCCCATGTTAGTCATATGCTGGCCACATGTGTTGTGCCTCGTGATGACACCCGCCAGTAATCTCAGGTTTTTTCTTCTCAGTTTGAGAAGAAATTTCGCTGATTTCCTGTTGGGTTGTCTCACGAAGCACTTTGTGGTTCTGCAGAAGTCAAGCTCGAACCATCTTTCTCTATGGATAGAACCCACGAAATCGTTGATCCAACGCATGATCTCCCCAGAACTTACGCCAAGAAAAGATTCCGGACCCCATGGTGTAATTGCAAAGCCTTCATTAGCTAGTTTACCAGCTAGTTTAATCCCTGTCCTGGAACCCACATAAGGCATAACTTGTTGTGTTTTGCAACACTATTTAGTTTTGCCTCGTTGACCAATTTTGAGGAGATGACAGGGTTAGCACGGCCCTTCAGTACAGCTTGGCTATCACTGCAGATACCTATGCACTTCCCATGCCACCTCTTCTCAATTATCCAGCTCACTACGTCTAGGATAGCGAAAACTTCCGTTAGGAAGACTGACACCATCTTTCCAGTGGAAACAGAGTACTTGGTCTCATCGTCCAAGTACCAACCGGATCCAGTACCGTTTGAGGTTTTGGATCCGTCGGTATAGAAGATATGACCCCGCAATACGACCTCTGGACTTAACCATTGATCACGTTTCGGCACCTGACTTCATATCTTCTTCCGAAGCGAATGCTAAACACATGATTGTCCACGGGCATCAAGAACAGTGGGCACTGTACTGACAACTGGTGACCTACATCCCCCTCGACATGCCAGACTCCATTTATCCGAAGTCTGTACGCCGCTCTCATCGCTTCTTTACGGATTTGAAGATTCAGAGGAAGCAAGTCAAGCAAGGTATTGAAAGCATCACCAGATGTAGTACACAGTGATACTCAAGCACACACTTCTCTGAAGCCTGCTCAGAGAGGACACTGTGGACTTAACCAAAGTTCGTCTCCACCATACTACAGAGGCATACGTGACAATAGGTCTCACAAGAGCAATATATACCCAGTATACCTGAGTTGGATTCAGACCCAAGTCATGCGGAAAGCTCGCCTGTGCTGCCAGGAAAACTTTAGTGCACGTGCATTGTTACTCCCTTCGTTGTTGGCAGTAACAGGACATCAGGGTGTATTTCCCTGCTTCCAGCTCTTGTTCAACTGTACTAACACAGTCGTGAAGAGCTGACTTACAGGATTTTCTACTCTTATAAGCATGTTGTCGAGAATTGAGAAGGTTTTGGCTTAGAACCTTCAGCCTGATGTGCTTCTCGACCATGCATTCCAGACTTTTAAGCAAAAACGATGTCAATCTTATCAGTCGGAAACTCTTCGGTAGAGCGTAGTTATCCCTTCCCGGTTTAGGAATAAATACAACTTTAACCGAGCGCCAAAGACGTGGAATATATCCGTGAGTGAGACAAGCCGTAAAAATCCTTTCCGAAACCTTCATAAGATTTGTCCCTCCCCTCTTTAGCATGATTGGATAAATGCCGTCGGGTCCAGGGGACTTAAAGTCATCGAATGACGAAAAGGCAAACCTTAATATCTCTTCGGTGACTATCCTAGAAGCTATAAACCAGTCGAGCCTTATGGTACTGGAGTCAACCTGACCAAGAGTATTGACAGCGCTCTGAGGAGCAGCAATCTTGCAGCCCGTTGCGTTGCAAGGAGTACATTTACTTCTGACCTAGAGTTGGTCAGCTTAGCCGTTCGGTCCCTTTGAAGAAGTTTGCATAGCCTCGCCGAATCCTTCTGATCTATCATTTCACTGCAAAAATTTCTATAAGAGTCCAGTTTTAAAAATTTCACCTTCTTTTTATAGTCCTTTTGCAGCTGACGGTAGGCAGTCCAGTCCGCTTCCAACCGAGATTTAAGGGCTCGATTCAGAAGCTTCCTACGTTCTTCAACCAAGAATCGCCCTAATGTATTAAAGGCTTCCTCAATTGACTCTATTGTCCGGAGTTTAGGAACGACGCGAATTCTTTCTTCGACCAGCTCACCGAATCGTGTCCGATCCACTTTTCGGGGATTTCGGCCGGCAGGAACCAATTCTAGTTCAGCTGCAAGCCAAAACTTTATGTAACGATGGTCCGAAAGGGAGTCATCTCTAAGAACTCACCATTCGGTGATTTGATCAGCCACTATACTGTTTGATAGTGTCAGATCAATCACCTCCTGTCTCCTACTAGTAACAAAAGTCGGGCTAGTGCCAACATTTTGAATTACCAGTCGGGATGACAGAATGAAATCCAACAGCTTATGCCCCTGAAGTTACTCTTGGTGCTCCCCCAGATAGTGTTCTGAGCATAGTCGTATCGTACGACTTTCATCAACTCTCTCATAGGAGGGGGCATAATAGAATCGAAGGGAAGCCGAAACAACGATAGTCTCCACCACACCTCCCCCATAACGGTACTTTATTTTAACTGCAACGAGGTCTTGACAGCAAAATTGTCTTAACGTCGTGCAGTCAACCGCAACCACTCCTTCACAATAAAGGACGGAACCCCACTTAACTCCTCCCAATCCAGATACACGTCTGTTAAACACCCATGGTTCTTGGATTAAAATTATGTGGGATTTGTATGCAGTTTCGCATAGCTACTGCATAAGAAGGCAGTAGCCGATTTGCTATGCTGCAAGTTAATTTGTGAGAAAGTAATGCTGAATGTCACTGAGTTTGTCATCATCACCTATTTCACCTTGTCTTCATCTGAATCCAGTAGCGTAACGAGTACGCGTCGCAAATTCAGATAAAGGCGCATGCCGTACCTAGATTGTATGACCTTCAACGACTCTGGATCGATCCGATCCCACCTTAGTAGATTGATACGTTCTCCAGTGCGTCGTATCAAGCCCAGCGTTCTGGGTACGGATTCGGGTGATTATGGCATGAGGCTCCCTTGGTTGCCCAGGGATCATCATGCTCTACATTTTACAATTATTTCACTCAGAGATCCTAAGGAAGGTGAAATTTTGCAAGGTAATGCACGCTATGAAGGTTTTAATGATGACATCGCTAAGCTACTGAATTTCAAATATGAATTTGTACTGGCACCCGATGGCAGATATGGCGGTTTTAATAAGCAAACGCAGCAATGGGATGGATTGGTGAAGCAGTTGCTAGATGGCGTAAGAAAAACGTTGGCATTGTTAAAACTCGGCAGCATGATTTGCAATTTTCTTTTTTTAATTTCTCAGAACGCCGACCTTGGTATTTGTGATCTAACCATGACTTTTGCTCGTCGTCAGGCAGTCGATTTTACTCCACCCTTTATGACTCTAGACATTAGTATTTTATTTGCTTAGCCTGAGCAACCACTACCGAATCTTTTCTCGTTTCTTTCACCTTTCTTGGTTGCCCAGTGATCATCATGCTCACCCGCGTCAGTCTTTGAATTCTGTTAATTTGTCTTATGACAAATTTACAGTCTTCAAAGACTGGCTTTCCAACCACCGTCTTAGTTAGCCAGTCAAGCAAATAAGAGTGGAAGCACTGCACCTGCAAGGTGTCGTGATCCGCCCTCATCCGCTCAAAACTAGTGGTCTCTTTCGAGGTTCCAATGGCCTCCCTGACTTGGCTGTCGACAAAGTCTATCTGTTGTTGAGACAGTAGACCTTGTCCGCCATCGCCACGGATCTCAACCGTCAGCACGCTCGCGGCAACTTGAACATAGTCATTGCTCGCGGAAGTCAGTTGATTTCCGGGTGCCGTATCTGGCGTAGTTGGTGTCATCCCTGCAAGTTATCGAATGACAAATGTAAGCAGTACCAAAATTACATAGGGCCACAAATTTTCAACTAAATTTTTGAAAGATTTTCGAACGGTTTTATAGTAATCTGATCACGACTGCGTACACAATTTTTCTCCATAACATTTAGTTCTCCCACAATGACATGAAGTCGGAAAAATGGGATCTTCAGGGGGTATTAAGAAATTTGTTTATTTCAGCAGATACGAATTTTATGTCTGATTCAAAGTTGTTAAGCACAAAGAGATAAAAAATAAACAATATACACTTTTCCTTCAACTCTTACCCTTCCTCTTGAAAATGATATTCTAAATCCTCTTTTTCCATAAATGGCAGATAAAAAACATCGTTGAGAAAACTATGATACTGTTTTTGGAGAAAATGCATCTTGTTAAAAATTATGAAGGGTCCTAGAACATTAGAATGACCTACTAGTTATATATTTCCCAGAATAATGCATATACAGAATTTTTGCATTAGAACCAAGCCATTAACACTACATAAGTAAATAATGGAATCGTTTGTTGTTGTAATTACATAAGGCTTCCATGTGGAGCCAAGAAAGTTAAAAAAAAATTTTTGTTGGCTCCGCATGGGATTGAATCAGGGGTCAAATTGTTTTTTTTTTTGTTAAATTTTTTTTAAATTGTTAACATTTTTAGAAGAATTTGAAAAAAAAATTTTTTAGGCCGTGGGAACCCTGATCATGGGCACGAGTTGTTGTTGCTTCAATATAAAGTGAAAAATTGAGAAAGATTGCAAAAGCGTAAAATTTGATCGGCACGATTTTCCAAATAGGCGTTGTTTTTAACTTAGAGCACGGAGTAGATTAGAGCACGCGCACACGGAGCACGCTCTGATCAGTGCACACTCCGAGCACGCTCTGACAACTCTGATTTAATTTTAAAACGCAAAGAGCACGAACTGTTAGATAACAACTATTTATAATTAAGTTTGTTTTTCAACAAAGTTTTTTTCAATCGTTTTGATTTTTTTATACAAAATGGCTAAATTAATTATTTTGAGCCCTTGCTCGCCATTTCAAATAGCTCCAACACTGTCAAAATATTTTTTTCAATCGTGCTCTGTCTGCTCAGCAGGGCTGTCTTTTTGAAGTGAAATTCTTAAAAAATCGAACTGATTTTTAAAAAAGTGAAGTGTTTTTTGAAGCGTAATAAGAAAATGACATATTTTCAAAATTTATCTGGTTTTATGTGCTTAGTTTGCGAAAAAAAAACTTTTGGTGGAGCGCTACTGTGTGGCAGACAAAATAAGGCTTCGACAAAACTTTTTGAATGAACCCTCATTTTGTTTAAGGAATTTTTCTACCCAAAAACAAAATGACAGAATTCTTCGTAACTGTCGCTTTTGTGCATAAAATCATTTAGAAATAAAATCCTCCTCTAAATCGTCTACCTCTTCATTTTCAACCAAATTCTAATAAATTATATGACAGTTCGTCATCAGTGTTGCTACATAATTATTTAAATAAACACAAAAGGTCTCAAAATGTACTAAAGTATGTATGCTAAATGGTATCTTTTACTTTTTATACAGAATATAAATTGAAACACACCGATCTGGCTACAGTCGGAGCATATTACAGAGATGAGCATATTTAGATTTTTTTATCGATTTTATTTTTTCATTGAAACTGGAAAACCGAAGTGTTTTTATGAAAGAGGAAGTGACGAAGTGTCAGGCTTGAAAGTGAAGTGAAAAAGTTCTGCTCTGAGCACATAAGTTTTTAATAAAGTTATTTATTCTACATAAAAATTTGGTACATTTTTTCCCCATTTGGCACATTTTTTTGTAAATATTGGTACAAAATAAAATGAGTAAGTGGCAACCGTGGCTCTGAGTGCTCAGAGCTAAAAAGAAACACGATTACGTTTTTTGACAACTCGTGCTCTGCTCAGAGCTAATAAAGAAAAACGCCTAATGATTCGGCTGTCGATGCCGAATCATGAGATCAAACCAGTGTTACCTTTAAGAAATTATTCAAAATAATTGTCTTTTAGGAGCAAAATAGTACACTTTTGCTGAACATGAATGCAAAAAGCAACACTCGTCATACGTTTACTCATAAAATTTTGCAAAAAGTTAAAAGCTAATTTTTAATTATTTTTATTTACTTTGTTATCAAGAAATTTATTTATTTATTATCACAAATTTTGCACAAAAACCAAAAACAAATTACTACGAAGTTTAAATAAAATAGTACCAAAAAAGTACTAAAACAATACAAAAATGTACTATTGATCGGCGATCAAATGACTGTCTGCATATCATCTTTGGGCAGAGAGTTGAAAAATAAGAAAAGAGAGGGTAAAAAGTGACGTAATCGGCGATCATTTGATTGTCTGCATAACATCGCCCTAACACAACTATTCTTTACAATTATTTTGTTGAAATTCTCATTGAAACTAGGTATTTAACAGTTAGTTAATGACTGCCGAAACGGCCGTATGATTTACCTGCCCTTTATAAATTTTTGCGATTTAGTCACTTTGTCTCTGGGAGGTTCGGGTTCCATTCCCGTCTTCGTCTGTTGGTTAAGTTCACTATGCGACAAAATGAAGGTTGATTTTAATGGAACCAAATCTCTCAACGGTTTCCAATAGCACTAGGCCTACTTAATAATACTCCCACGGCGTTTCGCTATTTTAGGTCAAATAAGCGATTTTTTCAAGGTCAAAGTCTGCAATGGAGCTCTCATAGTTTAATTCGCTTAACTCATTAACCACAAGGAATTTCGTGTTGGAGTTTTCGGCAAAGCTGTTTCTCTAAATAGGGCTACAATATTGCAGAGCATTGTGAGGTGCTGCCTCATATACGGGTACACTTCCCTACATATTTATACATAAATATTGTATTTTTAAATCATATACCGACATCGAAGCCTATATTCTCTTCATTACTATCAGCTTCTTCTGGCCACAACACACTCTTTAATCTGAATTCAGAAACATTATAAACACTAGATGCTGTTTATTTACGTCATCAGATATTTTGTAGTTTTTTAATCCATTTTTTATAGTTGAACACCAGCGATGCCAAATTGCGGCGAATTCCCCGATTTGCGGGGAATTTTACTTAGTATGGGGAATCGGGGAATGAGCTGTTTTTTTGCGGGGAATTTGAAGTCGTCCAGCTTTTAGTAATTAAAGTCTGTAGAATATTTTTTGTCAAATTTTATGTAATGTAAAACGTTTAACTTATGAAATATTTCATATTTTGGGTTTTAAAATCTTCAACTTTTTTCAAGCAGACCTTGCAATTTAAGTTAAACTTAAGTTTTCGAACATTATATACAATCCCAGGGTTAACGAGGTCAAAATAAGAAAAATACGAATTAAAGGTTTTGTCGTTTAAGGCATTTCTCGTGTATCTTGTCAACCACGAAAACCAAAAAATTCCATAAAAAAGTGAACGTAGCTATCTACAATGATTGATTTTTTCGAATCATAGTTCCATAGAATTTTGCTTTGCATTACGAATTACAAGAGGTCAACAACCAATTTCGATTTATAAGAGGTTAAACAAACCTTGTATTGAAAAAAAAATACGAATTAGCGAGGGGACCAAAATGTGTATAATTTTTGCGAATTAAAGCGATTTTTTCCAGGGACCAGCAGTTTGTTACGAATTATTGAGATTTTCGAATTAACGGGGTACGAATTATTGCGATTCTACTGTATATAAAAAAATTTGTGTTTAACAATTTTATAAGGAAAAAATTCAGCGCTTTTTTAATGAAACTACGCGTTTTTTCCTTCATTTTACCGGATTTTGAAAAACAAAAGTTGATCACAAGTAAGTCTAGTGCTATTGCAAACCGTTGAGAGATTTGGATTCATATGTTTAGTGTCGCACAGTGTTTTCATAACTTTCTTATATTCACTATTGATATGAAGTGGATGAGAATTATAAGTGGCTGTTCAGACGGGAGCAAGCATGAAAAGCCTGGGCAGGCGTGTCGTGTTCACATGAGTGCAACCATGACGGACTTTTTCTAATCAAAAAGGAACGGTGGAATTGGAATTTTGTCACTTTTTCTTGTGCTCATTAAGATAGGTTCTTTTGTTCGCAAAATTAAAAATTATGTGCCTTAAATATGTACTAAAAATTGAATAAAAAATAAAAGCAACAATCTCTTAAGAAATTAAAATAAGTTTATAAAAAAATAGCAAGAAAATGAAGACTGTGTGTGCCGTAGATGCGCATTGTTTGTTTGCGCCCATGTTGCCTATTCAACTTCAAAAAAATTATGAAAGTGGCAGAATCGGAAATATTTTTGGATTTTCGGTGCAACTCTGCTATCTTTTTCTCTCTACCTTTCTCTTTCAGACATGATTCATGCCTGCACTCGTCTGAACAGCCACTAAAAAATTGCCACGTCGCCGTTCGGAATCGGCGTTAAACTGTAGGTCCAACTATGTGGTATCACAATGGACCATTCAGGCCTAAGTGTGTCTCTCGACAGCCACTCCAACCTAACCTAACCTAGTCACTTTGACAAAAAAATTACGTTTCATTTAGCCCGTTAACAAAACTTTGAAATTTTACAAAAATTTGTTGAAGATTTCATATTTTTTTGTCACTAATACTACTTAAACAATAATATCAACATACAAAATAACCACAATGCATCAAAGAATTTTATATACAAAATTTATTCTGTATTCAAAAAATTGTACATACAGAAGTACATGCATTTTTGATGTACACGTACATTATGTATGTACAATTCTTTAATCCAGTGCACTTCGACTGGTTTACGCATTCAGTTTAAGTGAACGAATTCTTCAGAATTATTTTTTTTCCATTTAATCGCTTTTTTAGGTAAAGATCGTCTTATACCATGTTCCCACTGAGCGGAAATGGCGCAGTTTCGGCAAATGGTTTCGAACGAAACTCCAATCGTTCACATTGGTTCAGCTGGTTTCGATTATGGTTTCGTTTGACAGTTCATTTAATTATTGCTTATATTGAATAAATTTGAATACGAAGAGGATCAAAATGTTAAACAAAATATTTAACAACGAAATAAAAGTTTATAGGAGAAAGCGTCAATTATTATGTATCTTGTTTCACTGCAACTGCAGTCACTATGTAGCCTTGCTGCCGCAGCTTCTCCGCCATTTCTTCATATGTATGGCCATTTTTTTTCCTCCATCTTTTCTGCCCACACTCCTTTTCCCGCGCACTACACAAATTACTTTTTTTATATTTTGTTTTTTTTTCACATTAATCAAGTTGTAAGCAAAGCAAAGTATAAATGTCAGAGCAAATTTATTTCAATATTCAGTGAACACATTCAGATTACACACATTAGATTTTTGCGCGGTCTCGAATGCGGTTTCGTTGAAACCATCTCATTTCCCTGGTTTCGTTTTTATTTGTATATGCCGAAATTGAGCATTGCAACGCAGTTTCAACCGAAACTACAGATATGATCAAAACCACGCAATTTCGGGTCAATGGGAACATGGTATTAAGAGGTTTCGTCATAAACGAAAAATATTGTATACAGGGTGATTCGTTCCCGATAGTCAACACGAAAAAGTGATAGGGGAGATCGAGACAAGTAAATAGTCATGGGAGTTTTTTTTTTGTGGTATAAACACTCATTGAAAGCTTAGACCGAGGTTTTTGCATCCATTCAAGTTTTCCTAGACAAGTTTTACTCTTGGAGGTTTGCCATTTCCAGCCAAGAGGTTGTGTCGTGGCATGTTGTGTAGAAAATTTGTATTTTCTATTTTTAACCGTGCCGAGCAACGAACCCAAGCACCCAGCACAGTAACCACTACATCACGGCCTCCACTTGGACCATAAATACGGTTTTTAGTTATCTGGTCCTTCCCTATTACCTCCTTTCATCTTTACCATCGGGAACGAATCCCCTTGTATACATTTAAGCCTCAGTTAAGTATTTAAATTTTTTTAAATTGGTCAATTAACTATTTCTTTATACTCGTACTTGGAAAAATACAAATGTATAATAATACAGTTATTCCCAGTTAATTGATTCCGATAGTTGAGCCTAAATTTATGCCAGCTCTATTTTCCTATAGAAATATACTACTACTATTATAGTACTACTACTATTATGGCACCACAACCCATGGAGGGTGCTACAGTTTTCGCCGAATCCGAACAGCAAAAAAAGCTTTTCATAGGCGACTGTGTAGCAGTCCAACACATTAATAACTAGCTACGGTGACCATACTATTATATAAAATTGTAACTTGGTTTCGTATATCCACAACTCTTTATGTTTCAAATCGGTTCAGTAAGATTTTAAAGCTTTTTCAGTATTGTATTTAACATAGGTTATATTTTTATTTCCATCAAGCGAGTGGGCGTGGCATAACTGAGAAACCATAATAAAGAAGGCTATAAAAGTTTGTGTGATATGAATGTAGTAGTTAGGTAGGTTAGTAGTAATTATTGGTGATTTGGTATTTTTTGGGCAAGTGGGTGTGGCATCTCCCATACAAACTAAGTTCTTGAAGTGACTTGACTAGGGAAGGCAATGACAGCTTGTGTGCAAAGGCTGTAGTAGCTATTGGGTAAAATGTGGTAGTTTTTAGTGAAATACGTACGGCACCTGCAATTCAAACAGATTACTTCAAACGATGTAATTTCGGAAAACACAGACAGTTTGTTTGAAAAGACGGTATGTTGGTAGTAGTTATTAGGTAGAATGTCGTATTTTTGGGCAAGTGGGCTCTTCGTATATTAATTTTTGTCTTTATTTTTTAAGCCGTTATACAAAAAGAAAGAACTCAAGCTCAAAGAAATGCTGGATTGGTTGCGACAATGTAACCTCGACGGTCATGGCCATGACGTTCATGCATGCGCCAATGTAAACATGCACTAAAATAACATATGTGGAGAGCCATAGTAAGGAAAACAATGATAGTTTGTTTGTTTGTTTCATAGTTATTAGCAAGAAAGGTGATGAAGGTTTTTATGTTAAGATGGAATGTTGGTAGCATTAGCTAATAAGAATGTTGACACTATTGCACAAGTATGAGTATAACTGCTCATGTAAATTATATGAATGTTTAATGCAATAATTAGATTTTGATCGGAGGCTATTTATTTATAAGTATGTATATAAGGGAAAGCAAATTTTCATGGGAAACTAAATTTAAGTGGTTTTTAAGTTTTTCTTTCGTTTATAGATACAAACATATATATCGTGAGCGATAAGTTTAAATTGATTTTGTTGATTGGGTCTTTGATTAATAAGTTTTGATTTTCAAACGATGCACTAAATTATATTTTGGATAATAAATATAGTTTAAACGTATATGTACATATGTATACTTTTTAAGCTTTTATAGCGTATTTATAACTTTTGAAAATGAATTTTGCGTGAATGCCCATGAAATGTACATACGTTTTTGTTTATTTATAAAAATTATTTTTTGATGAAACTTAAAACATAGTAATGCAATACAACCAGATATAGTATGTGTTTGGTCAATCGATTATAAATTTAAATAAAGCATTTAGCAAACTGCGATCTCTACTTCAACATGCATTCAAGCATCTTTGTTCAAGTTATTCGGGGATTACTGTATATATAACTTATGCATATACATGAGTATGCATTAATTTAAATAGATCAGTAGCGGGCCAAAATTGGGTAAAAGGGATGCTGTTTAAAAAATAGAAGCTCAATTAAAAAAAAGAATACAAAATTTAATTAAATATAAATACTGAAATGTCTCCAGCGCTCGAATAATTTGTCAGGATGTGAAATTCCAAAAATTCTGAAAATATGCTTACAATAAAAATATATGTGTCTAGCCGTTTTACTGCAGCACGGTAAATTTTTTTCACATAGATACCGTGCATCTAGCTGAGACGGTTTAAAATAACAAAAGAAGAAATAAATAAAACTGGGCTCATTTTCATGAATAATTTAAATAAAGAACTTTATGAATCATGAACCAGAATTTTTCCAACCAGCTTAAATTTTGTTAATTTACAAATTGAGTTTGAACAGAATTAAGTTCATTAAACAATTCCAAAAGAAATAAAATATCATATAATTACGACTTTTTTAAATTCATTAAAATTCCATTCATTCCATTTAAAATTTATTTACATTTATTTGTGAAAATCCTCCATTTCAATTTTCTTTATCCGAAAAATTGAGTCTAAAAATAACCTTATTTCATATTTTTCTACTTCTTTTAAAATTGTTTAATAAATTTTATTTGTTTTGTATTTAATTTGAAATTTGAAAATAAAAGTAATATAAAAAAACGGAAAATTACAAAAAAACGCGAAATGTCATTTTTAAATACTGCAAACTATACTCAAGTAGAAGCAGCTTCTTCTCTTTATCCTTGCCTTGTCTTATTTCGAGTCGGCTCTCCTTGTACGATATCTGCAGGCCGTTCGATCCTAGTCGTTATTTCCAAGGCGTATTTGATAGGGTGAAGCCATCTCTGAGAACTCTCTCATTTATTTGAATAATGTTGTAGTGTCAAAATGTCAAAATTCAAATTTTAAATATTCACAACGGAAGCTGTTTTTGACACAATAACATTTACTCTCTGAAATGACTTCACCCTGTTAAATACGCTTTGGTTGCTTCGTTTGCGCTTCTGCGCCGAATCTACAGATCGTCAGGATGAAACTCTAATCAAACACTAAAGAAGAAAATGGTTACAGTGTAGAAATTGTTTAACATATCGTGGGCCTTCCATTAGGAATTAACAATTACATTTTTGATCATATATTATCTGATCTGATCATATATTATTCTGTGAACTTTGATTAATTTTGGTAATGTTTATTACCATTGTATACACTAACTTCATCTCAGGAAAAAAAACTAGACTCAATGGCGCATAGTCATATTCAAAAATAAACTGTACTTTAACCATACTTTAAACCAGTGGTCGGCAAACCTTACTCAAACGAGCTGTACGTTCATCACACGCATTCTTACGCTCTTGCAATTAGTGTTCAGACAGCAACGAAGCAACATGAGCAGTGGTTGTGTTGATTTTTTTCTTATGTTCACGGCGAGAAATTATTTGTATGACTAAAAATTAACGCAAAAAAAATACTTATGATTTCAAATGCCTTTGGTAACATGCGATGAATTGATTTAAATAAATGCATTGGAAGAATACCTTTACTTTAAGTTTTTTAAGTTTCTTATTTGTCATGTGACGGCTTTTAGGTTTATTTTTCTACAGTGTGTGGCAATTACTTTGCGCTCACCAACACAATCTCATTTTCAATTTTGCCGACCACTGCTTTAAGCCAGTGTGGCCAACTTTTGTTTTTCAAAATCCGCTAGAATGGAGTATAAAACGCTTATTTTCTTAAAAAAAACGTTAAATTTTGTTCCTTATATACATGAGAGAAATCTCAATACATTTAAACTTTTTCACTAATACAGGCACACATCTGATACTTCTAGTCAATAAAAATTTCTTCGATTTTTCAAAGAAATTTTAAATTGAAAAAAAACGCACTGAGTTCTTAATCACTTTTTTCCGCGTTTTAATTCTCAAAAAGCACTAAAATCAGCGGGAAAAGCGCTGAGTTGGCCACACTGCTTTAAACCCATAATAAATGAGTGACATTTTTGAATATAATTATGCCAATGATTTCTGCTTGAACGTCCACGACAGTGCTCTCAAAACCTCCCACAAAGTATCCGCCACTGACATACATATTATGTATGTATGTACATAATATTAGTGGGATTCGAGATGTCACACAAAAGCCTCACAAATAGCGCAAACTCCATATCGGTGGTCATATGTTGACCCCTCTTAAATAGTTTTTCACAAAAAAGTAAGTAAAGGAATATATAAAATTGGTTTTTAAATCATTTTAAATGAGAAAAAACGTTTTGGAAATTATTTTTCTTTATTTTAAACTTATTTTTATATTTTGTTTATAAATGATAGTTTAAAAGGAGTGAAGAAGTATTTACGAGGGGTCAACGTATGTATGGTCATCGAGATATTTACCAGCTCAAAAATGAGTTGTCAAAATTTGTATGAAAAAATATTTACACAAACCGCAAAAATTTGCGCAACGATTTTGGTGTGCGAAAAAGGGCGCAAACGTATATTCATGCAAAACTCACAGCTCTTATAATTTCATTCAATGACTCACCTCAAAAGTGTCAAAAATTTACTAACTCGAGTACTTTGATACCATTTGGAACAGACTCTACATTATTAATCATATACATATATTTTTTTCCACTTCTTTTTGACAACTTCAATTTCATTTTTTTATAATTTTATGGAATGACACCGAACAGCTATACAATATTTACGCAAATGCTTTATGCTCTGTATATGCGAAAGATAAATATATGCAAATGGTAAAGTTATTTCGTATCATGAATCCCGCTATTATATCTCTACATATGCACGGATAAACTTTTTTGTGAACGAATTTTTATTATGATATGCTGTACCGACAAACGCCGTTATATTCAAAGCTTCTGTGAACTTGTGTAAAATGGCATCAATTCAACTGGGAAGCAAAATTATTGAAAATTCTGGAAATGAAATATATATCATAGCAGAAATCGGACAAAACCACCAAGGAAGTGTTGTGATTGCAAAACAAATGATTTTGGAAGCCAAAGTATTACACACACATCCATTGATTGAAAATTTTGTATTTAATATATATACATTTTTAGAAAGCTGGTTGTAATTGTGTCAAATTTCAAAAGTCTTGTCTATCTGCTAAATTTACAAAATCAGCTTTAAATCGTTGCTATGATGGAGAACATTCATGGGGAAAAACATATGGCGAACATAAAGAGTATCTCGAATTTACTTTGGAAGAATACAAAGAATTGCAAACATTTAGCAATAAAGTTCAAATTGATTTTACTGCATCCGCAATGGATGAGGTAAGAACAAATTTAAACGTTTAATTCTGCTTAAAATTATGTTCAGGACGTAAAGGTTTCAATTATACCACTGTCACTCAGTGGGGCAAAAAAAGACCCCGCTGGACAAATTACGCTGCAGTGCATACTTTGTCCCGGTTTCCACAGGCAAATTTTTGTTTGCGAAAACTCCCAACTTTGTGGGCGAGATGGAAGAGGGAAGACAAATAAAATTTTTCGAATACTGACTTTGTCGTACTCGCAAATTCTGCTTTGCTCTCTTCGCTGAAACAATTTTTTTGACATTTCGTTTTTGGTGCATTCGCTGTGAATTGGAAAATCAAAAATTTAAATTATTCTAAATTTTGTAAATCAATAAAAGATGGCATTTTAAATAGACGAGCGAAGATATTGGAAAACTAGTGGTGCTAATGCAGCGGCATGTATTTATTTATTTCCATTCGTTTCTTTCCTTTTACTCCCATTTGGCATTTTGCCCTAGCCAAAGAATTATTATTATTAGAAAATATAAGAGTACATTAAGATGAATCTTTTCCAGTACATAAAATAAAAAGATAAATAAATAAATAAATTTCAAAACTAAAATTTGTTTGTGGAAGCTCGTACGCAAAGATCAAAAGGAAACAAATAAAATTTTGTAAAGTAAAATTTGCCTGTGGAAACCGGGACTTTGTAAAAAAAAGTTTTAAATTTTTTGGCATTAGAGGTTTAAAATCAACTTTTCATTTTTAAATTTTAATCGTTGTGTTTTCCCTAACTTTGCTGTCCTCTCTTGGCAAAGTTGAGGTAGTATGAAAATCACAAAACCAATCTGTGACATCAAATGAAAAAAAGATGCAAGCTTAATAAAAAATTCGAGCATACAACATCAAATGAAAAAAGTTGGATTGGTTTTTGGAAGCGACTGAATTTTATATACCCTACACACCCTCTAAAAACACTTGCATTTAACGGTAGGTGGGCGTGGTTATTATGCGATTTAAAAGTGTTTTGCAGGAAATATTTTATTTATCATTCATAACTCTATACCAAACTGATTTGTTGATTTGTACCAGTATTTCCTCTTTTATTACCCTTTGAAGATGTCACTTTAATGGGAGGTGACTATTGCCCGATATCGGCATAACAATTATTCTAGAGGATATTTTAATGAAGTATACCAAATTTTATAATTTGCTTTAGAATTTCCTTCCAAACCATTCTTTGACTTAAATAGGAGGTACCTGTAATGTGTTTTTTTTTTTTTTTGGATGCGCCCTGGAGGTGAGGAATCTTCATAGATACCAGTAGTCCGTACTATTGGCATGCACGATTCACATACTGACTGGATCTGCTCAGAAATGCACCTACGTACTAAACCTCACCCCCGTGCTCGTCAACCACTATCCCCGCGGTACTGCCGTTAGGTATTACTTCGCGGGGCTGGTTAGCCTTTAGGCTGTATTCGTCAAGTCTGCTCTCCTAAGACGTTCAATTCTCCTTAGGTCATTTTGCACATTCGTGATGAACCCACTTATTTCTGACCAGTCTTCCTCCGACTGGATCATACACTCTATAATGCGTGATGGGCTTGGCAACGTCATATTTGTTGGACTGAAACGCCGACAGTTGAAAATTGCGTGCTCTACGTCTTCCACTTGGTCCTTACAGATAGGACAAAGTGGGGAGTCGTCATGCTTAAATCTGTACAGATACTTTCTGTACCCTCCATGACCCGTTAAAAACTGCGTTATATGATAATTTGTCTCTCCATATTTTTTATTTATCCATGTTTCAATCTTAGGGATAAGTATATACGTCCACCTGCCTTTCGATGAGTTCTCCCATCTATTCTGCCAAATGGCTAATGATGCTAGCCTTTCTTCGTTCGCCTTTTGCTTCACCTCAGATACGTGAGCACCATCAACTCTTTTCTTACAAACAGTTCCTGAAGCAAAATCGAACGATCAATGGAAACGATTTCCATGAATTCATTATACATTTTTATTTTTGCCCACTGGTGACTGAAATCACCACCGTCATTTTTTCAAATATTCTACGTACTTCAAGCAAATATGTGCTTGGAATGGATATGTTTACTAAAAGTACGTATCACGGGCATTCTGAATCAACATAAACATTTTAGTTTTTTTTTTCATTAAATTTTTTTTTATGAAATAAAAAAAATTTTTTTTTTAATGTTTTACTCAAACCCCTATAAAACATACACAAACACATACACACATACATCCACACACAAATCCTTCAAATTGTTTTTTTTTTTTAAAGGGTCCCTTGTAAACGTAGAAATCATAAATTAGCACATATTTGCAATATCTGAGGCTCTACAGTCTCTCAAAGTAGTGGTGACTATAATCACCTGGTTAGCCAAAATAGGTTAAAAATATGCACGAAAAAAATTGTTTTTTATATTTTTTTAGGTCTTTATGTCATTTTGCTTCTTATAGCAAACACGGACTGAAATTATAAATTTTCAATTCGAAAATCAAAGTTTACTAAGTGTTTACAAAGTTTACATGTGGATATCCGTAATTGTTCTTTATGAAACAAGAAATGAGTGCAAGGAAATGAATTTCACATATCACATAAATTGACGGCAGAAACAAATTTCCGATGACTACATTTCTGAAAAATACGCCAAAAATTGCCAATTTTTTGTGAACGCTCTTCAAATTTACAAACAGAGGTGGATAGGGGAAGCAGGACTCGGAATGGCTCAAAGTGCACCGGTATTGGGTACCAAGGCACAAGGACATTCCAGGTAATTATAAAGCCAATGAGCTGACAAGGCTAGCCACAACATTCCCTATTCTTCACATAACCCTATTAGCAACGTAGTGGCAATAATTACTGGGCATTGTCTGATTGGTAGACATGCCAATAGATTAGAAGTGGCCACAAACGACTTTTTTAGGAGCTGCCTTGATGAGGAGGAGGAGAAGGAAACGGCTTTTTACCTCCTCTGCAATAGTCCAGCTCTTGTCAAACGTAGGCTGGCTTCTTCGAGTCAACTCTTCTTCAATTATAGCAATTTTTCTAAACTTAAAGTGGACAATTACATTCATAGGTTAGGTTTGGAACACGTGTGCGAATATATATATATATATTCCCGCACTTCCACTCGGAGACTTAATTGTCCATTGTGATTGCCCTCATTTAATTGCCCGGAGGAGGCACGTCTCTAACCACGGTTTCCGTCAGCAGTCCAGGTAATGTCTTTATTGAACCATTTGGTTCTCCGGATGAAGGTAAGAAGATCCGATAGTTCCACTTTCGTTATCTCTGTTAGACTATTGAAAAATAGCGACCCCAAACATTGGAGTCTGCTCATCTGCAGCCTTGGACATTGACATAGAAAGTGAAGAATCGATTCTGTCTCTTCTTCATCATGACAACTTCTGCACAGCAGAGCTGTGAAAGAGTGCAATCAATTGAGGATATAAGTCAAAAATGAATAATAATTTTTGATTGCAGTTATTGAATAATATATTTGACTCCTGAATAAAAAATGCAGTTGGAAGTCTTTTTTGGAGTCGCCGATTGGTTATTCATTTAGAAAAGTCTTTTTTAGAGTCAAGGGAGTACAGTCTTTTTTTGAAATCATGAGACTGCAAATCTTATGACTCTAAAATCATGACTGCTTTGAAGTCGCTTGGAGTCACTTGAAGTCACTTGGAGTCACTTGAGTAACCTTGAACTCAAATGCAGTCATTTGGAGCTCTTGGGGCACCATTTCCCTTTATCCAATTGACCTAAAATTTTACACAGACTATTTTTTGAGTAAAACGAACCGATCGCGGGGGTGCCATGAATAGATTTTTTGAAAAAAATTCTTCATATCGACTGGTTTCTGGCTTAACCTCGTAAGTGCAATTTTTGGCATTTTACGTTTTTGATGCCAACATCTTTAATTAAGGCCTCCGCATCCAGTAAAAATTTATATAAATCGAATCTTGATAATTAAAGCTAAAAAAAGAGTATGCACCAAACTCGTATGTAAAAAACTATTTTTAATTAATGGAATAAACACGTAAAGTACGTACATCTGTAAAATATACTTGAGCGCACTTAACTTTCGTGCATTTTTTAAACAATGTGTTGGCAACGCTTAATCAAGCTACAGTTATATTTGCAAATGTTTTAGCTTTATGTGTTCAATCCCATGTAGAGCCAACAAAAATTTTGTTTTTAAAACCACATGTAATTCTAATATAAGTACAACAAAAAAGATTCAATTTTTTACTTGCGGTGTTTGAGTGCCTTAATTTAAAAAATTCGGTTTTTGCATTATTTTGCACTTTGGTCATTCTAATGTTCCAGAACTCATAATTTTTAACAGGGAACAGTTTCTCCAAAGACAATATAACAGTTTTCCCAACGGTTCTTTTATCGGCCATTTATCGAAAAAGGGGGTTTAAGACCTCATTTTCAAGAGGTAAGAGGTGGATGATAAGTGTGTGTAGAAATATTGTTTATGCTCAACAACTTTGCTTCAGAGATCAAATTTGTATCTGTTAAAATAAGGAATTTTCTTAAGACCCCATTTTTCCGACTTCAGGTCCATATTGTGGAAGAACTAGATGTAATGGAGTACGCAGTCGTGTTCATTGACACAAAATTACTATAAAACCGTTGGAATATCTCGCGCATACATTTTTTTTGCTCTGTGTTTTCATTCTTTGTACAATAATTTGAAACATGAAAATAACTGATATAATAATAATATTAAAAAGTATTAGTTTATGTACAATTTCTTTTAAAGAAATAATGTGAAATCTTAATTTAGGTAAATTTAACAAATGATTTGTATTGAAGGCTAGAATTTTAATTTATATATAAATTTATTTTATAAGTATTATTAACTAAATGTTTAAAATTAGTAACTTCGTTTTTCTCTACCAATTTTATAAAATACTTTGATATTATCTAATTTAAACCAGGTTTGGTTGAGTTCAGCACTCAATTCGGTAAGAATTAAAACCGCGTAAGTCCACATAAAATGTTGTTTTTAATAAAGCAGCGACCTCGCTAGTTACTTAAAGTCAATTTAATACTATATAATAAGTTAACATTATTGTATTTTCTATTAAACTGTACTATAAAATACTCTTTTTACTAAAATTAAGAAAGAGATGGATACACTTTTTTACAGTGGACGAACAATTTTTTTTTTCTGAAAACTCATCATTTTGCCATTTTGCACCCTACCCTACACACATGAAGAAATATATGTTATGTTGTGTGAATGTTATATACCAAAAAAGCAGTAATATCCCTGCAGTGAAAAGTTCTAGTTCTGAACGAGCTAATTCAATAGTTCTTAAGGGACAGTGACTGGTTCCACATATATCTACTTTGCTTTGCTACAACTGGGAAATTTAACATTGCGTTGTCATAGGAGGTGTCGATTGGTTACCTTATGCATTACCTCAGGACTAGTAAATGCACTATTTCGTTAATACCTAGTTTTTCACTAGTTCTTGAATAATTAGTTTCAGCACTAGTTCTTAAATACCTTAACCACTACATTTTATACATATAGATAATAAATAAAATGCGAATTTATTGTAAGGCGATTTTTTTTAATAAAATAATAACAACTCAGAAAAAGAATACAATAGATCCATTTATTATTTATTATTAAATTATTAAATTACATAATTGATACATAATAATAATATTTTTACTTGAATTTGAATAAGTTTCGAATACATGTATAAAATTTGATTTTCTGCCCATATTTTTTATCTTCTGGTTATCATCTGTCGAGTTAGTTTGGTTACCAAGACTTTTTCCTCAGCGAGTGTTTCCATTTATGTTTTGTTTTATGCTTAAGTAATTTCTGAAAAAGAATAATAAATAAATGAATAAATTTATAAATCAAAAAATAAGTAAATTAATAAATAAATGCAAATAAAAAAATAAATACTTACATTGAGACTGCAAGTTTTCGCGTTCATACGCGGTTACGTTCATACGCTCTACTTTACGATAGGTTGATTGTTTTCATCTACGAACTTTTTGCTCAACATTTTGTTAATTATTACACCTTCAGCAAATTACAAATTTTTTTAATTTGTTTTATAGAATAACACTTTTTCACAAATTCACTTAACCTCTTGCGTCCGATTTGCTCAAAAATTACACAATACAAGCAAAATTAGTTGAAGACAAATTCAATAGCTGTTAAAATAGCACTAAATGACGAAGAACAATTGCGAAGCAAAATTTTTTGTATAGATGTACATGTCACCATAATATGCACTAATTCAAGAAAAATAGAAAATTGTTTTGTTTCAACTGGTGAATCTTTGCATTCAATTAGGAACTAACTTTCGAACTAGTGAATTTATTCCAACCACAGAACTATTTCTTTTTGTATCTAGATCGCTGTTTCACTGCAGGGATATTCCAAGTAGCAAATTACAATTTTTTTCTGGAAGGGGGGAGGGGGTTTGAAGTAAGAGGGGAATGGGGGAGTAAATTTAGAGGGGAGGGAAAAGGATTTTCACAAATCCTTGCATGGTATTGATATAAGCAACTCCTGTATCAAAATTTGTAGCTCTACGACGACTCCTTCAGTTTTATTGTATGGGAGATGGGCGTGACAGTGGGTTTTATTTTAATTTTTGCTCCTTAACGATGTATTAAAATAAGCTACTACTTTTTCAAAATTTGTGACTCTATGACGACTTTTTCTATTTTCGTCCTATTTTTGTATAAAGTTCAACCACTCTGCGGCATTGCCATGCAGTCAGTAGGGCATTACCATATAGCTAGTGTCACTTGTCTCTACTATAAGAGGAAAAATATTTATACTTAAATTACACAGGCCGACAAAATTTTTGCCCATAAATCAGACTATACTTATCCAAAGGATTTTGACGCGCTGAATTGCTCTATCACGTCAGGATTTCGAGATATCCTAACCTAGAAGTGCAAAAATACCATTTTTGCTCATTTTAAAGGTTATGTAGCAAGGCCGATCCTATTTTCTTTCCAAAATTATTGATAGCATCTTAAAGTACTAGTCTTCCTCTTCAAAATAACGTTGAGTTTGCTTTCAAAAACCTTTTTTTCGCTGAGATATCGCATTTTGAAATTTTCATGTGCGTGGATTTTTCTACGTTTGCAACGTTTACTTGCAACGAGATCCATAGACTGTATAATGTGTATGAATTCTCAAACGTGTAAAACAAGAAGAAGCAGCAACAGAACTTCACGGTTTTCAAGCTGGTGTGCCCCTATCAAGTGTGTTGGGCCCAATTTTGTATTTATTGTACACTTCAGACTTACCACTGACCTGCAGATGATACGGCAGCACTTGCCAGCGAAAAAAACCATAGCATTGCTTTCTACAAACTATAAAAGAGCTTGGATAATATTACAAATTGGCTTAAAGATCGGCGTATTAAAGCTAATGAAGCGAAATCGATATAAATCACCTTTACTATAAAGCGCGAAACATACCCTCCTGTAATTCTAAATGGAATTAGCATTCCGCAGGCAGATGAAGCTAAATACCTCAGTTTGTATCTGGATCGACGTTTAACCTGGAAAAACACATGTTTACAAATTAGAAATTCTACTGGCTATTGCAAAGAAAGTCACAAACGTCATTAGAAAACAAACTTCTCATTTACAAGTATATTCTAAAACCCGTGTGAGCCTATGGAATACAACTATAGGGTACCACGGCACACTCAAATTTGGAAATTTTGCAACGTTTTCAAAACAAAATACATTGTATTATCTGCCGCTTGGTATATTTCAAATGTACAATTACACTCAACATACCAACAGTAAACGAAGAAATCACTGTAAATATAATTGCATACCAAAAAGGAAGCAAACTCATCCAAGCAAACTTTGCATCACACATACGACCAGAGAATACAGAGAATTGAAAGAGATTTTGGTTAGTACTGTGCGTTCTCTGCACAAATAAAAACCCCACGCAGTGCTGCTGAGTTGCCGCTTTTTTAATACCT
The DNA here is from genome assembly GCA_963691655.1 of Toxonevra muliebris. NCBI lineage: Eukaryota > Metazoa > Arthropoda > Insecta > Diptera > Pallopteridae > Toxonevra > Toxonevra muliebris. The sequence goes on along the minus strand of OY829327.1, from coordinate 65,955,361 downwards.
TTTTTTGAAAAATATTTCTTTTTTATGAAAAATGCTTGATTGTTATGAAATCTAGTTTTAATATTATTGATGAAATTGCTTAAAATAAATCATTATTGATAACTTAAAGAACAGATAAAATCTAAACAAATTAAGATTATTCACGGTTATTGCATTTTTAAGCTCCTACATAAATCTTAAATAAGTCAATACGGTTGTTCCAATTATTATAATTTACTCATAAAGCCATATTTAAAATGTTAAACATTTTGCCTTAGAATGAGGAATGCACTGCTTTGAATGTTATAAAGCTTTACGGTAAAAGCTAAGTCAATCCAAATATATTGAAAAAAGTCGAAAAAAGGATTTAGATATTGCATAATTTTGTCAAATATTTTAAGTCTTCGTATAAGTGAAAACCAACTATGTTTAAATACTCCTAAGCCAGTTGTACTAAGTCGTCTAACTAATATTTTTATCAAGCCTTCATGGTATTTTGTATTTTTAAACAGTTTTTTCTGAAATTTTTCGAAATCGCTAAGTATAGAAACTTTTTTTGAACAAAATTATTTTATTTGATCCACTGTAAAAATCTGTTTATTTTAAATAGAGCTTAATTTTCCATTGTTTTTCTTCAAGTAATATTTCCAAAAAAATTTTTGAAGGTTTTGTAGCAAACCTACATCAAATGACAGGCTTTAGTTTATTTTCTTTTAATGCTATAAATTATATTATTTGATTTATTTGATTTTGTATTACAAATAAATGAATTAATGCAAAATTGTGTACAAAACGAATTCAGTTAATTTTTTTTAATACTATGTAATACATTATTTGATTTATTAAATTTTTTATTACAAATGAATGTATAAATAAACGCCCAACATTTTTCAAACGAAAAAAAAAATTATTTTTTTAGAAAACATACAAAATTTAACTTTTATTAAATGAATTCTAAAAAGAATTTGTAAACAGAGTACTATTTTTTTATGGAAAATGTAACACTGAATTTGACAATCATATTCACCTATTATTTCAAAATTTCTTTTTTATCTCAGTTAAATATACTTTGCATCTCTTTCTACCATATACATAACAGCAAAAAATTAGGTGAAATCACATGTACGCAGTGCGTGTGAGAAAAATGGCTGGCTTTATTCACCAAATTTATTTTTTTATTTACTTTCTGTTCTCTTTTACTTTCTGGTCTGTTTTACAGACTAAAAAGAAAAGCCCCCTAAGATCTTATCTATTCTCCCAATAATTAAAAATGACGAAAATTTGATGCTAGCTTAAATTTGTGTTGGCTAAGCATCGATAGTTCGACTCTATCGATTAAATCGATTTTAGACAGCGGAAAGCCATAAAAATACAACGTTGTTGCAATATATTTGTGAGAAGAGAATATTTTTCTTTTTTGCATTTAAAATATATTTTATAAAAAATTTTTAAATTTTTGTTTCATTCCTAATAACTGATAATTAAAGAATTTTTCAGAGTGTTTTCAACTCTATTAAAAAATTTCCATACGCTGAACTTCTGTTTATTCATTTTTATCTTAAATCGCACAGAAAAGAAAAGAGAATAAAAATTGTTTAAGAGTTACCATCGCGTAATAAATGGTTGGGTTCTTATTTATACAAAGTACCAAAAATTTCATCTCTGTAACAATCGATAGTTTGAACGATTGTTTTTACGAACTATCGATAGGCTAATAGTACCAAAGCAAGCGATACTATAGATAGACTATCGGTGTTTAGCTAACATTAGCTTAAGTTATAATCAGTTGGATTAAAACAACTATCCAAATTATCTAAATAGAAATAAATGTGCCACAGGATACATTGTTAAATAAAAATTGCATACATTACTTGGCGATATTAAATATTGCTCATTGTATTCATTAACAATATACAGATTGCATTATATAATCTTAAATGAAAAAAAAAAATAAATAAATATGCCATACATCGGAGTAAACGCTGCCATTTTATAAAGCGCTTAACTTCTATTAGTGGATGTTCAGGCGGGAGTAAACATGAAGCCTGTCTGAAAGAGAGATGTAGAAAAATAGGTAGAGAGAAAGAGATAGCAAAGTTGCGCAGAAATTTCAGTACTGTACCGGAAATGGTTCTAGATATATACCCAAAAAAGCATATAGTTTGTATGGGAGGCGCCACACCCACTTGTAATTTTGAACTCAGACTATACCTATCTTACGACCAGAGACGTAATGAGTCATTATGAAATTGTTAATGAAAATTTTGTTGAATAAAGAGCAAATAATAATAGTCAGAACAGAAAATTAAAATAATAGTAATAAAATAATAATGTATCATTGTACAAATTTGTGTCAATCTCTGCTGAAGTTTCAGTGTTATTTCGAGACATACACACATATTTTAATTTTTATACATATATATGCCCCGGGCATTTTTGACAAAATGTTTTTTTTTTTGGAAAAAGTACAAAAGAAAATAGTGATGCAGTTTTTATAAAATTATATTTTTTTTTGCGGTTTGATCTAGAAAAATCAATGTTTTAAAAACAGTAACGTCTTCTAAAATCTATCAATAATTTTCGGAATTGCAAGCCTTTAAAAATTAAGTGTCAAAGGTACCCCACATTACCCTACCTTTTCGCCTCTTAGTATCTTTGCTTCCTTGACGGAGTTAACGCTGTCCAGCACGCCATCGACGTAATGTCTTTTCGAAATGGACTTAGCTGCTCTAGGATGCTTGTTTTCATTGGTATCTTTATTTTTTTACATTCTGAGGTGGCGACGGAGAGTAGCTTGCAGCAAAACTCATCATTTGAAAGACATAACCATCGGCATCTTTTTTGGGATCACTTCGCCACAAGAAACCTTGAGAGTACATCTTCTTAATGGACGACAACTCTTTGAAACATCTCACACATGCCTTCGCAAACTACGAAATTAATGTTGAAATCAGGCGCGTATGCAGAAAAATGTTTCGAGGGGCTTTTCTGAAAAATTTATTTTATATTAACTTTTTTTATTGTTGGTGTTGTTAAAGTGGCGGTTTTGATACCACATACTCAGTTGTTTTTGGTTTGTATGCTTTTATTATTCACGCGGAGGAATCAGATCCATCCCGACTGGTTTATGAAGCTTAGTAGTTCGTTTAGACTTATTTCACATAGTTCCCCAAGGTTGTTGAAGTAAGGTTTGCCTAGAGTTTTCATCCTGGTTCATCCTAGAGACGGGCATTCACAGAGAAAGTGAGAGGTAGTCTCTTTTTCCTCCGGATAATCGCAGCTGCGGCAAGTGGTGTCATGCGGAATTCTCATTTTGGCTGTTTGCTCACCAATGAGCCAGAAACCCGTGATGACCGCCATCAGTCTTGAGATGTCCCTCTGGTTTTTGTGTATGAGTGGCATTGTTTTTTCCAGTCGTAGACAGGCCATATTGCTCTGCAGTTCGGCAACCTGATCCATCTACTATTGGCTCTTGCGAGATAATTTATAGAGATTTCTCGCTTGACCGAGTTTAGTGGTGTGAGTATCTGCTCAGCCAAGGATTCCTGCAGTGTAGAGCCTTTACAGGCTAGCTCGTCAGCCATTTCATTACCCTCAATGTTCCGATGACCCGAGACCCATATCAGGGTAATGTTGTACTGTCGGGCTAGGTCCGTAAGATTATCTTTGCATTGCATTACCAGGTTAGAGCCCTGATTGCGGCCTGACTATCCGAAAAGTTAGCGATATGTGTCTTAAAGGTGTGATCTGTCTTACTTGCCTCCCTTATTGCTAGCATTTCCGCCTGAAATACACTAGCAGAGTTAGGGAGGCGGACAAATCGATTAAAGCCTAGTTTTCCTGAAAAGATTCCTGCTCCCACACCACAGTTCATCTTGGATTCGTCCGTAAATACTGTGGTGTCGAAGTTATTTATTATCATGCTGTTGTTCCATTCATTCCGCGATGGTATCCATACCTTGAACTTCTTGGAGAACGTCATGGTAGGGATGATGTAATCTGTTTTATCTGGAATCTGTCGCCCTTGTGACATAAGCAAACTTCCATGGCCGTAAGGTCTTTCAAACCAGCGACCCGCCTCCCTTAACCTTATCGCGCTCATGGTTGCTGTCTGATCGATAAAGAGATCTATTGGAATCAGATGCGTAAGAGTGTTTAGAGCCGCAGTGGGGCAAGACCGTATCGCTCCAGTAACTCCTACACGAGCTGATCGTTGAATACGTTCTAATTTTGTTGCGGTAAATTTCTTGTTGATGGCTTTCCACCATACTAAGGCTCCGTAAGTTAAGATTGGACGTACAACCGCTTTATACATCTATAGAGTCAGTTTCGGTTGGAGGCCCCATCTCCTACCAATCATTCGCTTACAGGCATAGAAGGCGATGCTCGCTTTTTTCACCCGGTTTTCTGTATTTATTCTCCAGTTCAGCTCAGGATAACTCCAAGGTATCTAACGCTGGTTGACAGGGCTAGTATTTGACTATTGAGTTGAGGAGGCTCAAAGTTAGGTATTTTGGTTCTGTTGGTGAAAAGCATCAGTACTGTCTTGCTTGGATTTAATCCAAGTCCACATCTAGTGGCCCAGGTACTGAGTTCATCCAGTGCTTTTTGCATGATTCCACTGATCACTCTGGGGCATAACCCTGATACCATCAAGGTCACGTCGTCCGCATACACTACAACCTTGACACCTCCTCTGTTCAATTTAATCAAAATACCGTTTATAACGCACAGCCAGAGTAACGGTGATATGAATAATTATTTTTCTTTCTATTAAATAAATCCCGTTAATTCGTATTTTTCTTATTTTAACCTCGTTATATCGAAAACCCCTGTATTTCGTAAAAAATTGCTGGTTCCTTGCGATTACAAATTATAGGAATTCTACTGTATTACGAAAAATAAATTTGTTAAGGTAAAGGTTTTATGTGAATAATTTTTTTTAATTTTAGTTGTTTTGAATATATTTATTATATATATTACCTTTGCTTAATTTTTCGAAAAAAAAACTTTAACTAGTTAGTTCGTCTAATTTGATTAGTTATTTTTTTCTGTTTTGCTTTCATTCATTTTTATATAATTCATACAATCTTAAAATCGTTAATAAAATATTTTATGTTATTAAATTATTATTAAACCCACAAATATTACCCGTCTACTTCGACGTAGAATCGTAAAATAATTACTATGTCCACATGACCGCCTATTTTTTTCTTCTTCTTCTTCTTCCTAAAAATTCCATATAATCTACTCTACAGTTGCCACGAATGCATATTTTGCATAACATTGCCGTTCGTACACACATTTGTCGCTGTTTGCACAAAAAACCAGAAAATATTTATTTCCAAAAACACAAAATTTCATTGCTTATGCTTTGACAAATATGTTTGTGTGTAGGTACAATTGCACTTCGTTTGTAATCGTGAGCATTTACGAGTACACACAATTTTACGATGCTTTGTTTCACTTTTTTGTAGCGTCGCGCTTTCGTCAACAACAGCAAAGAAAAAAATGTTCTCTTTGGCTTTCTTGCTGTTTTGATTTCATATGTTACTCTTACATGGATTCATTATAAATCCGAATAGAAATTTTTATGCGGACAAGCAAATGTATGGGAGTGAGACATCTTTATATTATTAAGATCTTTGATGAGATGCAATGTGCAAAGCATTTAACATTTTTTTCATGTTAAAAATATGAAATGTCATGTGAGAAACTACATGAGTGTAGTTATTTTATATATGAAAAATAATGCAAACAAAGAAATTGCAATTGTAAACAAAGAAAGCAAAATTAAAAAAAAGTATGAAATTTAAAATTTTCAAACAAAAAGTTTTAAATTAAAATCTATGCGCGTTTTTTGATTGCCTTTTTTTTCTCCCATGTAATAATACGCAAAGATAATAATAATTTTTTGTAAGTTTTCATTTATTCATTGTTTATGAATTTATTGAATTTCATAAAATCAAAGCAGAAAAATATATTCAAAAGTATCTACATGCATGTGCATAACAAGAAAGAAATCATTCAAAATACATAAAATCAAAACAAAACGTTTGCATATTTGTATATAAAGAATATATAAAATATTGCAAATGTGGAATGTTATTTGCCAAAAGAAATGTAAACTATTTGTTCTATCAAACACCGCCAACCCATCCATTCATACCTTTTTGTCCGGTGAACCGGTTGCCAACCGTTGCGTTCGCTTCATCGGTATGGCACCTTATAAATGGTTTCTAGCTTTTTACTTTCCAGAATGGAAAAGAGCGAATTGCGACCTCTTTGTAATCTATACTCTTTGCATGACTATCTACATTAGTGCATAAAGCTTTAATCATTCACATTTTGCAGGTTTCGCTGCAGTTCTTAGATACACTGGATGTTCCATTTATAAAAATTGGTTCTGGAGATGCAAATAATTTCCTAATGTTGGAAAAAGCTGCCAAGTTAAAACGTCCTTTGGTTGTGTCAACGGGCATGCAAACAATGAAAACTATTTTGAAAATAGTTCAAATTATGAAGGAGGCAAATAAAACTAACTATGTTCTGTTACATTGCGTTTCCTCATATCCGACAAAGCCATCCGACTGCAATTTGCAAATGATATCATTATTGAAAAACCGTTTTCCCGATGTAGTTATTGGCTATTCTGGCCATGAACTGGGTATAGGCATTTCGAAAGCAGCTGTGCTTTTAGGGGCTAAAATAATAGAGCGCCACTTTACACTGGACAAAAAACAGAAGGGATCCGATCACAAGTGTTCATTAGAGCCAACAGAACTGCAACAATTGGTACGAGATATAGATGCACTTAAGCGCAATGGAGTGTTGAAAATGGGAATATCAGCTTGCAAACCAAATGCAATATTAGATATATTGGATAATGAAGTGTCTGTTCAATTGGCACTGCAGCAAGTGGTTAAAAAGGTAATTTTGCCATGCGAAGCAAATTGCAAACAGAAATTAGGTAAATCAATTATTGCAGCAAGAAATCTAAAAAGTGGTCATAAGTTGGAAAGAAAGGATCTTTTTGTCAAAGTAAGTGAACCAAATGGTATTCCTGGTGAAGAATATGAAATAATCTTAGGAGCTGAACTTCTACAGGACCTAAAAGAGAATGATCCAATAATGTTTCACCACATAATTTCACCAAAAATCTAAGTAATGTTAAACCACGTACCAAATAATATATACAAATGTGTGTATAATACACATAAGAATTGGACCCTTTCTTTTAAAATTCTATCGAAATTTTCCTTCGAATCAGAACAATGTCATTCCAGATTCCGGATTGAATTTTAGCGGAAATTTGAAAATTTGTGTTTTTGTTTAAAAAAAATAATAAATAAAAAATTGGATTTTCATGCACTAAAAAACCAAACAAACATTTTTTGATCATTTTTAATCCAAGTTGGCGGCAGTAGAGAACATCTTCAAAATGTTCCAATTTTTTAAGTTACACTTACCATATAGCTATGATGATAACGAATTAAATGCATGATGATTTTGGTTTTTCAAAATCAGTTCAGTAAAACTCGACATATTAGTCTTAGTATTTAAAAAAAACTTGTTTGAAAGTTTTTTAAAATAAGTTTTTACGTTTAAAAATTAAAAAAAATTATTTTTATGGAAGTTCTGTCAACTTCTTTAGATGTTCTCCGCTCCTTCTGCTGACAAAGGAGCAAGTTTGACCTAAGCAAGTTTTGTCGATTTTCAACGTTTTTCAAAATGAAGGATCCAATACGGCGAAAGATATATTAAAAATGGATCTGATTAACTTGAAATCCGTTACTCGGAGGTTTTTAGGGTCATTGATTACGAATCTGGCATAAGATTTTGAAAATGGAAAGTGGCGGAATAAGTTTAAAAAATAAATTCAACTTGAAAAATTGTCGGCCATATTGAATTCGCCTTTTTGAGTTTTAAAAATCTTATGTCAGATTCGTTATCAGCGACCCTAAAAACCCTTGGGTAACGATTTTAAAGCCAAATAATTGTTTTCCTTAATTAAATTTTCACTAATATTATAGGAGAGTATTCTTGAATAGTATTCCCATAAATAAAAAGTTTAACCCATTAAATCCGAGAGCGAACCATTTGAAAATCAAAAAATCTTCAATCACACGTGTTTATCGTCATAAATTCTATCAGCAAATGATATTATCGAATTTTTTTTAAGTTTCTCTCTTCGCGGTAGAATAACTGTGATAGCGATTACGTGTTCTGCTAACTTTTTTTTTGTAAAAGAAAAGGTAGATTCAAAAATATTTATATTGTTTATGTTTTGCATTGCGCTATAAAAACAACAGATGACGTTGCTATTGATATATTCGTATTTATGTTTAGCATAGTGCTATCAGCATATGGCGTGAAAAACTACGTTAATAACAGATAATAAATAGTTTTTAATGTGCAACACTTACTTGTATTAAACAAGTCATAACGCGCTATAAATTTGTTATCTTTTTGTCGCACTAAATATTTGAGAAAACGTTTTGTTTTTGACGTTATTTCCATAATAGTAGTACATTCGAATATATTTATATTGTTTATGTTTTGTATTGAGCTATAAAAGCAACAGATGGCATTGCTATTGATATATGCATATTTATGTTTTTCATAGTACCAACAGATGGCGTTGCCATAGAAATCTTGTAGCGGCTCATGCACACCATGTAGCTGTAGCCATGTCTGCATACTACGCAACGGTAGCGATTTGTATACACCACATAAGTACACTTAAATACAACCTTGTACATTAATATAAAAACTTACTCTTTTTTACAACCTTTTTTAATAATGAGAATTGAAAAAAGAACAGTTGTCAATTGCGCGTTTCTTACGCAAATAAATAAAAAGATAAAACCACAATTTGTTAGATATTATTAAATAATATAGGTGCAAGACCTATAAACTACTTTAATAAAAGATAATAAATGGTTTTTGATGTGCAACACTTTTGCTTTTGTTGTTCTTTTCATTATAGTAGTAGATTCAATTATATTTGAATTGTTTTGTTTTTCATAGTACTATGAAGTCAACAGATGGTGTTATTATCGTATCGACTCATCTTTTTCTCACTCATTGCAGATCTGTCATTTATGTTCTATTGTGAAAACAAATATTCTTTGTACACAAATAACGCACACACGTATTCTAAAAAATAATCACTTAAAAAATTGTTTTCAGTAAATTAATACTAAATTAATACCAAACCAATTTAAGGGATTTTCAACATTTTTCATTTCTACATCTCTTTTGTTTTTCACTTCGCTATGTAATAACCCCAAATGGAAACATTGTGGTTGTGGAATTGAACAGTTTCCGTCCCCGTTCTTCTTCTTATTTTAACGGCTTCCGTTCCGACTTTCTGTTTCCTGTTCAGTTTACCCCTCAAAGCGCCGCCAAAGAAGTTTCACTTCAAAAACAATTTTTGATATGTTCCACTATTCCATTTATATGTAAGTATATTCCACAACTATTTTTGGTATTGAATTTATGTGTTGCATACTTTTGGGCTTAAAATAAAATATCCCAAAAAGCAAAAACGCTTCGATTTAGGCTTATCAATTTAATTAATAAACGTTTCGTTTGTAATAAGCTTGTGAATGTAAGTTATCGGACAATCAAAAAGGAACGTTGAGCGTAAGTTTACAAAAACGTTTGTAAAAACATTAATATTCAATGTTAAAATTAAACCTTTTTTAAATGTAAATCTAAATGTTTTACAAGTTATTTACTTACTTATTTCCAAATGTCTTACAAGAATGCAATATCAAATGTTTTTAAGTATAAATCTTCTTGTTTGAAATCATATATATATGGGACATTCTCTGTCAATGTTAAAGGGCGTTGGGGTAGCGCACTACCTAACAAGTGGCCCTTCTGAAATTCAGCTACAGATTATAAATCATCAGCTGATAACGACATCTATATATTTAAAAAATTTAAGACATTTTGTTTTAGGAATCTAACGAATCAGAAACATCAATAACATTATAGAGGTTGTTAAAATCACGACAAGCACGGCGGAACGGCTCATTGTCTGAATAATTGGTCTTACAAATAGATAACTTGACAGGAATATAGTATCGAGTAATACGAGTCGGAATGTTCAAGTTAATGTTCCTCAGCAAAGATGGAGAATTAACACTGCCAGATAAAAATTTTGCAATAAAACACTCGTTATTCATAATTCTTCGGCTTTCTAGAGTTGGTGAATCCCACGGCAAGGATCTCAAAACAAAAAGCAAGAACTATTTTTGAACTGATTCCAATTTGACTATATAAATCCTATATTGAGAACACCAGATAGTTGATGCGTATTCCATAATAGGTCTGATCAATGATGTATAAAGCGATTTTGTGGCATATGGACAGATGAATTCCTTTGACCAGCGTTTAACAAAACCTAGCATTGCTTTTGCTTTATTTATGCATATATTTATATGCAAATGAAAGCGAAGTTTAGGGTCCATAGTACCATAGTAACTCCCAAGTCAAAGCAGGAATCCAAATTGTATATTCTGTAGGAGGGGAAATATTTCTTGCATATACCATAACTTCACATTTGTCTAGGTTCAGGATCATTAAATTTAAATTGCACCATTACCAAGCTGTTTAGATCGGATTATAGTAACTTCGGGTCATCAAGTGAATTATGCGAAAGGAACAGCTTGACGTCGTCAACATACATTAAAGTTTTTGAGTCGTAAATAGCAAACGTTAAATCAGTTATAAACAGAAGAATCAGGATGGGGTTATGTGGGGTTGTCTCTAAAAGATACATTGGGTACTCAACAGATAGTATTATGAACAACATGGACCAAATGTATAACTCCTTATAGAGCGTTGGTCGCAGAATCCAAATATGATAAATGAAATAATCAATTCTGAAATATTCTATAAAACGATTATTTAAATTTTGAAAAATACTATTTCCCAATTTTCCATTTCTATGAATTCTTGTTATTAATTTATAAAATCAAAAATAGTTTTAAATGAATGGTGTGTACTTACAGAATTCATAAGAAGGTTTGCTAAAAAATTATAAGAATCCTGTTTGAATGATTGTATCTTTGAAGATACTGTGGGCATTTAAGGGTCATAATTTTTACCCGCAGAAAAATCGTGGGCTATCCCGTGCAAGAGAAAATAGTCGCTCCCATTTTCCCACGTTTTTCGAGTACGGGAATGTTTTTTGGGTGAATGAGTTTTCCCGCGTTGTAGTACGGAAGCGCGCTTGATGTGCTTTCAGTGGAAAGAGAATCGCTTAAAATGTAAAAGTGAGGTAATAAAATGAAAAAAATAATTGCTACTGAGAGTGATAAAATATTTTTCACTTTCCAGTGACCCAGAATGCCCGCATTAATTTGCGCAAGGGTGTATGAAGCTTCGAATAAACTATATATTAGGTTATAAAACCAAATGCATTTTACAGTTAGATAGGACCCCACTTCAGAGCAATCTTTCCGTTTTTTACGGACCATATTTCTTCAAAATTTTAAAGATCATCTGTTTCTATACAATTTTTCTGCGTGTGGAACGCAGACAAAACCACGTCGTGCCAGTAAAAGAAAATCAGGTGTTCACTGTCAGTAGATTAGAAATGAGGCTAACCAGAGCAATGCTGCAAACTGTCACTGCTTTTCTGCCATGACGCACTATTGCAATTTAGGATAAAGCCTTAACTAATTAAGTCCTAATGATGCTGTTTGAATTTGTGACGATAAAGACGTGTGGTTTTTTGGTTTTTAACCTTTTTGCTCTCGGACATAATAGGTTAATAACAGGAATCTAAAAAAGTACCAAATATCCTGTATAGCCAAACAATAAAAAATATGCTCAAAGAGAGAATGAAAGAATGTATATTTAGTATGAGAATTAAAACATATAATGGGTATATAATAAATTTATGTTGACATAATAACAGCTTTTTGGCTGTAATGTTAATACAATACAAATTATTCCGCGGCATCTTCATCTGCAACACAAGCATTTTCTACAGCCTCCATATCTTCATCAGCTTCGCCTTCTTTTTTATCAACAGGTTTCTCGTACACTGGTTCTAGTGGTGACACTACTACACCATTCCATACGGACATTTCCCGCACAATGCTCGTGTTACCTTCCAATCCAAGAATATGTTTGTAACCACCATGGGCCAACACACGCAATAATGTCTGCGCAGTTAAACAACAGACGTCCTGTTGTTCAAGTGTCATAGTGGTATGAACACGAATGTGACCAGGTTCACAGGGATCTGTTATACCAGCAGAGCCCGGAAGAAAGAGACCAGCCGATAAAAGTTGGAAGACACGTCTAAACGCAAGATTAATAGGCAACGCTTGACGCGACGGGTTGTTCATAATCGAGAGGTGGGCAATTAAATCCAACATCCATGGTGAAAGTGGTGTAAAAGCTTCGAAACGCTTCGTAAGATCTTTTAAAATTCGAATAAGCACTTTAATGGATGAGTGGTGCGCATTTTCTTCAAACCAGCGAGTATGCCGTATTGCAGCCAAATGAGATTGCATAACTTTCTGATCGAGATGAATATCCGCTTCGAGTTTTCGTAAATTTTGTGGTAGAGTAGCAATGAGTATGTGCACCTTAGCCTGCCAGTTTGAGATATCAAAGCCTCGATCGTGTATGGTTGTATTGATTTGATCGGCTTTCGTCAATACTTCGGTTTTCATAGCGTTCTTAAGGTCAGCTTCAACTTTTTTAGCCAATGCATCGCAAGCTTCCTTTGTTGGCAGCGTCTTCAATATAACAACAATGTCCGCCACGTTACTACCCGTTAGCATTGTGCCTTTTTTAAAAGAGCCCACTTGTCGCACCTCTTCCAGTTGCTGAAATACAATTTAATGAATTTTTTTTACATGTAAAATTACAGTAAAACTTACACATGTGTTAAACTCGCCCGGCGCAACTACAAGATTGTCCAAGACTGCCTGCACCTTCGTTACAAGATTTCCAATAGATGTCTGCTCAGCTGGTGTTGGGCTAAGATCTTGATTACGTTTCAACAACGCCTGAAATAATGATATTCATGTATATTTAAACATTATGTATTTTTAAACATTGTCTATATTTCTAATACCGCTGTCAACGCCGAATCATCAACTGCCGCAGAGACCTTTGGGAATAGAACTTCTGCTACAAGCGTCAAGTCGAAGGGATGCCGAGGAATGAATGTTTTCTTGAATGGAGGACGGTGCATACCACCACGCATTGGACGTCCACCACGAATCGAACCACGCACCATTTTTCTTTAATTTAATTTTTAAGCGTTCTCAAGAAGAAAAATCTATTTCTAGTTGACTGACAAAATCGATTTCAGAATTACCAACATTCAGATACTTGTAAAACACTATTTCGCCGGTATGCAGTAATGCCACATTTTCAATTTTAAAATTCACTAGCGCTGCGGATGCAAGAGCAAGCAGGGTTGCCAGAGCAAAATTCTTCATTTCAGAGAAAAGAAAATTGTCAAGTAATTTATATTTTTATTACATACCTTAAAGTATAACATATACGTTTATTTATTATTTATTTTGGGTGTGTGTGAAACGGTAACTTCTTACTTGAAGAAGAAAATTTTGATAGTTCGAAAGAAAATATTGACACTATGTTTAGAACAACAAAAAAAGTATTTTTTTTGTTAACATACTCCGTTGCATTTTACTAAAAATTTCAAAAATAAATATAATGCAAATTAAAAAAAAAATGCAAATTATAATAACTATTGCATATAAAACAAATATTAAATATAGAAAAAAGGATAGCTATGGACGCTATGGACAGGAAAAATGTGGATTCCAACAAAACCTGAATGTAACCGAATTAATTAAATTTTTGTTATATTTATTTTATCTGTTTGTATTTAGATAATATTTGTCTACTTGTGTAATTATTATTATTATACATGAAAATATACACAAATCAAATATTTTTATTCTAAAAATCCACAAAGGTTATTTGCTTCAACTCGAAATGTCAAAATTTTCTTTGCCAAAATTTTATCCCCAATTCGCTTTGCAAAATTACAAATTTTTCTCACCATAGGAAATATTTTTCCACCACTATTTTCATAGAGTAAAAAGTTACCGTTTCACACACACCTTTTATTCCACACAGTTTTTTTGTTTACAACCTCAACCGGAAATGACAAAATGCTCGCTGTCATTTTTATCTCCATTTCGCACAGCAAAATTACAAATTTTTCTCACTATAGGAAATTTTTTTGCACCACTATTTTTATCGAGTAAAAAGTTATCGTTTCACACACACCCTTATTCGGATAATTTCGTTAATAATAATGTATATTACAAGCTAAATAAAATGTACAGAAACTATGGCATATATATTTACATAAATCTTTATATATGTCGTAGACGAGTAAAATATTGAAATAGGAATTTGATAGTTAATGTTAAGTACGGCAACACTTGAGAGTAATCGCAGCCGATGTGATGTGCTACATATATGGCGCTAGTGGTTTGTGGTTTATAATAAGACACATAGATGGCGCTGGGGAAAATGTGTGGAATGAAAAAATATGAAAGAACGAAATGAAAATTGAATTCATTCTAGAATAGACCAGAGAATATACAGAGAATGGACTCTTATTTTCAAAATTTAGATAAGTTCTGTGAATGTATTAATTCATCCTGTCATAAAGTTGGAGTTACTCAATAATTATTTGAGAAAATTATATTGACTTTTCACTTGCTAGTTTTGCTCTATTTTTTCCAACTAGAACATTTGTGGAACATTGGAACATGTGGAACATTTTGAGGGATCTGTTCTTGCACCAGAGCAACTCCCAAAAAAACTGAAAGAAGACGTTCCCCTGAGCACAAAAGTAGGCGCGTTGGTTGCGCCTGGTTCTAAGTCTTGATTTGCTATCACTACTTCACGTGCCCACTACGAAATATAAAAAAATATAAATTCTGTGGCACCGCCTAGCGGTAGTCGTAGCAAAATATAAATATCAAAAATGCATTTCATGGCGTCAAAACCCCCTGATACCTAACCTAACCTAATCTAATTTTAAACCAAAAATACATGCAAAAACTTAAAAAAGAATATGTTCAGTGGTGACCTATAGCGGCAATCGCAGAAAAAAATAAATATCAAAAATGGATTTCTCGACCCCGAAAACCCACGGATAACCACTTTTTACCTCATTTCCTGTACCTTATATAAGCTGAACAAAAAAATATGTTCAGTCGCGATCTCTAGCGGCAGTCGTAGAAAATAATAAATATCAAAAAAGGATTTCTCGACCCTAAAAACCCCTAGATACCTACTTTTTACCTCATTTCCTGTAGTTATTAAAAAATATCTGCATATGTTAAATTACTATATTCTCAAGGTCATATCTCAAAATTATGACCACTTACAGCCAAACCAAAAACCAATCTGTGCTCAGGGGAACGTCTTCTTTCAGATTTTTTGGGAGTTGCTCTGGTGCAAGAACAGATCCCTGAAAATGTTCCACATGTTCCACAAATGTTCAAGTTGGAAAAAATAGAGCAAAACTAGCAAGTGAAAAGTCAATATCATTTTCTCAAATAATTATTGAGTAACTCCAACTTTATGACAGGATGAATTAATACATTCACAGAACTTATCTAAATTTTGAATATATAATCTAAACTCTTCGGATGGCTAAACAAGATTTCATTTTACAAATTTTCTTTCAAAAGAAAGGAGAGAATCTTTGGAAACGACTTCATCACCTAAGTAGGGCAGGAGTTCACAATTATGCAATTTATATAGTTCTAAATCTAAATAATCACATATATACATACGTTAAAGCATTTTTTTAGAACCTGCTTTCATCAATGCTACCTTTAACGGGAATTGTCAGAGCGATTGTTTGAGCTTTGAAAATCTTGCCAAGATAGGTCTTGAATTAAATAATCATTGGAAACATTTTTAACTATACTATTAGAATTGCCACGCAGGTTCTCTTACCATGAAGATTCATTCAAGTCGACAATATCCGACAAAAATCGGAAAATATAATACTGTGTTGAATATCAATTAGTACTTTTTTATTCAAAAAAGTATTTTTTGATACTCATTAATAGATTAATTTGTAATCCCACTAGAATTGGGTGGACAATGCTTCGTAATAAGTAAAACAACATATATTTTAACTATTTTAATAATAAAAAAACAATTTATTGGTAAGAAATTTCATTTTTATAATTCGTACTTTTGAAGTAAGGTGTAACAAGTACTAACTTTTATACATAGTAGTAGAAATTTCATAACATCAGCCACCCAATATGAATTTTCACATGCAAAATTTTTCGGTCCTACTACTAATTTTCGGTCCTCCTACTATATGATTTTAAATTAATTCAGTCCTACCATCAGTGTGGCCAACTCAACGCTTTTCCCGCTGATTTTAGTGCTTTTTGAAAAACGCGGAAAAAAGTGATTTAGCGCTCACGGCGTTTTTTCAATTTAAAATATCATCGAAAAATCGAAGAAATTTTCATTGACTAGAAGTATCAGATGTGTGCCTATATTAGTGAAAAAGTTTAAATGTATTGAGTTTTCTCGCACTTTTATAAGGAAAAAATTGAACCCTTTTTTAAAGAAAATAATCGTTTTATTCTTCATTTTAGTGGATTTTGAAAAACAAAAGTTGGCCACACTGCCTACCATACATAAAATTCAATCCTACCACACCCAATTTCTTCATTTCACAGCAAATTGTTTTTGTAAAATTCAGTCCTAACCATACTAATGCAGCACATTTTTGCATATGTATTGTAAGTGTCCATTCTCTGCATATTCTCTGGAATAGACTCTCGAATACATCGGCTGCGGGATCGCTAATTTGAACAAAATAATAAAATTTATATTAAAGGAATGGCTCATAGCCATCCTTTGTCGTGTCATAACCATCTTTCGACATATATGTATATATTCGTTGAGTTTTGTGTGTATGAAATCGTGTAACTTCTGAACGACTGGACCATTTCATGAAGTCATTTTTCCAGAATATATTTTCTTGGGCGGGAGGATAAAACATAGTTATTCATAATGCTTTTAGAAAAGTGGGCGTGGTACCTCCCATACAATCCTAATAGTTTTTTGGGTATATCTCAAGAACCATTTTGACAATTCCATTATGTGATATCTTAGGAGACGTTTATGGTACGGTACTAAAATATAAATTCTTTCAGTTTGTTGGATTAGTGAGTGTGGCACCATGCTTCACTACTTCAACTACTATTTCTATTACAATTTTCTACTTTTTTTCTACAATTTCTTCTTATTTTCTACTACTTTTTCAATTAATATTTTCTACTGTTATTTTACTACTTTTTTTCTACTACCTTCTTAATACATTTTTCTACAATTTCTTTTTATTTTGTTCCACTACTTTCTACTATTTTTTACTACTTTTTACAATTTTTTCTACTACTATTTTTTATTATTATTTCTACCACTCTTTCTACTCCATTTTTACTATTTTTGTACTATGTTTAACTATTTTTCTATTACTTTTTTCTACTTTTTTACAACAATTTTCAATATTATTTTCTATTCTTTTTCTTACAACCTTTTCTACAACTATTTTCTACTACTCTTTCCATTCCTTTTTTTACTATTATTTCTACTACTTTATGAAATATTTTAAGACCCTGTATCGTTGTCTTAAAATCCGTTAGGTGCCGATGTAACAAATGGAAATTTTTAAATAATTTTTCGGATATAATTTATAATTATAATTTTTAGATATAATTTCAAGAATGGTCTTTGATATGAATGCCTCTTGAAATATTGTTTCTATAATTCAATTGAAATCTAATAAAATTGTTCAACAAAAAAAAAAAACACTTAAAAGTTATTCCTTTTTACTACAGATATACCGGAATTTCAATTAGCAGTTAGATAACTGCTGAATGACCCCTTTAGCATCAACTGGGCTAATAACTTTGCTCAAACGGTATCATCAGCCGATATGGCTTTGTTTTTGTCGAAGGTTACTCACTGATGCGCCTAACGGTTTTTTTTTTTTTGTAAATATCCACTATGTTCTTTGCTATCAGACTAGTGTTGTTTTCGTACACGCCGATGAGTTCACATCGGTGATAATACAATAAAAATGTTTAATTTTCTGGTCGTGCTGATGCAATGTAAGCTTTCATTTCTAAAATTTAATTAACACAATATTGATTAGAGATTTTCATTTATAATGATTCTCTGTTTTTAATGTACAGTTGAAAATGTCAATTGTGTCATTAATGAGATACATTTTTAAATCTATAATTTTTTTCCAAATTTCATGAAAGCCTGAATTGTCATTACGAATGTTCAATTTTAAATATTAAGTACTTCATTCTTTTTTAATTGTCGCGCTTTTTCGAAGAAAAGGCAGAACAACGTTTGCCCGGGTCAGTAGATATATAAAATACAATAAATTCATTTGTTAGAAAGTATTATGGCACAGTAAAACCTTCATATTTCATAAGAAGTCTTAATTTTACGTATAATATCGAGAAGTTTCGTAATTTTTCAAAATGAGCATGAACAATTAATCAATAACAAATAGCCTTGTGTTAATAAAAAACCTTCCAATGTAGTATTATCCAAACGTTTTCTATATTTAATTTTATTAAAATTCACTGTTGGAAAAATGCTCATTATTTGCATATTAATTGGGGAGAAGACATTAAATTTTAAACAATGGGTGGAATTAGTATAAGTTTACTTTGCTAAAATATGGAGCAATTGCTACGGAAAGTGAAATTCCGAAGCATTTACTAGCATTCGTATGTGAAAAAATTTGAGCAATTGCTATGTTTGAAAATGTCTTTGATTGGTATAAATAAAAAGCATAAAAATAAGCATTTGCTACGAAATTTTAAAGTCTGCTATTTAGCAGACTACGATCATTTACTTCATAGCTCAACTATGGTTTTATTCAAATGGTTTTATAGTGCTTTAAATAAAAATAGAATCAAACAAAATCGCAAACACAATACGATACTGCTGGGATTATCTTCCGTCTTAAAAAGATCCAAAAATATTTTGAACTCCTTCAAATGAATTGGCATATTTCCCTTCGTTTTCAGATAGGCTTGCTTCTTTACGCGCTGCCTCAAGTTGGCAACTTTTTTAACAATTTGGTCCGGTGTTCAGTTATCTGCCGTATCCATAGACAGCACTTTGTACATTTTTCCCGCCGATTTTTTGTTCCTACCTTTAAAACCTGCTGCTCGGATTATCTTCTGTCTTAAACAGATCCAAAAATATTATTTTGAACTACTTCAAACGAATTGGCATATTTCCCTTTGTTTTCATATGGCTTGCTTCTTTACGTGCTGCTTTAAGTTGGCAACTTTTTTTTTAACAATATGGTCCGGTGTATAGCTATATGACGTTTCCATAGACTGCACTTTGTACATTTTCCCACCGATTCTTTCTTCCTACCTTTAAAACCTTGTACATGACATTTTGCATATCGATCCGAAAATTTTCATGAAATGTAATTCACTTGCTTTCTTTCCACTTCGTGTTGATTGTGATATGTTTGACGTAGATGCTGTTGCAGGATCGTCAGGTTTTGACTAAGCAGAAGCGCATAACAAGTAATTGCAATTTTTAGTAATTCCACCCAATAAGGGAAAGGGTTGTGACGAACGAGGAGAACGTTTGGTTTTATCGATTGCTTCCTAAAATTTCTCTGCTATGCTATGTCTATGTCCGGAATTAATAAAAATAGGAATTACTTCGAAGCTAAGTGGTCGTAGCAAAGTAGGTTCATAAAGCAATTACTTGAATTCGTATGAACACGATCTTACTTTGCTATAGCAAGTTCGAACATCCGAAGTTAGCATTTGCTTAGCAATTAATTTTACTTTATGTTAAAAATTTATTTATATTGAGCGTCCATGTTTCAAAATTTTATTCAAAATCAAATGGACTTATCAGAAAAAATATATCTAAAATCATTTGTTCTACCAATTTCCAAGGACATGATTTCCCTTACTGATATTCCCTCCTTATACCGTGCAGTTAAAATTTGTTGACAAAATAACTAACTTAGGCTTTCGTATTAACTCAAACTTAAATTGTATTGACCATATTAACAGTGTTGTAAGTAAGGTATTTGTAACACTTCGAAATGTGAGAATATCTGCCCCGTTTACTCTTGCGGAAACAAAGCGAAAACTGGGTATTCAGTTAATATTGCCCATAATCAACTACTCTGAACTTGTCTACAGCAAATTAGACTCTCATATGCTTCAGAAACTTGAGATAGCCTTCATTAATATTACGCGCGATGTTTAGGGATTACGAAAATTCGATCATATAACCTCAATGAAAAACCTTATTCTTGGCTACCTGACTACCTGAAAGCTAAAAATTCTTTATTCTTATACAAATTTATTTGATATGGGACTCCGCAATATCTGTACCATAAACAGCTCTTCACAAAATCTATTAGATCGCAAAACCTGATTGTTCCGGACTTTAGTACCTCAGCACATCTAGATTGTTCTTTGTTAACGCCATTAGGATGTTAAGGATGTTATGTTTAAGTTTTTTTCATCACAATCATTATAAATTGTTTTCATACTATCAATAATGGCAGAAGAATTAAGAAGGTAGATGCATTTTGACAAGTAAGAGGAACTTTGACTTGACAATTGGGAAAACATTTGTTTTGATACTATTCTTCTTTTTGCAACAGAGATGTATTTCCATAGTGAAATTTTTAAGTGAGAATTTATAAGAAAATAATTTGCATGTATAGCATGTACATAGGGAGGATTAGTTGCTGCTTTTTATATTATTTTTTAACACTTAACATGTTCAAGGTATTTGCTAATAAAGAAAACAAATTTAAATAACATTATTTATACTTTTTTTATTATAAATAAAATTTATAATTTGTAGTAGTATTAACAATATACTATTAACTCAATCTTTTTTACCCATTTCAAAAAATGTATCTCTAAAATAAACCTCTTACTTGTCGAAAATTCAAAATGTTTACTTTTTGAAAAAATGCATCTACCTCTAAATACTTCTACCATGCTATTAATGTTCCTCATATTGTCAATGTGCTAAATGCTTTGATGTCTTTTCCACCATGGCTTTATCTTATAAATCATTTACTTAAAATAATTAATATTATTTCATCTTAAATTTTTTATACTATACTTCTTATCTCTATTTCTTTTGTCTATATTTATTTATTTATTTATCTTATTATTTTATGTACTGGAAAAGATTCATCTTAATGTACTCTTATATTCTCTAATAATAATAATAATAGGTCTGTTGCAACTTTTGAGAATTTTTTGCAAAAAATGTGATATTTACATGAAATTGTACGAAAAATCCATTGCCTTTATCTTGAAAGTTCGCAACACTAATTACATACATACTTTTTAGTTGCAACCCTGTCGTTTTATAAGATTTTTTACAAACTTATTGCTATATTCAAATTTGCCACACTGACTTACGGAAAATTGTTTGGCCAATTAAAAGTTCACAAATGATAGACACTAAAAATGCTAGGGCTCTGCACAAAAATTTTTTTAAATCTGCTAGCAGACTCGAGAAAATGCGGCTTTTAGAATTTTTTTTTAAATGGAACGGTAATCGGTAGAGCTGAATATTTTGGGAATTATCATAAAATTCATAAAATAAACCGAGGTTAATTTTTAGAGGTGTACAACATTTTTTTTTTTTCGTGAAGCACCTTAATGTATTAATTACTTGGGATAATTTCATTTTTTCAATACATTAATATTTTTTATTCATATGCAAACTGCTGCGAAATGAAGTAAATGTTCCATTTATTAAAAAAAATGGGATGAGAGTTTTTTACTCTCAGTGACACTTTTCTTGCAACTTTTTGAAATTTATCAACGGCCACGCTGTTCCCCAGTAAAACAGCGAGAGAGTAAAAGAAAGATTGAGAAAAATATTTTCGCAAAGAGAGAAATAGTAGAAAAAGTACGTGAACTAGTAGTAGTACTTGCAAGTAAACAGCTGATCGAGTGTTTTGACAGCTAATTTTTAGCGGAAAAATATATTTTGCGGTTGTGATTTTTGTAAATTAATTAAAAAAAATCCAAATGTAACTATCTCAAATTGAAGTAAAGTGCTCTACAAAGACCTTCAAGCGAGTGAAAATGTATAGAAAATAGCATTGAAATGTGCAATTAATAAAATACTTCGTATTCAAATGCCGTTTTTTTGCATGCTTGCATTTCTTGTGTGCACACTAGTATTCACAAATACTACTTACATCTTCCACAATATTACAAATATTTCTTTTCCTCCTCAGTTTCACAAATTTACTAAAATTAACAAAACAAACTTCTTGTTGACGTTCAAATTTTTGACAGTTCTTTTTTTTCGGCAGCTAAAAATTCTTGCAAGTAAAAATTTTGAGAGTCTCCAGCGCCTGTCTACCCATAACAAAGTGACGCTTTGTTGGGTACCCGGTCACTGTGACATTGTTGGTAATGAGGTCGCCGATGAACTGGCTAGACAAGGTTCATCTACCAAGCACATTGGCCCCGATCCGTTCTGCGGAGTCGGCTGGACCTCTACGAAATCTATCGTTGAGAAGTGGTCTAAGGCAAAATGGCCAGAGTATTGGAACTCTATCCCAGGTTTAAGACAGGCAAAAGCACTTATCATTCCGCTTGCTCACTATGGGCTCAGATATCACCTAAACAAAATAGGTCTGTCTAATGAGACAGAGTGTCGTCTATGTCTGGAAGATGACGAGTCGACACCTCACATTCTGTGTGAGCGTCCGGCCCTGGCTCGGCTCAGAGGAAGAATTTTTGGTATTCCTTTTCTGACGGCTAATCACATAAAATCTTCTTCTACAAAAGATGTCTTGACTTTTATTAGGTCAGCTGAACGTCTTCTGTCATAAAATGGGGAATGGCACAAAAGATCTTTTAGGTCGCAGTGCCTGCCTGGTTGGGCTCCCCTAAATAATAATAAAAGTTTTACTAGTAGAAATTTGCAGTTACTTTTTTTTCTCTCATTTTTTCTCTCCCGTTGCAAGTTTTTCGAGTACGAGAACAATTTTTGTACGTGAACAGAGCTAATAATAAAGTGCTCTCTGTGGAAACGCCAAGTAGCTAAACACTGGATCAAATTGTTAAAAAAGTTGTCAAGAAGCAAGTGGATAAGATGAGTCCGAAAAAATATTTTTGAATTATTTGAAGGTAGAAGATAATCCGATCATCATCGTACCACTAATTTGCGATTTTCTTTTATTTGTATTTTATTTTTATTTATAGTATTACAAAATCTATTGAACGAATCAAAAGTACGAAGTAAATGTTCATAGTCTGCAAAATTTCGTGGCAAATGGTTACGTTCAGAAACGACCTCTGCTCCGCAACATGTTGAGCTGAAGTATTAGAAAAATAATACGCTCAATGAAATGACGACTGCTCAATATAATTTTTATTGATCATAAAGTGATCATCTTGCGTTCACAAGACACACTTGAAAGTGGCCAACGATTATTTTTATGCTTTCTATATATACCAATCAAAACAAATGACATTTTCGAACATAGCAATTGCTCAAATACGAATGCTAACAAATGCTTCGGAATGTCACTTTCTATAGCAATTGCTTCATATTTTAGAAAATTAAACGTTTATTAATTCCACCCATTATCAACTTTTTTCACACGGGCGCAAGCATGAACGCCTGCACTGAGGAACACATTTCTTCTTCCAATTTTTTTTATTTCCATGCGCATTCAGCACAATTTTCTAATTAATGTACCACAACTTCGGGCGGATACGTAAGTGCAGAGGTAGATACCCTAGTTTTCTAAAAATTTGATTTTGTCTTCAAAAGCAAGTACATAAATATGGTCAATATTCAAATATTGTGGATTTAAAAAATTATCTAAACCTGTCTTATAAAGTTTTACATTTCCGTATACATTTTTTGGATTTGAGAATTTTCACTCTAAAAAATTTTATTTACATTATTTATGCGTTATAAATGGATGTACTTTATAAAAACATAGATATGATCCATTTAAATTGTTAAAAATGACGCGGGTACTGTCAATATGATCCACATTAATTGCGAACGAAAAAATATAATTAATGGCTCATATAGTTAAAGTATAAGGTTAACGACTAAGTACAAAAAAAGCCACTAAGTGTGGTTTAAGTTATTTGGTGATACAGGGCTTAGTATGCGATTATAGGAGCCTGTGCTAAGCTGCACTAGCTTCTACCAAGTCAGGGCCGTTGGTGCGTGGCCTGCTCATTCCAAACGGAACATTGCGGATCTTGACATGAACAGCCGAAAACTGGTTCCTCTTCAACTCTGGCTCCCTTGAAGAATAGCCAATATGGAAAATAGGGCAAAAAATTGTTAAAGATGAGTCTAAACCTGAATAATTCTCCACGGGGCACCCACACTTGTGGTAATACCCCGCTTGCTAGCGGTCTGGGTAAAGGATGTGTAGGCCCAAAACTCGTTGGAGACAAATAAGACCGGGAAACTAGGACACCGCTTATGCTTTGCATTGGTGTGATGGTTAATCCTCAGTGTGGCCAACTTAGCACTTTTCCCGCTAAATTTAGTGCTTTTTGAAAATTCAAACGCGGGAAATAAGTGATTTGGCGCTCAGCGCGTTTTTTTTTCAATTTAAAAGACACTAAATAATCTCCGCTAAATAATCCATTTCCAGAATAATCCTAACAACATTTTTTATTGAAACAATGAGCAATGAACTTATTTAAAACCAAAGTTCGTCGTAAGTCACTCAATTCAAAAATTCTTTACTTCATATAAAAAATGGATTAAAACACGAAAATTCATTTTGTGAAAACTATAAAATACCTGATGACGTAAATAAACAGCACTAGTGTTAATAATGCTTCTGAATTCAGACTAAAGAGTGTGTTATGACCAGAAGAAGCTAATAGTAATGAAGAGAATATAAACTTCGACATAGATATGGGATTTAAAATTATTTATGTATAAATATGTACTTATAGTTATAAATTATTACTCTGTATGTTTTTTTGTGATCAAAGTGTATAAAATACTCTTTCTCCATTATCTTATTTAAGTTAATTAATTTTCTTTTTAAAATATAAAAAAATTTTTTGTAATAAAAGAGTTATTATAAGGAAAAAATTAGTGCTTTTTTTTAAAGAAGATACGCGTTTTATTCTTCATTTTAACGAATTTTGAAAAACAAAAGTTGCCCGCACTGTTAATCCAAGCGTTAGTTCGGAAAGTATCGTTGAGCCGATGGATACTTAAGCGAAGCTGAGTTCAGGGGCTGGTCTGTTTAAAATACAGATTAAAAGGATAAGACAGAGATGTGCGAAGGCTGTCAAACATGCGGGAGTTGCAGCTATGTTGCGCGATTTAGCAATAGTGAAAACTCCGGTGGATGCCGTTGTGAAATCCTATTTCAAAACTGCTGAAACTGACAAGAGGAATAGAACGGGCGATGACCCGTCTGAACTGGTCAACTTAACAGAGGAAGAGTCGGTGTCTGCTCCGTCTAGAAAAAGCAAGGCAAAAAAGTTGAAGGCTGAAAAGCAAAAATCCTTAGTAGCCAGCTCCAGACAGTCGGTGGCGACGGCAGACAGGATCTATGGCCTCAACAGCTGATAGACTTTGTCGACAGCCAAGTGTGGGAGGCCATAGGGAGCTCGAAAAAGGGACCCAGCTTCGAGCGGTTGAGGGCGGATCACGACATCTTGAAAGTGCTGTGCTCGAACTCTGATTTGCTCGACTGGCTAAATGAGACTGTGGATTGTAAATTCATCGGCAGGCAAATTAATAAAATTCGGAAGCGTACTTGTTACGCTACTGGATTCAAATGAAGGTGGGATATTGATGATCACCTCTACGTTATTCAGCATTACTTTCTCGCAAATTAACTTGCAGCATACCAAATCGGCTACTCCCCTATTTTGCAATAGTCATGCGAACCTGCACACAAATCCTCACATAGTTCTAATCCAAGAGCTATGAGTGTTTACAAGACTCGTATGTTTATTGGGAGTAATCAAGTAGGGTTCCGTCCTTTATTGCGAAGGAGTGGATCGTTAGCGTTCTTGCATGATTATGCTGAAAGCGGTTGACTACATAACGTTAAGATAATTCTACTGTTAAGACCTTGTTGCGGTTAAAAAAAAGTATTGTTATGAGGAAGGTGTTGTGGAAACTATTGTTGTTTCGGCTTACTTTTCTTATGATTCTATCATGCCCCTTCCTATGAGGGAGTTTTTGAAACGTACAATACGCGGAACCCATCAGCTTAGGATTAATTGTGGGATGTGAACACTATTTGGTCTGCACCAAGTGTAATCTCAGGGGAAATAAGATGTTGGATTTCATTCTATCATCCCGACTGGGAATTCAAAAATTGACCCCAGCCCGACTTTTTTTTTACTAGTAGGAAACAGAAGGTTATTGATCTAACATTATCAAACAGTATAGCATCAGAACAAATCACCTGATGGCGAGCTCTTACAGATAACTTCCTTTCGGACCACCGATGTATAGAATTTCGACTGACTGTTAAGCTAGAATTGGTTCCTGCCGGTTGAAACCCTTGAAAAGCGGATTGGACACGATTCGGTCGAAAAATTCGCGTCGTTCTTAAACTTCGGACAGTAGAGTCAATCGGGGAAGCCTCTAATTAATTAGAGCAAATCTTAGTTGAATACTATGAGATGGTGTGCCCGGAACGTAAGTATAGACTAGGAAAGGCGGTCCCTTAGTGGAACACTGAGCTTTCGAAACACCAGAAAGACTCCAGGAAGCTTCCGAATCGAGCCTTTAAAACTCGGTTGATAGCAGACTGAACTGCCGTGGAATGGTAGACCGGAAAGTTCTTCAAAGAGACCGGACGGCAAAGCTATACTCACTTTTGAAGCTTGATAGATTATATATCTACTTCAGGCCAGCAGAAAATGACGTACTTCTTGAAATACACTTCCCGGGTTGCAAAGTAGCTACTCCTCAGGGCGGTTAGTTTATGCAGTGCATGATGCGTGAAGAACACTGGCAACAGTTAAAAAGTCAACAGATTGATATATACATTAGTATACGTTTCAACTGGATCATCAAAAATCTTATTTATTATGCCATTCGAATTATAGAAGCTAATTAATACAGATCCAATTAAAAAAATAATTTGGACTTAGTAATTTCTGCTTGAACGACGACGATATATTATTTCTTCCAACGGTCAATCCAGGTTAATTTCATAAAAAAGTTGGACCTAGGTAATTTTGACCTTCGGTGACCCCAACTACTTTTTAATTGGAAGTATTTTTCAGCGGTAAATCCTATATAAAGGCATTACAGAAAAAAAAGAAAAAGATTTTAGTTTGTCGAAGATTACTATCTGGGAAAAAGTTGGATTTAGGTGATTTTGACCTTCAATGACTTCAACTATTTTTTATGAAGAATATTTTTCCGAAGATATTTATTATCTTTTCCAACAATTCAATGGGTACAAAGGAAGTATAAAAAAAATTTTTTTTTTTTTTTTCAAGGGTTAATTTCTTAAAAAAGTTGGACCTAGGTAATTTTGACCTTGTCTGCCTCCAACTACTTTTCGATGGGGAACATTTTTCACCAAAACTCTATGATAGGTTTCGCGATAGTTTACCCGGTATAGTCATATATCGAATAGTGGCTTCATATAACACCCAAAGGGTGGGTAAGGGGAATTGGGTTACAGTCTAAGTAACTTTTTTCCTTCATTCCATGATAAACAATTTTTTTTTTTTTTGCTATGAAACATGCACAAGGTAAAATAAAAAAAATTTTATATTGATCCCGCGCATACCAAAATTATGGGTTTTAGCCTCCATAGCGGGGATACCAGACGTGACAGAGAAAATCTGATTTTAAAAGCGTCAAATTGTTGCGCAGTATTACTTGAAAGATATAGTGAAAGCAATAAATGCAATGTGGTAAATCGTTCGACGTAGTTACTATATCGTCGCCTGAGAATTGATTTGGCGTATGTGTGTACAAATTCATATACCTATACGCCAAATCAATTCTAAGGCGACGATATGTTAAAAAATTGTATTCTAATTCATTCTTGAGCAAAGTAGAACTTATAAATATAAAGAATTTATATTAATGAAGACTATTTTTCTTTCGATATAGCTTATTGCGTGCCATACCTAGCTTAATTGGTCGCCGTAGCCTAATGGTTAGTGTGTTGGACTGCTACGCAGAGGTGCCCGGGTTCATATCTCGCCACGCTCAAAAATCAAAAATAGAAAATAATAATTTTTCTACACGGCACCAACTCTTGGCTGGCAATGGCAACCCTCCATGAGTAAAATAATGCCTATGAAAAGCTTTCACTTCGACATTCGGATTCGGCATAAAACTGTAGGTGCCTTCCATTCGTTCATAAATATAACTCACACAACATGAATGGATGCGAAAAGCTCGGCTTTGGCCCTCCATGGGCAGTTGTACAATAATAGTAGTAGTAGTAGTACCTAGCTTACCATAAAAAAAAATTTTTTTGGGTCACATTTCATTTTTAAATTTTTCCTAAAAATCTTTATTCTAAGTATAAAAGAAAATCTAGGATATGGATCCATTTGATTAACGAGTTTTGGAATTAAACAACTTTTTGTGTGTTTTGGGTCACTTACGTTTCACGCTTATTGGAATATTTTAAATATGTTTGTACCACGAAACGAAATACTTGAAAAACTTAAGATAATACTGTCTTTGAACCTTTTCAACACTATTTTTTAGAACAAACTTCGTCTGAGAGTAGCGATGTGATTGTTTCCCCACTATGAAATAGGCAGAATTTTCGAAGTATTCAATAGGTCGAAACTTTTTTTCAAAAGCAAGTAAAATTAACCCTTCGTTGCATGATTTTCTCCCTTATACACAAAAAAATTCTTTTTTTTCTTGTTTCATATTAAGTTAAGATATCATATTAAGTTAAGATAAAAAATTAATGAACAAAAAATAATAAATTTAGATATTTTACGATAAATTTCAAGGTTCGAATTTTTTAAAAATATATTTTTAATATAAATTTTTCTAACAACTTTTATTCAATCCATATTTATAAAGTAAAATTTATGAATTGGCCACTGAGTATTTAATACATTGTTCTGTATAAATAAATTCTTGATTTATTGAAGCATAAGCTTGTGTCATATTTTTCGCATTTAAGGCCACCTTCTGGTTTAGATTTTTAAAAAAATTATT
Source organism: Toxonevra muliebris (assembly GCA_963691655.1). Taxonomy (NCBI): domain Eukaryota; kingdom Metazoa; phylum Arthropoda; class Insecta; order Diptera; family Pallopteridae; genus Toxonevra; species Toxonevra muliebris. Next base: position 65,926,102 of record OY829327.1, on the reverse strand, counting down.
TTTATTTTTTTATTTCAAAAGCATAGGCTTTTAAAAGTATATTTTCGTAAGCTTGCGAGCAGTGTGGCCAACTCAGCGCTTTTCCCGCTGATTTTAGTGCTTTTTTTAAATTAAAAAAATTAAAAAAATAAGTGATTTAGCGCTCAGCGTTTATTTTTCAATTTAAAATATCTTCGAAAAATCGAAGAAATTTTCATTGACTAGAAGTATCAGATGTGTACCTGTATTAGTGAAAAAGTTTAAATGTATTTAGTTTTCTCGTACTTTTATAAGGAAAAAAAATTAACGCTTTTTTAAGAAAATACGCGTTTTATTTTTTATTTTAGCGAATTTTTAAAAACAAAAGTTGGCCACACTGCTTGCGAGTGCACAACACTATATTTCACGCACTTCCCATTTATAAGCCGGGTTGTAGGCACCAATACCCCATGAAGAAGCTTAAAATAGCACATATTTAGATTATCTGTAAATAAAAATATTTAGCGTTTTAAATTATTTATTTTATGCATACAATAACTTTAATAAAATAATTACCTATATTAAGTTCACTCATCTTCATCTTTGATGCATTTTGCGAATAAGTCGTCCGCAATTTCACAAAAGCGTTCCCAATTCAGAAGATTCATTTTCTTTTGTGAATAGAAATGTTGATAGTTAATCTCAACCTGTATAATTATAAATTATAATTGCTGTCTTCTGTAGTCAACCGTTTTCTTCCACTTTTTCAAAACCTCTTCCAAATCTCGTAAGTGTTTCAGTTCAGCGCATATATCCGAATACTCTACGATGTCAGAAAAAGATGATGCATGATCGCTTTCGGATTGGGACTGAAGCATTGGCTGCTTCGAGGAACTGCTTATTTTTTTTTGAAGCCCTTTTTCGGCCTTGATATCTATTCCACAATTTTCCTTTGGGTGGATGTTTTTTATTTGGTTGAAGAAAATAAGTTTCCTGCAAAAACGAAACCAAGTCTCATTCTATTGTTCAAAAAATGTTCCCTTGTGATGTTGCGCCCCATTAACAAACAACATAGTATAAACTCCATTAAACAATCGCTATTCAAAATTCTCCTTTACTAATAACATACATATATATTTACATATGAAAAGCGCATAAAATAAGGTAGAAAAATTTTGTACTATGTATTCATACTTTGTTGCAAATAGTGTTGCTTCATTGGAAATGAATAACTTTCCTGCACCTTGTTATATCAGATCAATAAAATATGAGATTCAAAAATATTTTGCAATGATGCAATACCATTTGGAACAAAAAGTGAGCCACTATATATCCAATTCTTACCACACATTCCGTTGGAAATATTTCTACAATTTGTTCCGAAAGTTTCTTGCATTGATTGACAGTAATTTCTTGCCCTTTTCTACATAAAATTAAGTTATGGCATGAACAAGTGCAGTTCTAGCTTGTGAAACCAAAATCTTGGTTTCCGAGAATGTTCGTAGCAGCTGCCTTCCCTGCATAGTCTGTGAAAGTATATCCTTTACACAGAAAACCTAAATTTTAGTACTTTATTGTTTATTATTTATAAATTTTGCCTTACATCTTCTGTTTTTGATAAATGAAAATTTTCCGCGATCATTTCGTTTATTAATTGTATTTTTTGGAGTAACACCTTGATCAAAAAGTTCCCGGAATTTATTCAGAAAATTAAAAATACAAGTTTATTCATCTAAATCTATATTGTCCCCTTCAAAGTAATCCCCATCGACTGCAACACACTTATGCCAGCCCTTGATCCAATCCTCGAAACATTTTCTATATTCGATTTTCGGTATGTCCATCAGTGCTTCCTGCGATTTTCCATTACTTCCTCTTGGCTGCTGAAACGCGTTCCCCGTAATGGTTTTTTAACTCGATTGAACAGAAAGAAATCACAGGGAACCAAATCAGGTGAATTCGGTGACTGATTGATGGTAATACTCTTTGTTTACTGTCTGGCCTTTTGGCAAAAATTCATGATACACTACACCGTTGTAATCCATGAAAACCGTGAGCACTGCCTTCTTTTTTGACTGAAAATGACGTGGTTTTTTTGGTCTCGGCTCATTTGGTGAACACCATTCACTTGCCTGATGTCTGGATTGCGTGTCGTATTCAAAAACTCACATCTCGTCTCCAGTAATGATCCTTTTGATGAGTGTGGGATCGGATTCAGCCTCTTAAATCATGTCTTTTGCGACGTCAACACGATCTCCTTTTTGCATGAAATTGAGGTCTTTTGGCACCAACTTTGCTGCTAGACGACGGAAACCCAAATCATTAACCAAAATATCTTAGACGGATCCATAGGCAATGTTCAAGTCCCCCGCTATCTCTCTGATGGTTAATTTGCGGTTATTGACCAAAATTTATTTTACTTTATCGATGTTTTCGTCGGTTTTCGATGTCGATGGTCTGCCACTGCGTTCATCATCTTCGATTGACTCACGACCACTTTTGAACCGCTCGTGTCACTGGTAAACAACCGTTTTCTTTAGAGAATCGTTGCCGAAACACTTTTCCAACATTTCCAACGTTCGCGCACCATTAAATCCGTTTTTTACGCAAAATTTAATACAAGTTCGATGTTGCAAATTTTAATCCATTTCTAAAATTGTAAAAAATAGCCAACACACACAGAGATAGATGTACTCTTGGCTACGTTACTTTTGCCAATATTGTAACAAACTGTTTCCCGGTCTTAGGCTGGGGTAGTCTCAGCGTGCTCCAGAGGTTCTTCGCGATACAAAATTTGTATTTTGCAGGGGACCCTCACTTTATTTAGACACACAGGTTTTATTTTAACAATAATTCAGGTTTAGTTTTACTAATAAATTACACTTAACAATGTCACTTTGAATAATTCAATTAATTCATATATTAATGATTAATATTAATGAGCTGGCGTGTAACTGACGAATGTGATAGATCGCGCTGACGTAGCGCTGCTATGCGTAGACTGGCGTATAACGGGCGAATGCGATGGGTCGCGCTGGCGTAGCGCTGCTGTGGCTAGACTGGCGTATAACGGGCGAATGCAATCGATTGCGCTGGCGTAGCGCTGCTGTGGCTAGACTGGCGTGTAACTGACGAATGCCACGGATCGCGCTGGCGTAGCGCTGCTGTGGCTAGACTGGCGTATAACGGGCGAATGCAATGGATCGCACTGGCGTGGCGTTTCTGTGGCTAGACTGGCGTATAAAGGGCGAATGCGATGGATAACGTTTGCGTAGCGCTGCTGTGGCTAGACTGGCATACAATGGACGTACCATGCGGTGTCTGGCGTCGGTCGTAATATTTTGTCTATTAGACCAGGTCGGCTTGTTGTTCCTTCGACGTTCAACGGCAAGCCGCACACGTCTTCTCAGGTTACAAGACCTGGAGTTTCCCCTGTCTAATAACCAGGTCGGCTTGTTGTTCCTCCGACGATCAACGGCAAGCCGCACACGTCTTCGCAGGTTACAAGACCTGGAGTTTTACCTGACTAACGACCAAGTCGGCTTGTTGTTCCTCCGACGATCAATGGCAAGCCGCACACGTCTTCGCAGGTTACAAGACCTGGAGTTTTTCTGTCCTCCCAAATTTTGTCCGTCGTGTCAAATTCTAACTTTCCTCACTAACTCTTGTATTTCCCTCACTACTCGTAATTACCAGTATGTGTTGCTCCGATGCCAGCCTAAAAGAAAAATCTTGCTGTGTTCGCCCTTTTATAGCACACAGCGAGCTATACTGTTATTCCATTGTGCAGACTGTCGCCACTGGAATGTATTGCTTTGTTGCTTCTGCCAATTGTAATTTTGTAGTATACACCCACACGTAGTTGTTAGTATACATCTTTCGATGTTGTATCGATGAGCGCCACGCGGTGGTTATTCCGGGAACTTTTTGATCAAGGTGATATTGGTTCTAATAGTGGCACTTATTTTAGCTACTGCTTACTATGTATACACAGTCAGTATCGTCGCACAATTGGAAAACGCTCGCATGGCAGCTATAACGAAACATTCAGACGTTTCTAATTTTTTTTTGTGTTTTCCGCCCCTTTTACAATCGGACCAAGCCAAAAACGCAAAAAAAAAACTAAAATTTAAATTAAAAATTAAGCATTAGTGAGACTATGCCAAGGTTTTTCATATACATATATTATATAATGTGCGGCGTCTTCAAAAGCGTAACGAAATTTCTTGCAAAATAGAAAAGGTACAATGCTCAGTGTAATATATAAAGCAGTTTAGTCAATTATCCATTATTTGAAATTACACTGTACTTCATTTTAGATAAGGATTGTCAAGGTTCTAAACAAACTACACCGTTTCCCGTAATTAACAAATCTAGCTTTTAAAATATTCTTAAATAATAAAGAAGTCCACTTCCCGCGATTATGTCGAAAAATAAGGTGTAAGTCTTAATTGAATCTCACGTTTTTTTTTATAAATGGTTGAAAATGCCGTTACTGTTTATTTTTAACTAAGTACTTTAAAAGCCATATTGGTAATCTATGAAAAAATAACAATCTGAAGCAGCCGCAGTTTATCTAAACGTAATATAAGTACGTATTATATAATACTAATACTTTCTAGCAATTCTTACTTTTGACGAAGTATTATTATTTCCATTTATGGATGCCATGTTGGTTTGTTCAGAAATGTGTTTTGAAGAGTCATCATGTGATTTCATGTTATATATTCCCTTCAAGTAAAACCAAGATATTAATTATAATTATTAATGATATTTAAAATATTCAGAAATTTACCATTCTATTTTGCCATTCTCCAAGTTTGTGCTCAAAAATAATTTTCGAATTCAACTTTACGCGGTTAAAGACTTTATGCTTCTCTTTCATATACTTCAGTCGTTCTATGGTTAATTGTTTTGCTGTGCAGAATAAATACATATTAAGTGAATTTAATATTTAGCCTTATAATATGGCAATTTTATTTTAATAACTTAATTTTTTTTATTTTAATGCTTACCAGTTAAAAAATCGTAGAGTTCTTCAAATAAATTCCATTCTTTCAGCAGAGCAGCCAAAGGTTCAAGTAAATTGAGTATCTTCAGATTCAAGCACATCCTCCGAAAGTATGTCAATTGTTTGAAACACGATGCAATTCTTTCCAAATGACTCTTCGTCATTCATTTTTATGTTTTTTAGTTTTGGGCTTAAATTTTTGCAAAGATTTTTCTATGATAGACCACAATATTTGTAATGTTTCAGATGTTTTAGTTAACCAGGTTTTTTTAGGCTGACCCCAAGAATGTACTTTAATGTTTTGAAATTTTTTAGTAAAATTTTTTTTTTGCCTGTTCACAAAACTTTCGCTGCGAAGGATTTGATAGCTAACTGGTGGATCATCAAAAGAAGATACATGAAGAAGACTTAATGGATTTTTCTTTTCGTTAAAAATTTCAAAAGAAACGTAATTTTCACTAAAGTTGGAACGCACTTTTTCGCATATTATGTAAAGGTTTTTTTCTTCGATTATAACAGCTTCAATAACTCTATAAACATTTATATTCAAATTATTAGTAATTGATAAGAAAAATTATTAGCTAATTGAAAAAAAATTTTGGTGGCCCAGACAAGCTAATTATTCTGGGATAGTGAATTAAAGTATGATGTTTCGGTTTTAAAGTATCTTTAAACATATTTATATATTGCTGGTTGTGCTGCGTAATAAGAAACTGAAGTTCTTCAATCTTCTCTACCGGCACCTCTATCTATTCGAGGTGCCGGTGTTTTGGGTGATTTCGTGCATAAAAGTGTCCAAAACCAATTTCGATATTCGGGAGTCTTCTTTACAATTTTATGAAATACATTTTTGTAGAAGAAAGTATGTTGTTATTTCAAGCCGTTTGCCTGGTATGAACACTTTTAAATAAATTTATACCGAAAATTGCCAAAAAGAAGGGTACAGAGAGCACCTGGAGGCTTGATTATATTGATCCTCTCATAAAAAACAACTTTCTCCCAGAGGTCAACAATATAGAACTTCAAATTAATAAACTGACCCACTGAAATCCCATCACAACACACACAATTCGATATTTCAATTTTTAATTTTTGTTCAAATTTCAGCAATTTTGTCTTTTAACGCGGAATTGCCGATTTTTACTTCTGCTGCTGTAAACAAACAAAACTGAATTTGGTTTCAATTGAATATTTTTCATTTTGCCAGTGAAACTTATGATCATTTTTTATGTTTGTGTTGGTAGTAATCGATGGATAGTTTATTAGTTTGTCATCTTATATCATTTATGTCTGAGACAAAGTTGTTTATTATGAAAAGATAAATACTGTTTGCTTTTACAGCAATTCTCCAGCTGCTCGGCGTACCGCTATTTTGGGAGATTTTCGGAGTATATGTCCCCAAAACCAATTTTGGTGTTCAGACACCCTTTTTACTTTTTTATGAGGAATATTTTTGTCGAACTTTGTAACAACATAAATTCTAAACCATTCAAAATATTTAAGTACAATAAGATCATATATTATCCTAATCTTAATCTTAATTGATTAACTAAAAAAAATGTAAAACTTATTACCTATTTTTTATGTTTTTGGTATTTTTCTTGAAATAATGGTGTTTTTCTAGTTATCGGCCACTTCTTTTTAGTGATCGGCCAAAAAATCTCTGATTATCCGCCACTTCTTCTTAGTGATCGACCACAAAATCTCTAGTTACCGACCATTATCAAAATAAATAAAAAATACAGTATATATATTTTTTATCGCTTATTTTGAGTTTAATTAATATGTAGAAAAAAATAAAAAAAAATTTATTTTTACAATAGAAACAAGGAAAAACTAATTTAAAACAATTCATTTGATATAAAAAGAAAACTAAATACTTATTAGCATATAGGTACATATACATATGTAGTCAATAGGGAATCAATAGATGCTTACAAAAAATGGTGGATGAAAATTTTTTTGGTATATTTAGATCAGAGCTGTAAAAGAATGCAATCAATTTAATTGCAATACCTTGAAGTCGCAGTTTATAACCGACAATTCATTTGACTCCAGAATAAAAAAATTAAGCTGGAAATCTTTTTTCGAGTCGCCGATTGGTTATTCATTTAGAAAAGTATTTTTTAGAGACAATTGGTTTTAATAAAATGAATGAATGGAAATATTAAATAACACATATATTAAAATTGATTCCAATTGACTCCAAATGACTTAAAATTCCCAATTGACTCTAAATGACTTCAACTGACCAAAAGATTTCCAGTGACTCCAATTGACTTCAAATTGCAACGCGAACTGCGACCTCTTTACAATCTTTACCCTTTGTTAAAAAGGAACAATGGAATTTCGGCACTTATTGACCCCTATTACACATTGCTTGCATGTCGAGTTTGTAGGTGAGAGGGGGTGAGAAGCTTGCGGGGTAAACAAACACGCACATTAGATGGCTTATTTTGCTAATGTATTTTAAAGCTTCCTTGCGACAGCAGAATATGAAAATAGAGTGCTAAAACCCAAACAAAATGAAAAAAAAAATTTAAATTTGCGAAAACTGGGTGCGCTACTCCGAAAAGCGTGATTTAAAAGGATGTCTTAGAATGGGCTTGGGATCGTCTTCTTCTTCTTAAGCGAATGTCGTACCCAGTTTTTTGATACAATTGAACAGAAAACCACCCCTAGCGCCTAAAGTGGCCATTTGGCACTTTTTTTTACTAATTTTAAAATTCCCCCGTTAGGATTTTGAAGATAGCGGCAATTTTTTAAAAATTAAAGTAGGTAGAATTGTAGGTAATTCAATATTTCAATTCAATTTATAATGAAAAATACCCAACAAGATTTTAGTCGACTTTTAAGTTTAGCTGTTATTCCTTATTGCCACAGAAATGTCGCCAAAAAATTGCAAAAAACAAAGCAGACGTTAAAAAATTGCCTTAAATTAATGAAACTTACCAATTAAGAAGTAACTACTAACTTTTAACATTTTCTCCATACTTAATCGCTTGAGTCAAGATTGTTGATTTATATCAATATATAATACAGGACTCCCCCGGTTCCCAAAAAAGCATCGTGGGATAAGTGCTCATTCGAGCTGTCACATTCAGGGATATTCATTTGCTTCATGTATATTTTAACTTTTTGTACGGTTTGATACATTTTCTCTCTTTTATAAATAAATTAAAGTTTTTTTTTTGGTTGTAAAAAGTATTTATTGGAACATTTAAAGTAAAAATTTGAATCTAACAAGCAAAAATGATAATGAAACTAGAACGCAGAGTGACAGAGTGAATTGGAATTTGATAAATATAACAAATAAAAATTAGAGGTGTAGTTAAATAGCTTATTAAGAAATTCAAAAAGCGATTTGAATTTCTAAATTATTTTCACTAATCGTGTTATACGAGGAATTCAGCTATTCACAAATCGTGTTGGAAGGAAATCGTGCTATAATGGCATCGTGTTATATGGGGATTTCCGCATTTCCGCTATTAACAAATCGTGTTGGAGCGAAATCGTGCTCTACGAGTGCTGTGTTGTACGTGGTAAACCTGTACATATAATACTGTAATTGACAGACGTAAATAAAGATTACAAATTTCCAAAAACAATTTTTTCAACTCCAGCTTAGTTTTTTCGTGCAATTTTTTGACAACATTTGTCAAAGGTGAACTTGATTGTACTCGACATTCACTAAAAGTTAATTTACTAGTTCAAATGTTTATTTTATTTATTTAAGAAATAGAAGTACATAAGAATAAATCTTTTTCATAGATATAAACTTAATTTTTTAAAATAATTATTACAAAGTTATAACACTAAAAATCATAACTTAACACTAAACACAGGAGAGATACTTATATTTTGGGGATACCAGGCAACCAATTCTAGCGGAACGGCTGAACTGCAATTTGTCAAATAAGTATGCAGGAGTCCTATTTACAATAAGATTATGCAAGTACATACAGCTCCTGATTTTAAGATAATTAGAGATGATACAACCAAGCAACTTGCTTTTGTAGTCTGCGATATGATGGTATTTACCAAGTCCATAAACATTAGCGAGTAGCATTATTAAAAGCCACATCAATCTTATGAAGTAACTGTGAGTTCAAATTGCAATATACAAGTTCAGCATATGAGATTATAGGTAGAATTAATTGTATTACCAATCTTTTCTTAGTTTCAAGAGGTTAGAAAAACCTTTTTTACAACACTATTCACATGGTCAACACAACTTAGAGACGAATTCACATAGAAACCAAGATTAACAATTTTATTAACTAACTCTAACGTGGACGTACCAACATATAAAGGCGGAAAAACGAAATTAGACGACGATTTTTTACAAATAGGTAAAGCATAGGATTTGATCACATTTAGAGAAAGTCCATTATTTTTACTCCATACGCTAAGAGCCATTAAGTCTTCATTCATTTTATAACACAAGGCATTAACAAGCCCGGTAGGACAAAGCGAATATAATTGTATATCATCAGCATAAGCATGCGTGTAGAAAGAATATCATTTATGAAAATACTAAAAAGCAGAGGACCAAGAACTGACCCTTGTGGAACACCAGATTTTACGGATATGAATTGCGAGACAGCACAGCCTACCTTAATCCGTTGGATCCCGCCCATTAAGTAGCTACTCATAAGCATTACTGCACTTTCATCGAAACCAAATAGTGCTCTTAGTTTCTCACACAGCAATGAATGACTCACCCTATCAAAAGCTTTCGGGAAATCCAATAGACAAAGTAAAGTAACATAGTCGTTATCATAAGACATTCTCACATCATCCAAAATTTTCACCATAGCTGTAGAGCAACTATGCCCTGGTCTAAATCCCGATTGAAGAGGTGACAAAAGATTGTTTTCGGATAGGTATGTGGAGATTTGCTCTGTCATAAGATTTTCACAAACCTTGGAAAGTGAAGAAAGAATACTAATAGGCTGGAAATCGCATGGTAATGACCCAGAGAACTTTTTATGTAGTGGAATTATAGTAGCGATTTTTCATGCACTTGGAAAACTAGAAGAGGTGAAACAATGGTTAATAATATGAGTTTGTGGACCCATAATAAAAGGCAGAATTATCTTAAGGAATTTAATAGGAAGACCGCTTCACCCATTGCGTTGAATTTTTTATTTCATAAAACATCTAACTACATCACATTCAGAAACTACAGAAAAAGAAAAGGAACTATTTAAAGCTATGCACTCCAAAGAACTGAATGATGTATTATCTACATCTTCTACTTTATACATAAGAGATTGAACAAACACATCAGGATCTACAGTGTCGGACAAAACTAAAGCACGAATTTTTCCTTGTTTGCATTTTGCTCAGTAATGATGTAAAACATGCTTCGACTGAAATTTTTTTTATGAATGTAGAAAGAATATACACTCATTGTAATAAAACACAGAAAATTTAATATTATTTTTTAAATAAAATAAAAATATTAACTCAAAAGTAACAAAATGCATAAAGCTGACGCGACAAAACTAAAGCACGTATGGAATATATTAATGCAAAAGTTCGATTTCTCCACTATTTTGTAGCGTATCCACTATTTTTCAGAGCTTGTGCTCATTGTCGTGGCATGAACTCAACAAAATGGTTCCAAACGTCCGCAGAATTGTTCTTCCATGCAATTTCCGATAAGTAGAAAATTGCATCCTTATTTTTACGGTTTAGGGGCTGAATTTTCTGATCTACAATTTCCTAGAAATTTTTTTGGATAGAGATTGGGTGAATGGGTGGACCTCCATAAAATACCGATGTTATTGACAACACACCACTCTTTTAAACATCGTGCTGGGATCGTCTTCGTTATGGTATACCTACTTTAACAGCAGCTCTTCCTCCGTATAAAATAACACAACATTCTGGAGAATATTTTTGCACGTTAGATGGTCCATTAAACATCTTATTTTGTGAATTGAACCAATTCCATGGCCGAAAAATATAACCAGACCATTTCGTTGCCTTCCCCGTATTTTACGGTGCTTTTAAAAAAAAGTAGATTTCATCGTTACCCTTTTGGTCTGCACACTAGCTTTAATCCGTCACAACTTTCCATGTCAAATTTTGATTAGTCAGTAAAAAGCACGGTCTTCATTTGACAGTAGCCCAGTTAAAGTGCGCGGTTATAAATTCGCAAGGCTCGAATTTGTAACCGCGCTGTCGATTCTTTCGACAACTGTAACTGTCGATTCTTTCGAGAAATAAATGTTTTTTTTTACGCTTTGGAATGTGGCTAAGCCACCCTCCACAGCTCGTCGTTGGATAAACTTGTGGTAAATGTTTAAACGCAATTTATTTCCAAGAAATATAAGGATCTTTTTTTATAACCCGAATGACGGCCTGATATTCACGTTTGGTTGTGCCCCGCGGTCTGCAACCTCCATATTTAGTATCTAAAAATGAGAAGAGCGAAAACGTCTTATAGCTCGGGAATTAACGCAATAGCGAATACAAATTTTTTTGACAATGCATGTCACTGAATCAGCTTTATTAAATCCACTTAGAATATTTTCTCTAAAATGTGCAGAATACTTATTTCGAGCCTCGAGTGCTTTAGTTTTGTCGCGGAAGATTTAGACATATTGAGCAATGTGATTAACAAAATTTAAAACAGTAATCAATTTTTAATGTTATTTTATTTCAACAAGTGCATATTCATACAAAATTTATGAAACAAAAAAAAGTATGGACATCTTGTATATTTTTAAATTTTATTGAACTAAATGTTGACAAGGAAGAGTTCGTGCTTTAGTTTTGTCCGACACTGTATATTACTTCCTTAAATTTGACCAAAGAACCTTAGAAGGGAGATTAGTATTTAATTTTTTATTATAAAACCGTATCTTTGCCAATTTGGGATTTTCGCATTTGTGTTATATCATTCATATATTTCACTGTATTCCAGTTCTGTAGAATATCTTGCTTGGAATTCAGCGACTTTTTAAACTTGTATTTAATAGACAAATACCAGTGTATGCAATTTAACAAAATTTTATTGATTCCAAGTGTAATTTTCGTACTTTCCATATAAAATAAACAATTTAAAAATATTTACGTTTTGTTTTCTTGAACATAGGATAACGCATTACTCTAATCTTAAATTTAATAAGATGTCGAGCCGACTTTGAATGCAATAACAGATTTGATTCAAGCAGGCATTGACTCAACCAGATTTTGTAAAACACAGTTTGAAATTTCCTTTTCCCAAAATAAAAATATTTTTAGATCCAGTTTACTCTGCGGTTTATGCCACTTTACGTTTCATTACGTGCCATAGAGCAAAACTCAAAGCCTATTAGAAAATATCACATATTTATTACTTATAGCTTATTTCTAACAAAATACGAAAATTTTATTAATAGAATATTTGATTTCAAACATACATAAAAGGTAGTATTAAAAATAAGTTAAAATATCAAATCAGGAAAGGTATCAGAGATCTGAATCGATGATTGTTATGTAAAAAGCTCTTAAATCGATTTGTTTTTTTTTTTTTTTTTGAGGAGCTCTTCTTTTCTGGTATTATGGCGTTCTTTAACATCGCTTGACTAATATCGCCCGAATTCTCCAATCCACTCCTCTATTGATTGTCCTTAAATTTGTTGTATTAATTATAATTAATTTTTCTGTATTTTACACTCACATCTTTGCTGGTTTTCCTTTTTCTTAAAAAATTTACGATTGCGATGGACCCTAGAATAGCAAATTTCGAACATTACGATGAAACGAAATGAATTTTTCAATACCAAAGTTACGATTCGTATAAAAATTTTGATTACGATGGATTTCAGAATAGTGGCTATTAACTCTGCTGAATTCCAAAAAAAAAAAAAAAAAAATGCTGAAGCGCACTGTACCCTTCTCGCGCTACCTATTTTACAAGAATTTAGAATAAAATTTTGGCAACTTATTCAGTCAGGTTTCGCCAGCGGCGATTGAGACGAGTTAATACAGGAGCGCTTTAGCAAATCCCTAAAGCCCACAATTTAAAGTGCAAGTTATAACTACAAAAAAGTGATGAGTCACAAGAAATTATACCAGGTATAAAAAATGTTAACTTGTTAATGCTAATTTTTTATTTTTTTGAGACCGTCGGGCTTATTTATGGGATTAAGTGATAATCCCTACACCTGCTGCTGCAGTCTATAACTCTCAAGTCTAATAATAAATAAAAGCATCTACATTTTCCCAAATGACACAATTTCATATTTTGATTATAAAATTCTTTTGTAAATGTATGTGTAAAATTGAATTAAAAAGTTAGATTTTTTGGTGTTTATGGGATGTTGGCCAAGTGATCCTTGATATCAGCAGGGTCCATGCGTTTGAAACCATCGCTATTGCAAATTCCAACTTCAATGTTGTCTGCCGTCATTTGACCCTCAAATCCTTCTTTTAAAGTAAGTATAGCTGTGTCCACAGCATCAGAAAGTTCCAAATCACCAGAATACCTGTTAATAAAGTGATAAACAAAGCCATAATAAAGCTTTTAATTACAACCTTACCTTTTATCCAAGAAAGCTTTTCCGTTTACTGCACTTTTACCCATTGCAGTGGATTTCCATGCAAAGTATGCACCTGATGGATCACATTGGAACAAGTAAGGACGATTTGAATCCCATCCACATACCAGCAGCGACACTCCAAACGGGCGAACACCACTAATTAAAAAAAAGGATCATAAATAACACATATCTATTGGAAATCATTCATGATTTTTGTAGTAGTTTAAAGATATTTAAAGTCATCGTCGTGGCATAATTGGTATGTGCTGGACTAATACGTAGGGTCAAAAGATAAATATTTTTTTTTTGCATGGCACCAAGCCAAGTCTATCTTAATGTATGAAGGATTGAAACTATTTAATGAATTACCAACCGATTTAAAAAATTAACAGAATTTAAATGTATTCAAACGAAATTTAATTAACCATATTAGAGGTGTTGTGTAAATGAATCGAATTCAATAGATTTAAATGAATTTTGTAAACAATTTGAAAAAACAGCAATACGCTAAATAGAGGTAATATATATTACATACAAAATATTAAAAATAACGTGAAAATGTGGAATATATCTTTTTATTGAATAAATAAAATTAATACGTTTATGTGAGTCTTTTTTTTTTTTTTCAATTTCACATGGCAATATATCAATTATTTATTAAAAACTCATTAAATAAATAATAAATTCTTAATATAAGTTTAAGTATTATATGAATTAAAATGGGTTAGTGGTCAAAAACCGTACAATTTTTTTATATTTTTTTACCTTTGTTTTTTTTTTATCTTGTGACCACTCGAAAAAATTCAAACTTTGTTTTTGCAACCTACATGTAGAGGCGTAAATGTAATTTTGTAAACATTGTTTTCTGCTATAAAAAAACAATATTTTTTTCTGATTAAAGTAAGTTATAGCCCAGTCCGACATTGTTTTTTTTTTCTACCTGCAATCCGAAGTCAGAGGAGCAGGCCACCGTAATAAATTTTTAAGTAAACTTCATACTATGAGTAAACTTTAAGACTTGGAAGTTCGATGTCTGAGACAAAATTGTTCATAAAAATCGTTTGCTTTTTTCTGTGATCAATTTCATAGAACAATTTTTCATACTGAGAAAACATTGAGATTTTTTAACCCAAAACGTCGCAGAAAAACATCTCATCTCCGAGAAATTTTACCCATGTTGTACGTACAATTCTTTCAAAAATCCGCTGATGGGGATTATACCATTACGGAACATTTACAGGACTTGGCTAAAGACAAGAAAGCATTATACGATATTTTGAACCCAAGAATTAGCTTCATCGCCGCAAGCTACCGAGATAAGTGTCCAAATGTGCTAGGTGCACATTTGGGATTTGGCTGGGACTGCGTCCTTTATTAATATAAGGCGATGGTTAAAAAAGAGGCTGAAAAGAGATGATCGGAATGCAGACAACCCATACATATGAGCGCACCTACATAAGTGATTCCGGTTTACGCTAAAACTAATAACATAACTGAGTAACAGGCACAGTTTAGTTCCTAGGTTTCGATTTGACCGAACACACACTGACCAAAATATAATCATACTGATACTGTGTATATGAAACTTACCCAGTTTGTGTATACTCCTGCATTAATGTTGCTACCTTCTGCACCAATTGTGACACTGGTATCGGTTCTTTATAAGTCAGATAATAGTTCTGCGCAATTTTACGCGCCTGTTTAACTAGTAAGCGATAATCTGGACCCATTCCTGAATATACCATACCAATATGATCAGTAATTATTTCAACACGATTTATACTGTGTTCTTCATACAGCATAGATCTGTGCTTATTTTCTGTTGCAATGACAACACCATTAGATGCTAATGAAATAATAAAATAATTAAAGTGAAAAATATTTTATACCCACAGAACTTACTCTTTATGCCAACTGAAGGTGCTCCAGCAGATACCGCAGCCAATGCATATTCTAACTGTACCAGTTTACCCGATGGGCTGCAAAATTACCAATAATTATTAATATGCAATTTAATAATTTTGTACAAGTCATCGTTGGAGGTTATGTTTGAAGAGTCTAAAATTCTTCTTAGTACACTTTAAATGTTAGAGGATTTACCTAAATGTTGTTAATGAGAAACTGTAACGCTCAGATGCCATTTTTTTTTTTTTTTAGGAATGAACTTCTTCAACCGAAATTATTCATGAACTTATTAACAACCTTAATCACCGCAAATTCGTAAACTAAAAATGACACAGCAATGCAACAAACGGTTGCCAGATTTGACAATATCTCTATTCGATTGGAATTTATGCCTTGCCAGATAGGAGTTTCTTTCGGGTGGAAATTGTACCTAAAAAGTTTCATTCGCTCAGTAGCTTGTACAGGCTTTGGCGCCGAAATATATAAGCATCAGGAACCATCTTGTTCGTTTGCCCGGTGTACCTGTCACAATAAAAGCAGCACTGCATTCGTGCTGAAAATCGAGCTCTATACAATCAGCCCGAACGAGAATCGTTTCCTTCGTTCGGCTCTAACAACTACCTATTTACACCACCTGAGCATTGCCATTGGCGTAACTAGGATAATTCTCTGGGTGTGGCCTGACCCCCCCCAAAAAATATATTTAACACTTTTTCGGCTGTAATTTTTTCTTTAACAAATTTGTTTTCAGTGTTAATAATTGATACATTTGAAACCCTTTCCTGTAACATGGTTTCTCTTAACCAAAATCTTTATAACGGGACAGCTCAAGCATAATGCGATTTCAAAATCACTTAAAAGTAAAATTTTTTCCCCGGGTACGTGAAAAGATGTTTACACATCATACGCATAATGAATAAGTGTTGTTGTTGCGTAAACATTAATAGAAATAAAAAATCTCTGAATTAACCAACTTAGGTTAAGTAAAAAACGTGTTGCTCGGTTATTTCTCAAGATCCAAGTCACTATTCAATCTATTACAAAAAAAAAGGACAAACAGTTAATTCATAAATTCATTCTTTTTACAGTTATGTTATATAGTAAATTTCAAAGTTGCCAAATTAAGGAGTAGATAATAGAGATACTAAAAGTATACAAAATATCGATATTTACTGAACATTCTCCCCCACTAAGAACGTATGTTCTTTAACCCCATTCTGTTGATAAGTTGACCAGCGGGTTCTTGTACAAGACTTGTAGATTCGGTGTTAGGCAGTAAACAAATCTTCGAGATAGGACGTTTTACTAGTTTGCCGTTGCAGAAAAGCGTAACTACCCTTACTAAGCCATCTGTGCCTGGGTGTATTTCGTGCACTCTTGCTAATGGCCAGTAGCCCAAAGCGCTGCGCTCGTGCTGCAGCAAAACGACATCGCCGACGCGAGGATTTTGTTTAGCTTGAGTCCATTTTAAACGAGGTTGTAGGGTCTGCATATACTCATCAGCCCATCGATTCCAGAAATGCTGTTTGAGCCGCCCTACTAGTTTCCAACGGCTAAGACGGTCGATGTTAGCATCCAATAGGCTTTCTTGTGAAGCGCAGGTTGTGGGCTCACCAACGAGGAAGTGAGCGGGTGTTAACGCTTGACAGTCACCAGGGTGTGACATCAATGGGCACAATGGCCGCGAGTTCAAACAACTTTCAATTTGTGTAAGTAGAGTACTAAGCTCTTCATACGTGAGCACACGGTCTTTCAATATACGCCGCAAATGATGCTTTGTGGATTTAAAACCGGCTTCCCACAAGCCCCCGAAATTAGGAGAAGCTGGTGGGATAAAGTGCCAAGTCGTGCCTTCATTTGCGAGCCCTGCAGCTATGTGATCGGGAGCACTGCTTTCTGACGATCGAAGAAGATTTAAAGCTCTTTATTGTCACCAACAAACGTAGTTCCACAGTCAGAGTATAAATCTGTGCACCGTCCTCTTCTAGAGATAAATCGACGAAATGCGGTGATAAACGCGTCAGTGGTAAGGCTGGAAACTGCCTCTAGATGAATGGCCTTTGTGCTCATGCACACGTACAGGCAAATATAACCTTTGGTGGTAGTTGCTTTTCGAAGCGTTGATTGTTTTAATATATGTGGGCCAGCGTAATCTAGTCCACTGTGCTTGAATGCTCGAGTGGGCTGTAGACGAACGGCAGGCTGTATATTTTAAGCATACAACACACTTTCGAAGCACTAATCTTGCCAAATTGCGTGAAGAGAGAATCCAATAGCGACGCATGACGTATGCCATCATCAACTGAACACCACCGTGTAACGTTTTCTTATGAGCGTCTGCAAAAATAAGTAAAGATAATGGGTTGTGTTTAGTTAATAAAAGTGGATGCTTAGTGTCAAATGCCGTATTTGACTTTGAAATTCTGCCTCCTACTCTTAGCAGCTGTTCATCATCTAAAAATGGAGCAAGTTGTAGAATTTTACTGTTTTTGGTGAGAGTTTGTTTATTTTCTAAACAGTTAATCTCATGTGCGAATTGTGTTAATTATTGTGAAGAGAGCACTATTAAGTTCGTATGCTTTTAGGTAACCAGTTTCAATTATGTTGCATTCTATGTTCTTTCGCTTAAGTATCGCTGATTTAAGAATATTATAAAAACGTAAAATATAAGCAGTGACGCGTGTAAGTCGTGAAAGAGAAGAATATTTGGTGATGAGTATGGGGTATTCCAAGGTTTGCGAACTTAAAGTTGTGGCATGTCAAGAAATATGTGATTTTCGTTGCTCTAAGTCAGTTTCAAAGTTGAGATGAGTAACAGGCCAGCTGGACTTAGCTGCTTTCAACCACGAGGGCCCATGCCACCAAAGAGTGTGTGCTTTAAGTTCTTTCGAAGTCAGTCCTCTAGTTAAACAATCAGCGGGGTTTTCGTGAGTAGAAATATATTTCCACTGGTTCACATTACAGCGTCGTTGAATCTCTGCCACTCTATTAGCTACGTAAGCCTCCCAGCGTGTAGAATAGCTTCGTATCCATCTTAGAACAATAGTGCTATCTGTCCAGTAGTGAATATTTGTGACGTCAGAAACGAAATATTCTTTTGCTTTCGCCACAAGCTTGACTAGCAGTGTCGCTGCGCACAACTCCAACCTAGGAATTGAAACTACTTTGAGGGGTGCTACTTTTGTTTTCGATTGGATTAGCGTTGAGGTAATGTTGTTTCCGGTGTAGACTACTGCATAAACTACCGCAGCGTAAGCAGCCTGAGAAGCATCGCTGAAACAGTGTAATTCTAGCTTGCTAAGTTTGTTACATTGCAGCCATCGAGGTATTTTAATAGTTTCTAAACCTTTCCATGAGTCGAGGTACTGAACCCATTCTGCATGTAGCTTTGTTGGAAGAGCATCTTGCCAATCCAAGCCTTCAATCCACACTTGCTGAAACATTATTTTAGCTACGATTGTGGTCGGTGCAAGCCAACCAAGCGGGTCAAATAGTTGAGCTGTATCGGAAAGAATGCTGCATTTAGTTACAGTAGAGGCAAAGCTGAAATTAATCTTGAAAGAAAATTCATCTTTACTCATATCCCAGTAAAGACCGAGTGCTTTTACAAAGTTCTCAGCTTTCAGTTGAAACGAGTTGGAGTTCTCTTTGTTTTCAGTTGGAATAGTTTTTAGAAGCTCGACGGAATTCGAGTTCCACTTCCTGAGGTTAAAACCACCTCTTTTCGAAAGTTTGCACAGTTGTTGTTGTAACTCGATTGCCTCTTCACTCGAATCAGCACCTGATATTATGTCATCAACATATAATGTTTGGCGTCATCGAGATGTAATGTTTGGCAAATTATTTTGTAAAAGCGGACCTGCGGCGAGTTCATCATTAAGCGCGGTTTGTGGTGGGTAGCGGTTGCCAACGTCAAATACGACGCGCAGTTTAGTCGTGCTGCTGCTTTCTCGTAAGACACCTTGGTGGCAGAAAAAATACGAATTGAATGGAATGTTTTTTGGGTATTCACCGATCAGTTCCATGTGTCCTAAATTTTAATATTCGGCCATAAGATCTTTATAAAGTTTGGAAAATGCAGGTAGGGTACGGAATCGGCTTTCAAGTTGTTTAAATCTTCTTACAGTGCTGAAATCCGTGCGGTTGAACGAAGGCAGCACTCCCTGGGTAAGTAGACTTTTGAAAGGCAAATGCACTGTGTATCGTCCGTTGTCGTCACGCAAGGTTGTTTCCAAAAATAGATTTTTGCAAGCAGATTCCTCCTCAGTCAGTTGTCGTTCTTCAAAAAGCTCTTCCTGCTCCCAAAATAAGCGAGGCTGATTATCAATAGCACATAAGTTTGCGTGTATGAAGTGGGGTGTCTCTTTCAATGCAACAGGACCCGAAATCATCCACCTAAATTGCGTTTCTTGCAAGAATACACCGCGGTCATATTTTTTCATGCCAGGAAGCAAAATATCGCCATAGATATCGCATCCCAAAATTAGATCGACGTTAACCGATGAAGCAAATGTGGGGTCTGCAAGGAACGTGTCAGAGAGATATGGAAGACTGTTCAATAGTACTGGTGAGGGCTTGTATGAAGTAATTTTTGGCAGAACAAAAGTATGGCATTGTATGATATAATCTTTCTCATAGTTAGAACGTAGGTTCATTGTTACCATTTTTTTTTTGCAGTAAAAGACTTAGTACCACCGATGCCAGTCACATTAATATTGACATTCCTTTTCGTCAAGTTGAGCAACTGAGCGGTATCTTTTGATATGAAAGATGCCTGAGCGTCTTGATCGACGAGAGCTTTTAACTTATATATCTTTGTGGACGTCTCATTGATTACTTGTACTGTTGCAAGGAGAACCTGCATATTCACATTAGTGCAGAGGGAATGAAGACTAGTTTGTGCAATAGCGTTGTGACTGCTAGTAGGTACTAGACCTGTACAGATTGAAGCTACGTTCGTATTAATGTTGATTGGGGGGTTGCTGAGAATGTAAGTATTGTGGAGCACAGTATGATGAGGAGCTTTGCACTCTTGACAACGTGAGTTGATTTTGCACTCAGTGTAGGTGTGACCTTTACCTAAGCAGTTAATGCACAATTTATATTGTTTGACTATATTCTTTTTATCAGCGGCTGGAAGGGCTGCAAATTTAAAGCATTTGTACAAAAGGTGGTGCTTTTGACAGCACGGGCAGCAGTAGTCTGCTGAAGCAGAGTTAACGTCAGTATTTGCTGTATTCGCATATAGCGAACGACGGAAGGGCTTATGTGCTGTCTTAGCTTTATCGCCATAGCTGCGATAGCCGACATCTTTGGAGGTTTCATTTTCTTCCACAAACTCGAGTGCTCGATAGGTAGACTCCAACAATTTAAGCAGGGTGCGAACTGGAGGAATTCCATTGCTCCCGTTCAGCGATTGCTCCCACTCCTTTCTAGTCTGCCTATCAAGTTTTTGAGTAAGAATGAAAATGAGGATTGGATCCCAGCTAGAGGTATCAATATCTACCGTCCGCAAAAGTGCAAGGCAAGTACGCATGAGATCAAGCAGTTTTTTAATACTTTCCAAACCTCCTTCCGTATTTGGTGCATTGAAAAGCTTTTTAAGAATTTGATCTACCAGTTTTCTCTTATTGTGAAATCTACTTACCAAAGCAGACCGAGCGAGTGCATAACTAGAATCTGTAGCTGGGTATTCATCCACCATTTCTTTTGGAGTGCCGGTGCACGAACCCTTTAAATAAAAATATTTTTGTACCTGAGATAAGGCGTTGTTATTATGTAGTAGCGACAGAAACATATCGCAAAATGGTATCCATTCCAAGTAGTCTCCGGAAAAGGTCGGCAAATCGATCTTTGGCAGGCGTGTTGAAGCAACCACTGAGTCGTTCCGAGTACCTGTCATAGCGAAAGTGCTGGCATGGGCGACTGGCGATGACGGTGTGGCTAATTGCAGTTCAAGCAATTTAGATGTGAACTCGATATATAAATCATAGCAGGTGTAGAATACCTCTTCCTTCAAATATGGTACGTCATCTTTTGGAATCGAAGCGTCACGTAAAGTTTCGTAGATATGTTCATGGCCACGTTTAAAGTCTTGGGAGACAGTTTCAATCTCCGCAAGCAAGCTTTGAACATAACCCCTTGATTTCTCTTGCGGCAATTTTGCGTCGAAATTGCGCATAAGGCGGCCAAGATGCGATTGAATTCGGCGCTGATCTTCAATAGCAGTGCTGAGTGTTTCCATGTTGGTGAGATTAGGACAGATAGTCGTAGATACGCCAAAAGAGTTGAGGCTTAAGTCCACGTGGTGGCGATTAAGCGAAACGTCGAGAAAACGTTATACGCTTATATTAAATTAAAGCGAGCGTTTTGTTGGATAGCTTTTTCCCCTGTCCCGGGTTTCGGCACCAATTTAATGTTGCGTAAACATTAATAGAAATAAAAAATCTCTGAATTAACCAACTTTGGTTAAGTAAAAAACGTGTTGCTCGGTTATTGCTCAATATCCAAGTCACTATTCAATTTATTACAACAAAAAAAGGAAAAACAGTTAATTCATAAATTCATTCTTTTTACAGTTATGTTATATAGTAGATTTCAAAGTTGCCAAATTAAAGAGTAGATAATAGAGATACTAAAAGTATACAAAATATAGATATTTACTGAACAGTTGTCTAATAGAATAAGGAAATGTTATAAATTTTGTTGTAGAAACTAATAATCTTTTGCTGCTTAGTGTATTCATCATAGCTTTTGCTGCAAAAGCAAAAACTCGAAAAGTAAACAAGAATTGTTCCTTTTTTCATATATTTCATATATAGATATTCAAATTTTTTTTTGATAAATTCAAGTTTTTATATAATCTTTAAATTAATCATTTTCTTTGGACTTTACTTTTCTTGCCATATTATTTTTTGGGGGGGCCTAGAGCCAGCTGGGATGAGCCGTGCCCCCCCCAGGCCCCTACCTAGTTACGCCAATGAGCATTGCTTGTGAACATTTTGAGCTGAACCATTTACACCGCCCGAACGAATAAAGATTCTTTAGTGTTTTCGTCTTTTCTGATCGTCATTAGGGAGATTCTTGATGTGTAAACATCTATAGCAGTGGTTCTCAAGTGGTGGGGCGCGCCCCCCAGGGGGGTGTAGACAGATTTAAAGGGGGCGCGGAAGCATTTCAATAAATAAATATTTACATACTCTGTTATGTTTTATGTAACAAAAAATTAATTTTTTCTTTCACGTATTCTTTTTCGAACTATATCCCTGAAAATGTGGCAAATAGTTAAAATTTATTTAAAAAAAAAAACAATAAAAACTTTTTGAGATTCATAATGTAAGAATATTGATCTCATTTTTGTGTTAAAATATTAATTAAACAGGTTTACATATTTTAATTACGATTCCTTAGTCCGTTACCGCTATCAGCTCAGGTTTTTTAAATAAATTATTTAAAATCGAAAATGGATTTTCAACGAAAATCGGACGTCCATTTTACAAAAATCCTTAAAATCATCCGTTAAAATTGTCTGTATTTGATTCTGTTGTGACTTTGCCTTTTTTTTTTAATAATTTACCAGCCACAAACATAACAAAAATACTCTGAACTGATTTTTTGATTTGGTACCACAAAAATACAATTGAAAAAAATACGGTATTGACTTGATCAGCTGTTTGGTGCTGTATCTTTTGTTTCTGTAGATCTGTTATATTTTTTTTGGATATTTTTGTCATAACTTTAGGAGGGGGAAGGAGGGCGTGGGACTACAAAAAATTCGAAAAAAGGGGTGCAGGTTGAATACAGTTGAGAACCTCTGATCTATAGCGACGGTATGAACAAATTTTATATGGGAGTGAAATGACATATATTTCATCCTTTTTCCTTTTTTTATTTTATGCGCAAAACCTCGCTATTTTAACCATAAAATCATACTACACTAAAGTGTAGTCATGATCATTGCACCAGTGCTACAGCCAGAAAAACATGTTGGGGATTCTTTAAAAAAAAGAAAATATATATATATAGAAATAGTGATTTCAATAATAGTGGTTTGATATGAATAACAAAACAAAAAATTCGGGGGACCAAAATATTTTATTTATTCATATTAAAATAAAAATGATTAACACATAATATACAGGGGCTAGGAACCCTGTCCCCCTGCCACCACTACTTTATTTACATTAAAAATAGTAATTAATATACAGCATACTTTCGGGTTGAAACCTGTTACATCCGTCTTCAGCTATCGTATCTGTGCGACATGCCTCAGCTAGCTCAACGGACATACACGGGTACAGGTTCTCAACCCGTCGCAGAAATCGAGGGGCTAACGAATAAAAAAAAAGAAGTCTACTTACAATAACTCACCATAACCTCTACCATACCATTTCCTGTTTTACCAACCATCAAACCATTACCTCAAGGGCCGGCGTGAATATCCTTCTAGCCATGTTACCGTCGGATTCACTCCACTCACACCACCATCCTCAACCCACCTCCAGCGTGTATTTACCAGTTCATCGAAGATTTATTTGAATTCAATAATTTCTAACAACATTTTTATAATTAAGTAAAACGTTATTATTAAAAAGAAACTATAACTAATAAACACCGTTGACTTTCTTAAAAAAATTATTGAGAATGAAGAGGGGTGTACATTAAAAACATATATAAAGTAATAAAATAAAGCAAAATTTATATGTAAAAAAAATGAAATTATACTATAGAGATATAAATAAATATATAAAGGAAGACAATAAAAAAAATGGGTTTTCAACAAAAAAAATCCAAGATAACATTAGCTTTCTGCAAGCCTCTAGAGACCCCTAACTTTATCGAATTATAAACTAGTTAGCCTACCTAAAGAGCTCTTTATTTAGATATAAAACTTAAGCCTCCCGTTCTCTGGCATTCGCTTCAGCTTTACAATTACACTTTAAACCAACTTTATCAATAATACTACTATCTTAGAATTCAGAATTCACCTCATTTTCTTTATTTCTTTACTTATTTTACTTAACCTATCTTAACCTAATCCAATCGACAACATCTTTCACGTCTGAGGCAAGACGACATAAATTTCCACTTCTGACAAAAACTGCATCGGGTATCGTCCCGACCAAACGATATAAAACCACACACACAATCGCTTATATGTATGGATAAAAAACTGGGTGAAAAATAAAGAAAAAAAAAAAAAAAAGGAATACCCTGCAGTTTTGTGATATCCTCACTACAAAAAAAAACATACCAACATACCTGCAAATTTTACAACTTCCGGCTTACTTTCACTGCACTTTTACTCCTATTTCCATTCTTAGTATCAGCATTTGATCCAAAACATTCACTGCACATAACTAGTTTTCACATATACTTGTTTCACACCACTTTAAATTACCAACAGTTACACATTTTATTTCAGAATCTCCTTCTCGCATCCCCTACACTTCCTTTTATCCCTTTTTTAACCTAACAGATTCTTATATACTTTTTCTTCAATCCGTTTAATTGGGCGGGAAAATATCTAATTGGTTTTTCCCTATTTACTTTTCATGAACCGCTTTTCCATCTCAACTGTATTTTCATTATCTCAATATATATGTACTCCAGAGTAAAGGGTTTTTGTCTTATTGTAGTTCTGAAGTTGTATCTACATTCATCATCATAATTTAAAAATTCATACCTACATAAATCAACTTGAGATATGACCAAGGTCATCTCTCATTTCCTTCTTTTCTACAGGTATGAAAAAAGTACTATCCCTGTTTATGTGTGAATGAAAATATGCTACTACTCAAACTACACAATATATTGATCCATTCCTCGATCAACCGCGCAATATATTGATATTCAGCTGATAAGTGGCAAACTCACCACACCATGAAAAAAATGAAAAAGCAGGAATTACTGAAATGATACAACGAATACGAGGACATAGCAGAGAAAAACAACCATAAGCGAAGTATCAGTGCCGAGATATTTTAATTTCGTGTTTATTAATAAATGTTAATAAAATCATTTTTTTCTTTTCAGGCTTTATCATAATAATAAGTCGACCGCTACAAACCTCTACACTTTGCAGAGTGGTAAGATAGTTTGAAGGGCACTATATCATTTTATTTAAAGTTTGTCAGCCACTTTAATTAGATAATAGGTGTTTAAATATGAAGCGCGTGTTTTAACTAACAGATGGCATAGCAATTATGTATGGTTTGTGTAGAAGATAATATTGTGCTAGACATAAAATGTATCAAACGGGAGGCGCACCGTTTCTAACTAATTCGGGGGCAAGGTATTCAGTGGTGATAACCGTTTTTTCCGTATCACCAGCCATTCATACAAAATCTTTTTTAAGTTTTCGCTTGGGGGTATATTACCGTGGTAATATACCCCCGTGGTACCGTGGGGTTTTTTGACATGAAAAACATTTATTTTCAGAAAAAAATAATTTTAGACATATCCCCCACACAAAAAACCGTCAAAACCCCACAAAAAGCGGAAAATGTGTATGGCAGGAAATAACTTAAAATTTTGCACACATCATTTTTGTCGTTAAAAAATTAGTTACTTAAAGTTTCAGAACAATCAGCTAAAAAAATTAGCATCCAGTTCTCATCATCAGTGATCAAATGTTACTGAACAAGTAGATCAAAACGAAAATTACGCTATCTGATAAAAATTAATTTTTCCAAAATTAAAAGGGTTCTGTGGATTCTGATAGAACTCGGAAAAAAAATCGTTTGTGTTGCCGACCTCGATAGTATAGTGGGTAGTGCACTAGACTTTCATCTGGGAGGTTTGGGTTCGATTCCCGTCTTCGACTGGTGGTTAATTTTCATAACTTTCTTATATTCACTATCAAGATGAAGTGTATGAGAATTATAAGATAGTGTACAAGTACACACATTGGTTGGTAATGGCAAAACCACAAAGCCGATAAAAAATTGCCACACCGCCGTTCGGAATCGGCGTTAAACTGTAGGTCCAACTATGTGGTATCACAATGGGCCGTTCAGGCCTAAGTGTGTCTCTCGACAGCCACTCCAACCAACCAACCATTGCCTATTTCAAAAGACAAAATATTCTTCTCTGACATTCCACCTCTATATATTGGATCGGTACGATTGAAATTTATTGACAAAATCACTAGTTAGTTTATGTTTTTCGCATTAATTCCAAATTGAGTTGTTGAGATTATACCAATAGTGTTATTAGGTGAGTGTTTGTAATACTCCGAAACCTAATGCCCCAAACAGATGCACAGTTAGTTTGCACGCAGTGATGCAGGCCAGACAGACGTGCATATTTTTTTGACATTGGGTGCGTTTCCCTGGTGCAAAATCGGAAAAGCAGCTTTCAAAGTGTGGTAGAAACGCGTCGCTGAGTGCTTCTGATTAGCACAGTGGACGCCATTTTTTTAATTGTAAGATCCCAAATCTCTCTTTTATGCTTCAGCTCCAAATGCCTTTATTTTACAACCACTTTCTTTTTTAATATTTTTAATTTGGAAAAAGTTTTTGCAAATTTCTCGCAAATTAATTATTACATTTTCAAAGAGAATAGAAGGAAAATTGTGTATACAAAAATGGTTTATCTCTTTGTGCTTAACAACTTTACTTCAGACATCAAATTCGTATCTGTTGAAATAAAGAAATTTCTTAATAACCCCTGAAGACCCCATTTTTCTGGCTTCAGGGTCCATATTGTGGGTGAACTAGATGTTATAGAGAAAAACTGAGTAAGCAGTCGTAATTAGCGACCCTAAATTACTCTAAAACCGTTGGAAAATCTAGCACATAGGACAAAAGTTGAAAATTCGTTGCACTGCGTAATGAATGCGATATGCCATAATAAACTTGGGTGACAAAAAAATTATTGAATTTTCAAGAAAAAAATGTTTGAAACAAAAAATGTTCAAAAAATTCTGCGAAAATAGCAGACCTTGGCATTTGATCACCCGCCATACGCACACCACCTCCGTTGAGTCGAAGCAAGGTAGAGATAGAGAGAAGACGGTTCACCACCATCTCTGACAGTTTGGCCTCAATCTCTGCGCATAGCTCCAGAACCCGCTTTCCATTGTTGGTCAATTCATCAACCAGAGCAACTTGCAGGCTGTCTCTGGCGACCTCATTATAAGGCCGGGAGTTGGCTGATTTCGGAGGAGCGGCTGCTTCCACTATTCTTCATCTATTTAGCTACGCTGACGGACTCATTGCGTGACCTGTTACGCTTCACTGCTGACTCACGTTCCACGAGGGTTCGCTCAGCAGCCGCCTTACGCGACGATTCGTATTCGTCAACTATAGCCTGGTATTTAAACTTGTCCTCTGCGTCGTTCGCATGCGGAATACCAGCCTCCTCATTTTTAGCGCTCTTCCCAAGAATGTGGAGGGCCAGAAGGTAAAGCGCTCTTCTGCTCGCGGCCTGGGATATTTTGGGTTGTTTTTTTCGGTCACTTTGGCTGGTGACAGGTTTGGAGGTTGATGGCTGATTGGTAACCGGAGTACGCTGACTGGTACTCGGGGACAATTCGACGATCTCTTGGCTTGAGGCTAAGAGCTCGTCCTGGGATGTGATGCTTGGTATCTCAGTTGTTATTCTCTCCGGCAAATTTCGTGTTTTTGGTTAATTGTGCTCATCTTTTTCTTACGACCACTTTTCCGACAGGGCCAGGTCCAGTGGTCAACGGGGTTTTCGAGGAAGTAAATGGTCGACCATACCAGCGCTCCCTACCATGGCAAGGCCACCGTTACTCTCTGAGACGACCCGGTATCAAAGAGGCTCCGTACAAAGACAGCCTAATTTTTAACTCTATATACCCAACGCACGGATCCAGTGTATCAACTCTATATATTTGTATCATGTACAAATTTACAGAGCCAAGAAAATAACACTGAAACCGCACAACGTTGGCGGGTTCAGTTCTAGAGTCAATCCCATGGCTGCCAAACCCACCCAATAGGCACGGTTCGCTTAACACCTTGGGTTAGTAGAGTTTTATTTAAGAGGGTATACTCCCTCTGCCTGGACTATCTTAGCCAGCTGCATATCAGACATCTGATGATAACAAAGTAACAAGGATCCAGGACTGGATGGCATCCCCAACGTTGCGATCAAAGCTACACCGGAGGTGTTCGCGAAGCTTTTCAACGCATGCTTGACAGAAGGAGTTTTTCCAGACCCATGGAAACGACAGCGGTTAGTCCTCCTACTAAAACCAAAGAAGCCGCCTGATGAACCGGCATCCTACCGCCCGTTATGCATGCTGGATATACTGGGCAAAGTTCTCGAACGCATTATAGGGGACAGGCTCCAGGAGTGGCTTGAAAAGCTATGAGGGCTATCAGACGATAGTTTGGATTCAGAAGAGAACGATCCACGGTCGACGCAATACAAATGGTGATGAATATTGCATGCGAGGCCACCAGCGGCAAGCAATGGAGAAACGGCAAGAAGAAGTACTGCGCCGTAGTGACGTTGTACATCAAAAATGCCTTCAATTCGGCGAACTGGCCTCAGATTATGAGTGCACTGAGAGGATTCGAAATACCGGAGTACCTGTTGCAAATAATCACAAGCTACTTCGACAACAGAATTTTGATATACGATACTGATGACGGCGTGAAGCAGTATCGTGTCAATGGAGGCGTTCCGCATGGCTCCGTTCTCGGCTGAACGCTATGGAACGCAATGTATGACGGCATCCTCAATTTGGATCTTCCGGAGGATACAACAATCATAGGATATGCAGACGACATCGCGATAGTGGCAGTAGCCAAACACCTGGACTCGCTACAGGCTATATGTAACGATGTCATCTCGAGGGTGAGAAGATGGCTGTACAACTCGAAGCTGGAATTGGCGGAGCAGAAGACGGAAGTCGTGATATTTAGTACCAGAAGAGCACGTGAAGTGCTGGTCATCACGGTTGGTGATCATAACATCACCTCGTGTTCACATATTAAGTACTTAGGAGTGCTTATAGATTCTAGAATGACGTTCAAGGATCACCTGAAAGCTGCTAGTGAAAAAGCAGCACGAATAAACCGCGCGTTAACACGCATCATGCCGAATATAGGAGGCCCGCGCGAGAGCAGGCGCCGGCTGCTTTCAACGGTTACTACGTCAGTAATCTTGAATGCAGCACCTATCTGGGCGGACAGCAAGAAAATACACCAGAAGGATATCCGTGCGATATATAGGCTCAGTGCCTTGAGGGTTGCTAGCGCGTATCGCACAGTATCGGAAGATGCTATTTGTGTCATAGCAAGTAAGTTGCCCATTTACAGGCACAAGAGATGAGGCGGTTATATGGCCGTGACACAAAATCAACCGAAGCCATAATAAGAGAAGAAAGACGGCGTACCATCATGGAATGGCAGCGAAGATGGGAGTCATCCGAGAAGGGTCGATGGACCTACAATCTCATTACGGATATAGAAGTGTGGATATCACGCAGACATGGTGAACTGAATTACGCATTGAGAGCCCGAGCCAGACAATTCCTTTCCCGACAAATCAGCCTCTCTAACACTAGCCAGAGTCGACGAGAGAGAAGCATTGAAGTGTTCCGCCTACTACTGAAATAGGAGTTGGTGGCCTATCCAAGACCCCAACGCCATGCACAAACTCACAGCCTAAGGGGTTGGATGTCTATGGCCCAACAGCCAAGGTATCCGAAGCCGCGTCTGCCCTAAAGGTAGATGTGGAAGATTGTAACTGGACAACTGGTTGCCCTGCAGCACTACCAGTTGTTGATGCACAAGGTGCATCCGCCTCATCCTTTTTTTTATATTTTTAACTTCCATAAAAATTCCCACGAATAGACGGGAAAGGGAAGTCCCCCACGGCATAGCCCGCGATACCGTGGGAGGCTAAATGAAACCGGAGGTCGCCTGGTATCCGGAGTCCGCATATTAGTAACTAAGCACCCTCTTAGCCACGCACCCCTTGGCGTATGCTGTTCCATCTTGGATTAGAGGTTTTTAATTGAAGAGAGTAACCTTCTCTCCGCCCGACTATGTTAGCCGGTTCCACAGCAGAGACATGACCGTACTATGTAACCGTTACCAGCTGCCCCCACGAGGAGGACATAGTCGCACTACCATCAGTCCAGCCCAGTTACGGCACGTACACCAATGTGTTACATGTGATCCCCCTGTGCTGGCTGACGGTATTTTCTTTAAAAAAGTGCTACATTTTTTCCTTATAAAAGTGTTAAACACAAATTTTTTTATACACAGTAGAATCGCAATAATTCGTACCCCGATAATTCGAAAATCTCAACAATTCGTAACAAACTGCTGGTCCCTTGAAAAAATCTCTTTAATTCACAAAAATTCTACACATTTCCCTCGCTCATTCGTATTTTTTTTTTCAATACAAAGTCTGTTTAACCTCTTATAAATCGAAATTGGTTGTCAACAACTTCTTATAATTTGTAATGAACAGCAAAATTCTATGGAACTAGAAAAACTCGAAAAAAAATCAATCATTGTAGATAGCTACGTTCACTTTTTTTAAGGAATTTTTTGTGTTTTTCGTGGTTGACAAGATACGCGAGAAGAGCCTTAAACTACAAAACCGTTAATTTGTATTTTTCTTATTTTATAATCGTTAACTCTGGGATTGTATATCCCAATAATATTTGAAAAATTAAGTAAAATGGGAGATACGGTTTCCATTTTACTTGAAATTTCTTTAAAATACGGATGCTGGCTGTCAATGAGTGGATTGTATACATGCAGTGTCATCGCCGAAAATTGGCTTTGCTATAATTCCTGGTTACAAAGGTTATAGCAAACATTATGCCCCATTGAAAAACTTAAGGATAACTGTAAGGATTAAGAGTCCTAGACATATTATTTTTTTAAATTTATTTTAATATTTGCATAAAATATTGAAGAAACTAAACCAGATTTTGAGGAAAAACTCGGGGGTGAAAGCGTTAAATCGAAAACCTCTGTAATCCTTAAAAACTTGCTGGTCCCTTGCGAATTATGAATTATCGGGAGATTCTGCTGTATTAAAAAGAAAATTAATTAAATACATGTATTTTTAAAGTTTTTAATTCACAGCATTTCTAAATTATGCAATCGAAGTCTATATTATTTTCATTACTATCAGCTTCTTCTGGCCATAACACACTCTTTAATTGGAATTCAGAAGCATTATAAACATTAGTGCTGTTCATACAAATATTTATGCCATCTGGTATTTTGTAGTTTTCACAAAACGAATTTTCGTGTTTTAATTAATTTTTATATGAAGTAAAGAATTTTTTGAATTGAGTGACTTACGGTTACGAACTTTAGTTTTAAATAAGTTCATTGCTCATTGTTTCGATAAAAAATGTTGTTAGGATTATTCAGGAAATGGATTATTTAGCTGAGCATTTAGTGTATTTTAAATTGAAAAAAACACGTTAAAAAACCCTCTGACCACTAAATAGACTGGGGATTTAGTGAATAAATTTCGCTCTTCACTACTTTTAGTGCTATTACCACTAAACCTTTTTTTTTATTATTATTATGTTTGGGAATGTGCACTGCGTCCTAAAGAACTTTTGTGCCCTCTTCAAAGATTATAGTAGTCTTACAGTCCCTATAATTCTTAAAGAATTATAGTATTTCTGTAAGTCCTATTACTGCAATAAATTTTAGTATAAGGCCTATTTCCAGTTGTTTCAGCATGCCGTCTGGTATTTGGTAGTCTCCCAAGTACTTTTTCCGGCTTTGCATGAGCGCTGGACACTGTCCTAAAATGTGTATTGAAGTTTCGGTTTCCTCCCCGCAAAATCTACACGACTCATTGTTGCATATTCTCAGTTTTGTCAGGTGATAATTCAGCCTGCAATGCCCTGTCAGAATACCTGTTATAATTCTCAGATTCTCTTTTGTTAAGTTCATACAATCATAAAATCTTTTTAGTTTATGCGTTCCTAAAACAGTTTTTGATTGTTCCATCCCTGGTAGATTATCCCAGTATGACGCTCGTAATTGGTTCTCTTCTTTCTCTAACAGTATGGTTAGAGACCTTTTTCCCATTCCACAAAAGGGTTCGGGTCCTACAAATGGGGTTTCTGCCCCCTTTTTGGCAAGTTCGTCTGCCTTCTTATTTCCTTCTATTCCTACATGGCCTGGAACCCAAAGTATCCAGACCTTGTTCTGCAAGCCAAGCGTATTTAGTTTCTCAAGGCAGTCCCTAACCAGTTTAGACTTTACCTGGTAGGATTCGAGTGCTGTCAGTTAAAATCGCAATGTTCTGATTACGATAGTTTCGCTTGAGGTTGAAGTAAACACACCTGTCTATGGCGTACATTTCCGCCTGAAAGATACTGGTGCATTTACCCATGGGCTCGAAGTATTTTATCCTCGGCCCATATACCCCCGCTCCTGCTCCTTCGTCAGTAAGAAGGTAATCATTTGTTGGTTTATATTGTAGGTTTTAACCAAACCTTCCCAATCCTTTTTATTACTTAGTTTTGTTTTAAACTTTTTAGTAAAACTTAACTGCGGTATCATGCTATCCCTCGTTATTGAATTTCAGGAAATTGCTTCGTAAGAATATCAAACTTCTTCCGATTTAAGCAATGGCCTGACCCGATATATATTCCAGACATTCTATAATTGGCCCTCTTCGCCTGCATCTGGATATAGATATGAAGAGGTGTTGGACAGGTTCTCATAGCCCCAGTTATACAAACACATGCTAGTCTTTGAAGTTTATTCAACTCATTGACAGCTGTTTGCCGCTTTGTTCTATCTGACCACACGACCGCTCCATATACAATTATTGGTCGAACAATTACCGTATACATCCATCGTAGTATTTTTGGTGTGCATCCCCAACTCTTCCTAGCAATGGATCTACAGGTCATAAGTGCTCTTGTAGCCTTCTTTGTTATGTTGCTAACATGTGTTTTCCAGAGTAATTTCTGGTCGAAAGTAATTCCCAGAAATGTTATATAGTTATATATGTATATAGTTTCACCTCCGTACCATCCAAATGAATGGTCTTCAAGTTCTTAAGTATATTTTTCCTTGTAAATGGTACAATTGTAGTTTTTGCTGGATTAATATTCAGCCCTACTTTTACACACCATCTTTTCGTGACTTTTAATCCCAATTGAATTAAGTCGCAAAGAGTATTTTCAAATTTACCTCTACATATTATTACTACATCGTCGGCATAACCCTGGAGTAGTCCAGTATTTGTTAATTCCTCCAGAAGTTCGTCTATGACAATACTTCACATTAACGGGAACGTAACCCCACCTTGTGGACAACCTTTTGTTGTATTTGCTACTAAAAAGCCTGTACTCATTGGTATCTCGACTGCTCTAGTCTTCACCATGGTTCCCATCCACCTTGCCAGGGTATTATTAACCCCTCTGCGGATGAGAGCTTCTTTTATTGCTTCATGCGTGATGTTATCGAAATCCCCTTCGATACATAATCTGTTTCTTTTGCTTCTAGTGTGTCCTGTAGTACATCTGTCAATTGATTCAGTGCGGTTTCTGTCGATCTACCTGCCCTGTATGCATGTTGACAGGAATGAAGCGGGACACTTACTAAGACCGTCGTCCTTACATAGTTGTCTATAATTTTTTCAAGAGTTTTAAATACAAATGAAGTCAAGCATATTGGTCTGAAGGACTTCGGGTGAAGAGGATCCTTCTTTCCTGCATTCGGAATAAAGACCACACTTGCTCGACTCCATGCCTTTGGTATATATCCCAGGGCAATACTTCCTCTCGCAATTTTCCTAAATGGACGAAAAAGAATATCTATCCCCTTTTGCAACAAAATCGAAAATATGCCATCTACGCCTGGTGTTTTAAGTAGTTTGAATGTACCCACCGCCCACCTTAGTCGTAATTCTAAGCATATTTCTTCCACTACCTTCCAGTTTTCTTTATTCGTTTTACATAATGATTCCTGGTTATATTCTGTCGATGGCTGAAAAGATCCGGGGAAGTGATCTTGTCCATTCCCCAGTTTGTTTTGCTCGGTTGAACAACCTGCGATCCTCAGTTCGCAGTTTTGCTAGGTTTTTGTTCCACCAGGGTACGTCTTTGGATGAGTTTACTGTACTTATGGGACAGCTTTCCTCATATGCATCAATGACGACCTTGTTAAAATTTTCTACCATTGTTTCTAACTCTAGCTCATTTCTGATATGATTGCCAACTTCTAAACAAGTTGTGTTATTGCTCAGATTGGCTAGATACAGGTCCCAATTTGTTTTCTTGGGATTTCTTACTATTCTGTTGAGAACCCTCAATGTCAAATCTTATTATTCTATGATCTGACATTGTTGGCTCACTCGAAACCTTCCAGTTATTGACAAGTCCGCTCATTAGAGTATTTCCTAGTGTTATATCTAGTACCTCTTCTCGTGTTTTAGTTACAAAAGTTGGTGTGTTACCCAAATTCAAAATTTCCAATCTATTGCTAAGAATAAATTCAAGAATGTACTCACCCCTTTGGTTGGTGCCCGTGCTACCCCACACCTCGTTGTGAGCATTGGCATCACATCCGAGTATTAGTGGTAGTTGCTTCTTGTTGCAGTTAAGCTTGCCAGTTAATCGACCAGGTCCGGTGGAGCATGGACATCGTCTCCTGGAAAGTACCCCGATGCCACTACAATATCACGTACGCTTCCATTGATGTTCATCGGTATTTGAACTGCTACCAGATCTCTCGACAAGAACTCTGAAAGACATAAGAACTTCAATCTGTTTGTTAATAACATGCATGCTCTTGGTTTTCACATCGGATATCCCAAATTACCTGTATGTTTTTTCCAGACAGACCTCTAACCTGTCCCCGGAAGACCCAAGGTTCTTGGACCAGCACTATCCCAATATTAGACTTGGTAGTTGCTCTCGCGATGACAGCTGAGTCAGCCTTCGCATGATGCAAATTAATTTGCGCAACTTTAGTGCTGGTCATGTATTCTTACTTTTCAGTTTCTTCTTCCGTTGTCAGAGTTTCGCCTTCATCCACCTCTGACAAGGTACCACCTTGGGATTCGCTATCCGTTTGGATGCTGAGCATTCTCAAGTCTAGGTCGTCTAGTCCCTCCACTTCATGAGGTAGAAGGCTGGCCTCCTTGATCTGCTCGGTTTTTGCCGCCTCGATCTCTTCCGTCACCTCCTTCGGTATTTCTGCAGAATCTGCACCTGACGAGGTTTCAGCGGCATTTTGGCTTTTTTCATGCAGTTTGTGCTGATGGACACGGATGCTACCAAACCTGTATCGAATGACACAGTCGTTCTTTTAAACCATTAATGATAGTGGAAATAAAAATCAACTACCACTAAATCTTTAGTGGTAGTGGAAATAAAAATTAGCTACCACTAAACCTTTAGTGATAGTGGAAATAAAAATCAACTACCACTAAACCTTTAGTGGTAGTGGAAATAAAAATTAACTACCACTAAACCTTTAGCGGTAGTGGAAATAAAAATCAACTACCACTAAACCTTTAATGGTAGTGGAAATAAAAATTAACTACCACTAAACCTTTAGTGGTAGTGGAAATAAAAATCAACTATCACTAAACGTTTAGTAGTAGTGGAAATCGAAACCAACAACCACTAAACTAGTGGAAATTATTCCCCACTACCACTAAAAGCTTAGTTATAAGGAAAGAGAGCTCAATTGGCGATTTAGTGGAAGTTAAAATTTTATTGCACTAAGTTGAACTCGTACAATATAGATTGTCATCCCAAAGCCTTATATACATTTTTACAGCATTTGAGACTAATGAACCTCCCTTATATCTAAACCCATTAAACCCAAAAAGTATAATCTGTAAAATTATGAAAACAACATCAAAAAGTGTATATCTAACATCCAAAAAGTAGTAATGACACATTTTATTTCTTTACAGGAGAAGCAAAAAACATTGTAAAATGAAAAATATTATAGATTTAAGAAGAATGTAATTGTGAAAATTCAGTATCACTTAGTTACTTAAAGATATTCAAATATTTTGTTTTCTTTTTACTTCAAGTGTGTAAATACTTCTATTTGCTTAATTAATTCCTGTACTTGTAGTTACGGCCTTTTGGAGTTCCGTAGTAAAACCGTTATTTTTTGGCGTAGAAGTTTGAAATTTTGCAGGAAAGCGTAATTTGAGCAAGTGCATCATAGTTAATCAAAAAGTCGATTTTGAAAATTCGTTTTGTTATGGTTTTTTTCCAATATAGAAGTCCTTCATAGACCAACGTGATCAACTTCATTTTCTATTTGTTCCATGTGTTTGTACTAAACTACTTGATTAATACATAACTTTGAATACAATATAAAAATAATAATAAAAAATATATTTTTTTTCATCGAAATTGCACTTTCTACAAAGTATTTAGTATAAGAAAAAAGTTAATATATTCATTCATTTAAACATTTATATATTCTTTTACAATGCATTTCAATTTGACCTTCAATTAAACTCTCTACACTTACCACTAAATGGTTAGTGGTATTGGGGAATAATTTCAACTAGTTTAGTGGTAGTTGGTTTCGATTCCCACTACCACTAAACGTTTAGAGGTACGAACGATATAATTTTTTTTTGCTCTCACAGTCATTATAATTATTTTCCATCCAATTCTATTACAATTGTTGAATTTTCATTCACTCCAAAATGCAATTAAATACTTTTTAGTTGAAAAAACATACTTGCAGATAAAAGTATTAAAAAATAACATTCAGAAAAAAACTGATACTGAAACTGTGTAACGATGAAAAGAGATTAAAAATAGTAAATATTGACAGCAAAACATTGTCCGTGTAACATCAGCCTATGAGATTTTCTATATCTATGCGTTTCAGTTCGCCGTCGCACCACATTTTTTCGAGACCGAGATTGGTTGCATTCAGAAGACACACCGGAGGCTCAACATGTTGAGATTAAATTCGCTTCTGCTACGTATATACATTTTGTGTCTTCTGAATGGCATGATGGATTATTTGACAAATTTTTGAGAAACAGCTGTTTTATTTTTTGAGAAACAAAAAAGTAAAAAATTTCAATTTTATCAAAGAAAAAAATAATATAAGATATCTATTATTAAATACACTCGCCAATTGTATATTGAATTGAAACTGTATCTTCGGTACACAACATGTATATTTTCTTATATATATTTTTTTAACTATAAGCCAGAAACCTGCGTGTGCGGCTTACAGTCAACTGCGCGCCGCCGCTTTGTTTTTACTTGCTACCGGCCGTGATTTATCGGCTAAGCTGTACTCACTGTACAAATGAACGACAAACTTCATTATATGAATTGAATAACATTAAACAGATAAATTTGCTTATAATAGGATTGTTTAAAATATTATATTCGAGTATTTTTATATCAGCCGCCGAAACAAAAGAAAATATCGGCTACCAGCCACCGCCTAAAAATCGCCAAACCGCCGATAAATAAAAATAGACGGCGCAGATATTTTAAGACAACATGTTGGCCCGAAAGAGCAGAAAAATAAAAAAATGGCGTCGAAATGCCAACAGCTCCACGGAGCGGAAACTCACAACAACCCATTCAGAAGACACACACGCCACAGTTGCGCAACAGCTGTACCTTCTGAATGCACCCTCTTTTGCAGTAAGCGCCTAGTTATATTGGTGCTCGGTGTTCGACGAACACAAAACATTTTCTCCAGTGCTCGGTCAAGGTGGTTACATTCAGTTCGTTGCTGAGTTGTTTTTTGTCAAAATATACTCGTTTGTTTAATACTATTTTATATGTAATGATACTGTTTTCAAAAATAACTCATTGTCACCCTAAATACTCGGCGGTCAACTTGGTTACATTCAGCTCGTTGCTGAGTTGTTTTTTGTCAAAATATACTCGTTTGTTTAATACTATTTTATATGTAATGATACTGTTTTCAAAAATAACTCATTGCCACCCTAAATACTCGGCGTGCTCGGTGTACAATACACCGAGCATATCGTGTTCGGTGTGAGAATGAGTAAAGACTCTCTCTTTGTGTTCCGTGCAACAACAATTTAATGGTGTTCTCCGAGCATACTCGCAATATAACCACAGCCTAAATAAAAATTCAACAATTTGAAGCGGAAAATAATTATAATGACAATATGTGATATTATTGGTGGAAATTGCAATAAATTATACAAAAAATATTACATTTATGTATGGAAAAGGCGGAAAAAGACTGCTTAAAATTTATAGACTATTATAATAAGCTTCGCCACTTTGTTTCCTGGCCATTGAACTACCATGTTTCAATTTATTAAACAGCACTCTCACAAACAAAAGCCAAACAACGCAAAGGGTGGCATAAAATAAAAATTTCTGCAAAAGTTAGCAAAAAGTGCCATATTTTTCATAAAAAAGTGATTTTTCCAATGAAATGCAACAGTGCATATTCGGCAACCTCAATTTAATTGAAGTGATCAATTTTGGGCAACTCAGCGCTTTTCCCGCTAAATTTAGTGCTTTTCAAAAATTAAAACGCGGAAAAAGTGATTTAGCGCTCAGTGCGTTTTTTAGCGTGTTTTTTCAATTTAAAAGACACTAAATGCTTCGCTGATTAATCCATTTCCTGAATAATCCTATAAAAATTTTTTATCCAAGCATTGTAATTTTTTAATTCATTTTACAATATTAAAATTTAACAATGGACAGCAACCAAAATAAAGTTGAAAATCGTCTACTTTGTAGTTACCCGCGTTTAGGCTGTGGTTACATTGCGAGTATGCTCGGCGAGCACCATTAAATTGTTGTTGCACCGAATAGAAAGAGAAAATCTTTACTAACTCTCACACCGAACACGATCAGGGTTGCCACGGCCTAAAAAATGTTGTAATCAAATTCTTC
The DNA here is from genome assembly GCA_963691655.1 of Toxonevra muliebris. NCBI lineage: Eukaryota > Metazoa > Arthropoda > Insecta > Diptera > Pallopteridae > Toxonevra > Toxonevra muliebris. The sequence goes on along the minus strand of OY829327.1, from coordinate 65,886,825 downwards.
TAAAAATGTTAACAATTTGAAAAAAGTAAACAAACATATATGTATAGTAGTAATAAGACAGGGAATACTTATATAGGGGTGATTTAAAAAAAAATTTGACCCTTGATTCAATCCCATGCGGAGCCAACAAAAATTTTTTTTTTAAACCAGTTAAATATTTTTTTCTAAACTTCTTGGCTCCACATGGAAGCCTAATGTAATTACAACAACAAACGATTCCATTTTTTACTTATGTAGTGTTAATGTTTTGGTTCTAATGCAAAAATTCTGTATTTGCCATATGTACCTAGTAGATCATTCTAATGTTATAGTACCCTTCATAATTTTTAACAAAACACATTTTCTCCAAAAACAGTGTAATAGTTTTCTCAGCGGTCTTTTTTTTTCTGCCATTTATGGAAAAAGGGGGTTTAAAATCCCATTTTCAAGAGAAAGGGTAAGAGTTGGAGGAAAAATGTATATGGTTTATTGTTTATCTCTTTGTGATTAACAACTTTGCATCAGACATAAAATTCGTATCTGTTGAAATAAACAAATATCTTAATAGCCCCTGAAGTCCCTGAAGAAAATCTCTCAAAAATTTGGTTGAAAATTTGTGGCCCTATGTAATTTTGGTACTACTTACATTTTTCATTCGTTAACTTGCAGAGATGACACCAAGTGTGCATGAACATATTTCTTATCGAATGAAAAGAACGAAATAAAGGGAGCAATAAAAAAATTATGCCAATATATCAAAATTTTCTTGCAAATTTTAGATTAAATTAAATTAAAAAAAAAACTAAATGAGAAAAAAGTACAGTAAAAGTAAAGTAAGCAAATTTGGTTACACATAAACAAATCGGCAACCTTGATCACGATATGCTCAGTGTATTGCACACCGAGTATTCAGGGTGGCAATAAGCTATTTTACAAAATAGTATATTACATACAAAATATTACCAAAGAGAGGTGTACATTTTGATAAAAAGCAACTCTGCAACGATCTGAATGAAGCCACCTCGACCGAGCACGGGAGAAAATGTTTTGTGTTCGCCGAACATCGAGCACCAATATAACCAGGCACTTACACGTGGAAGTAAACTGCTGTAAGTTGAGAATAAGTATTATCTTCGAAAAATCGAAGAAATTTTCATTGGCTGGAAGTAGCAACTGTGTGGGGAAGTACCAATTAGAGAAAAATTTAAATGTATTGAGGTTTCTCGCACTTTTATAAGGAAAATAATTAAGTTTTTTTTTAAAGAAAATACGCGTTTTATTTTATATTTTAGCGGGTTTTGAGAAACAAAAGTTGGCCACATCGAAAGTAATGCAGGTTTTTTCCGTCAGCAAAAAAGTTTGAAGTAAAATGTGTTCATTCTCTCTTTTCCTTAGTGTTCATTTTTCAAAACAGCAATGATTTGATTGTTTGACAGCAAAGCATTGATCGTGCGACATCGCCTTAACAGGGCATCAAACAAAACATTGACGAGAGAGTAAAACAGAAAAACATGGATAGAAAAACACTGATCGTGTAACATCGCCCTAATAAAACATATTTGCTGAGCAAGTTCGTCAATGTAAATTCAATTGATCTGGCAATCCTGTGGAAGTGTGCATTTTTAATACTTAGTTGTTGGCTGTAGTAAAACGGCATTTATTTTTCATGTTTTTGCTATATTTGTTTGCGCCATTAAATAGTTAATTAATAAAGGCTTTAGGAAAAATAAATAATGGAAACTGAAAACGTTGAACTTACGGAAGCTGAAAATGAGCTTTACGATAGACAAATTCGTTTGTGGGGCTTGCAATCGCAAATAAGGTGGGTGTGATTGTTGTAGGAGTTTAGATACAAATCATTTATATTTTCTGTTTCTCAAGATTGCGAACAGCTAAAGTACTAATATCAGGATTAAGCGGGATTGGTGCTGAAGTAACGAAGAACATAATTTTGTCTGGAGTGCATGAAGTAGTGCTGCACGATGATAACATTGTGACGGAAGAAGATTTTTGTTCGCAATTCTTGTTGTCGCGTTCTTTTGGTTGCAATCGTGCGGAAGCCTCCATTGAGAGAGCTCGTGCACTTAATCCAATGGTTGACATTTCCGCAGATACAGAACCCCTCACGGAGAAAAAAGCAGATTTCTTTGCTCCTTTTGATGTTGTCGTTTTGACTGGTGCAAGAAATTCAGAGCTGCTGCGTGTAGATAACATCTGCCGCGAACGTGGAATTAAATTTTTCGCCGGTGATATGTGGGGTACATTCGGCTATTGTTTTGCAGATTTACAGGAGCACATTTTTGTCGAGTAAGATCTATTTTTGTTTTTTTTACTCGTTTATTTACGTTTCTGTTTTTTTTTTATATAGAGATGCAGTAAAGCATAAGGTTATATCGAAGCCGCATGAGAAAATTAAAACCGAATTAGTTACTACTACTGTTCATCGTGATCTAAAGTTCCCACCCTATTCAGCTGTACTTGATTTTGATATTAACTCGATAGCGTTTCAAAAGAAACTCAAACGCACTGGACCTGCTTTTATTGTGCTCCGTATTTTACAAGAATTTAGAGAAACCTTTGATCGAGATCCTAGTTATAAGTCACGGGAAAAAGATATCGCTGAACTGGAACGAATTCGAAACGAAATCACAAGTGAATTTTCGGTATCTAGCACGGTTTTTGACAACCTATTCAGTCAGATTTCGCCGGCTGCTGCTGTTGTAGGAGGAGTGTTGGCACAGGAGCTTATAAAGGTCATAACCAAAAAAGAAGCACCACACTGTAATGTCTTTCTCTTTGATCCGGAAACATGTTGCGGCTTTATTGAAACAATTGGGGTAAATTGATGTAATACCTGTACAATTTTCGGTGGAATGGCTTTTGGGCATGAAAAAAAGACATCCGACACCGAGCCGCGTAGTCTAAAGTTCCCTCGACTAATAATAAATAAAAGCATATAAATTTTTCTAAGAACACACAATTTTGTAGTTTAAATTCTATTGTAAAAGTATAGATACAAAACTTTATTTAAAAAAATGTATAGTTTTTGGACCAACAGGACATAAGTTGGACCATTAATGCTCGATATTCTCCGGGTTTAAGCACACGAAACCTTCGCAATTGTAACTGCCAACTTTGATGTTTTCTGCTGTCATTTTACCCCCAAACCGCTTTTATAAAATGAGTACGGTTACTCGCACTGCATTATAGAGATCCTAAACGGAAAATGTAAATCTAGATTTCCAATTACAAGCTTACTTCTAATTCAAGAATGTTTTTCCGTTAACCTTACTTTTACCCATAGACATTAAATTGTAGGTTTTCGTGTATAAATATAATACGCACTACATAGGAAAGGCTAGGTCTGGACGTCAACGGTATCATTTTCATCATGAATCCATTTCGTATAGGAATTCTGAGAATTATTAGCTGGAAAGTGTTAGTTATAGAATTAGAATAAAATGATTAGTTTTAGAACAGTTCATTCTAGAGCTAGAACAATTGTGGATAGCTCTGCAAATAATAAAGGTAGAGTCAATTGGTAACCGAGCATTACTTTGTAACCATTGTGTGATAATTCTTTAATACATAACACGGTGCGACAGTAAAAAATACCTGGGAAGTGATACTATTTTTCTTGTAGAGTACCTTTACGCACTTATAAGCCTGTAACTTAGTGGATTATCAACAGATTTTTTTTACCAGTTTTAGAAGAAAGAAACTTATACCTTTCGAATAATATATTATATTTGATTTAAGAAAACTTGAGAAATTTGTGTGTATTTGTCCAGCGAACAAAAAATGTGCGATCGGTGCACGACTATCCCATTCACAAAGATGCGATATGCGATAATTCCCTTGGTAATCACAGAAGCGACGACTATGTCAGGAATGTTAATAAATTTTTAAATACGTATGATAAAATGGAATGATAAAATGCAACATGTCCATAAAAATTAATTTCCTGCATTTGTATTCGGACTTCTTCTCAGATAGCCTGGGCCAGTTCAACGATGAACAAGGCGAACATTTACATCAAAAAATGGCTACAATTGAAAAGCTCTTCGAAGGAAAAAATAAAACAAAAATGATTTCAGAATATTTTTGGTCACTTCAGCGAGAAAGTGATGATGCTAAATTTAAAAAAATCACGGTCAAGCAAACATTTTTGAGTTGAATGGCCAAAAATTGTTTTTTTGTAAAAATTTTGTTTTCATAAAAAGTTTAATAACTCAGTTAATTATTTACCGATTTTTAAAAACAAATATGCCTTGTATTCGTTGTTAAACATATTTTTTTGAATAAATTCACAAGTAGTATGGTTTCTTTATAAAATAGTGTGTAGAAACATCGCCAAAGTTGAGAAAAGGCGAAAAAGAATTGTGTTTGCTGAACAAATTCACACAAATTTCTCAATTTTTCTTAAATAAAATATATATCACTTGAAAGGTCTAAGTTTTTTCTTCTTAAACCGTTAATTTGTTGATAATCAACTAAGTTACAGGCTTATAAGTGAGCAAAGGTACGCAAAACCCTTTCTTTTTTTTTTAACAGTAAACCAAGATTTTAGGGCTTTTTGGAAAAATTCACGCACAGATTGTTTAGCTCGACAAGATCTACAAGAAAAATAGTAGTACATCCCAGGTATTTCTAAATTTTAACTATTTTGAAATTCCTACTAAAAAAGATAAAATATATAATTTCTAAAAAAAAAGTACTATAGATAGAGGAATAGATTTTTCTTCAGTAAGTGGGGTATAATAGATAGATGGGGTATTATATATGTTCAATTCGTTTGGATCTTTTTTTATTTTTAGGAAACAATAAAAAATTTGGCTAACTTTATCAGTGTTAAATTTGTGTTCCAGCCAACCTAGGTGCTGTTTAGCGAAACTTAATCTTTACTTCTACTATGGTGTGGGTGCTATCGACCGCATTGAAGATATAATGTCATTTAGAGTTGTGTGTGGGCTGGACTTAACCAAAGCACTCAGTCAACGAGGACCATTGTGCTATACCCAAGGATAGAACCAGTAGAAGAGAGTAGAGAGACAGGAAAGTTATGTGGGGATAAATGGGAAGAAGAAAGGTTTAGGGTTTCTCAATCTCTTCTTTGTTTCACTGATGATCCTTAGAAGCTCAGGAAGAGGGAGAGTATGGACAATATTCATACTCAAGACATCACTACCCAACAGCTTTAATCTGATTCTCGCGAACGCCGGACAGCTACAAAGATAATGATCCGTAGTATTGTCGTCCTCAAGACACGATTGGCAAATTGGATCGGTGATGACGCCCATGTTGGTCATATGCTGACCACATGTGCTATGCCCCGTGATGACATCCACCAGAAAAGGTTCCGGACCCCATGGTGTAATTGCAGAGCCTTCATTATCTAGTTTATCAGCTAGTTCATTCCCTGCAATACCACAGTGTCCTGGAACCCATATAAGGCATAACTTGTTGTATTTTGCAACACTATTTAGTTTTGCCTTACACTCGCTGACCAATTTTGAGGAACTGACAGGGTTAGCAAGAGCCTTCAGTGCAGCTTGGCTGCAGATACCTATGCACTTCCCATGCAACCTCTTCTCAATTATCCAGCTCACCACGTCTAGGATAGCGAAAACCTCCGTTAGAAAGACTGACGCCATCTGTCCAGTGGAAAAAGAGTACTTGGTCTCATCGTCCAAGTGTCAACCGGATCCAGTAAGAACAGTGGGCACTGTACAGACAACTGGTGGTATATCATATTGTGCCCTACATCCGCCTCGACAAGCCAGACACCATTTAACCGGAGTCTGTAGGGCGCTCTCATCGCTTCTTAACGGATTTGAAGATCAAGCAAGGCATTGAGGGCATCACCAGATGTAGTACACATTGCACCAGTGATACCCAGGCACACACTCCTCTGAAGCCTGGTCAGAGAAGATACTGTGGAGTTAACCAAAGTTCGTCTTGACGTGCGTCTTTCATGACAGTTTGCAATCTATTTATATATATATTTTACTTCAGAAGACAACTGCAGTGTTACTCCCTTCATTTTTGGTAGTAACAGGCTATCCTTCTTGCGTTTCCTGGTGAAGAGCACTAAGGTGCTTTTACCGGGATTCACTGAAAGACCCTGCAAATCGCACCAAACCTCGATCTTGTCCAAGACTTCTTGCATTTTGATGCACACCGTCTATAAGGACCGTCCCAAGATTAGTACGCACACATCGTCAGCATACGCTTGGATGTAAACTCCGAAATTTTGCACATCATTAAGAAGGGAGTCCATCACGAAGCACCATAGAAGAGGAGAGAGTACGCCCCCTTGGAGGCATCTTTTCTCAACTTCGACCATAACACTGTCATCGAGACAAGCAGTGAAGATCTTTTCCAGAACCTTCATAAGATTTGTCCCTCCCCTCTTTAGCATGATTGGATAAATGCCGTCGGGTCCAGGAGACTTAAAGTCATCGAATGACGAAAAGGCAAACCTTAATATCTCTTCGGTGACTATCCTAGAGGCTATAAACCAGTCGAGCCTTATGCTACTGGAGTCAACCTGACCAGGAGTATTGACAGCGCTCTGAGGAGCAGCTATCTTGCAGCCCGTTGCTTTGCAAGGAGTACATTTACTTCTGACCTAGAGTTGGTGTAGGAGCCATCGGGCTTCAGAAGTGAGTCCAGCTTAGCCGTCCGGTCCCTTTGAAGATCTTTGCATAGCCTCGCCGAATCCTTCTGATCTACCATTTCACTGCAAAAATTTCTATAAGAGACCAGTTTTAAATATTTCACCTTCTTCTTATAGTCCTTTTGCAGCTGACGGTAGGCAGTCCAGTCCGCTTCCAAACGAGATTTAAGGGCTCGATTCAGAAGCTTCCTGGAGTTTTTCCGGAGTTTCGAAAGCTCAGCATTCCACCAAACAAAAGCCAACATTTTGAATTACCAGTCGGGATGACAGAATAAAATCCAACAGCTTATTTCCCCTGAAGTTACACTTGGTGCTCCCCAGATAGTGTTCTGAGCATTGGCGGCACAGCCCACTATTAGTCCTAAGCCATTTGATTCCGCGTATCGTACGACTTCCATCAACTCCCTAGTAGGAGGGGGCATAATAGAATCGTAGGGAAGGTAAGCCAAAACAACAATAGTCTCCACCACACCTCCCCCATAACGGTACTTTATTTTAACTGCAACGAGGTCTTGACAGCAAAATTGTCTTAACGTCGTGTAGTCAACCGCTTTCGGCACAATCATGCAACAACGCGGACGAACCACTCCTTCACAATAGAGGACGGAACCCCACTTAACTCCTTCCAATCCGCATACGCGTCTTTTAAACACCCATGGTTCTTGGATTAAAATTATGTGGGGATTTGTATGCAGTTTCGCATAGCTACTGCATAAGAGGGCAGTAGCCGATTTGCTATGCTGCAAGTTAATTTGTGAGAAGTAATGCTGAACGACATAAAGAATCCAGTAGCGTAACAAGTACGCTTCCCAAATTCAGATAAAGGTGCATGCCGTACCTAGATCATATGACCTTCAACGACTCCGGATCGACACCAATAACCAAACGGGAAGCGTTTCCAAATCTTGGTTTCGATCCCGCCTTAGTATATTGATACGTTCTCCAGTGCGTCGTTTCAAGCCCAGCGTTCTGGGTACGTATTCAGGTGATTATGGCATGAGGCTCCCTTGGTTGCCCAGGGATTGTCATGCTCACCCGCGTCAGTCTTTGAAATTTGCTAATTTGTCTAATGACAAATTAACAGCCTTCAAAGACTGACATTCTAGCCACTGTCTTAGTTTGCCAGTCGAGCGAATAATGGTTGGAGCACTGCACCTGCAAGATGCCATGATCCGCCCTCATCCGCTCCAAACTAGGGGCCTCTTTCGAGGTCCCCATGGCCACCCAGACTTGGCTGTCGATAAAGTCTATCTGTTGTTAAGACAGTAGACCTTTGAGCGGCAACTTGAGCATAGTCACCGCTCGCAGAAGCCAGTGGATTTCCAGGCGTCGTACCCGGTGCACTGCTTGTAGCCGCATTCCTAGCTCCCGTACCAGATGTTCCGCTGGAGCCTTGGGCAAATTGATGTCTGCCCTTGGATCCTTTAGACCGCTCGCTATCGTTCGCTTCCCCTGCCGCTACCGCAGCTACGTTCTTAGTGGCCACCGCAGTCACCACGTTAGACCCACTACTGGGCGTAAACTCACCACTGAATCCAACAAAGCGACTGCCTGAGGCTCCTCGTCCTGTAGCAGCGCAGTCGGTCGCTGACTACTAAGGATTCTTGCCTTTCAGCCTTCCTCCTTTTCGCCTTACTCATTTTAGCCGGAGCAGACACCGAGGCTTCCCCTGTCAAGTTGACCAGATCAGACGGGTCATCATCCGATCTGTTCCTCATGCCAGTTTCAGCAACAGGGGTAGAACATAGCAGAGACGAAACGGCAATTTTCGCAGATGCATTTTCCGCAGTCTTGATTTGGGTTTACACAATGGTATCCACCGGACTTTCTTCCACTGCTTCATCCCGAACCATAGCTGCTCCCGCCCATCTATGCCTTATCCTTTTGATCTGTCTTTTGGGCAGACCGACCCCTGAACCGGGCACTGCTTCTGTATCCATCGGCTCGATTGTACTGCCCGAGCTTGAACTGGGATTAATCATCAGACCAATGGAAGGCATAAGCGGTGCCTGGAGAGGAGCCGTCCTGGTTTCCTCCAAAACGGTACCAAGATTTGCATGGGTTGCATGCACCTCACGGACCATATTAGATTCCACCTGTCCGGCCCCTAAACCAGGCGTAGCCTCAAAGCCCATCGACGTGCTGGTACTTTCCAAGTTTGCACAAGGATTAACCATAATGCCGGCGGACATCAGAAGCTGCGTCGGAGTGTTGCTGCGGTAATGAGCCGTTCCAGTCACCTCGAATCCAGCGTCAGGTTTTGAAAAGGTTTTCTGTACCTCCTGAGCCTTTTCCGATTCTTCTGCTCTTGCTTCGTCATCGCATAGCAACAGGCTCTCCAGCGATTTGCTGATAGAACCAGGCGAGGGCACACCCCCGAAAAGGGAATGTCCTCAACCAGCAGCTTGCTACCTCCGGGGCCCTGATTTTCTACCCCTGTCATATTTGTCTCCAACGAGTTTCGAGCCTGCACATCCATTATTCGAGCCGTTGAAGAGGAACCAGTTTTCGACTGTTCAGGTCTAGATCCGCAGTGTTCCGTTAAAGCAGGGTTACCTCGAGCAGGGTATGGCTTTTCACCACGCACTGACGGTCCTGACTTAGTAGAGGTTAGTGAAGCTAAGCACAAGCTCCTATATTCGCATACCAAGCCCTGTAACCTATATCGCACTTGCCAAAAAATTCGTTCGTGATATAGCATAACTTAACCCCATATATAATGGCATACTCAATAACGTAGCTTTTTTGGTTTTCAAGTAATTCAATTTTTTCAATAGGCTGCGCGAGTTACATCAGGAGCAATAACTTAAATCCAATTGGATAATAAACATAATTGAAAATACAATATGAAATAATGATAAAATACTTATTATTTCTAATCGCTAAAGCGAAATAAACAAAAATTCGCTTGCGTGGATATAAGAAAGTTATGAAAATTAACCACCAGGCGAAGACGGGAATCGAACCCGAGCCTCCCGGATGAAAGTCTAGTGCACTACCCACTAGACTATCGAGGTCGTCAAAAAGTATATAGAACGGTAGTGGTAGTTCCTTTCAATAATACTATTTAGAGAAGATATTTGGAATCAAATCCGGGTCACTTCTCCGTTAGATTCCATGCCCCTAAAATTGTTGCACAGTGTTATTTACTTGTTTTCGTTTTCTATTTTTCTATGTAATCATGCTTAATGTGTGATGTCCGATGGAAAAAACGGAGGTCATAAAAATTCCGGGAAGTGGGAAACTTAATTGTGATCATCATTAAATTTCAAAGGATGTCTAGAAGTCAGGAAGAAGCTAGACGTCCGGAAGGTCGATATCACTTGGGCTTACATCAAAATTAATTATATGTGTGTCAGCTTAACATTCAACACAGCTTGACAACATCAGCAATGATATTTATTTAATATGAGCTCTGTTGAATTTTATGTTATGATATTTTTATAAGTAAAATTACACTAGTTTTGCTTTTAAAATTGTGAATTTTTACTACTGTTATCACTTTTTTAATGTTAATTAATTAAAAAGAAAGTAAAATTAATTCCAACAGCTTTAGTTTATTGCTAATTTTTCTGTTACTATTATTTAAGTTTCTTTGCACAAAATTATTTATGGTTTTATTCAATTTCTAACACTTAAAATAAATTTACAAAAAATAGTTGAAATAATTGACAAAAATTAATCACTTAAGAGTATGGTAAATTATATTTCATATAATAAAATAGTGATAAATGAACCTTCTTTTAAAATAAATTTGTATGTAAATGAATAATAGGAATTTGTGGATGAACAGAAAATATAAAATAAACAAAAAAAAAATTGTTAGTACTTATTAAGTTAAATAAAGAATATATGAAAGCCAAAAGCAAACTTATAAAAAAAAAAAGGAATTAAATAAAAAACAATAACAAAAAAAATGTGATAATGATGTTGAAGAAAAAAATACAATGCACTTATGAATTAGTTTCTAGATCGCAATAAAACTTCAATTTCAGTGTGTTTGAAATAAAGAAGTCAGAATTTAACTTTTTTCAAATATGCAAATAAAGTTCTTCGAAATATTCAAGGATTTAATATATATTTAATAAATAGCTCGAATGACGGGAAAGTCATGAACATGAGTGGTGCGAAATATAGGTAGATTAAAAAAAGAGTGTGAATTATTGCGTAAGTTGTAGATAGTTTCTAAAGATAGGACATAGCCACCTCTTAAAAAAAAGTCTAAACACCCCACGGAGTCAGCTGCGCGATTAGCATTTCAAATCTTTCTCGATACACACTTTAGCAATTTGACAGAGCTTCAATTTAGCTTGCTAATTTGAGAGTTGCTAACAAGTGTCCTCGTCTAAAAGCAGACTAAGCAAACTATTTTGAAGGTAAATTTTACGGTTTTTATCGCTAACGGCGATATGCATGTTAAGCTATTCGCTAACATGCTTATATTTTTTATAATCCTGATAGTTAGGATTCCACATGGTAGCTCTATAAGCTCTACAACTTTTTTAATTGAAATATCTATACATTAAAAGTTAAATAAATTAAAGCAGAAAGTAACTATCGAAAAATGAACAAACAAGAAAAAAATAAACTAATTAAGTTTTTCAAAAGACGTCATAGTTCTTTATTCTATCTGTTAGGAGCTACAGCAATGATTTTGTTTTTAAACTAATTTCTCAAATTTCGTCTTACACTTTTTCTATAATTAATGGCAAAATGACGAGAAAGATAGGGGCTAACACTTCCATATACTCACTTGCCGAACCCAAGTCCATTTTCCAAGGAATCTCATCCTGGCAACCAGTTGGAAAATCTAGGCTATAGCCAGCTCACGTAGTAGTGGAATAAATGACAACCGCAGAAAAAGACTCAATAATGTTTATAAATTCTTAATTTAGTTGCAGAATGTAATTAAAAGTTATTTGTTGTCGTATTTATTAAAAATATTTTGGTTTAAAATGTGTCGTGTTCCAATTTCTTTTGTTAAATATTTCGAAATTTCGTCTTTAACTTTTTCTATGGTTGATGGCAAAATGACGAGAAAGATAGGGACTAATACTTCTATATACCCAATTGCCGAACCCAAGTCTAGTTTCCCAAGAATCCCGTCCTGACCACCAGTTGGAAAATCAATGCACACGTTGTATTGAAACAAATGATAACTACAGAAAAAGACTCAATACAGTTTTAATTTATTTGGGTTTATTGGTTTAGAGGCAGAATTTACTTAAAACCTCTATACTCACCCATAAAACCCAACTTTAGCTTCGAAGGAATCTCGACCTGAAAATCAGTTGTAAATTTCACTTAATCTAATATATTCCGTAAAATATCTTAATATTTTGTCTTTAACTTTTTCTATGTTTGGTGGCAAAGTGAAGAGAAAGATTGGGACTAAAACTTAAATGTACTCACTTGCCGAACTCAAGTCTAATTTCCAAGGAATCTCGTCCTAACCACCAGTTGGAAAATCTAGGCTATAGCCAGCAAACGTAGTATTGTAATAAATGATAACTGCAGAAAAAGACTCAATAATGTTTATAGATTCATAATTTAATGGCAGAGTTTAAATAAAAGTAATTTGTTATGTCGTATTTATTAAAAATACTTGGATGAAATTGTTTGTTTGTGCATGTGTGATATTCCATCATTGCGCCCGTATGAAATTCTAAGAAAAGGCAAAATGTAAACAAACTTGAAATGTTTATTTAAATCAATAATTGCCTATAAAATTTAAGCAAACATACTTATTTTTCTAAATAATATGATTAACAATAAATTAATTAAGTTACTCTAACAGATGTCATAAATTTTTTTGCTATTTGTTAGAAGTTATAGCAAAGGTTTTGTGCATTTTTTTTTTTTTTTTGACTAATTGGTCGAAATTTCGTCTTTAAATTTTTCTATGGTTGATGACAAAATGAAGAGGAAGATTGGAACTAACACCTCCATATACCCATTGGCCGAACCCAAGTCCATTTTCCAAGGAATCTCGTCCTGGCCACCAGCTGGAAAATTTAGGCTATAGCCAGCACACGTAGTAGTAAAATAAATGACAACTGCAGAAAAAGACTCAATAATGTTTATAAATTCTTAATTTAGTAGCATAATGTAATTAAAAGTTATTTGTTAAGTCGTATTTATTAATATTTTGGTTGAAAATGTTATGTGTCGTGTTCCAATTTCTTTTGTTAAATATTTCAAAATTTCTTCTTTAACTTTTTCTATAACTAATGGAAAAATGAAGAGGAAGACTGGGACTAACACTTCCATACACCCACTGGCCGAACCCAAGTCCAGTTTCCAAGCAATTTCGTCCTGACCACCACCTGGAAAATCTAGGCTATAGCCAGCATACGTAGTAGTGAAATAAATGATGACAACTGCAGAATAAAACTCAATGATGTTTATAAATTCTTAATTTAGTAGCAGAATGTAATTAAAAGTCATTTGTTATGTCGTATTTATTAAAAATATTTTGTATAAAAATGTTATGTGTCGTGTTCCAATTCCTTTTGTTAAATATTTCAAAATTTATTTTTTAACTTTTTCTATAATTAATGAGAAAATGACGGGGATGATAGGGACTACATCTTCTATATATCCACTTGCCGAACCCAAGTGTAGTTTCCAAGGAATCTCATCCTGACCACCAGCTGAAAAATCTACGCCACAGCCGGCATACGTAGTATTGGATGAAATGACAGCCAAAGAAAAAGATTTACTTATTTTTATACTTTCAAACTATTTTGAGTTTGTTTTATTAAATAATTTGGTTAACATTAAATTAATTAATAATAAAATGGTCTAACATGCATACATTATTTCAACATAACCTCACATTTCATCAACTTTTTAGTTTTTAACAACTTTTGGGTCACAATAGATTTTCTTGGTTTCATTCCTTTGTTTCATTCCCGCCCATTTTGGTTATTGAATCAGGGTACGGGTGTGAAGTTAACAACGAGATTCCTTGGAAACTACACTTGGGTTCGGCAAGTGGATATATAGAAGATGTAGTCCCTATCATCCTCGTCATTTTCTCATTAATTATAGAAAAAGTTAAAGAAGAAATTTTGAAATATTTAACAAAAGAAATTGGAACACGTCACATAACATTTTTATCCAAAATATTTTTAATAAATACGACTTAACAAATAACAAATTCGTATCTGATGAAATAAACAAATTTCTTAATAGCCCCTGAAGATCCCATTTTTCCGACTTCAAGTCATTGTGGGAGAACTAGATGTGATCAGCGACCCCAAATTAATATAGACCCGTTGGAAAATCTCTCGGAAATTTGGTTAAAAATTTGTGGCCCTATGTAATTTTGGTACTACTTACATTTTTCATTCGATAACTTGCAGGGATGACACAAAATATGCATGAACATAATTAGTGCCACCCATTCTTATTGAATGAAAAAAACGAAATAAAGGGAATAATAAAAAAATTATGCCAATACTTATATCAAAATTTTGTTGCAAATTTCAGTTAAAATTAAATAAAAAAAAAAAATTAACAAAATGAGAAAAAAGTACACGTATGCACAACCATAAAAAAGTAAGCAAATTTTCTTACAAATAAGCAAAACGGTAACCCTGCTTTCAATTGGATTTGTACACCAACAATTTATATAGTAATTATGGATAACACAGTGCAACAAAATTTAAACTTTTGTCTTATGTGTGAGGTACAAGTATTTGGTTTTCTAACGTAATTACAACAACATACGATTCCATTCAAGAATGATAGAAATAAAGATTACGTCCACAGCTGCGCAAATTTTGTTTCGTGCTGCGCATGTACGTCACACCAAAATTTGTATTCAAGTAAACTGTCAAATTTGTGTGTGAAAATGAAAATTATTTTTGTAAAATTATGAAAATAACAATAATTACCTTTTTATAGTTTTAGATATTTTGTGAAAATAACAATGAGACATGTTGCTAATGATTTCTGTGCATTATTTAATGCGTCAATTGTAGAAGTAAAATATTTGCATTTTACAAGGGTGCCATTAAGCTATATGCAGAATTTTTTTTCGATAAACCTACTGATGGCACTCCCTCGATCGGTTCATTTTACTCAAAAAAATATCTGTATAGAATTTCAGATCAATTGGAAACGGTTGCTGTGCACAAAATTGATATTTTATTTTATTATGTTTTTTGTAGACTAAGAAAATTAAATCTATTTATTAATTTTCAAAGTCTTGACTACTGTTCCATGTTTTAGTTTCATTTAAATAATGTATAACAGGATTAAAGAACGTATATATGTAGTCATCACAACAACAGAATATACAGAGACGGGCAAATCAACTGGCCGTTGCGGAATCCGCCACGATTCCTCATCAGTGATCTCAGTGATACTTCTTAAAAAGGTCACGAAATGACCTTAAGATAATGGAGGTAATTGGGATCGACCCTTTGTTTAAAGAGTTTTTGTGGAACTTGAGTTCAAAGTTTAGATAAACTTGAAAAATATTTTGAATTTTTGTTAAAAATTTTGCATTTTAAAATCAAAAAATATTGATTTTTTTTTGAAGTACTAATTGAAAATACTAGCGTTTCTTAGTGTTATACCAAAAATATATTTTTAAAAACCAGTTTGTGTTAAGTGATTAGTATTTATTTATTTTCTATTTCTTATAAATTTTAATTCAGAAATTGCTTAGAATGATTTGAAGAAATTATTTTTTATATATTTCATTATTCAACAGTTCACGGACTAGCAGATCCAAAGGTTTCCGTAAGGGGGTTAACATTTTTTCATCCTTTTTAATTTTGTTTTTATTTTTGGCAGATGATCAAATGCATTAAATTCTTATCAGTAAGGAAGGGGGCTGGGGGAAGCTGGGAGAAAAGTTAGGGGGGCCAAAGTTGATACGCCCATTATCGAGTTCATATTTGAGAATTGGTTTGGTATGGAACAAGAAAGTCTCCATAATAAATTTTATTACTTTAGCTTGATATGATATTCGTAAATATTGGATTTTTGGGAAAATGCCATGAGCACTTTGAGATACGGTCACATTTTATAGCCCACAACTTGACATACATATAAATGCATCTCTACACCAAATTCGACTAAGATCAGACAAACTGTTGATGATTATATAAGGAAAACACATAGATTTGGCAATAATTTGCATGTATGTGTGTGTATGTATTTACGCATATATACACACATTTTTTTATATATATATATTTTCCTTAAACCCCAAAATTACCTATTGGGTCTAATTAAACCTCAAATTCAAAATAAATTGCTATAAATTTTATTTCTTTGTGCTCAGAAAACATTGGCACAAGAAATCATGGAGATCGATTCAGCAAGAAAAAAAAAAAAGCATTGAAAAAAGATATACATGTTTAAACTCAAAATTAGCCTAATTAGGCCCAGGTGCCCATCCTTGGATTAAACCCTCATTTATTAATCCCCAAATACCACTCAAGAATTTTTAGCTGTTCTTGGCTAAAAATTTATAGGGCACGTCAAGTGTACTTGAGCTAAAAGGGGCTTGCTGAATTCGATGTACACTGTGCTACGCCAGGAAATAGAAAAAAAAAATGTGCTATAAAAGTAGCCAGGGCGCCGCTCTTTTTTATATTTACTTACTCTCTAACAATTAATCGTTAAATGAGTGAATATTTTTTCTATATCACAAGATATGTTTTCTAAATTGACATCTGATTTACTTTTGGTAAAGGTAGTATAAATGTGTAAATCGTACGGATTTTGGTCGCTAAATTTGAAAGTGGTGGATGCAAGGGGTAAATAGCTGCATACCCCTCTCCGCATTTTCAAACACTTAAAATAATAATAACTGATATAAAAATTCTATCTATATGAAGAATTTTTAACTTTTATTTGCCCCAAAAAATGTTTCTTGAAACCAGCACTGGCGTACTCTTTCCTTTTTTCATTTTGAACCACTGCTTTTTTTTCAGAACTAAAATAATGTAAATTTGACAATATCAAGAAAAATTTTTTAAATTTTTTATTATTTATTAAGCTTATTTATTACTTTAAATTTTTTTGAATTCATTTTGGGATTGAGCGCGCTATTTTACGTAAGCAATGACTGTCAAATGCCATAGATCAGACAATTTTTAAAAATTTGTAAACTAGTGTTATTAAATAACAATATGATGCCTTTTACAAGCCATAATTTCAAAATTATTCATAGTACAAAAACGTTAAACCACGTTTTAAAAAGATTTCAAGAGTTCTTCTTTTTCCAGAGTTAAGCCTTAGAGCTAAAAGTATAATTATGATATTTTTCAAAACCGGCAATCTTTATTCTATCAAACAAATAACGATTAATTTTCTATTTATAGTAAAGTAATATCTGAAAGAAGCTGGCATTGAATCGAAAAAATAGATAGAAAACAGCAGAGACCTAAACCCTATTGAGAACTATTAGGTAGCTCTAAAAGATATGTGGTAAACTCGAAAAATTAATATGATAACAGAAACTGGGAATAGCAAAATGAAGGTCGAACACTGCCGAGACTTGATAAAATCAATACCACGCCTGTTACCTAAGCATGAGGTGGATACGTCAAACATAAAAATCTTTACTTCTTATTATTTAATAGCTGACATGGCTCTAATTGAAATACTTAAATGTAATAAAAAAATAAATTTTGGAACAATTAGGTACATAATTTAATGTTCCTCATACGAACCGTTAAAAATTAGGCCCATTGCATTGAAATTGAAAAAGTATATGTAAAAGCGGATTCTTGAAGTAAATGGTATGTTTGTCAAATAAAAAGGCTCCAGACTTATTAAAAACGCAATGTTCAAAATACAATTTTCAATTTTTGAAAACAATTTTTGATTTCCAAAATGTATGAGGTGTTAACTTTTATCTGGCCATATGTGTAAATTCTTCCAGGTAAAAAAAAATTATGTGTCTGCGGGCACTCACAGTAGAAATGAAACTCTGTTGTTTATTTGAAAATTATTAGAAAACATTTATAACAAATTCTGCTGAAGTTTTTGCAGTATACTTCCCTCTACTTTGTTGTTGCTTTTCTTCTGTTGACACTCTTTGCACTTATCGACACAGACACGACGTAAAGAGTAAAGTTCCGCGATATGCAATCAAGCAGACGCAACTATGTCGGCGAGAAGTCGTGTCTCTGCATGATTGTATCCAGCCGATCCCCATATCACAACAGCATAACTTCGTTTCTTATTAGTTTCGTATGAGTGCAACAACAACGCTTCAAAAATTTTACAATAAACTTTTTTTGAGAGATTTAAGGTTAATGTAGTTTTGTATTTAAATATAATTTGTATATCCTAATAAACATATTTAATTTTCATTTCATAGCATTTTATTTTAATTTCGGTTTCATTTGCATTTTAGCTGTATTTATCTCATTTTACGGCTTCACTAGTACTCTGCGATTTTCTTCCCGATTTGGCTGTGGAGAGGATCCTACTTCCAGAACTCTGTGAACGTGGTGACAGTTCAGAATGATGTTTTTGAGGTAACGAAGAGGAACTAGAACTTGCACGCAGATCTTTTGTTTTAGTGCTGCTTACATTGAACAGACTGTTTGCCTTTTTTTCAGGTGCTAATTTAACTCGTTTTTGGTAGGGAAAGGGAGCCGTCTTCACTTGTGGCGGTGATAACTCTCTTTTGGTGGCTTTAATACCAAACGCTCTACCAGTTTTTTTCTTTAATGAACTTTTTTCTTTCAAACGCTTTTCCGCTTCTTTGGATGCTTCGTCCTCGTTTGTTTCTGGTGGATCTTGTAGGGCCAAAAGGGAGCTCTTATTTCTACTTATTCTCTTATATCCTTCATAGGTGATACTTTTGAACTTTGTTTCCCTTATTGCCCACAACGCCGCCGCGAGATTAGCAATTACTGCTGTCGAGTTTTTCACTTTGCGTTTTATTTGCTGCAATGACTTTAATATTTTTTATAAACAACATTAACTGTTAATGAGAATAATTTTTAGAAGTTACCTTTTGATCCTTTTCAAAAATAGTTAATATGGATATAACTAAAAATGCCAAAAATATAATCACAAATGAATATAACAACACCGAGTCAAATGTGCCAACAGATTCCAAGTCGCTTTCGAAGATGAAGCTGTATAATTTTGAAAAACCGTTGCAGATTTTCTGTGTGTACTCGCAGGTATTACATATACCGAAATTTGACCAATAATGCAATTCCAAATCTTTGGTTTCCATGATTTGATTTGACGATACAATTTGAAGTGTAATATGTAAACTTTAGTTCGAACTCTGAATATAAAAAAATGTGTATTTTGACATTACATTTAAAAAAATGAAGATTTAATTGCTCAGATTCAAAAATGAAAGTGTTTTCTGTTTGGGAGTTAATTTCTCAATAATTATTTTCTACTTTATGTGCTATCTAACAGATTGGGGGGGGGTTAGGGTTTGTTAGTTAAATTATCAGTTATTTGACTTTTTCAACTATCATTTAGTTACAGTTGAAATAATTTCAACTGTTACTAAATAAATTTAATTTGGGCATACTGTTTAAAAATATATAAATAAATAATAATAATGTAAATAAAGGAACTTTTTCCACTGACACCATATCAGAACATCAACATAGAGCACAAAGTAAGTGCTGCTTTAGAGCAGCCACATTTTGGAGTTCTTCGCGATGTAGCCTTTCTCATTCATTTTATTAATTTCTTTTAAATATATTAAATTTTATGAATTTTTTATATTTATAAACGATGGATATGTTAAGTTGGAGTGGCTGTCGAGAAAAACACTTAGGCCTGAACGGCCCATTGTGATACCATATAGTTGGGCCCACAGTTTAACACCGGATCCGAACGGCGGTGTGTCAATTTTTTATCAACTCGGTGGTTTTGCCATTACCAAGCAAGGTGTGTACTTGTACACTTTCTTATAATTCTCATACACTTCATATTGACAATGAATATAAGAAAGTTATAAGAAATAATCACCAGACCAAGACGGGAATCGAGCCGGATCTCCCGAATGAAAGTTTAGTGCACTACTCACAAGACAATCGCGGTCGTCATATCGACATAGTGACTCTGCAAGTATCCTTGTGACAATTTTTAGAAGTGGGATAAAATATCTTTACGTTTGTGTTAGTTAATATGGTATTTGAAAATTTTAAAATTTTGTTTTATTTTAGGTCTGAATTTGGTTTGAATTTTAATCCGTGTTTGCCCTAAAATTTTGATTTTCTTTTGGTCTTTATTTAAGATCCTTCTGGTCTGAGTTTTAGTGTAACACTTAGTTTAAATTGTGGTCAAAATTGTGCTCAGACCAGCGTTTACTCAGCGTTTGATCTGGTTCCTGGTCTAAATTTTGTTGAATTTGTATTTGGCGTCATTTTAGCCTCAGTTTTAATCTAACTCTTAGTTTAAGTTGCGGTCGAAATTTTGGTCTGAATTGGCTAGATTTTGATATGAATTTTGGTCCGAAATCGGTTTGAATTTTGTTTTAAATTTTGGTCTGAATTCGGCGGGTTTAGTCTAGTTTTTGTTTATTTTGAGTTAACATTTTTTGGTGTGAATGTGAATATTTATCAGATATTCCCACTGTTATTGGCCTGAATTCTGGGTTGAATTTTAAATTGATTTTGGTTTGGATTCGGTCTGAATTTTGGGTTTTTAGTCTGAGTTTTGATCTGAATTTGACCTTATTTTTTTTTTTTTTGCTGGAATTTTCGTCCGATCCTTGGTCTGAACATAGTTTTTTTTTAACCAGTTTTTGCCTGATACCCAAAAGCGTGTTCGGATCCCGTTGAAATTTAAAATGTATTGGTTTTTGGTCAAATTAAGATATATTTAAATATTCATAAAAATGGAGTGCTTAGTTCTGGAGTTGTTAGATGGTAAACTCACCACCAGGCCGATATCAATAGTGATACCGATGCTAAGAGTAATATGAATATATATTTTGAAAATTCGTTTCCAAATCAACTGTTATCTTACTTTAATTTTTTTTCTGGTTTTTGTTTTGTTTCATCAACATTTTTTCTCAAAGGAAATCAAAATTTCCTTCAAATTGTTTTCTCAAAATAGATTATTTAACATGTCAAGTCATAGGTCACATATATGAAGTGATATGCTTGAACAAAGTGCTGATAAGTGAACATACCGCCCGGGAAATAATGAGTAAATCAATGTTTTTTTCTGAATTTGGTCTAGATTTTCGATCTGAATTTGGTCCTTTTCTTGATTTTACTTCGATCTTCGAAATTTCAGCCTAAATTTCTATCCGATTTTAGTTTGAATTTTGGTCTCAGTTTTGCTCTAGTTATCTTTCAACCCTTAATGTCCGAGAGCAAACCGATTAAAAACCAAGAAATCTTTAATCACACGTCTTTATCGTCACAAATTCAAACAGCAAATGGTATTATCGACTTTTTTTTTTTTGATGTGTAAACATTTTAGCTCACGGTATGGGCAAAATTTCAAATGTGTAAAATGTAAGAATAACTGTATCGTAAGATGTAAGATAACTGTAACGTCCAGTTCCTCTCTCGCTCACACTACTGCGCGGCATGACTGTGCTACTCTAACCAACAAAGAGAAGAAAAGAAGAGAGGGAGAAATTAAACTACGAGCGGAGTTTGTTTGTTTATGTTTCGATCAATTTACTCACTCATATATGTACATACGCAAACAAAATGTGTGTGTACATTTATTCGTGGCAAAATTATTTGCTGGTGTTAAACGTGTGGAGATCGACTATACCATACAAGCAGAGAAGTCGCCGTAGCAAACACAAGCGTTTGATAGGTTTTGAATTCGGTTAGTTAGATTGGATTGAAATTAAATATTTTTTAAAATATAAAAACAATACAAAATGATAATAAAGAATCTAGGTTTCAATAAATGTATAAACAAAATGTAGTAATAATGATAGCAAACCACGGCATTATAAAAATTTTGCTTTGTACATTAACCTTAGAAAGGCAACACTTTTTTTATCTATGTAAATAGCAAAAATGTTAAACAGAAAAAATCAAACTTATTTATTATAAAATCAAAGAAAATACAATGGTTATTATTTTTATTAAATGCAGTTAAGGCAAATCTCTTTGCGGGGCTTTTAAAAAGTAGTGGAGTGACTGGTCACCCCTGTTGCCTTTCTAATATGTGCGTATGTGTGTACAAATTCATATACCTATACGACGTTATGTAAAATTTTCAAATCTAATAAAATTTCAAATCGACAAGAAGAAAAACTTAAAGCGCGGAAAAAATATGCAATTGCAGTTGCGTATATGCGAGCATATCATGCCCGATGCATTGAGTAAAAGAAAAATGATTCAACTACAACATATCAGCCCTATTCACGATTTGGTGCAAATGCAAAATATTTCTGTTATCACAACAAATACATACGATATGGAACAAAAATTTGCATTTGCATTGATGCAAGGCCATTTGCAATTTATAGTGAATTGGGCTATTACATATATATAAAAGATAATGATATCTAATAAATTTTTAAGTTTATAAAAGAATTCTTTTAATTTAAATTATTTACCTAAGCATATAGATTATACATCAAATCCCTATAAATGGCTATACATATGTGAGCTTATGTATATGGTATTCAGTTGGTTTAACTGTTTACACATCAAATATCTTGCGTGCCTTGCACGCATCCATTGTTTTTTTTTTTAAGTTTCTCTCTTCGCGTTAGAATAACTGTGATAGCGATTACGTTTCTTTTTTTTTCCGGTAACTTTTTTTATCTATATTAAAATATACTTCTTTGTTGTGCGTATACGTATCATTAGGACTTAATGAGTTAATTTTCGGCCTGTATTTTTGGTGTGAACATTGATAAAATTTTTGCACGTTTTTTTTTATCTAGGTCTGGGTTTTGGTCGATATTGAGTCTGATATTTATACCTTAATTTAGTAAAATCAGTGGCCAAAACGAACCAGTTATTTTATGACTTTTATTTTATTGTACAAAAATAAATGGTCACCCCTATTTTCAAGCGAACGGCTTGAGCAATTAAAAAAAAATGATGCCATTCGTTTCAGCTAATAAAAAAATGACCAAAGTAGGTATAAAAATAGATAGGCTTTGGGGTATGAAATATTAAAGTAAAGGGGATCAAAAAAATTCTGAAACCATTAGAAAGGTCTTTTCGTGTACTTTTCTAAAATGTATTGTACTTTGTATGGTCGATGCCATATCCATCGTATCCATGGATATGGAATGAAGCAGATCCCTATGTATTGTATACCGTTGAAAAGGTCTCAACGAGTACTTTTCAAAAATATTTAACACCATGTATCTTCGGTATTTCGTTAATTAGTTATAAGAGTTGACCATTTATTTTTGTCCAAAAAAATAAAAAAAAATAACTGTTTTTTTGCCCGACAAAATAAAAGTCAAATATAACTATTATTTCTTGCCAAAAATCATAAAGTCAATAATTTACCGTTTTATTTAGCCTATTACGAAAAAGTCATGAATTTAAAAGTCATACAATATTAGTGAAATTTAGTCGGTGAGGATCACAACCGTACATTTGAAGATTCCCTACGACTATTTTTTGTGGATGACTTTTTGAGTTGAGAAATGGAAAATAACAGTTATTTTCCGTCCCTGCTTTAAACATCTTGCTGAAACAATAAATATTATCTGATTTAGAAATTATTTTTGCGTTATGCTTGTATTTATAAATACTAATAACAGAGCTGTGGAATTTGAATAAAATTTTGGATAAAAAATTTAACAAATCCTAATTAATGGTCAAAATTTCGCAACTTCCAAGACCCTTTTGGAACCTGAAGATATTATCTGATTTAAAGGATTTGTTTCCACTATTGTTCACCTGGATGTGTAGAAACTTAACTATGCTGACTTTTTAATTTAACGTAGTTTTTGGCTATTTTTCGTGGCCAAAAAATGTTCCTATATATGCTTAATTTTGTTACATACTGTATATCGTAAGCAACAAAGATGTGACTCTCCAAGTTACGATTACGTTCACGGTTGCCATTTTTAATAATCGCCGGTTACGATTATTGTCTTTAAATTAATAAGCAGTATTTTCAGAATGTGCACAATATATTATATTTAAGAATACTCTATTCAAAAATTTAGTTGATTACATTTGCGAAATTGAAAAGAAAAATGGAAAAGAAAATACCTATGTATTTTTAAGGGTCAATTACAATTTTTCATGCTTTAAATTATAAGACCGGGTCGACACTATAAATCCATTAGTCGGCATTCCTTACGTTCCTCAGAAAAGAAAAGTTATTAGCAATCTTTTCTAACATGTATATCATCTCTACAGAAAAATTGGTTTAACTTAATTGAAAAAAAAAACCAAAAAGAAAATGTTAATATCAAAATTAACAACTGATAAATTTTTGTGCATCTGTAAATTTTTCAATGTTGGCATATTTCTCAGGCTAGTTTGTATAAGCCCTGCGGTGGAAAATATCAGTTCTGAGGGCACTGTTGCTGGAGCGAATGAAAAAAAATTTTAAGAGGGGAAATAATACACTTTAAAATAAACAAAAGTCAAGTTCAGAGAATTTTGCCAACAAAAGAAAAAATTCAAGATTGTGCAACGAATAAAATGTATCATTTACTGACATTGATTCACTGGTTTTTAAGTTGTTTACCCTTGCACTCAAAAATATTTTAAAATATCACTGTACAACAAAATGAGAATATAAAATAGTATCTGAGATGTGCCCTAATTTTCCTGCAGTATTTTTGGCCGGTAATCACGGATCTATAAAAATCATCGAAATTGCATGATTCATGCAGAAAAGCAAAAAAGAAAATTTTCATCCATGAACACCTTATCAAATTTTCAAAAAACAAAGGTTTACGGATATACCCGAAACCTGACCCGAAAATTTTTTATAGATTCGTAATCAACGGATACTAGTTTGTGGTTGTACATTGTTATTACTCAAGCATTAAATATTTCCCATTTGACGGCATCGAACGGTTTGCTAAAAGCATTTAAAACCAGGCATAACATTGACTTCAAATTTTTAATGGGAGAATCTCAAAATTTCGGAATATTTGAAAACCTTTTGGAACCTGCAGATATTATCTGATTTCAACCTTGTTTTACTCTTGTGTTAGTTCCGATGAGTAAAAACTTTTCGATTTGATGCCATTCTTGGCTATTTAACGTTTCCCAAAAATATATTCTTTTATAAAAGTCACATGTATAAGTGCTTACATAATACATATCGCGTCTTCCATTCTTTTACTAAAAAAATAAAACCTTTATAATCGGACCACCACGTAATCGGGCCGTTTTTGATTTGTCCCGGGAGGTGTCACAATTAGCAGATTTGACTGTATTATTATTATCAATTTCCAGTGCTTTTTAAATATATTTCAAACTGTTTTAACTTATTTTTAAATTTTCAATACAATATTTTTACATTATTTAAACTTAATTTAAAACCTGCTTGGCTTATTTGTCTTATCCGATTCTCAATTTTACATTCAAAATTCTCTTTTGAAGTTTTTAAATGAATAACCAACTGAAGATTTTTTAATCTGGAGCTGTTGTTCGAAAACATTTTGGATATTTTACTTCACTTATCCACGTGTCGCGCTATACAGAACAGTCCGGACTGTCTGTTTCGGGCACCGATCAGTTCGCTATGCGGATGCGCCCCTTGGGCGGGTAAGTGGGTCCGTTTATGTCGTAATATTGAGATAAATAACGGTATTAGTTCCAAAATAAAATTATTGTATTTTTAAATAAAATAGACCGTTGAAATGATTTCGTATAAAAATATGATTCTTTTAATAAAAACAGTAATTTTTTCTTATAAAAATGCTATTTTTCTTATAAAAATTATATTCTTACAGTAGTAATGTACTGAAAATTATGCAAAATATGCTTTATAACATCATTAGTCATATATTTGAATAAAACGGACATCAAAAATAAATTTCTGGGCCTTAAAAATAGTAAAAATATATATAAATATATAAAAAAATTGTAAGACAGCGCCTTCTAGCGTAGGTCTTATGTAAAAAAAAAACATCAAAAATGAATTCCTCGACCCCAAAAAACAGAATAATTGAAAGAAATAAGCATTATTTTATCAAGTTATGGGCTTATTTTTCCCCATTAGACAGCGTTCCAAATTCATCAACTTTAACAGTGAATAAAAAAAATTGAGCACTAAACTAGAAAAATCCCTTGGAGGTTTTGTTATGGAAGAGGTCAACTTTCATTTCCTTTTGGTTTCATCCCATTCCTATTTTGGTTGTTGCACTGTGTAACTAACACATCTCTAATGGCCGTTTTTGTGTTTTGCTTTTCTTTTTCAATATTGGCAGTTCACAATAGAATTTGATGTAGTTAAACAACTTGTTAAGTATAGGTAGATCTAGCTTAACATGAGTGTTAAGAGAAATCGTGCTAAACGTTCAAAGGAACTAGTCCAAAGTTACTAAAACTTACGTTAAAAGACAACAAAAAAAAAATGTTTTTTGATTTTTCATATATTTTTTAATTGACTATAACCACTGAGCATATAAAAGTATAGAGACCTCAAATAGCCAAAAAAGTTGTTTCACTAAAAACTTGTAGCCTGACTCCCAATCGTGCTTCAAAGCACTTCGGTAGCATACCAAACACAATATTATGTTTGCTTCATTTCAATGTTACGCATAGTCGTCATTTGAAATTATCAATCATTCTGTTTTAGACTACTGAAGTGTAGGGATGTGCAACTGGAAAGAAAGATCTATTTTCGACTTTTGGATTAATCAGAAATTCAAAGTCGATTAATCGACTTTTTAAGCTCATGAAAATCGATTAATCGATTTTTTTCGAATTTTCGTTGCATGGAATAAAAAAAAAAGAAACAAAAGAATTTTGATATGAAATCTTTATGTATTTCTTTTTAATTTTTATTGAATGGAAAATAAAATAAGTAAGTTAAAGTAAATGCTTTTTTTTTTAAATGACCTTAGTGCAACCAGCCACTTGTTTATGTATTTATACATACCACTACTGTCCAAACCCCGTTTTTTTTTTTTTTGCATGAAGTTGTAGAAAAGAGATATTTATCAGAAACTTTACAAATAGTCACCATGGACTCCAAGTTAAGTTTTAATATGCATATCAACTCCTGTGTGAACAAACCTAAAAGTGCTTTTGGGTTTATTAAAAGATGGTCCAAAGAATTTAATGACCCATACACAACTAAAACGCTATTCACTTCACTTATTAGACCCATTCTCAATATAATTGCTACATAAATAAAATTGAGTCTGTCCAAAAACAATTTCTTCTTTTTGCATTAAGAAGTTTTCGTTGGGATCCACTTTTGAATGTTCCAGGGGCATCGGTTAAAACTTATCAATCTACCTACATCAACCCTTAAATACCCACTGGTCACTGCATTGTGCACTGCACTGTGCCGCCATTTTACGTTTGCCATTTAAAATAAACATCTGATCTTACTGTTACTAAGTTTTCTTTATCGATACGTATAAATAAGAATGGAAAAATGACAACTGTCGTACAGTTAAAGTTATTTTTAGCTCGAAAAGCATGTTTTGCAAAAATTTTAAACAACTAACTGAAAAAAAGGTGTTTTATTTTCGAATTTAGTGTAATAAATATATTGCCGTGTGGACAGATTTGTGTCAGATAACACCGAATAACTGTTTTTAAAAATTATTGCGAATTATTTTAATTTATTCTCCAGATATTCGCCAAAGGTTACTACAGAGGTCAACCATGTAAATTAAAATAACTGCACCTTAAACTAATTTATTTGAAAACACGTAGAACAAACGTTGTTCGGAATCACAAATACTACTTCTGGGTATATTATTAATTGAAATCGGACGTATTGGGCTTTTAAGGGTTAATAAGCAGAAGAAAAATGCTGAATATAACGTTTTTAATAAAGCATTTAACAGGGGTTTTAAAATCTCAATATTGACTTTCCATTGGAAAGCCAACGGAGTAACGTTAGGTTAGGTTGGAGTGGCAACCTTCTGCTTGAATGCACACTTAGGCTCATTGTGATACCACAGTACGGCGCGACTCCCCCATTTACGGATTGGAGAACCATGAGGATTCCATAATGAATCTGGCTATGTCCTTAATATTTATGGATGATAGCTCGGACAGACTAGTTAAGAAAGGTGAGCCCAGGAGTTTTAGTCTCCTCCTGACCAGGGATGGGCATTCGCACATGAAATGGAGGACAGTTTCTTCCTTCTCCTCAGAGCCGCAGCCCCGATAGAAATCATTGAATGGCAGTCCTAGTTTTGCAGCATGTCTCCCCATTATGCAGTGTCCCGTGAGCACCGAAGTCGTAATGCTGATGGAGTTTCTGCTAAGATTGAGTAGCTGTCTAGTCCGTCTATTGTCCATAGTGGTCCATGTTAGCCTGGTAATACCACAGGTATGCTCCGCTACCCAGGATCGGAGTAACGTTAAAGCATTAAAAAAAAACTTTGCTTATGCAGGACGAACTATGCTCAAAAGGACGAACTATGCTCAAAATGATTCTTTTCGTGGAATATGTAGATATTTTATCGAACATTATAACTTATTTGCCATTTCCGATTCTTTACTAAAACATACTTATTAATTATACTTAATAGATGAGCAACTGATGATTTTATATCTGTAGTTGTATTAAATACCAATTGGGATAAACGCAATTCATTCCACCTTTTTCGCGTAAGCAATGCAATCCGATTGTATCGGTCACCGATCTGTGCGTTTTGCAGATGTCCCCCTCGGTCGTATTGGGCGGGAGGGGGGTCCGTTGGGGTTCGTCATTATTAAAAAAAAATGCAAAAATGGGTTAAATCGGATAAGTTCCACTCCCACTTCTCATATAATCTAATCTCGGAATGAATATATCTTGTAAAGTAGCATAGATAGAAAGCTTAAATCTGGTGATATATTTTAACTATAGCGAAAACAGAAAAAATCGGTCAACTAAAATCTCACAGGAGGTCCTAGGGGTGAGATTTTAGGGGTTATAACCCCCCGACCCCTTACTTATTCCGGTGGTATTATTTGACATTTATTATTTGTCTTCGTATGTGAATTTTGTGCGAGTGAATGGGATAGCTTATGGATATGTGAAGTATAATAATACACAGTAGTCTGAATAAGGAGAAAAATATTATAGAACTATTAATTTTGAAATAAAATGTCAAAAATTACTAGTACCTAAAGCTGGACATGCATGTACTACGAATCCACAGTTGGAAGAATTTTGCAAAACTTAAAATTAATGTGAAAACTGAATTGGTAGTTTTTAAAAAATTTTGCACTAAAAGTCGAATCCATATTGTGTTATTATGCACCTACAATTTTATTTCAATGATAATAGCTCGATTGAAGTAAAACCAAATTCTTGTTCATTAATCTTTTGTCTGTACTCCGGTGTCAAAAACGACATTACCAACAAAAAAAGAAAAATAAAAAAACGAACAAAATAGATATCAATAACTAAGAGCTTATTTCTTCAGGAATGCGTTCTTTAACTATTTCTCTCCTTAAAAAAAAGAAAATAACTGTGGCTAGCCAGGGGGAATTACGGCACCGACAATTATATTATTTAAATTTTTTTTGCGCAAATGATGTATGGATACATATAGAAATTGAAAAATTTATTTAATTTTATTTTTTCTAATCCTAAAATACTAATGCCATTTTTTTTATACGTAAATACTAATTCTCGAATTGAATCGACTAACATGTATTTAAATCTGATTTTTTCGGTTCCTAGACATCAATTGTCAACAAATGTTTTTTATTTACTATTATTTTAATATGTTGTAGGTAAAAATAAAACAAAAGTTTTGCCGTTTTGAGTTTTTCGGTTTAAAAATTAATTTTTAAAAGATACTGAGAGAAAAACTGTGCTACAAAATATAAACGTTGTTAGTCGAATAGACTATCATTAATGCCCTAGGGCATTAATGACCATTACAATTTTGTATTTCAAATGGTTGAATCCCCTATTTTCAACTATTGTTCATCAAAAAAGGTCAAGACTCGTCACGGCAAGGTAGCGCGAGAACGTATATACTGGTATTTTATTTTTCGTTTGTTCTTCAGAATTCCGTTGTGTAAAGTGGTCGTATCGGTTTTAGTTGAATAATGGTACATTGTAGAGTGTAGAGTGCGTTTGGATTTTTTCAACTTTTAGTAAGTATGTGGCAGCTTGTTGAAGAATTCGTAATTTTTACTTTATAAAAATAAAGAAAGAAAGTAAAGAGGTAAATTAGGTTTCATATCCGGCGTTGTCCGTCCGTAAAAATTAAAGCCCAGTTACGGTTTGCCGCGTAAGGTAAATTTTAAAATAGCAACATTTCATTATCTACAATTTTAAAAGAGCCAAAATGAGGAAATCGTACTACTATTTATTTAAAGCCCTAGCGGGCAATAAAAACTTAAGTGGGGACAACTTGCAACCGATTTTTTTTTGGAATTCATATGGGAGTAGGTCAGTGATGAAGAACATGGCGTGGTCTGAGCACAGGGCTGAGCTTCAGGCTACTCTGGGGGTCAGCGGGTGACGGATAGCTGAACGGCCGGCAGTTATGCCGGCTAACTGCGAATATCCAATAAGCAGTCCCCGACCAAGAGCGGCAGAGATGGAGGGTGTGTCTTAAAAGGCCACAATAACCAATGAAGTTTTGCGACAGGACGGGCAGGCACCGTCCTTGGAGTAAGTGCTCCCCATTCTGGGTGGCATCGTGGGACAACGTGCAGAATCCGGAAATGTGTGTCACGCCACTAACATACCCGATGACTTAGCAATTAGTTCTAAGGTGCGATGTTTTTGACGGATACATACGTCTGGATATATCGTGAACCACGGAAGCGGAGCGAAGAAGCAAACTTTCATGTAAACATGGACGTTAAGATCTGAGACCAGTAGGATCTTGACGTAATGGAATACTGGACGACTATAACTGGAATGGATGAACCCTAGGCTGACAACTGTGGTATTCGGTTACCTTAGTAAGCGGAGTGAATTCCAGCAGAAACGGCTCTCCGGTTACTGTTACAGTTGCCCCCGTCCCGTTAAATCCTTGGCAGGCCTTTAGGTACGTTCGAGGTCCATCACCATTAAGTTGGTGGTGCAGGTTTCGCTTGAGTTTTCTCCCGAATCCGTGCTGACCTGGCACGGAACGCAGACACTCATAAGGTACTGCGTCAACCCTTGCGTGGCCTCCCTGCTTGCATAGATAACTTTGATCAGCTTTGAAGAGGAGGGCTCTTCCACACCAGAGGTCCAACAATTAAATGTGGAACTCTCGAAACAGACGGAGGCTGCAGTCATAACACCAAACACTATGGCGACTATGAAGATAAAAGCGGCGGTTACCATGTCTGGCTCTGAGTAAGAAACCTGGCGATGGCGTTATTCTGGAAGGAGCAGAGGACACTACTACTCCAATAGCAGCACAACCTAGCGCAGCCCTACAAATGAAGCTGAATAGGGCAGCAGCGAAAGCCAGCTCTATCTTGCTCGACACTACTACATCTCACCTTGGAGAAGAGCAACAAAAGCTGACAGCAGGTGGCGAGCCGAAGAAGGTAGCGGCAAAGAGGACACCAGCGCTGAAGGCAGAGCAACAAGCAACAACGGCACCTGAAGTGGAAGCCAAACATGGGAGCTTGAAGGAGATATTTCGAGAACTAGGCCAGGAAGTCGACGGACTGATGCAGTACTGTGGAAGCAAACCAAACGCGCATCAGACGGTAAAAAACAGCTGCAGTATCGGATACTCGATACTTTTGGAAAATATTTATTTGAAAAACTGAAATATTGCTATACAATATTTAAAATTGTGGATCATTTTACAATATTTTACAGCAATCAATAATATATTTCAAAACGCTACTGCACAATTAATCAAAATATTTCAGTCCATATTGCAATATTTCAATGTATGACAATATTGCAGTACAGTATTGAAGTTCTATAAGATATTTCCGGCCATGAAACCTTTTCATTAAAATAAAATATTTTTAACAAGCTTTAATCTGTTGATTAGTTTTCCTTCTGTTATAAATTTTCTAGCGATTTGCTAAATAAAATTAACGTCAGTACTATATGATTCACGTGTTTCCAGTGGAAATATCTCAAAAACATGATTTATTGGCGAAAAACTAGTGTTGAGTAGTGCAAACTGTAGGCTCTACCATATTGTATCCCAATGGGCCGTTCTGGCCTGAATGTTTTCATTGACAACCACTTAAAAAAAAGAGTAATTTGTCTCTTTAAACGAGTATTCGATACAAGTACATATTCGATACAAGTAATGAGTAAAAGTATCGATACTATGTGGGTATCGAATCAACACTAGCAGCAAAGGCTGTGTTCAGTGGCCCACAATCAGCGAAGAGGCAAGCCCAAAAAAAGATAGTAATGAGCGAACCATTGCAAAATCACCAGAGGCGAAGAAAAGGCGTGGTATAACGCTAATACAGGCGAAGGCAACGGTGGACACCAACGCGAAGAAGGAATGGACAACGGTGCAACGGAATCAGAAGCAGGTGCCAAAAGCAATAACGAGGGCGACGACAAAAGTGAAAACGAAAGCTATCCGGCCCAAAGCAGACAAAAGGAGACAGCACATCGTACGATAACATAGCGAAGAGCTCAAACCCTTAGGATTAGGAGAAGAGGTGAGAACAATTTGACGGACAGCTAAAGAGGAACTGTTACTAGAACTCTAACGGTCCAAAGGCACGAAAGCATCTTCGTATCAGGCGGCGATTGAAGGCGTTCTTAAAGAAAAGGCAACAGTCAACGTAAGGACGCACATGGTAACACTTCAGTGTAGATTCCTTGTTGCTGAAGCCACAACGAAGACGGAAATTTGCGACGCACTGCAGGAGCAGTCGGGCATCAAACGACCAGCAGAGGAAGCCATCAGAAACGTGAGAGCAGCGTATGGTGGGACGCAGACGGCATTAATTACCCTACCAGCAGAAGAAGCTAAAACGGTATTAGCCGTTAAGCAATTCCGTATCGGTTGGGCTCGTTGCCGAATAACTGAAATGGTATCTCCCACAAGATGCTACAAATGCTGGGGCCATAGGCCATTTTGCTGCTGCATGCAAAGAAGTGGATAGAACGAGACTATGCTGGAAGTGAGGGCAGACCGAACACTTTGCGACTAACTGCTCAAACAAGGAGGAGTGCGCATTATGCAATGGAGCACACTATGCAGGCAGCGCGAAATGTCCGCGTTTCAAAGAAGCGGCCAAAAAGAGAAGATCATGAAGGTAGTATAATCTCAACCACTGCGCTGCTGCGCAGGATCTTCTATGGCAAAACAAAACGGAGCTAAAAATCGATGTAGCGATACTAGCGGAACCATACACCAACGTGAATTCACACAGTTGGTTGTCGGACGATACAGGTAAAGCTGCGATATGGACAATCGGGGATAAAACACCCCAGAGCAAAATGGCGGTGAAAGAGCCAGGCTACACATGGGCAAAACTGGATGGAATATATCTTTTCAGCTGTTACGCACCTCCTTGCTGGACGATTGTCGAAATCGAAGACATGATGGCATCACTCACGAAGGAAGCGCAGGGTAAGCACCCTATTATCATTATTGGTGACTTCAACTCATGGTCCAAGACTTGGGGCAGCATTCGTACCAACACAAGTGGTAGAGTGCTAGAAGAGAGCCTCGCAACACTTGACCTGGTGCTGCTGAACGAGGTAGGCCGTTACACATTTGACACAGGCAGGGGCACGCCGATCATTGATCTTGCTTTCGCCGATAGTGCAACAGCAAACAGAGTCAGCGAGGTATACACACATAGCGACCATCATACAATCCTGATAGACGTAAAACAAAGGGGAGCATGAAATGCGCCACAAGTTCGTAAGGCCCAACAAACTGGACGGAAAAGGAAGGCGTTCGACGAGGAAGCTTTAAAAGTTATTTGGAGTGACGATTCGATTGACGACGAATCAGCAGCAAACATGGCTGGACAGATAGCCAAGCGGATTAGCAAAGCTTGCGACGCATCAATGCCAAGGCGTACTACTGCCAACTTCAGAAGACCTGCTTACTGGTGGACAGAGGAAATAGCGGAAGCGGTGTCACAAAGCGCGCAGAAAGGCGCAGAGAGCCCGCGCCAGACCCAACATCGAAGCATTGCAGGAGGAATACAAGATGGTCAGAGCAGCCCTCAAGGCGGCGATAAACACTAGCAAAACCAGGTGTTTCAAAGAGCTCCGCGATAGAGCGGATATGGATCCATGGGGCCAAGCATACAGAATGGTGATGCGGAAGTTCAGGGGACCAAGAGCACCCCAACCTACGTGCCCTATACTGATGCGGCAAGTTGTGGTGACGCTATTTCCCCCACAAGAGGAACTGGAAGATATCGAGACGGATGGTACACTGCAGACTGCACCATGCGTTACAAGTGACGAAGTCTTGTCAATTCTGCAACGAATAGACGACAGCAAAGAGTCTGGGTTAGATGGAGTGCCAAATGTAGCCCCCAAGGCGGCAGTGAAAGTCAGACCAGCCGTTTTTGTGGAGCTATGCAATGCCTGCTTAAAGGAAGGAGTTTAAAAATGCTTTCAACTCGGCGAACTGGAAGCAGATCATGCGGGCACTGGAGAGCTACGATGTGCCATTATACCTACGGCGCATTATCGGTAGTTACTTCAGCAACAGGCGACTCCTATATGACATGGATAGTGGGATACGCAGATGACATTGCGTTGGTGGCAGTATCGAAGAGACTGGAAGATTTGTAGTTAGTTTGCAATGATGGAATTTCCAGAGTGCGACGATGGTTAAACGCAGCGAAATTGGAATTAGCAGCCCAAAAAATAGAAGCCGTGCTTTTGAACACAAGGAAAAAAAGAGAGCAGCTGAAGGTGATTGTGGGAGAGCACACCATAATATCTCAACCTCACATCCGATATCTAGGAGTGCTCATAGATACTAGGATGTCTTTTAAGGACCATCTTGCGGCGGTCAGCAGCAAAGCGGCGAAAATAAACGGCGCACTAACGCGCATAATGCCAAACGTTGGAGGGCCACGCGCGAGCAGAAGGCAGCTTTTGTCCATTGTGATGGACTCTGTAGTGTTAAATGCAGCACCCATTTGGGCAGGTGCAAAGAAGTCGCACATGAAGGAGGTGCTAGCCGCCCAAAGGCTAAGCGCATTGAGAGTGTCTAGTGCTTTCCGAACAGTATCGCAGGACGCGATATGTGTCATCACATCACATACATGCGACAGAGCTCAAGAGGCTATATAATAAAGCAGGAGAAAGACCTACGATTATGATCAAGCTACGCACCACTGAAAGAGAGAGAAGGAAGACAGAACAGCAGCAACAGACCGAGAACTGAACTGCTAGATCCACTCCCGCGAAGTAATACCTACGGGTAGTCCCGCGGGGAGAGTGGGAGGAGACCAAGGAGGTGGTTTTAGTCGGTAGGAATCCGACATAACCGTAGAACAGGAGTTCTGCGGTATCTATGAAGATTTCCACCTTCCAACGAACGAAAAAAAAAACAAACAAAAAAAAAAAGGAACATGGCGTGGATAATGAGAGACTGTGAAAAGTTATTTTTTGTGCACCAGATCGCTAGAGCCGAAATATTTTAAGAATTTTTATAAAGTAATCGAAATTTAATTTTTGGTAGCATCTTAATATACATTTAATACTAATTTTGTATGATGTGCATTGTACGGATACGTTTTGCTTAAAATTTTGATACTTTGACACTTCTAGGAAATAGATTCTTCAAATGCAATCTTTATTGAAATCTTAAATAAACTTTTGATTCTTTTACAGTAATATAATACTAGTAATAGAAATCCTTTAACTTGCTTCAAATGAGTAGGTACAATCCCTATCATGCATTAATTGGTCGGGTCGCCAACAACAATGAACAAAGTTGAGAACCTTTGCCCTAGAGCATTAATGATAGTCGATTCGCCTAACATCGTTTATATTTTGTGGCACAGATTTTCTCTTAGTATCTTTTAAAAATGAATTTTTAAACTGAACAACTGAATACGGCAAAACTTTTGTTTTATTAACATTTGTATACAATTGATGTCTAAGAACCCAAAAAAATCAGATTTAAATACGTGTTAGTCGATCCGACTCGAGAATTGGTATTTACATATAAAAAATAGCATTAGTATTCTAGGATTAAAAAAATAAAATTAAATTCATAATAAAATTCAATAAATTTTTCAATTCTTAATTACTTACTTACTCACAGAATAATTAATTTCAGATTCTTAAATTTGAAAAATATTGGTTAGAAATATTCTAAAATATAAGAGATGTATATTACATCCCTGCAGTGCAACAGCGAACTAGATACAAAAAGATCTAGTTCTGTGGTTAGAACAAATTCACTAGTTCGGTAGTTAGTTCCTAATTGAATGCAAAGATTCACCAGTTGAAGCCATATGATTTTTTTTATTTCTTGAACTAGTGAATAGTATGGTGACAAGTAGATCTATAGATTCGCCAGTTCAAAATGTTAAATTATCGGTTAAAAAAAAAAAAATCAATTTTTCGTGCTTGCGGACTGTTATCGGGTTATGTTTCGTAAACTGGTGCATATTTTGGTGACAAGTCCATCTATAGATTCGCCAGTTCAAAGTGTTAAATGATCGGTATTCTTTTGTTTTACATACAAAAAATATATGTTTGGAAAATGTTTTGTAATTGTTCGTCATTTACTGTTATTTTAACAGTTATTGAATTTGTCTACAACTTATTTTGCTTCTTATTGTGTAATTTTTGTGCAAGTTGGACGCGGAGCTGTGATAGAAATTTAGAAAAAGTAAGTAAAAGTGCATAATAAGATAAAATGAGTAAAAGAAATTTAAAACGACGACCTTGATAGCCTAGTGGATAGTGCACTAGACTTTCATCTGGGAGGTTCGGGTTCGATTCCCGTCTTCGTCTGGTGGTTAATTTTCATTACTTTCTTATATTCACTATCAATATGAAGTGTATGAGAATTATAAGATAGTGTACAAGTACACACATTGGTTGGTAATGGCAAAACCACCAAGCCGATAAAAAATTGCCACACCGCCGTTGGGAATCGGCGTTAAACTGTAGGTCCAACTATGTGGTATCACAATGGGCCGTTCAGGCCTAAGTGTGTCTCTCGACAGCCACTCCAACCTAACCTAACCTATAAAAAAAGAAAAAAAATTTTTGTCAATAGATTAAATAATAGTGAGGAAGAAATAGAAGTAATAGAAGATAATGTTATTTCAGCAGATGGAGAAGAGTTAACAAGGGAGGGTAATTTAAGTGCGGAAGAAGCGTTGAGAAGTGCAAGTAGTGGAGAAAATTTGACGACACTTACCGAAAAATTAAAGAAATGGTACATAAGGCACAAGCCTTCCCGTATTTGCTTAGAAGAGCTATTAAAAATTTTACATGAAGAAAATTTAAATGTACCACTTACTGCAAAAACAAATAGTACGAAATACGGAGAAGACTGTGATAGAAAGTGTTTGTGCAGGTTCATATCTTCACCTGGGAATAGAGAATCAGTTGCGAAAATTTGTTTATTTAGAATCAGTTCCGAATGAGATAGTCATAGACTTAAATATTGATGGTTTGCCACTATTTAAAAGTTCCAGAAGTCAATTATGGCCAATTTTGGTAAGGGTTGTCAACATTGACAACATATCAGTTTTCCCTGTTGGTATATACTTAGGCAAGGGAAAACCAAGCAGTGTCGAACATTATTTGAAGAAATTTGTTTCCGAAATGAAAGATATTGAAAAAAATGGAGTACAAATCTGTGGCAATATAGTTAGAGTTAAAATCAGGGCAATTATTTGCGATACTCCTGCTAAATCGTTTGTGTGCTGCGTTCCAGGTCATACATCACGACATGGTTGCTCGAAATGTACGCAAATCGCGAAAAAAATTGATAGCGTTCTAACTTATAAATCTGAATCAGAGGTCCTAATAACAGATGAAGAGTTTTCTGACCGGAAATATTTGAGTCATCATTTAAGTAATTACATCAACAGGAAAACACCATTAGAAAATTTAAACGTTCGAATGATCACTCAAGTTCCTTTAGATTGCATGCACCTTATTGATTTAGGAGTTATGCGAAAATTTTTAGTACGTATTGTCCTTAACAATGTAAATTTTAAAATTAGTAAAGAAATGAAGACCCGAAAATTAACTGAGTTATTGATGGGCATATGTCCATGAATAATAGTATGAAAAAAAATAATTATTTGTATAAAAAAGAATCACTTGGTCCACATGTAATTGAATTCGAAGTCGCGACACCAAAAAAACTCAGAATTCCTTTGCACAACCACGACCTTACACTTCTTTTTAACTCACTCAGCCACACACATTTGTAAAACAACGCGACCACATTAGTAATACGTATTTGATAATGTATTATGTCTGCTTGCATGTTTTATATTTACCTTTGTCTTTATTTCTTGTGTATTTATTTTTTTACACCACAAAAAAAAAAAAAAAAAAAAAAATTTGGTCCGCTTCAAGTGAGATTTAAACCAACTATTCAAAAAAACTATTTCCAGCATCCACTACTTTACCCTACCCCCTAACCAACTCATCTACACAACACTGTGAATGAATGAAATTAGTAATATGTAGTTATAGTACATTCGTGCAAATGAAAAAGGATTTAAAACAGAAAGCTCTCACGCATTCTTTTCGGGTTTGTGTTTGTGTAGTGGAAATCGCAGGGTGGGTTTGATTTTAGGAAAAAGAAATATATTTTCAATAACAAATGTAAGGGGAACGAATTTTTAATATAAAAATGCATTATACAGGTAAACTATTACTTTAGATATGTGCTACCACTGACTTTATTTTAGCAAACGATAAGATCTATAATCTTTCCATTCA
The DNA here is from genome assembly GCA_963691655.1 of Toxonevra muliebris. NCBI lineage: Eukaryota > Metazoa > Arthropoda > Insecta > Diptera > Pallopteridae > Toxonevra > Toxonevra muliebris. Next base: position 65,848,220 of record OY829327.1, on the reverse strand, counting down.
TAATTTTAATATACCTCTTTTAGTTTAAGCATTGCGAAATATAGAAACCTATTAGGACTAAACATTTAACAGCCCCTATTTAATATATATAGATATCTAAGTTAACACTACTCAACAAATTGCAACTCTTCTTTTAAGTCAGCCAACCCATGCGTCATTTCTATATGATTCACATGTTTCCAGTGAAAACTGAGTACGCTATTGTGATCAGAGAAATGATGTATGAGGTGCCTGACGCCAATTTCGTTTTGAGTAGTGTAATTTTTCCCTCCAAACGAGTATTCGATACAATTACATACACGATACTTTTTTGCTATATTTTCGGTGGCATCGATACCTTTATTCGATACAAGTAATGAGTAAAAGTATCGATACTATGTAGGCATCGAATCAACACTAACTTCCTATGACAACGCCATGTTAAATTCACCAGTTGTAGCAAAACAAAGTAGATAGATGTGGAACCAGTCACTGTCCCTTAAGAACTATTGAATTCGCTAGTTCGGAACTAGAACTTTGCTCTGCAGGGATCGCACTGCTGTGCGCACAGTGCATACACTTTAGCAGCTTAGAGCAGAATAATTGATAAACTCAAATGACGACTATGCGAAATATTGAAATGAAACAAAAACAATATTGTGTTTAGTATGCTACCGAAGTGCTTCGAAGCCTAATTGGGAGTCAGGCTACAAGTTTTTAGTGAAACAACTTTTTTGGCTATTTGAGGTCTCTATCTGATTATATTATCAGCAGTGTGGCCAACTCAGCGCTTTTGCCGCTAAATTTAGTGCTTTTTGAAAATTAAAACGAGGAAAAAAAGTGATTTAGCGGTCAGCGCGATTTTTAGCGCATTGTTTTCAATTTAAAAGACACTAAATAATCCATTTCCTGAATAATCCTAACAAAATTTTAATCGAAACATTGTAATTTTTTACTTCATTTTACAACATAACCATTCAAGTAAACTGCTATAAGTTGAGAATATGTATTATCTTCGAAAAATCAAAGAAATTTTCATTGGCTAGAAGTAGCCAATGTGTGCGTGTATTAGTGAAAAAGTTTAAATGTTTTAAAAGAAAATAAGCGCTTTATTCTTCATTTTAGCGGATTTTGAGAAACAAAAGTTGGCCACACTGATGCTAAGTGTTTTTCTCTTTACTTTCTTGTTTTTGCGCCAAAAACTGACAACGCATTCAGCGTTCTATTACGTGTGACAGTACCTTCTCCTATCCATAACATATACAACGAAGGATAAAACAAGTTTCTCAGCGTTCCCGGTGCTTCTAGAAGAGATTTTTTCTGCAACCGCTTAAAAATTGATTTTCCAGGTAAAAAAATTGGGTTAGGGATCATTAAACTTCAATATTTTTTTGTGAAAATTCTAGGATGTCTAAATGAAGCCAAGTGGACACTTTTCCGTAAAGTGAACTCAAAGAGTTTCGCCGATTTTTTTGTGTACAGTCTAAACACATATATGTATGAGCATTAGAGTGGGTCGAAGAAAAAAGTTTGAAAAGTCCACCACCTATTTGAAAGCTTATGTGGAGAGTATCTCGAAATCAAAAAAAAAAATTTTTTGGACCACCCTAAAAACAGCCAAAATGAATTTTTTATCATAACTTTGGTATTCATAAAAGATACATTGTTGTAAACGTCTTAACAAGTATAATATTTGCCCAAACATTTTTCATGTCTGGGCTATTTCCGGGCCATGGTAACGACTATATCCCCAAAACTTTTATATATTCCGCTACCTATGAAAAGAAAATTAAATTTGGAAAAATAATTTCTAAAAAGATGTTCATTAAACAGGGGTAATTGCCGATTTGGATGATGACATGGTGCAGAATCGTCTTGAAATATTACTTTGGATTTGTGCTCGAAGAATATATCCATAGAAGGTAATACGCCTCTGTTTATTATGTCTATGTAGATTGAAGAGTTCACAGAACCTTACAGAAGAATAATATCTCCAACATCACAGCTAGTAATTGCACCTCAAACCATAATGTGGGGTCTGTGCTTTACAGTACTTTAGGTACGTTCATCACTGTATCTTTGGTTGGGCCTGCGGCTCACCATGACTCCTGAATCTGGACCAACAAGATTTATTTTACTTTCGTCAGAGAATATGGCTTGAGTCCAATCATTAGACGACCAATTTCTTTTTTACCTGCAGCAATTTAAACGATTTAAACGCATCTTTGTTGTTAACAGTGGCTTTTTCGCAGCTCTTCGTGCCTCCAGATAATTTTCGTTTATTTTATTTCTGAACTTTTTTTACTTTATGCATCTCTCTCAACTCTGAAGAGATTTCGGGTGAAGTTCTTTTTTAGATTTTTTAAACTTATACCCACTATACCTCTGTCCTCATGTCCATTTGTTTTTCTTGGACGTCCACTGCCAGATAGGCGTGTCAGACTCCCGAGACTGCCCCGACCCTGACAACGCCCTAACCTTGACGACACTTCCCTATATCTTTCATAAAGTTTCTAATTTTTCTTTAGATGATTTATTTTCATTTTTATACTCGTACATTTATTTCTGTTTGGTTTGACAATTTACGGTATGTTCATTTAAATTTTAGATATGTATGGTTTTATTACTATCCCTGTAAACAATCTGCAAAGAAGATCGAATAAGTGCATCACTGCGTTCAACAAAGTTATCCATATGAGTCCACAAAAACCAAAATATCAAAGCATATATTGTATAAGTAACTATGCGATCCAGCACATACAATCTGCGAAGAACTTTTCTAGCATGAGGTATAGAGGCTGCACTTTCTCCTAGTATATATGTCCGCATACCGATTATATAACCGCGTATATACTGCTCCCAATTAACTTGGCTCACAGATGTATCAAACAATTCTTGATCGGTCTGATTCAATTTATCACTCATTTGCTGAAATCGTTCATTTCTAAAATCCCAATCTTTTGTTGTATAATACTGTAAAAGCTTTAGGCCAGTCGATATTTTATTTTGTATATTTACCAAACTGAAAAAATAATAGTTAATCATTATAATTCAATATAAACAATTAATAATATTTAAACATAGATATTCAGTCCTTTTCTAAATATTCCTGTATTCCAATAGGAAAAGAAGGAAAGAAACGAATTTTCCTGGGGATTCCGGGAATATTTAGAATAGGACTGAATATATCTTAGTCTTACAAAGGTTTTTGTCCAAATAAAAACAGCCAAAAGTCTATAAAATATGCAGGCAAATAGTGAAAAAATATTACGCAAAACAAATGATGGTAATAATTTTTCTTAATTGAACCATTTGGATACCATAAAGCGTAACTTAACGGTAATTCGTAGAAGAAACGTCTTCCTGTTTCAATACTTTCACCCCATGAAACCAAGGCTTTCTTTGAGATGCATAAGTTACAGAAGTCTACCCCGTTGGAAATTGATTTAGCACGTGTATAACCAGCTAGTATAATTCCATTTATTGCTTTATCTACTGGGATAACTGTTGACGAATAATCAGGATTGCAATGCATTGAACGTATAATACCACGAGCAGCTCCAATCATTAGACCAGTTGGACCGTTTACACCTTCTATCCAGCCAGGTAATGGCTCTTTAATGGCTGCTGTAACTGTTTTATTTAAATTAAATTAAAAAATAATTATTTTTAATATGATAGTTTTTTAGTAGGCTATGAAAATTAAATCTAGAGGTTAATTTTCAAAGTCATGACTTAAGTTCATGTCAATTTCGTTATTTGAAGTTATATATAAACAGGTTAATGAACAAATGTAGTCATCACAACAACAATGTATATAGAGACCGGTAAATCAGACTGCCGTTTCGGAATTTCTGGGTTATGATTTCAAATATTAGTACCTTATATAGGATATTGAAAGATTAAGAACTCTCACTAAGATCACTGATGAGGAATTGTGGCGGATTCCGAAACGGCCGTCTGATTTGCCCGTCTCTATATACATTGTTGTTGTGATGACTACATTTGTTCATTAACTTGTTCATATATAACTTCATTTTTAATATATTTTACCTTCATGCTACTTACCAATTGATGGTCTTGTTATAATAATAGGTAACTTTTCACCATATCTAAAAATTAAATCTTCAGAGAGTGCTTTACTGTAAGCATAGGTGTTTGGTTGCCCATTTAATAATCTGCAAAACGAAAATAATATATTAAATATTGAATAGTAAGTATGTCGGAAAAACAAGATATGCCTACGAACAATGAAAATATATATATATAAAATAAAGCATGATCAAGTATTTCATCACTTGAACAACAGATGTAATAAGAAAAATCGCTTATAAAAAGCTATTTCTTCTTTTTTAACCCTTCGGAGGGGGCGCCGCGGCAAATTAGCCGCAAATTGTTTAATATGTGTTTTTAAAATAAGTACTAATCATAGTAGCCGACCCCACATAATTTTAATCCAAGAACCATGGGTGTTTAACAGAAGCGTATGCGGATTGGGAGGAGTTAAGTGGGGTTCCGTCCTTTATTGTGAAGTAGTGGTTCGTCCGCGTTGTTGCATGATTGTGCCGAAAGCGGTTGACTACACGACGTTAAGACAATTTTGCTGTCAAGACCTCGTTGCAGTTAAAATAAAGTACCGTTATGGGGGAGGTGTGGTGGAGACTATTGTTATTTCGGCCAATCTTCTCTACGATTCTATTATGCCCCCTCCTACGAGGGAGTTGATGGAAGTCGTACGATACGCGGAATCAAATGGCTTAGGACTAATAGTGGGCTGTGCCGCTAATGCTCAGAACACAATCTGGGGAGCACCAAGTGTAACTTCAGGGGAAATAAGCTGTTGGATTTTATTCTGTCATCCCGACTGGTAATTCAAAATGTTGGCTTTTGTTTCTAGTAGGAGACAAGAGGTGATTGATCTGACACTATCAAACAGTATAGTGGCTGATCAAACCACCGAATGGCGAGTTCTTAGAGATGACTCCCTTTCGGACCACCGTTACATAGAGTTTAGGCTTGCAGCTGAGCTAGAATTGGTTCCTGCCGGCCGAAAGCCTCGATAAGCGGATTGGACACGATTCGGTGAGCTGGTCGAAGAAAGAATTCGCGTCGTTCCTAAACTCCGGACAATAGAGTCAATCGAGGAAGCCTCTAATACATTAGGGCGAATCTTGGTTGATTGCTATGAGATGGTGTGCCCGGAATGTAGGAGTAGACAAGGTAAGGCGGTCCCTTGGTGGAACGCTGAGCTTTCGAAACTCCGGAAAAACTCCAGGAAGCTTCTGAATCTAGCCCTTAAATCTCGGTTGGAAGCGGACTGGACTGCCTACCGTCAGCTGCAAAAGGACTATAAGAAGAAGGTGAAATATTTAAAACTGGACTCTTATAGAAATTTTTGCAGTGGAATGGTAGATCAGAAGGATTCGGCGAGGCTATGCAAAGTTCTTCAAAGGGACCGGACGGCTAAGCTGGACTCACTTCTGAAGCCCGATGGCTCCTACACCAACTCTAGGTCAGAAGTAAATGTACTCCTTGCAACGCAACGGGCTGCAAGATAGCTGCTCCTCAGAGCGCTGTCAATACTCCTGGTCAGGTTGACTCCAGTACCATAAGGCTCGACTGGTTTTTAGCCTCTAGGATAGTCACCGAAGAGATATTAAGGTTTGCCTTTTCGTCATTCGATGACTTTAAGTCCCCTGGACCCGACGGCATTTATCCAATCATGCTAAAGAGGGGAGGGACAACTCTTATGAAGGTTCTGGAAAAGATCTTCACGGCTTGTCTCGCTCATGGATATATTCCACGTCTTTGGCGCTCGGTTAAAGTTGTATTTATTCCTAAACCGGGAAGGGATAACGATAAGATTGACATCGTTTTTGCTTAAAAGTCTGGAACGCATGGTCGAGAAGCACATCAGGCTGAAGGTTCTAAACCAAAACCCCCTCAGTTCTCGACAAAATGCTTATCAGAGTGGAAAACCCTGTGAATCAGCTCTTCACGACTGTGTTAGTGCAGTTGAACAAGAGCTGGAAGCAGGGAACTACACCCAGGGAGTGTTTGTCGATATCGAAGGGGCTTTTGACAACGCTACCTTCGACTCGATGTGCTCTTCGGCCAGACAATATGGTGTTGAAGAAATCGTCATTCGATGGATTCATACCATGCTATCCAAATGGCTGCTTATCACGGGGGGGTAGGGGGGGGGGGGGAGAAACGATGACAGTGTTATGGTCGAAGTTGAGAAAAGATGCCTCCAAGGGGGCGTACTCTCTTCTCTTCAATGGTGCTTCGTGATGGACTCCGTTCTTAATGATGTGCAAAATTTCGGAGTTCTCATCCAAACGTATGCTGACGATGTGTGCGTGTGTAATCTTGGGACGGTCCTTATAGACGGTGTGCATCAAAATGCAAGAAGTCTTGGACAAGATCGAAGGTTGGTGCGATTTGCACCTTAGTGCTCTTCACCAGGAAATGCAAGAAGGATAGCCTGTTACTACCAAAAATGAAGGGAGTAACACTGCAGTTGTCTTCTGAAGTTAAATATATATATAAATAGATTGCAAACTGTCATGAAAGACGAACGTCAAGACGAACTTTGGTTAACTCCACAGTATCTTCTCTGACCAGGCTTCAGAGGAGTGTGTGCCTGGGTATCACTGGTGCAATGTGTACTACATCTGGTGATGCCCTCAATGCCTTGCTTGATCTTCAAATCCGTTAAGAAGCGATGAGAGCGCCCTACAGACTCCGGTTAAATGGAGTCTGGCTTGTCGAGGCGGATGTAGGGCACAATATGATATACCACCAGTTGTCTGTACAGTGCCCACTGTTCTTGATGCCCGTGATCAATCATGTGTCTTGCATCCGCTTCGGAAGAAGATATGAAGTTAGGTTCCCGAAACGTGATCAATGGTTAAGTCCAGAGGTCGTACTCTGGGTCTTCGTCATGTCTTCTATACCGACGGATCCAAAACCTCAAACGGTACTGGATCCGATTGGCACTTGGACGATGAGACCAAGTACTCTTTTTCCACTGGACAGATGGCGTCAGTCTTCCTAACAGAGGTTTTCGCTATCCTAGACGTGGTGAGCTGGATAATTGAGAAGAGGTGGCATGGAAAGTGCATAGGTATCTGCAGCCAAGCTGCACTGAAGGCTCTTGCTAACCCTGTCAGTTCCTTAAAATTGGTCAGCGAGTGTAAGACAAAACTAAATAGTGTTGCAAAATAAAAACAAATTATGCCTTATATGGGTTCCAGGACACTGTGGTATTGCAGGGAATGAACTAGCTAATAAACTAGCTAATGAAGGCTCTGCAATTACATCATGGGGTCCGGAACCTTTTCTTGGCGTAAGTTCTGGGGAGATCATGCGTTGGATCAACGATTTCGTGGGTTCTATCCATAGAGAAAGATGGTCCGAGCTTGACTCCTGCAGAACCGCAAAGTGCTTCGTGAGACAACCTAACAGGAAATCAGCGGAATTTCTTCTCAAACTGAGAAGAAAGAACCGGAGATTACTGGTGGATGTCAACACGGGGCACAGCACATGTGGTCGACATATGACAAACATGGGCGTCATCACCGATCCAATTTGCCAATCGTCTCTTGAGGACGACAATACTTCGGATCATTATCTTTGTAGCTGTCCGGCGTTCGCGAGAATCAGATTAAAGCTGTTGGGTAGTGATGTCTTGAGTATGAATATTGTCCATACTCTTCCTCTTCCTGAGCTTCTAAGGATCATCAGTGAAACAAAGAAGTTCGAGGTCGAGGCTATAAATACGAATACCCAATAAATCCAGTTCAAGGTTTTGTTTTTGCAGTTTTTATGCATTACCCGAGGCAATGCTTTTGGGGTTAAACTCCTCTTCCCGATGAAAATTTCATACATTTTAATAACAATACATAGTGTTAAGCACGAAATTTAAAATGTTCGGCAATCAGCAAACGTGAAGATATCTGGCAGAACCCAATACATATAGCGTTAATAGTGAAATTTGTTAAACACCTTAATGCCTGGTTTTCACTACCTCATATTTCATGTCAAAGAAAGAGAGAGAGAGAGAATTTTCTATACGAAATTGCCAGCATGTTGGCAAATTTGATTGAATTTGACGTAATGAAAACCAGGCATAATTATCCGACATAAAAGAGAATGTTGCATATACGCAACATCGGGTATGAAAGAGTTAACGTAATAAAACAAAAAAACTAAATTGTGTATTAACGAACACAAGGCTGAAGTGAAACTTCTTGTGAAATGATTTAAAACCCAATTTTACGTATTCTTTATGTACATTTTATGCTTTTTTGTCGTCTCTTCCAAAAGTGGTGAAAACTATATACGAGAAGTCAACGTATGACCATCGATATTCTCTTTCTCAATCGCTAAATTTTTTTTGGGAATAATGCTAGAACAAAAATTGCAACTCTGTGCCGGTAATGTCGATAACAATTGTACATGAACTCTTTTTGCGTGCGACATCTTCATGTGATTCCTTGGACATTTGCGCCATCTGTATGTGAAATGTATAACTGTTATTAACTTTAAGATGGCGACGCTACACATTATTCTTTCTGCAATAGGCGTGTGTGTGTATGTAATCAATATGTTTTATTGAATTAAAACTATTTATGAATCGTTTTTACATAGTTTGCTAGTGAATTCAGTTACGGAATATTGATATTTAGCCCCTCATGCACATTGCTCGACCAAATTATGTCGCATTGCAAACTTACGCGCTGACGTCACATCCGGTTGGTTTTACTCTAGGACAAGAGAAAAGAAGTTTCACTTCAATAAAAAATAATAAAAACAAACAAAATATCTCAGTAATTTAAAAAATGGACTTAATAAATTTTTTTGTTTGAATGCTGGCGATTTGTTTTTGAGTATGAAATTTTCAGTACACTTAAGGCAGATTTAAAACACTTCTGAACAGGGGTGCGATTCTATAATTTTTCTTAGCGACCACAATCGCTATCGCAATTTGTGATTTTATCGCTTGCACTAACGACGGACTGATTCTGTAACTCTGTTTTAGCGACAGCTTTCGCTGAAAATTCTTAATTACAATTATCGCAACTATTGCTACAAAAAAGGCGGAAAAGTGGCAACATTGGCAAATGACATTAGTATTTTTAACGTAGGGTCACATATCTAAAAAAGTTTAAATTAAAAATATAAAAAGATTCCATCTGACTATCTTCTGTACATTAATTTAGTTATATCCATGACGCGTGGTCATAAATTTAGCTTTGGCAGCAGGCCGCTCTGTTGGAGTCATGGGGGACCGAAAATAGTCCGGGAACATATTTTCTTGTTGATTACATCTGTTACCCTATGGATGCTTCGACATGTCGATGGCCGGCTTATCGAAATGTCCCACTGCTCATTCATCGACCGCTGGTAGCATCCAGTTGCGTAGAAGCGTGAACACCTAAAGATTTTTTATTATTTTGATTTTCATACAACATTTTCTATAAATATTTGCTTGCTTTTCCGCAGATAATCCGCATAATATCATTTAGAAATTAAATCCTCCACTCACCTTCCAAATCGTCCACCTCTTTATTTTCAACCAAATTCTAATAAATTTAATGACAGTTCGTCATCAAGTTTGTCTCAAAATGTACTAAAGTATGTATGCTAAATGATATCTTTTTATTTTTTATAGGAAATATAAATTGAAATACACCGATCTGGCTACAGTCGGAGCATATTACAGAGATGAGCATATTTACATTTTTTTTTATCAATTTTAGTTTTTCATTGAAACTGGAAAACCGAAGTGTTTTTATGAAAGAGGAAGTGACGAAGTGTCAGGCTTGAAAGTGAAGTGAAATAGTTCAATTGAAGTGACAGCGACAGTACTGGTAGGTACCCTTATTTTACATTGAAATAACTTTGAATTTAGCACACATAATTTTTTTCGTTAAAAAATTTGTTTCTGAAAGTTTCAGAATAATCGGCTAAAAAATAAGCATCCAGTTCTCATCATCAGCGATCATACGCTACTAAATAAGTAGATCAAAACGAAAATTAATTATACTCTGCAACAAATTCAAAGTCATGAAATCGGGACAGAGATCCGTTTGAATAGATTGAAAGTATGCATATACAATAACATAGTCCCTATAGAGTTTTGTAAAGTTAGCTCGACTTTTGGTATTATGCAGATCTAAAGTTTGTTCATTTCTGATATATTAACTATAATAAACCATAACAGAACTAATTAAGTGTGCATCTGAGATTGTTTGTGTATGTGCTCAGCAAATTTTAGTATAATTTTCTGTACACCATTTTTTTAGAAAGTTTTAACCCATTATCTCCTTTCATTATGGGTTTTTTCTATTTTTTTTTGGTAAAAGTCACTTTTTTGACCCCCTAAGAGGGTTGATAGAGGGTTAATATGTTCTAAAAATATGTTGCCCACAAAATTATTCTATAGGTTACTGAACAACAAAAATCTGTAAACTTGGTTTTAGAAAAAATAATCACTAAACTAAAAATTTCATTAAAAGAAGTTTGCCAGTATATTTAAAATCGTTTTTTTTTTATTCTAAAATTAAATTACTAGAATATACATATATTTGAAATCGAATTCTTAGCATCCCGAGATGTTTCTTTTGTAAAATGTGTGAAATCTGTTAGAAACCACGCCCACCCACCAATGCAATTCGACACACTTCTTTGTATTAGCATAAAAATTATTTGTTACTAAAATCAACCAAATACCTCGGTAACCACGCCCACTCACAATATAACTGACATTTTCAAAGCATGATATCAGGCAAAATACTGAAGTAAATTAAATGAAACTAAACACACTTATTTGTATTGGCATATAAAATATTAATTGTAAAAATCAACCAAATCCCTCAGTAACCACGCCCACACATTATATAAGGGAAATTTTTAAAGCGTGATATCAGGCAAAATACTAAAGCACATGAATGCAATAAAACTCGACACACTGATTTAAATTGGCGTAAAGAGTATTCGGTAAAAAATCTACTGCATCCGGCAGTAACCATGTCCCATATAACAATAAGTAGAATTAAAAAAAATATGTGTATTTTGAGGTGAAATATGTACCTAAGTTTTTTGGAAAGGTATAGAAGAACTTTCTGTGTAATAGATATGAGAACAACTATATTAGAAAAAGAAAATTGTAGTTTGAAATACAGACTGTGAGGTATAAAAATATAGTTGAAACCAAAAGATAAAAATCAAAGCAGAACATGAAATATTAGCAATTAACATAAAATGGTCAAATTTGGAAATCAAAACCGGAATTCACTTAGAAAAACTTGATTATTTTCCGGAGCGGAGGAGCAAAAAAGGCAGAAAAGTCTATTACAAAGGTAGATAATAAAAATATAACGTGGACTCTCGAAAGAACAACTTTAACACCACATAATAGACATATTTTGAAATAAATCTTAAAAATAATTCGAAGATTTTAATTCAAAAAAATTGTATACCATTTCGACTTGAAATACCTTAAGTTGAAGGCTCCATCATCAAAAAATTATTCAAAAAGGTTTGTTTCGCGATTGCACGCAACCAACAACAAAATTACCACAACTTTGACAGCTCGTAATTAAGATACTGTTTTTATTCATGTTGCTAATTATGAAAAAATAAAAAAATAAATCCAAAATTCAGCAATTGGAAACATCTGTTGCAAAAACAAAACGCTGGCTTTGAAAAAAATCGGAAGTTCTTTCAGGTGAAAATCATAATGCGTTACAATCCGACGTAGAATTAAGCTCCAAAGATATAGTTAACTTTATTTAAATTTGCCCCCTTGTCAGTGTCGATGTTGAGCGAAGTTTCTCGTTGTACAAGTTATTAGGGCTGAAAATCAGGGATCATTTACATTTGCTAATTTACGAATATACAATACATATATGGTAATTTATTGCAATGAAGTGGGATAAAAATGGTATATTATATAAACATGTTTTTGAAGTTTATCTGAATTTTAATAATTTTAAACGTAATTTTTAAGGTAATAGTTTTTGAGGACATTTTTTTTTTTTTAAGTTTTTTTAGGTCAATAAAATCCGAGCGCTGCTTCTGATATTTGATTGAATATGAAAAAGATTAGCTCGAATTCCAACATTGCTTTGTGCATATTTTTCCTGTCAGTTTTTTTTTTTTTTTAAATAGGAGATTAAGAATGAGGGGAGCGTTCAAGGATAGAAGAAGGGTGTCATTACAAAAATTTGGTATCTTATTGAGCTGAACAACTTTTCTTAAGACTTAAAATTCGTATCTATGGCATTAATATAAATATTTTTTTTTTCAGTTCTTGAAGACCCCAATCGTCCAATCGTTCAGGACCAGATTGTTTGAAAACTAGTCGTAATGAAAAAAAACTAATTTCAGATTCGTGATTAAAGCCTCCAAATTACGCTAAACCCGTTTGAGGATTTGAGGACAAAAGAAATTGAAATTTTGCTGCATTGTGTAACCTATAACACATATCAAAACTTAATGTTGATTATAATCAGAATTATGTTTTTGATATGCGCTGTCATGAATCGTTAAGTTTCCATAATTAGACCTTAATAATAAAGCGATAATAAATATACATAAATTTATTCTATCTCATAATTTAAATTAATACACTGTCCAATAAAATGCACCTGTACTCACTTTGGTGTTATTTCTATTAAAGAGTTGTCATCCATAGTTTCCACCATTTTCATTACTTCATAGGGATTTTGTGGTGCTGGATATGCACGTTCTTCTAAAATGCTCTCGTTGCATTGGCAATATGATGTCGACACGTGAACAAAAACTTTTAAATTACACATTTTTTCCGCTAATTTAAGTACTTTTAGTGTGCCAAAAACATTCATTTGTATCATCGGGCGTAGTGGCTGGTCGAAACGAACGTTAGCAGCACAATGAAATATGACATCAACATTCGAGGCTAAAACATTTGTATCGTTTATGCTTAAGCCAAGGTCGTCATCCATCACATCACCTTTTACCACTTGAATTTTATTTATGATATCAGGATTTTTTTCTAATAGTTTGTTGAAAATCTGCAATTATAAATAAACATTACATTAACTCACTGTGTAATTAATCTTATTTTAAATGAATGTAAAATGAAATGAACAAAAATTCCAAGATGTTAAATGTTTTAAAAATTTAAAATGTGTATATAGAAATAATATTTACTGCATACATGCATATACAGTATGTACATTAGAGTACATTAACTTATAGAAAAAATGTTTAACCACAATTCAATGTAATTTTACTAATTCTGGACACCGTAATTTATTTCTTTTAAATAAATAATTGACAAGGACACATTTTGTTATGCATCGACAAAAAAAAAAAAAATTCCTATTTGTAGGGTTTATACATTGTAAAAAAAAGCAAATTACAACTTTCACAAATTTAAGTCATTAAAGCTCACCGTTCAAATATGTTGTTGAAAGGATCCAACATGCTTGCGGCACAGTTATTCGCTAAAATATGAAATGTCCAGATTACTACGATGTACTGTTTAAAATTTTTCAAATTATTTTTCTAATATAAGCAAAATATAAATAAAATTATTAAAATGAATCTATCTGATTTTTCTGCACTTCAAGGCAGACCATTTTGTGTGTACACAAAGAAAGGACCGTGGTTAATGTAGATGCGAATAGGTTTGCTATTGCTTGCTTTGACAGCTTCAAATCGCGGGGTCCGGATTGTATATTACCAATTGTTCTGAAAGAGGGTATGGTGCAATTGCTACCGGTTTTGAAGAAGATCTTCATTTCTAGTTTGGCACTCGCTCACATACCTCGACAATGGAGGTTGGTAAAAGTTGTTTTCATTCCAAAAATTAGAAAGGATTTCACAAGCATTAAACCAATCAATATGACGTCTTTCATTCTAAAATGCCAGCAAGGAGTGGATCCGGTTCTTATTAACTGGATACGCTCAATGCTATCACATTGACTTATGATGGTTCAAGCTGATTGTGGTCAATCCGTTTCTTGCGACGTGAATAGAGTATGTCCCCAAGGGGGCGTACTCTCTCCACTGCTGTGGTGTCTGCTGGTTGACTCTCTGCTTGTTTCCTTAAATAAGTCGGGTATCTAAACACAGGCCTATGCCGATGAAGTTGCCTGCTTAATCACTGGCTAATCGGTCGGGTATGTTTGTAGGAAGGCCCAAACTGGTGTTGCTCAAACGAGCTATTGGTTAACCCTCTTAAAACTGGTGTTATTCTTTCCACCAGGATTAGGAAATTGATGGTATCATTTTACCTGTACTCAGAGGAATCACAATTCAGCTATCCCAAGAAATGAAATATCTAGGAGTCATTCTAGATACCAAACTTCTATGGCGTTTTCATGTTGAGCTAAAGGTATCCAAGGCACTGATAGTTTTTTGTCAATGTAAGGCTATTTTGGCAAGACATGGGGTCTGTCATCTTATAAAGCCACAAGACTTTAAATTGGATCCATCATCACTTATGCATCCATAGTCTGGTAGAGCAGACTTAGGAAACAGCGTTAGGAAAGCTCTTGCCAGAATTCAAAGGACTGTGGCCATTTGTTGTACGGGAGCTTTTCCGACAACACCTGGCCCATCCTTGGATGCATTGCTCAACTTATCACCCTTTGATATTTTTGCTAAAAGAGAGGCCATTAAAGCCATCTGTAGGCTTAAACGCAATGGGTAGTGGTATGACACTTGCTGGGATATTGGTGACATTATTGAAGATACTGACTTGGACTTAACAGTTCTATCAATGCCAACAATTTCAGTTTTAAAACAGCGCTACAAATACAAATTCCAAAGGGCCAAACTTGGTATTTGCCAGGATCTGGCCGGGAAACAGACTTTCTGTTTTCACTTAACTGAAAGAGCTGTAGGCAGCTGGTGGCATTATACACAGTTCACTTCTCTTGGGCCAAACATTTGAATATGATTGGCCTGGGAGCTAGTGCCTTCTGTGCTTCCTGTGGTTCGGAGGAAGAATGTGAAGAGACGGCAGACCACTTTTTTAGTGTATGCCCCGCTTTCTGCCAGATAAGAGTAAGCGTATTTAGCACTGGAGTGGATCTGCTTAGTTTTATTAATAAAACGTAAAACTTGTCTGAGTGCTGTATTTTTGAATATTTCTTTTGCTGTTAATACTGATAAATGCTCTTCCAGCTAATTCAAAAACAGATTTTAATATGGTAATTTTCGCTATCCCGTTATAAAAGGATCCAAACTTTAAAGTAAACGGATAATCAAATCCGTATTAGTTGAAACAGAACAAAAACACCATACAAAAAGTTACAGTTGCACAGCAGAAACCAGAAGTAAAAACAACGAGCCTGCTTTGGTCTGTGGGAGATAACACAAACACGGGCAGTTGATAATAACAGGTTAGAAATTAAAAAAAAAAAAACACAATGGGAGGATCAAGGGGAGAAATAACTAAAACTCTTGGTGAAATTTAATTGTATGGACAAGAAAACACTAATAATGGTATTGGCACAACATTAATTTTATAAAAAGTACACAACAAGTTAAAAACATTAAAATTATTTAAAAATGAATCTAATACCTTTCTTTTCAATATTCATGTTGACGTATTTCAATACAAATTTGATTTATATTTTTTTTTAATTTTTTAAAGTAGCACTTCACTTTCAACCTGCTCCCACTGCAAGAACCAACTAATTACATGCTCTTTCTTTTGAAGTTATTCTTAAAGAGTACGGTTATAATAAAACAAAAACTACTATACTTTTGAATGAGGAAGAAAAGGCTCAACTACTTCTTAAAACTCATTTGTGCTAACGACAGAATATAACCTAGAATCGTTACGTAGAACGAATAAAGAAAACTGGAAGGTAGCGAAGGAAATATGCTCAGAATTACGACTGCGGTGGTCGGTGGGTGCATTCAAACCATTTAAAACACCAGGCGTAGATGGGATAGAAATTCTTTTCAGTCCACTTATGAAAATTGCTAGAGGAAATATAGCCCTGGGATATATACCAAAGGCATGGAGTCAAGCAAGGGTGGTATTTATTCCGAAGGCTTAGAAGAAGGATCCTCTTCACGCAAAGTTCTTCCGACCAATATGCTTGACTTCATTTGTACTTAAAACTCTTGAAAAAATGATAGATAACTATGTAAAGACGACGGTCCTAGTAAGTGTCCCGCTTCATCCTTGTCAACATGCATTCAAGGCAGGTAGATCAACAGAAACTGCTCTGAATCAATTGGCAGATGTACTACAGGACACACTAGAAGCAAAAGAAATAGCATGAAGCAATAAAAGAAGCTCTCATACGCAGAGGGGTTAATAATACCCAGGCAAGGTGGATGGGAACCATGCTGAAGACTAGAGCAGTCGTGATACCGATGAGTACAGGCTTTCTAGCTGCAAATACAACAAAAGGTTGTCCACAAGGTGGGGTTATGTCCCCGCTAATGTGGAGTATTGTCATAGACGAACTTTTGGAGGAATTAACAAATAAAATTTGAAAATACTCTTTGCGACTTATTTCAGTTGGGATTAAAAGTCACGAAAAGATGGTGTGTAAAAGTAGGGCTGAATATTAATCCAGCAAAAACTACAATTGCACCATTTACAAGGAAACATAAACTTAAGAACTTGAAGACCATTCATTTGGATGATATGGAGGTGAAACTACATACAGAGATAAAACTTCTGGGAATTACTTTCGACCAGAAATTACTCTGGAAAACACATGTTAGTAACATAACAAAGAAGGCTACAAGAGCACTTATGACTTGCAGATCCATTGCTGGGAAGAGTTGGGTATGCACACCAAAAGTACTACGATGAATGCATACGGTAATTGTACGACCAATGATGGCAAATAGAACAAAGCGGCAAACAGCTGTCAATGAGTTGAATAAACTTCAAAGACTAGCATGTGTTTGCATAACTGGGGCTATGAGAACCTGTCCAACAGCGTCCTTAGAAGTCCTTTTAGAATTAACACCTCTTCACATCTATATCCAGATGCAGTATTATAGAATGTCTGGAATATATATCGGGTCAGGCCATTGCTTAAATCGGAAGAAGTTTGATATTCTTGCTAAGCAATTTCCTGAAATTTCAATACCGAGGGATAGCATGATACTGCAGTTTAGTTTCACTTAAAAGTTTAAAGCAAAACTAAGTAATAAAAAGGATTGGGAAGGTTTGGTTGAAATCTACAATATAAACCAACAAATGATAACCTGGTATACAGACGGGTCTCTTACTGACAAAGAAGAGGAGCGGAGGTATATGGGCCAAGGATAAAATACTTTGAGCCCATGGGTAAAAGCACCAGTATCTTTCAGGCGGAAATATACGCCATAGACAGGTGTGTTTACTTCAACCTCAAGCGAAACTATCGTAATCAGAACATTGCGCTTCAAACTGACAGCCAAGCGGCTATCAAGGCACTCGAATCCTACAGGGTAAACTCTAAACTGGTTAGGGACTGCATTGAGAAACTAAATACTCTTGGCTTGCAGAACAAGGTCTGGATACTTGGGGTTCCAGGCCATGTAGGAATAAAAGGAAATGAGAAAGCAGACAAACTTGCCAAAAAGGGGACAGAAATCTAATTTGTAGGACCCGAACCCTTTCGTGGAATAGGAAAAAGGTCTCAAACCATACTGTTAGAGAAAGAAGAGAACCAATTACGAGCATCATACTGGGATAATCTACCAGGGATGGAGCAATCAAAAACTCTTTAAGGAATGCATAAACTAAAAAGATTTAATCATTGTATGAATTTAATAAAAGAGAATCTGAGAATTATAACAGGTAGTCTGACATGGCATTGCAGGCTGAATTATCACCTGACAAAACTGAGAATATGCAAAACGAGTCGTGTAGATTTTGTGAGGAGGAAACTGAATCTTCAAAACATATTTTAGGACAGTGTTCAGCGCTCATGCAAAGCCGGAAAAGGTACATGGGAGACTACCAAATACCAGACGGCTTGCTGAAACAACTGGAAATAGGGCTTATACTAAAATTTATTGCAGCAATAGGACTTACGGAAATACTATAATTCCTTAAGAATTATAGGATCTGTAAGAATACTATAATCTTTGAAGGGGGCACAATAGTTCTGTAGGACGCGTTGAACATCCCCAAATATAATAATACTTTTGAAAAGCTTATTCTTATAGAAAACCAAACTTTTGGCTCCGTTTTTTTTATTTTTGGCTTAGGCAGCGACCAGCGTGCAATGGTTTGAAAGATTTTGTTCTCTAGTTAGTCCATTGTTTCTAGTGGCATAAACCAGCGACTTAATCTAAGTCTAAGAACGTTAAATCGCACGATCTTCGCGGCCATTCCAAATCGCCTCTTTAGGAAATAACGTGTTCTGGGAACCTTCCTTGCAACTACTATGTATCTTGGAACCACATGTTTTCCAGGTCCATGTCATGCAATTGAGGCAAAGTTGAGGGCACAGAAAGGCCAATTCCTTGTGCGGGACGAGGGATCGAGAGATTTGGGTCTTCAGTCACACTTTCAGTAATATTCTCACTTGATCGCCCGTTTAGGCGTCGTACAGGGACTGTAGGTCCCTTCCATTTGTGTATGAATATAACTCACACAACATGAATGAATGAACAGCCCATGTGCCATAATAATAGTATTAGCAGTTCTATCACAAAAATAAAGTTAAATAGAGCGAATTTATGTCAGTTTTATATACTATAGATAAAAAACAAAATTTTATTCAATGAGCAATGATCAACAATTTATTTTTTGGAACTTGCTCAAGAAAATCGAAAGCATTTTCGCACATTTCAAGCTTGACCGAATGAACTCTTGCACAAAATTGTTATCGTTTACTTATTTCTGTAGAAAAGATTAATAACTTAAAAAAACTGTGCAACAAAGCAAGGCCGTATTTAGGGGGAGGGTTTTGGGGGTTCTGACCCCCCCCCCCCCCCCGAAATGTGGAAACTTTATTCTAATTTTTGAGATTAATTGCCAATGGATGGAAAAAAAGTCAAAATAAAATCTATTTAACAATATCTTTTACTTCCATCGGTTTTTTTTTCTAAAAAGTCAAATATAAAAAAATAAATTTGAAATCTTAATTACACTATGCGATCAAATCCGATTTGTTTTCTTCGACATGAGGTTTGACTACGGATTCAAAAAGAGAAGGTGATACTGAGCGCTCCTGCATTCATAGTTTTTCTAGGTCAGTAACTGTTTTTGATTTAAGGTTTCGTCCTGAATCAGTTTAAAAAGTTTAAAAATTAATAAAAATATAAAAAAATTATCGGATCCTTGTAAAATAAGACTTGCTTGAACCCCAATTTTTTCCTTAAACGTGACGTGATGGAAAGTTTTTGACCTCAGATTCGTGTTCAACGTGAAAAATTTTTCGCAAAAACTCCATCTTATTAGCAAAACCCATCTTAAAATTAATTTTTTAACGCATTATTGCTCAGAGCACCACGACTAGAAAGATCTCTTTCAATGCTGTGACTTCACGAATTTAGGGAATATAAGCCAACCTCATCCGGGTTCCTTATCATTGATAATGGCTCGAATTCCCAATGATGATCATTTGAAAAAAATTAGCCTCTACTATTTTTGGTATTTTTTTCAGGTTGGGTACATCATCAGTAGTGGGAAGTCAATGAGTTAATGAAATTATGTCCCTCACGATAAAAAAAAATTCATTAGAATGCACATTGATTAATATTTATTTGAAAAAATTTAATTTGATTATTCCGTGAATTTTTTGTTACTTTTGGCCATTTTTTTGAGGTTAAGAATAAAAAAAAATCGGAAAATTTTTCCTAAAATTTTAATTTTATAGGGTCCATCAAATGTATCATTGATTTAATTTATTGTATTTCAAAATCAGTTTGATAAAAATTATTTATGAATATTTTCTGAAAACCCCCCCCCGAAAAAAATTTCTGGCTACGGCCCTGCAACAAAGGTATTATTCCACAAGCTTTCCTCATACTCATAGAGCATGAGTTATTAACTAGGGCGAAATTTTTAATTCTTGTTTAATTTTTTATTTATTTGCCTTTAATTAAAAATAAATTGGAAGTTTTCGATAAAAAAAAACCCTCTCACAGATTTTTCTTTACTATCGTAAGTGTAGTTTTAAACAAATTCTACCGAAAACAGTTACCGCCAATACATCGTAATTGAAATTTCTTAGTAAATAAAAACCGAATATGAAATAAAACACTATTCCTCTTTAAAGCCTTTTCCGGCTTAATATCCAATTAAGCTACTTGATTGTAAAACGTTTTTACGTTTCCTGTAAAATTACCTTCTTTTGGTTACGATACACTAGAGGGAAGGTATCGATATGTATTCGTATTCGAATACGTATTTGAAATTTCTTTTGCGAGTGTATAACGAATATTTAAACTGGGTAAACTGCGCTTACATAAATTTTCTCAATTATGTTTCTGAACATTTCTACTAAGTTTCTTATGCAACTTTGTTGCCAAACAGCTTTTGACAAACAAAGCCGAAAAAAGCGACAAAACAACTTTTTAAAAATATAATTTAACCCTACTGAACTTTAATTACTAAACATTCACTTTTGAATATGTAACATTTTTAAATATAAATTTTATATTTTATGTTGATCCAAATGTATTCTTAACCCTTTCGACCCCGAATTTTTCCCTGTGGTTCCAATATTTTTTTTTTTTTTTGTAATTAAATCATGAAATACATATTCTAGGAGTGTATGAGCCAAATTGGAAGTCGTCACGCCCTACCGTTTACGCGCTAGAGAAAGTTGCTTGTTGTATGGAAAGAAATTTAAATCAATATTTTTGTTTTATGTTTGCAGAACAAAATTTTATAATTATTTTGGAATTTTATTTAATTATTATTGAGAACAAAGAACTTTATTAAGACGACTACAACTTATAGTGCACTGATTTACAACGATACAACTGCATCTACACATTTATTAATGTAGCTACATTTTTATTCCAGAAGATCCAGAAGTGCCACACTATCATATTATATATCAATTTAAAGAGCTTGACGAGTAGGTTAGCCAAATTATCAGGTTTAAAATCGGTTTATCCAATTCCGAAATATTAACGTCAGAAGCAGGGTTGCCGTTTTGCTTATTTGTAAGACAATTTGCTTACTTTTTTTACAGTTGTGCAAACGTGCACTTTTTTCTCATCTTGTTTATTTTTTAAAAAAATATAATTTACAAGAAAATTTTGATAAATTGACATTATTTTTTTATTACTCCCATTATTTAGTTTTTTTCATTCGAATAGATTGGGTAACACTAATTATGTTCATGCTAAATTTTCGAGAGATTTTCCAACGGTTAGTAATAGTAATTTAAGGTCGCTGATCACGACTGCGTACACAGTTTTTCTCCATCACATCTAGTTCTCCCACAATATGAACCTGAAGTCGTAAAAATGGGGTCTTCAGGCGCTATTAAGAAATTTGTTTATTTCAGCAGACAAGAATGTGATGTCTGCAGCAAAGTTGATAAACACAAAGAGTATGCAGTCGTGATCATCGACCCTAAATTACTATAATCCCGTTGGAAAATCTCGTGCACAAAATTTTTGTTGCACTGTGTTATCATCTCTGCGTTCGATTACGTTTATTGAAAATGTGTCCCCCAATTTTTTCGATTGAACTTTTGAAATTATAATTTAATTGCTTTATGAGTTTTTTTTGTATAGAAAAATATATTTTTTTCAGCTATCTTTATGGCATTGAAGTCGATATAACGGTTTTTCGGGTCGACGAATCCGAATATGGCATTGTTTGCTTTTACAACTGATTCTAGAAGGCGCCACCATACAAAATTTTCTTAAAACTCATTGTTTTTATAGGCTTTCTTCTGTAAAATGTTGCAAATTGTTATTTTAAAACCGGGGGACTCAAGTTGATTTTTTTTTGTCATATGCTCTTCGGCAAAGTTGATCAGCATCAAATTTATCATCTTTCTAGAGGGTTGTCGATGTCTCGAAAAAATTCGATCACCCCTTATATATATATATATGTCGAAGGATGCTTATGAGAAGGCAAAGGATGACTATGTGCCATTCTTTCAATATGAATTTTAATAATTTCTTTCAATCAAGCGATCCCGCAACCGATGTCTTCGAATGTTTCTTCCAGAATGAATTCAATTTTCATTTCGTTCTTTCATATTTTTTTCATTCCACACATTTTCCCCAGCGCCATCTATGTGTCTTCTTACATTCCACAAACTTCACTAGCGCCATCTATGTATCACATCACATCGGCTGCGATTCCGCCCAAGTGTTGCCACACTTAACATTAACTATCAAATTCATATTTCAATATTTTACTCGTCGACGACACGGCCATTCTGACAAATCACACGTCCTCGTGTGACACATTCTTGTAAAAGCAGTCTCGGCCATTCCTGACCTGCCAATCATATTCGCTTCATTTTCTTAGCACTTTGTCAATACCTCCTTGACCACATTGCCGTTCATCACCTGCCGTGATGCTTGACACTCAACACATAACAGTACAATTCACCACCTCTCATGGTACTAAACACTCAATACAATAGTGCAATTCACCACCTGCCGTGGTACTAGACACTCAACACACAATAGTACAATTCACCACCTGCCGTGGTACCAGACACCCAATACATAATAGTGCAATTCACCACCTTCCGTGGTACTAGACACTCAACACACAACATTGCAATTCACCACCTGCCGTGGTACCAGACATTCAATACATAATAGTGCAATTCACCACCTTCCGTGGTACTAGACACTCAACACACAATATTGCAATTCACCACCTGCCGTGGTACTAGACACTCAACACATAAGCAGCGGCGTACCCCGTACTCACGGTCTACATCAAAGAGATTCCGATTTCTACTGAGCTAGAGCTACCACTGACTTATGCCACCAACTCAAGAACTCATATTACTTAAGTTCACCATTGTTGAAATAATAAATTTTACATTTTATTTACATTCGTTCTGCATTATTACATTCATTGCAAATACATTATTCATTTATCTCTGTCACATTAACATCATTATCAATATTGTCAGGCATTTTCCTCAAACGATCATGAGCATATTTATAAGTTCTTTTAGAATCCAGAGCAGCAAGGGTGTATCTGTCACCATCTAATATTTCAACGACTTTAAATGGGCCTTTGTATTTAGGGTCAAGCTTAGTTTGGTTACGTTCTTCGTTCTGCAACAACACAAAGTCTCCCACAACAAATTTTTTTGGTTTAGTCTTTGTTCGGTCAAACCTAATTTTGTCATAACTTGCACCGCTTTGTATGTTACTTATAGCCTCCTCCCGTATTTCATGAAGATCAACCTCAGGTTCAACATCGTCTGCCATCATCAAACCAAGAGGTCTCGCAACTCTACCAATCATCAACTCAAGGGGGCTACTCTTTGTAACTCGATTAATAGTGCAATTCATGGCTAACTGAACATTAGACAAAGCATCCTGCCATGAACTGTCCTTACTAGTCTCTACAGCTGTCAGCATGTTTTTTAATGTGCTCATAACCCGCTCAACCTGACCATTCGCACGACTACTGCCTGTTGCGATCAAGTGAAGGTTAATACTATGCGAATTACAATAATCACGAAATTCAGAACTTGCAAAACAACGCCCTTGATCTGCAATTATACGTACAGGTGCACCAAACAAGGAAATACAAAATGATAAAGCCTCAATACTACTCACAGTGTTAATATTTAACGTATGACGTAAAATAACAAATTTAGTAAATGCATCTATAAAGACAAAAACATATTCTTTTTTATCATTCTTGCCACTGAGTTTTCCAGTTGCATCCAAATGCAAAGTATGCCAAGGAATTGGAACTTTTGGTATCGAATGCAACTCAGCTTGAATTTTACCATGATGAGATTTTCCAATTTTGCAAGTGACACAACTGTCTATATATTTTCTGACATATTTTGACATATGCTCGAACCAGTAAAAATCGTAAAGTTTTTCCAGAGTTTTTTCCCAGCCTAAATGAATTAAAGATTCATGAACTGTGTTTATAACAGACCACCGAAGTGCCTTTGGAATAATGGGCAAACATCGCGTTCTACCATTACGCTGTATTTTCCTGTACAATACACCCGACCTGATCTCATAAGTCTTAGAAACATCTTCTCTCAGTCTCTGCTCATTTAGGTCAACAATCAACTTAACAATTTCAGGGTCACGTTTTTGTTCAGCAAGAAGCCAATTTGTCGATAATTCTGCAACATTAATCACTTTTTGCTGAACCTCATTAAAAGGAGTCTCAGGTATAACAGGCAAAGGATTTCTCGAAAAGAAGTCTGCATGAGACATGCATTTTCCATTTCTATAAATGACATCAAAATCAAAAGCCTGCAGAAAGGACCACCATCTGTGGACCCGAGGAGTTAGATCCTGCTTTTTCCGTGATGCCTGTAATGAATTGCAATCAGTTATTACTGTGAATTTGCGCCCATGTAAATAGTGTCGGAAATGCTTGACTGCATTCACTACTGCCAGCGTTTCTAATTCAAAAGAATGGTACTTTGACTCTACAGCCGTTGTACGTTTGCTAAAGTAAGCAATTACATGAAGTTTATTATTTTTGTTTTGCATAAGAATAGCACCATATCTAATTGAGCTGGCGTCCGTGTGCAGTTCTGTGGAGCATTCCGGGTCAAATATGGTCAAAACAGGTTCACTAGTTAAAGCAGAAACTATTTTCTCCCTTAAAACTTCATGCGAAGATTGCCAAACAAAATTGTTTTTATTAGAACTGGTCAACGCATATAATGGTGCCATAACTTGAGAGAATTTGGGTACGAATTTCCTAAAATATGATGCTAAACCTATAAATTGACGCAACTGAGTCACTGTTTGAGGAGGAGGTAAAGCTACTAATGCCTCAATTTTTCTGGGATTCGGTCTAATCTCACCTCGACACACCTCAAACCCAAGGTACTCCACTTTTTCTTTCATAAATTTACACTTTTTCACATTAAAAGAGAACCCTGCCAGTGTTAGTGTTTGCAAAACAATACGGATTCTATCTAAAGTATCCATAACATCCGATGTTCCAACTACTAAAATGTCATCCATGTAAACCACTACATAAGTTCTAACCAAATTCCCTAAAGCTTGAAGAACTGCACGCTGAAACACCGAAGGAGCATTCCGAAGACCAAATGGCATGGTAAGATACTCATAATGTCCATCTGGTGTCACAAACGCAGTCTTTTCAATTGAATCGGAATGAATTGGAACCTGATGATATCCACTAGCCATATCTAGGGTAGTAAAGTAAAGCCATGAAGTCTGTCAATCTGGTCTGATATCAATGGTAGAGGAAATCTGTCAGGTATTGTATTATCATTCAACTGACGGTAATCAACACACATTCTGTCTGTTCCGTCTTTCTTTTTGACAAGTAATATAGGACTAGCAAACGGAGAAAAGCTTGGACGAATGACACCAGCTTCAAGAAGCTCATCAATTTTCTCGCGAACTACACTTCGTTCATTCTCACTTAACCTGTATGGTCGTCGACAAACAGTCTTGTTAGCATCTTTGAGGCGAATTTGCATTGGTTCTATCGCTGCATGATTTTTCGGTACACCACAAACAAAATTATGTTTAAATTCACCCAAAATTGCCAACAGTTGAGGTTTAAATTGATCAGAAATATCAGTGTCTATGTTTTTCAAATCAAAATGATTATTTTCAATATTGCATACATTCACAATATTCAATTTTTCAAATTTTAATTTATCAGATGTGATATGAACAGATATACCCTGGCTCAAGATTTCATAACCTAACATTACATCATAACGTAAGCAATAATTAGGCAAAACATGAAAAAGTATCTCTACCACAATTCCATCAACCTCCACTGTTGTTAAAATCTGTAATATACTATTAACACTAGTCTGACCGATACCAGTCATTTTAACAACATTGCTAATTCTTTTACCTCTAAGTTTACATGAAACAGATTCTTTTACAAGAGAGCACTCTGCTCCTGAATCAAAACAAAATTGAAATTTCTCACCGAATTGCTGCATAGTGCCTACTGGATTACCGATTATGCACATGTCCACATGCCTCTCCACAGGTTTACTGTAGCCACCACTGACTCCTACTGAATTTGTACAATTTGATGCAAAATGGCCAAATTTGCGGCACTTGAAACATGTTACTGCAGACTGTCCTGGAACATTTTTCTTCGATAATTCTCCTTCTGTTATTTTATTTTCACCTTTTCTGCACACTGCTGCCTTATGGCCTATTTTACCACATCTATAACACTTTACAGCTACAGATTGTGATGAAAATTTGCGTCGTTTAGGATCAGGGCCATCATCATCATGATATGTTGAAACTTTCATCTTGGAAGAAGTCATTGCTTTTAACTCATTTTGTAATTAAGTTCGAGTAGTGATGTCAGCAGTGTAAGCAAGCCGCTGCACACAGGGTTCAAATTGAGCAATGTGTGCCAACACAATTGAAATAGCCATGTGCTCTCTCGGCAAATTATTGAACCGAGACATTATTGACGTCATCAATGTAGCAGCGTATGACGCCAAACATTCCCCATTTTTCGGTTTTCTATTGGATAATTTAATAAGAAAAGCGGCAACAGACTCAGTGCAGTCATATCTCGCAACAAAAATATCCTTAAGACTACCCCATGTCATCCCCGGATAGGATACTTGGGACAACCATGCCGAAGCAGATCCTTTCAACGCACCACTAAGTGCAATTAATAATGCAGCACCCTGTAAGGGTTGATCTGCCATACATATATCGGCTGTTGAAACCCAAGCGTGAGCATCTGCCTCCAGCATGTCTGGATCGAATTCAGGCAAACGCACACTTTTCGCTTCTGGTCCTTTTATAGCCTGCACCAAAGCTGCAAAATTTTCATTTTGCTTCTCCAGTAATTGACGCCATTTTGTTTCATTGCTGCCGCAGCTCTCTTCGCATTGATAATTAATGCCAGAATTTTCATATTCTGGAACGCAATTCTCCAATGGATGGGGGGAGCCACATCCCACTTCTGATGTCGAAGGATGCTTATGAGAAGGCAAAGGATGACTATGTGCCATTCTTTCAATATGAATTTTAATAATTTCTTTCAATCAAGCGATCCCGCAACCGATGTCTTCGAATGTTTCTTCCAGAATGAATTCAATTTTCATTTCGTTCTTTCATATTTTTTTCATTCCACACATTTTCCCCAGCGCCATCTATGTGTCTTCTTACATTCCACAAACTTCACTAGCGCCATCTATGTATCACATCACATCGGCTGCGATTCCGCTCAAGTGTTGCCACACTTAACATTAACTATCAAATTCATATTTCAATATTTTACTCGTTGACGACATATATATATAAATTCCTTGTCTTATTACTACTATACCATATCTGTGGTCACAAGGCATAACAGCATAAGTCAGTTTTTTTGAATTTTACAGGAGACCACTTTAAAGATTCAAATGCTCATAGAAATCAATTTGAGTTGTGCTATTTTTTCTTTCACCTTTAACTATGGAGGTGAATTTTTTACCTTTTAACTTTACTAAAAAATTTTAGTAAAAAAAGGTTTTTTGATTTGTTCTTTGAAAACAAGCAAATAACATTTTTTATTAAAATAACTCTAAAATTTGAAAACTTTTTTTTAAGTTCAACAAAACTGGCACTTTATTTTACAAGATGGTGTAAAATTTACCACCACCTCCACAGTTAAAGGTTAATATCTCGTAAACCACTGAACCGATATTCATAAAATTTTGACACAATATGAAATCGGATATGAAGATTTCAATTATAATTATAACTCGAATTCGACAAAACTCGAGTTGTGTTGTTATGCCTTGTGACCACAGATATATGTTTGTTTACTTTTTTTTTCAAATTGTTGACTTTTTAGATGAATTTGATTACAAAATTTTTTAGGCCATGTCAACTCTGGTCAGTTCTTTAAATACACTCATTGAACAAAGCATTGCATTCAAGGCGTGTTTAACAGGGTGAAGTCATCTCAGAGAGTAAAAGTTATAGTGTCAAAAACAGTTTCCGTTGTGAATATTTAAAATTTGAATTTTGGCACTACTTTTTTCTTATTCACATTTTGCACTATTTTGACATTACAAAATTTGACTCATCAAATAAAATGAGAGAGTCCTCAGAGATGACTTTACCCTGTTAAATACGCCTTGATTGCATTCATCATTGTAAAACTGCTTAAGCGGGAGTAAATAACAAATGAGAGAGAGAGAGAAGACATGAGTAACGGCATTTCTCAGAATTATCTAATGAATTATCTGCATACACAAAAAACAAAACAAACACCAACGAGTATTTGTTTTTTCATAAAGAGATTTCGGGGGGAAAAAATAGCCCCAGTTACTGGGGCCTTACCGACTAGTTTTATTTAATATAACTTTGACAGTTACAAACAAATTTATGTGGTTTGTTTTGATTCATTTTCTCAAAACACTCAAAAAATCAATCATAGCCTTTGCTTTAAGACGCCAAAGAGATGAAGTTGTTCTCAGGCAACTTCGGGCTGGAAGAATCTCTAAATAACTATAATATGAAATTAAATTTTTTAAGTATATTTTTTTGAGTAAAGTGATACAATAGTCCAGTCAGTAGAGTAAAAAATCCACCAAAAGTTCACAATAATTCTTATCTGAGATTTTTTTCCAAAACCCTTCTTTGGTGAAAAAAGCCTTTTTTTACTAATAACTGGTTAACTATTGGAGATATTAAAAAATTACTTACCACACAAAAAAAGCTTAAAGTATTTCCTAAAAAAAGGGTATAAGTATTTTTTCGTATATATCATAGATTTCGAGATATTCAATATTTAAAACATTGCAAACTTTGTTCTTTGGATGTACTGCTGATGCACGAGAAATTGAATTTATCGAAAACTAAATAAGCTACGAAGAAAAATCAAAATGGGATTTGAAGGGGATATAAAGTACAACATTCTATTTTCATTTACTACGGATAAATTTTAGAATATAAACATAACAATATAGCATAGTTGCCTGTAGGATTTTGCTACTTTAACTATTTGCAGGCCTAATAAAAATAACTGGTTTCACTATATGTTATAAATTTATTATCTTTTAATTCAAGACATTACTTCTGAAAATGCTGAAAAGTAAGTAATAAAAACATTCAAATTTTGCAATTTTATCAGCATATTAGATTTTCATCGATAATAACTCCGAAAGGCCTCCCTTGGATCCTCTAATGGATGCTCATACATACATATATTTGTATATTAATATATTTATTTTCAGTGGTAATAGTAGAATTTAAAGTGCAATATTTGGCAACACTGATTATTTATAATAAATTTGAATTTGAATAAATTTTCTGACTTACCACACAATTAAAAAATGTTTGTTTTCTCGACAGTGGATCGACACCTTTTTTTGATCTTATCAGTAAATAAATCAGTTTTATATCAGTGCAGCTTCGTAAAAGTTTTTCCACTAATACTTTTCCCATAAAACCTGTGGCGCCAGTAATGAGAATACTTTTGCCAGCATACCATTCTGCGATTCGAGACTTTTCACCGTCAGCTTCTCCTTGTTTTGATCCAAACTCCATTATGGTTTAAAACCTCTGCGCAAGTACTAAAATATTAAAATCAATTAATATTTGTTTTTTAATTGAACTATTTGCAAATATACACATTAAGGCACTTCAAGCCACTCCTAACCTTTTTAGATGAATATTTTCAAAAGGCTTTGTGAAATTTGACCAAAGGAAATTCAATAAAATCAAAAAGGGATTTAAACTTTTTTTTTAGAAATCCAGCCGAGGAATTTGGCCAAAACTTTTTGGTCGGAATTTCTTTTTGATTTTGGTTGAAATGCATTTTATTTATATTTATTTTCAGGAAAGGAAATTCGACCAAAAATCTTTTTGGCCTAAATTCCTTTTTAGTTTTGGTTCATTTTCCATAAGTAAAAGGAATTTGATTTAGATTTTTTATGACAAGAAAAACAATCATATGATACTGTGACGACATAAAATTATTAGCAATTTTAATCGCACAACCCTAATCCACTAACACCTACATATATACACATACATGCCGTTAAAAAATATATTAATATTTATATTTAATTAATTATAATATATACAATTCACAGAACGGAAATAATACGGTACAACAAAGAGGAAAATTGATATAAAAAGACAAACATCGCGCAGAAAAAGTCACTCAGACTTAGACTGTGGCACAGGTCATTTCTCCTTTTCTTTGTAAGATTATACGAACGACAACGACCTAGCCATCGTGTCACGAGGACACGCAAAGGAAACACAAGAATGGAAGCGAGCGCCAACAAAGCCAAACCGAGCGCCAAGGAAGGCAAACGAACGACAGAGAGGGACGATTGAGAGGCTACAAAGAACTATAAGACTACACGAGATACCACGAAGACAAATACTAACGCACGAAGAATCAAGTGCAATTAAAACAAAGAAAACAGTGAATGGTTACTCGCTAGGCATACCTTAGCCAAAAGAATATTTAAAAAATTGCAAACTTTGTACTTTGGATGTACTGTGGATCCACGTGCATCTTTGTTTATTTGAATTTTTGCGAGCGAAACCTATAGGAAAAATTGAATTTCTCGAAAGCTAAATAAGCTAGGAAGAAAAATAAAAATGGGGTTTGAAGGGGAAATAAAGTACAACATTCTGTGTTCATTGACCACGGATAATTTTTAGAATATAAACATAACAATATAGCATAGTTGCCTGTAGGATTTTGCTACTTTAACTATTTGCAGGCCTAATAAAAATAACTGGTTTCAATATATGATATAAATTTATTATCTTTTAGTTCCAGACATTACTTCTGAAAATGCTGAAAAGTAAGAAATAAAAACATTCACATTTTGCAATTTTATCAGCATATTAGATTTTTATCGAACCAGGAAGGTTCGTTACAACACTGTAACGGTAGTTACAGAAAATCATTTTTCAATAAAGGTAAATGTTATTCATTTTGAAAACTAAAAATTGTATTGCATTAAATTCTTTTTTTTTTTGATATAGGCTTTTGAGAGAAGAAAAAAAGTAAAAAATTCGAGCGAATTTTAAATTCTCAAAAACCTACATATGTTTGAAACAATCTTTTGATTAAAATTTTAATAGTTTATAAACCTAACACACACCACGACAGAAAATACCACCTCTAGAAAATTGAAATAATTCGTTTAAATAATTTTTCCCATGGAAATTTTGTACAAAACTGACAACTTTTCGATCAAAACATGGTTAAATTTCACTCGTAGGTCAAAACTTTCTAAGAACAAAATATTGGTTATCCTAAAAAAAATTGTGTATGGAATAATTCTTCAAAATTCAATATTTTAGAAGTTATCAACGATTAAAGCTATTTACCTTTTCAAAACCTATTTTTAAACCTTTGGTTAAAAACCGACTGGCTATTTTCCTCTATATTTTTTTCTGAATCTTATTTTTCTCATATAATCTTTCAGCAAATCCACTAGGAGCATATATCTCGTAGGCAAGCTAATAAGTATATATCTAGTTTCATATATCCACATTGCAGAGAAGCTATTTAGCTATTTGATCATTTAGCTGAGATCGTCGATAATAGAGATTCGTTTCAGTGTCATTTTTATACAATTAAAAATTAAGAATAAAAAAAATGTTAGTCCATCAAATTGTGATAAATTGTTGGTGCATAGACCAATTCTACATTTAGTCAAGGTTGGCAAGCAAAAGCATTAAGAAGTACTGGTAGTCAGCAGTCTGACAATATGTAGAAAAAATATAATTTATTACCTCACGTTCGCTTTACATAAGTTATTGAATTTTATTCATTAATTAAAAAATTCCTGAATTAACCCTTTCAGCCCCGATGTTGCCTGAGAGCAACTTTACCTCTTTGCCGCCTTAAAGCAAAGGCTTTGATTGATTTTTTTTCTTTGGGTACTAACAGGTTAATGAATCAAAACAAACCACGCAAATTTCATTGTAACTGTCAAAGTTATTTTTAATAAAATGCAATTGTATCGTCGGAAATCAGTGTAATACAAGTTGGAGTCGTCTTAATAAAGTGCTTTGTTTTCAATAATAATTAAATAAAACTCCAAAATAATTATAAAATTTCGTTCTACAAACATTAAATAATATTATTATCTATTTTCATAAAACAAAAAAATATGGATTTCAAATTTTTTTCATACAACAAGCAACTTTCTCTAGCGCGTAAACGGTAGGGCGTGACGACTTCCAATTTAGCTCATACACTCCTAGGATAAATATTTCATGATCTAATTACAAAAAAAAAATTCGAATCACAGAGAAAAATTCGGGGTCGAAAGGGTTAAATACATGTGCAACTCTCTTGTTTGGTTGTGTTAAGTTGGGATATTAACTAAATTTTAAGAATAGCCATACTTATAATCAGACTAACAGCAATTTTAAACTTAGTAATCGACTTTTTGACTTTTATTCCACACAAAAATATGTTACAAAGGAATTATTGAATTTAAAAGCGCTTTGAACTTGATTATTCGTAACGCTGAAACATATTTAATAAATATTTAATAAAAAGTTTAAAAACTGCAAGAAATATTACACTAACAAATTGCAGTACAAGCTGCTCATTATTAAAGAGCTCAAAGTACTGTAAGCGGATAACTACAGTAACTTAGTTGAGTAGCTACTACTATAAATTTGCAGACTAATTATTAAGTTAGTTTTCTTATTTTGATCACCAAAACGTAAAGAGGAGAATAGCTCTCCTAAATTAAACTAAACTAAGGAAAGTCAACAAATAATTTGTAATAAAAATTTAAATAACAATTAAAGACTTTTAATAAAATTTAACTGGCGCCCGAGCAGGGACAACATAGCGATTCCGTGTAAAAAAAAAACTTTATTAAAAGACTAATCGGAGTTGTTGTAGTCGTCGAGAATAATTCATTTAAGAACAATATCGGCAATAAAAGAACTAATAAAAAATATATTCAATAGAAAGTTTTTTAAAAAATGGTTAATAAACTTCAAGTTTTCATAACAAACTGAAATTAAGTAAAAAATTTAAGATAAACAGTGGTAAATTTGAGATCCAAAAACAATAGTAAAATTGGGTTGATTTAAGTCTGAAAAAGAACAACAGAACTTAAAAAACTCAAGGTTAAACATAGGACAAAGTTAACTACAGTTTTTTGAAAATAAAAATTTTAAAAATTCGCAGATAAGTGTGTATAATAAACTTCAAGTTTTCATAACCAACTGAAATTAATTAAAAAATTTAAGATAAGCAGTGGTAAATTTGAGATCCAAAAACAATAGTAAAATTGAGTTGATTTAAGTTCAGAAAAGAACAGCAAAACTTAAAAAACTCAAGGTTAAACATAGGACAAAGTTAACTACCGATATTCGAAAAATATTATGTATTAAAAATCACATATAAGTGCGTATAACAAACTACTAGTTTTCATAACCAACTGTACCAAAAGAAATTTGAGTGAAGAACGTAAAAATGTAAAAACTAATATTTCAACTAGAAATAAAGGAAAAACTAAATTACCAAAGCCTTATATTAAACACAGACTAGAGATAGCCAATGATTTAAAAAAATTAAGGAAAATATACTGATTAAATCCACTAAAATCATACTGCAACAACCCGCTCAGAAGACAACAAGAAAGTATCCTGTTAGATGGTATCTACCCTCTCCAAAACGAAAAATCCAAGGAAAATAAAATTTATGTAATTAAGAAAAATCAAATTTATTGTAAGAAAAATTGTCTATCTACTAAATTGTAATAAAAAGTTAGAAATGATATTTAAAATTAATCTAAATACTAAATAACTCAATTTAATACTTAATAAGATAAAATTTAAATTTGTCGTAACAAAATCATCTATGAATATTATGGCTTCATTAAAACTTAAATTGTAGCAAAAAAGAAAAAAACATCTAGAATCGATCAAAAAATATTATATAGTAAAAACTATTAAAAATAAGACGTAATACTAAGTAGTGTAACTGTGTAACCTGTACAACCAAACAATGGAAAATGATCACTTCAAGGCATTAACAGCAGCTGTTGAAGTTGCTACTGATCAAACTAGAAGATATTTTGAGGTACAAATCCGAGACTTGACGGATATACTTGACACTTTACAATCATATCCATCCGTCGAAGCATATCAGGCTGTAACCATAGAACCCAATAGAGCATGTGATGAGTTACTTGACTTGGTGAAATCCTTACCGAAATTTGATGGCATTCACATTCGCTACGTTTCATGGCGGAAGGCTGCATTCGCTGCTTATAAATTATATGAAACCTACGATGGAAGTTCGAAACATTTCTTCATCTTCATTTAATACAGTATTAAACTTTAAGTCTGAGGCAAATCATGAGCGTTACATGTTTGCAAGCTCTTATGCTAATAGAAATGGTAACATATCACAATATAATCCCTATCATTCACCTCACTTTTAGTTTCGCAAGCTCAGCCTAATCCTTTGGCAATGGATATGGATCCCTCAACTCAATACAGATTTAATGCGCAAAGACCCACACCTCACGTAAATCAAAATAAATCAACCATGGCAAGGCCGTATTTAGGGGGGAGGTTTTGGGGGTTTGACCCCCCCAAAATGTGGAAACTTTATTCTAATTTTAGAGATTAATTCCCAATGGATGGAAAAAAAAGTCAAAATAAAATCTATTTAATGATATTTTTTACTTCCATCGGTTTTTTTTTTCTAAAAAGTCAAATATAAAAAATAAATTTGATATCTTAGTTACACTATACGATCAAATCCGATTTGTTTTCTTCGACATGAGGTTTGACTACGGATTCAAAAAGAGAAGGTGATACTGAGCACTCCTGCATTCATAGTTTTTCTAGGTCAGTATCTGTTTTTGATTTAAAGTTTCGTCCTGAATAAATAAAAAATTAATAAAAATAGAAAAAATTATCGGATCCTTGTAAAATTAGACTTGCTTGAACCTCATGTTTTTCCTAAAACGTGACGTGATGGGAAGTTTTTGACCTCAGATTCGTGTTCAACGTGAAAAATTCTTTCGCAAAAACTCCATCTTATTAGCAAAACCCATGCAGTTTTAGGAGACAATTTTAAAATGAAATTATTTTTTAAACCATTATTGCTCAGAGCATCATGACTAGAAAGATCGCTTTCAATGCTGTGACTTCACGAATTTAGGGAATATAAGCCAACCTCATCAGGGCTCCTTATCATTGATGGTTAAAATTACCAATGGTGATCATTTGAAAAAAATGAGCCTCTACTATTTTTGGTAATTTTTTTGAGGTTGGGTACATCATCAGTAGTAGGAAGTCAATGAGTTAATGAAATTATGTCCCTCACGATAAAAAAAAATGCATTAGAATGCACACTGAATAACATTTATTTAAAAAAATTTAATTTATTTAAAAATCAAAAGTATCACCGATTTAATTTATTGTACTTAAAAATCTTAAAAAAATTATTTATGAATATTTTCTTCGAATGAAAACGCCCCCCCCCCCCCCCCCCGAAAGATATTTCTGGCTACGGCCCTGAACCATGACATTGCCCCAGCATCAAAGAACAGCAAATTTCAACAACAATAGAGGCAATCAACGACCCAGCGGTGGATATGAAGCACTGAAAGCACCTACCGTCCAGTATCAAACATTTAAAAGGGCGCGTGAGAGTGATAGGCAGCCCTTTCCAAAGGTACAGCGTGTCAATTACATTTCTCAGCAGGCTCCGTATGGAAATCAATATATGGTAGATACTAACCAATATGATAGTTACGAACAAGCTTATGATGGTTGCCAGTATAATGCCGCTTGATGAACAATTAGTATCAGATGAAATTAATTTCTTAGGGATGAATCCCTTCTGCCATACATCAGCAGGATAACAGGCGATCAGGAAATAAAAATATTGATAGACACTGGAGCTACCAAAAATTACATAAAGAATATAAGCTCCCTCAAAGCAATTAAGTTAGTCCATTTACCATTGGAACTGATAAAATAACTCACAAATGCACAATTAATATCATGAGCACAAACACAACATTCTACATGCTGCCAAGTCTTCAGACCTTTGATGCTATAAAGGGATGTGATTTCCTGAAACAAATTGACTCACATCTGACTTTATTATAATGGTGGAAAAGAAACATTGATGTGTTTTTATTGCAGTAGTACAAACGCCAAGGATGGATTAAATGTAAATCACATAACTACGAATAGTTGAAAGTTTTTCATGGTAGTGGTGCAAATACTTACGAAGAAACTTCCGAAGATTCAATTCCAGAAGACGAAACTGTTAATCGTATAATAATCATTCAAAAGTATTTCCTGGCCCAAATGAGGCTTTACCATTAAATACAAACGTTGTTGTTACGATAAGAACCACTGATAACGAAGCAACATACTCAAAAGCTTATCCCTACCCAATGGCAGCATCAGAATTCGTCAGTAATGAAATTTGTCAGTTGTTAAGAGACGGAATTATTCAACCCTTCGATCACCTTACAATAACCCCATATGGGTTGTTGATAAAAAGGGAGTGGATGAATCGTGAAGGAGGAAAATGCGTCTAGTCGTAGACTTCAGAAAGCTGAATGAGAAAACAGTAAGCGACAGATATCCAATACCTGACACTTAATAATCTTGTAATCTTGTCCAATTTGGGAAAATCGTATTTTTTCACTACTATAGATTTTAAATCAGGTTTCCACGAGATAAAACTAGCAGAGCTAGATAGGGAGAAAACAGCTTTTTCTGTGAGCAATGGCAAATTTGAGTTTTGCAGACTTCCTTTTGGATTGAAGAATGTGCCGGCAATTTTCCAACGAGCCATAGATGATGTACTCAGAGATGAAATTAGGAAATGTTTTCACGTTTATATTGACGATGTTATTATCTTTTCTACTTCGAAAAAACAACATTTCGCTGACATAAAGAGGATTCTTGACAAATTGTACAATGCAAATATGCGCGTATCGCGTGAAAAGTCAAAATTTTTGCGGAAAGAGGTTGAATTTCTAGGGTTCTTAGTACCTGAGAAAGGTATAAGCACATGCCCAGACAAGGTAAATGATATCATAAATTACGCGACTATCGTCGCGTAAGATTTTTCCTTGGCCTCTCTGGCTATTATAGGCGGTTCATCAAGTACTACGCCTCAATTGCGAAACCGCTAACGAAGTATTTAAGAGGATAAAATGGACATATCAGTGCAAGCCAATCGAAGCATGTGAAACTAAATCTTGATGAAGAGGCAATGATGACATTTAATCGCATAAAGGAAATCTTAGTATCTGAGGATGTTCTGCTACTGTATCCGGATTATGGGAAACCGTTTGATTTAACAACTGATGCGTCATCCCACGCATTAGCTGCAGTCCTCTCCCAGAATAGGAGATCTATAACCATGATATCAACAACTCTTTCTTCCACTAAGAAACACTATGCCACCACTGAGGAGCACATACAAGATGAAATTCAAACAATGTTCCCAGCGTTGAAGTTTCGTCATTCATCTAAACAGGTTATAGACATTTTCAATGAAAATGATCAGAAGGAGACGGTTGCTGCTGAACATAATAGAGCTCATCGTTCAGTGCGTGAAAACGTTAAGCAGGTTTTAAACGACTACTTTTTTCCAAATATGCGTGAAATGCTAAAAGAGACTGTAATAAACTGCAGGGTTTGCCATGAAGGGAAGTATTAACGTCACCCGAAACTCCAAGAAATTGGTAAAACACCTATAACCCAATGTCTTCGTGAGATGCTTCATTTGGATATTTATTCTACTGATGACCAACATTTCTTAACGTGCGTGGATAAATTCTCAAAATTTGCTGTTGTTTTGCTAATTAGTTCACGATCAATAATTGATATAAGTAAAAGGTTCTCTTTTGGAAACTTTGAATTTATTTACTGGCACTAAAACCGTTTTGTGCGATAACGAAAAATCGTTAAATTCTGAAACTATAAAATCTTGACTCAGGGACCCTTTTAAGGTAAACATCTATACATTTCCACTTCTTCATAGCACAGTAAATGGAGCAGTAAAACGTTTCACAGCACGCTTGCGGAAATAGCTAGATGCGCCAAAATGCAGCAAGGTATAAATGATACCGTGGAACTGGTTTTACTTGCAACAACAAAATACAACGCAACTATTCACTCAGTTACTGGTAAACGTCCAATTGATATAATACATTCCATTCCAATCTTAATGCGAGAAGAAATAATAAGTAAACTAACTCAAGCACTAACTAACTCAGAATATCAATTTGGAACGCCACAATAAAGATAAATTAAGAAGAACATTCAATCCCGGAGATTAAGTGTTTGCAAGAATAAATAAGTGTTTAGGAAATAAATTTTCAAGGCTCTACACGGAAAAAACAATACAAAAGGATTTAGGATCATCAGTTTTTATTGACAACAGACTGGTTCACAAGGACAATTTAAGATAATAAACGCAATTACGTATTCGATAACATATTTTTATATTTTTTCTTTCACAATTCTGAAGCAAAAATCACAAAATGTGACATTATTAATAATAATATCTATGTTTTATTCGCTAGTCAGTTTAACATGTGCGAATAAAACGACCAAGTTGTTAAGTCACTTCTTCGTTATATTGATATTCACAATAAAACTGCTCAGCAGCTAGAGATGAAACATTTTAATGGATCCCAGTCATTGCGGTCAATCGCGGGCATTGTTTTTAGTTTTATAAGAATTTCAAATATTTTCCTTTTCTGTTTTTTGTCAAACTGTCATGCTTCTTGTTTTGCTATTAGCAGTTCACAATAGAATTTGATGTAGTTAAACAACTTGTTAAGTGTACTATAATTATACGTGTTATCTCTGCCGCTTTGTTGTTGTTTTCCCATACAATTATCGCTGCTAGTTATACATAACTAGAAGCAAGTGGCGAATAAAACGCAGCTATTAAAATGTAAGCCATAGTATTTGTAGACCGTTTCCGCTCAGCTTTTTGCAAATTTGTTAAGATGAGAAGTTCGTAGATGAAATTTTTTTTCCGGTTATTTTTTGCTTTTCTACATGAATCATACAATTTTAAGATGATTCAATTCTTTGAACTTGACTTTTACTTATTTTAAAGATTTCCGCCTACTTCCTATGAGACAAAAACATCTCCTCGGCGGTATTAATCACTTCAATTTTTTTCTGTATAAACAAATTTTATATGGGAGTGAAATGACAAATTATTCCATCCCTAAAAGCTCTAACTTTAACAACACACTATACTAAACTGTAGTCAAGGTCATTGCAACCAGTGCTACAACCTGAAAAACATTTTGGATTTCGCATTTTTATTATTCTTGCATCGCAGAAGGGCATATGCTAGATATAGAGAGTCCCTCCAAAGCTTTTTTGTAAATTTTTGATGTGTAAACAACGATAGTGGCAGTGTGAACAACTTTTATGTGGGAGTGAAATGCCAAATTATTTCTTCCCATCTCTAAAATCTCTCTGTATTTTTTTATTTTATGTCCAAAAGCTCGCTATTTTAACCATAAGTAAATTGTTTAAGTAAATACTTTAAATTA
The DNA here is from genome assembly GCA_963691655.1 of Toxonevra muliebris. Taxonomy (NCBI): domain Eukaryota; kingdom Metazoa; phylum Arthropoda; class Insecta; order Diptera; family Pallopteridae; genus Toxonevra; species Toxonevra muliebris. The sequence goes on along the minus strand of OY829327.1, from coordinate 65,808,549 downwards.
ATTATGTAAACTCAAAATGTAAAAATTAAAAAGTTGATAAAAACTAAATTATTGTAAGAAATTATAACCGAGGACGGCTCGTATTAAGAAGGAGAGGAGTTAACGTAAAGCATTCAGTATATTTTCCAAAGCCTGAAATGCTGAAATATTACACTAACAAATTGCAGTACAAGCTGCACATTATTAAAGAGCTCAAAGTACTGTAAGCGGATAACTACAGTAACTTAGTTGAGTAGCTACTACTATAAATTTGCAGACTAATTATTAAGTTAGTCTTCTTAATTTGATCACCAAAACGTAAAGAGGTGAATAGCTCTCCTAAATTAAACTAAACTAAGGAAAGTCAACAAATAATTTGTAATAAAAATTGAAATAAATAATTAAAGACTTTTAATAAAACTTAACTTACACATAAGAGCAATGCAAAAAAAAACGGTTTTTTGAAGTCCGTTCCAAACAAAAACATAAGGCCCTAAAATTTTTTTATTATAATTTTTTTTTTAAATTTGCAAATCCACCTTAACTTAAGGCCACCTTCTGGTCTATATTTTTCAAAAAAAAATTTTTTTATATATTAAAAGTATAGGCTTTCAAAAGTATACTGTAAAATTTTCGTGTCAATATTTCCACTTCTACAGCCTATTTAGTAGGTGAGCGCAGAAGCAGGTAAAAGCGCCGACCGAAGTTTAAACTCATATATCTCGAAACTATATTTTTCTGCACGGCGAAAGGCAAAAAACAAAAACTACTCGACCGATTCGTCTCAAGTTTTAGTATATTATTTAGAAAACCAGTGCTTATCGCAGGAACTAAAAAAACTTTCTACGTTGAAAACTTCTTACTTTTTACATGAAAAAACGGTCTCTTTTCGTAAAGTAAATTTCAATAACGCGCCATTTTGTATAATTTGTTTTCATTTTAGTTCCTGCGATAACTACATTCATACCAATTGTAACCTCTATTTTTTTTTTTTTTTTGAGATCAGTGGCAAATCCAAAAACCTGTGCCACCAGCAAGATCCGTTTTTTTGAAGAGGACAACTGTAAAACCAATTTTAGTCCATCAAAAACTTGTAGTCCCGATAAATGAAAAAGTTCAAAATTATTATGTATTCAAACTGCATAAATGTAAAATATAATCAATTCCCTACGTCCTAATACCTTACCAACAAACAACTATAAATATTTTTTTTTCAATAATTAAAATTATCTCATATAATTTTAATATCACCCAAAATATTTTTTTCGTTAATTACTCTAACCTTTAATTGACGATAGAATCAAAACGAAACAACGCACAGAGTACTGAAGCTACGGAACATGCAGCTCCGGTATTCATCTATCGACTGAGTGGCATGAATACACTTAAAACATGTTTAAAATCTCTTAAATTGTATCAAGCGGTTGCAAGCCTGTAGGTGGACTTGCCGGCTAGAGGGTTAATATTTAACAAGCTAATGTGTAAGGCAAAATTGGTGGGCCTATTTTCTGCAAAAATTCATCACGAATTTAAATTGCATCAAATCCCACATAGGAAATTTGTCTAGTATCTTACGAGACCTCAGCTAGGTTTATCCTACCGCTGCCGAACGCCTGCCAAGGAAAATTTAGAGAAACTCGTGAGTGCCTGGTTGGTAATGTAACCTTTTGCCTCACGAGAATATGTCTTGTCCCTAACAAGGCATACATGCTGGGCGCTATTCTGCTTTTAAAAGTTTTTTTTTTTCCTTTTACTCCTCTTGGCGGCTTAGGGCTTCTACTAAACCAGTACCAAATATTAGTTTCGTTAACCCTCTGATTAGCGTCAAGATTTTAAATGGTCAAAGCTCGACAAGGTCCTCAGGGACTTTCTCCATTAATATAACGTGTGATACGTATAATTGTTTCCTTTTTTAAGCCAAAATGTTTGGTGTAGTATTGCATAATTTGTGTGAATTTATATTTGGGGAGATAAATAAGAAAAAAGTTAAGTTTAGTGCGAATGCATCAGCAAACATATCAGCATCATCGAAAACAAAATAAGCAAAAAGCGGCTGAAGCTACTAAAAATATTGTACAAATACAATATTCACTTTTTTTAATATTAAAAGAATTGCCCTTTTTTTCAATTTTGTTTTTCAACAAAATGCCACTTAAGGGGGGAAATAGGGTTAGACGGTTCAAAAAATCTATCTCTACTCTAAACAACAAAGAGAAGAGAGAAAAAATTGAGAGAAGGAGAAATTGAAATACGAGCGGAGTTTGTTTGTTTATGTTTCGATCAATTTACTCACACATATATGTACATACGAAAACAAAATGTTTGTGTACATTTATTCGTGGCAGAATTATTTGTTGGTGTTAAACGTATGGAGAAAGACTATACTATACAAGCAGAGGAGTCGCCGTAGCAAACACATGCGTTTGATAGGTTTTGCATTCTGTTAGTTAGATTGGATTAAAATTAAATATTTTTTAAAATATAAAAACAATACAAAATGATAAGTAATAAATGTACAAACAAAATGTAGTGATAATGATAGCAAATTTTGCTTTGTGCATTAACCTTAGAAAGGCAACACTTTTTTATCTATGTAAATAGCAAATATGTTAAACAGAAAAATAAAAACTTATTTATTATAAAATTACTTTGTTTCTTATTTTTATTAAATGCAGTTAAGGCAAATATCTTTGCGGTGCTCTTAAAAAGCAGTGGGGTGACTGGTCACCCCTGTTGCCTTTCTAAGGTTAAATGCGGAAAGCATTTATCGTCGCCTGAGAACTGATTTGGCGTATGTGTGTACAAATTCATATACCTATAAGCCAAATCAATTCTCAGGCGACGTTATGTAAAATTTTCACATCTAATAAAATTTCAAATCAACAGGAAGAAAAACTTAAAGCGCGGAAAAAAATATGCCATTACAGCTGCGTGCCCAATGCATTGAGTAAAAGAAAAATAATGAAACTACTATTTGGTGCAATTGCAAAATATTTTTGCATTCACAACAACAAATATATGCAATATGGAATAAAAATTTGCATTTGCAATGATGCAGGACCATTTGCAGTTTATAGTGAATTGGCCTATTATATATTAAAGATAATGATATCTAATAAATTTTTAAGTTTATAAAAGAATTGTTTTAAATTGAATTATTTACCTAGCATATAGATTAAACATCAAATCCCTATATATGGCTATACATATGTGAGCTTATGTACATGGCATTCAGTTGGCTTAACTGTTTACACATCAAATATCTTGTGTGCCTTGCACACATCCATTGTTTTTTTTTAATGTTTACAAGTTTTGGGCCATAAAAATCGTGTTTGGTGTTTGGTTGACACAATTTAAAAAAAAAAACATTTATACGATTGCTCTGATATTTTATATTTTGTTGTTGCATACATGTAAGACATTGGTTCGAACTAGAATCTTCGTAGATCCGTTTTGAATTTCTCGATTTTCAGGCGATTTTTTAATCTCTAAAGTCAATAATTACGAAAAACAGACACTATTTTGTTATTTTTTGATAAAAAATTACATTCTAGTTCAGACAATAGCGACTTCAATACAAAATACTATCTCTTCTTTTTTTTGAGATCGTCCAGTCAACTGATATCATGTCAACCACCGATTTTTGGTGGTTTTTTAAAAACAAATTTATGGCCCAAAATTAAAATATATATATTTTTCAAACATTAATAAACATTTTAAATGATATCAGTTTTCGTTATAAATAAAAAAAAAAACATTATTTATACTTTTTTTATTATAAATAAAATTTATAATTTATTACTAAGTAATAAATGTTGTATTAAAAACCTACTACTAACTCAATCTTTTGTTCCCATTTCAAAACATGCATTTCTAAAATTTTCCCCTTACTTGTCAAAAATTCAAAATGACTACTTATTGAAAAAATGCATCTACCTTTAAATACTTCTACCATGGGTTTACTAGTACCTTAGACATAAACTAACCAGGGCCTCCTCTAAACTAGACAAAAACTAGACGTTTTTCCAGGCTAACTGGTACGTTACGCATTTTGGGGAAACCCTGTTCTTATAGCAAAGCATTTCACAATTTCTATGATCAATTTCTAAGGTAAAGGATCGTGGAAAATATAACAATAGGATACATTTATTCAGTTTTCTGTTTTAGATTGGTTTATAATGGGTTGAGAATTAGTAGAATTTTATGAATAATTTAAGGTCGCTGATTCCTACCCTGTATTCAAATGTTCTCTTTCCCATCTGGTATTTTCTTTATATCAACCCGAAACCTATAATTTTGTTTTTTTTGTGGATTCAATTCTCTACCTTAGAATAGAACCCGTTGAACTGGTACTTGAATCACGAATTTAAGAACTAAATCACCGAAATGATCCATTTTATTAAAACAATCCATTTGGACATTTTTTAAGAACTTAAAACCTGAGGCAGATGGAACTCCAGTCAAGCACTCATCCACGAAGTAACCATTGTTGAACGTCATCGAGCTGTTTCTGAACTAGATTAGCAGCTTCTGTTTAATTTAAGATTGTTCTAGAGATTAATTTGACGCTAAAATGGCAGTATCGTCTGGATAAGTAACTATAGTAACATCATCAGTTTCAGGCAAGTCGCAGGTAAAAATCGAATAAAGAGCAGGACCCAGAACACTGCCCTGTGGTACTCCGGCTTTCACTTGACATTTGGCTAATTTTACATCATTTACTTTGACATAGAACTTTAAGACCAAATAAAATGGAACTGAAAGTAAATTTTTTTTAATTCTTATAACAGCCCTTGATGCCAAACTTTTTCGAACGCTTCTTGAATGTCCAAAAATATGGCAGAACAATATTTTTGAGTTCCAGAAAGTCAGTGACAATATTGATTATATTGGTCAGAAGTACCGCGCTTATGACGATTGGTGATTCGGAACTATATTCTTATTTTCTTGTGTTATTAGCAATCTTCTACTTCGAATATTTTCGAGGATATTGCCAGCAAACTGATAGGTCTATATGAGGGCACTGAGTTTTCAGGTTTATTTGGTTTAGGTATCATTATTATTCTGCACATTTCCATAGAGAAGGAAAGTGGTTTAATGAGCAAGATTATTCATTATTCTTATAATTGAAAGTAAATCGTAATAAGTAACTAAAAACAACAATAACTAATTATGTTCACCTTTTTGCCTGTTTAAGTTATTAAATTTTTAAGTGTTTGAAAATCTTTTGGGAGGGGAAATTTCCCCCTGTTGCCCCCCTTGTATCCGCCCCTGGTCTGCAAGCACTCGCAGTAGAAGTGAAACTATGTTGTTTATTAGAAAATTGTTAGAAAACATTGATAAAACATACTGTTTAAGTTTTTGCAGTCCTCTTCTCTCTATTTTGTTGTTGCTTTTCTTCTGTTTATACTCTCTACACTTATCGGCACAAACACGACTTAGTACACGTATATAACAAACGAAAGGAAAATTCAGCTATATGGAATCAATCTCTCTCACTAAAGCACATTGAGATAAAACTGCAAGAAGTTGATTCTCTGCAAGATTGTATGCAGCCGATCTCCTTATGACTTCGTTCGCTAAACACTAACAACAGCATAACTTCGTTTCTTATTAGTTTCGTATGAGAACAACAACACGACTTCCGTTGAAAAATTTTCGATTTACCCTCGCTAAAGAAGTTTCACTTCAAAAATCCATATCTCCGAAACTTGTCAAGATTAATTTTCAACTTTTTTTAATGTTTTTTTTATATTATAAGTATTATCTTGTTTATTAACTTATTAGTTGTATATTTTTCTTTTGCAAACATTTTTATTTGGAAAAAATGCTAATACCATATCAATTATAAGATAAAAATCTTGTTGGCATTAGGATTAAAAATTCTATAAAAAACTGAAAGGAGTTCTTTCTGCACTTGTCGCACTTTCCCTGCAAGACAGGGTCGATGGAAACTCCTACACAGTAACAAAGTTTTTAGCTTTCACTAACACAAATTCAAGAAATAATGTATATACGAACTAGCGTTGTTCCCTTTCTCCGAAAAAGCGCGAAAATTGAAGTTTATTTAAATGAGGTAAAATGAAGTAGTTTAATGTTTAAAATTAAACGTTGATAATGGAAGTTCAAGCTTAAAGTCCGTACATTGAATTTGAAAAAAAAATTCTTAGATTTCAAAATAAGGTATCAAAATTGACATATTTAAAGTATTTAACTTGCAGAGCTGTCGGTTGAAAACAGAGAATTTGAGTTTTTTATACATAAATGTAATATTTTTCTTTTTTAATAAATAATTAACAAATAAAACATATGATTTTAAAATGCCGTGTATTTGCAAATTGAAAGTTGGAAGACATCAGGAAAAAGTTAAGTGCTGCAATTGCAATGAATACTTCCAAGCAATTTAAATGCAGTGCCTGCGTTATTCTAAGGCGTGCCTCTCTTCGTTCACCACCAGCTGTTTCTAAAGTAACATCTTCAATACCTGGTAAAACTAGCGAAAAAGCAATGTTCGACAAAAACGAAAACAAAGAGAATTCTCTACCCACAATACCATCATTGGCTGCTAGTCCACATTATCAGCAGTTACAAGAACAACATCTAAATCAGCTTCAGAACAATGTACAACAGCAGCAGAATCAACTACAGCAAGTCAACAACAATATTAATGCTGTTATCTCTTCGTCTTCTTTTCGTCATCCAGTACAACAACTTGAAAATCAACGGCAGATACCACAACAATACATCATACAACAACAGCAACTGATTCGGCCTTAGCCTAAAGTTAACATCACTAATGCAGAGAGCAATGAGAATTTCGAAACTCCACAGTCACCGGTAATTACCTTAGAGCTAGTATATAATGAAATATTATCTCTTAAAAATATGAATGCAAATACTTTTTCAATTAGACACACTTTGCAAGTGGAAAAGAATGAACTGATAGAAAAAGTTAAAGATCTTAATAATGAAGTAAACTATCTTAAACAAAGGAGAAGCGAAAAGTGTATTGAAATTGTTGGTGTTCCAAACATTAATAATAATAATGCTCTCGCTTCTGCTATGAAGATTTTCACAGTAGGATTGAATTCTGACATCACTGTTGATAACATTGACGATTGTTATGTTAAGAAAATAAGAAATAACAGAGCAAATACAGCAACTTACGCATCTAATATTTTATGCGTCAAATTTTTATCCCTTAACAGAAAAAAAGAAATTATGAAGAAAAAGTATTTACACAAAAAAAATTTATCTGCTAAGTTTGGTAATGAACATAGCAATAATATCTATGTAAATAATAGTTTACCGAATTTTACTAGAAATCTTTTAAAGGCTGCTCAAAAATTAAAAAAAGAAAATAATTATAAATTTGTACGGGTTAGTAATGGTAATATTTTAATGCGTAAAAAGGAAGGTGATAATGCTATTGTTGTGAATTCATTTGAGGATCAAAATATAAATATAATTAATAAAAATTTAATAAACATTTAAGTAAACCATATTTCCTGTAATCATGAATGATATTAACCCTGATCCTCAAGTAAATTTGTTTAATATTCCTTACGCTAATTGCAAAAATGTAAATTTTCAGTATATTTCATACAACCCAGTCAACTTGAGTAGTTTTTATATTATCCATCAAAACATTAGGAGTATGCGCAAGAACTTTGATAATATTCTATTACACCTTAATTCTTTTGTATAAAAAAGTCTGACTTCATCTTCTTAACAAAAACATGGATTTATGATGAGGAAAAGTCACTTTTCGACATTCCTGGGAATAATTTTTTTTGCTAATTGCAACAATGAGTATGCGGCTGGAGGAGTGACGGTCCTTGTTATCAAAGAATTGGATTGTGAATTATCTTATTTAAATTTTATTAGCCCTGATGTTGTAAAGGTAAAATGCCTGATAAATTGCCAAAAATTCACTTTTATATGCATGTACAGGTTTCATGATAATAATTGCAATGAAGTATTTTTAAAGGATCTAAATGGGTTGTTGTCGCATGACACTACAGGCAATTTAGTTTTTTTAGGTGACATCAATTTAAATATTCTGCAAAACGCTACTACTGTGGACAATTATTTATTAACTCTGTCTACTTTTGGTCTCGAGTCCTGTATTAATCATGCAACACGTATTACTTCATCTTCTTTAACTTGTATTGATCATATATTTGTGCGTTTAGATAAGTCTAATTATGTATCTGTTTATAGTTATGTTGCAAACTTTCATATATCCGATCACTGTTTAACGTGTTTGAGTTTTGACAATATTGTTATTGTATAAGTAAAAACTTAATACCAAATACTGGTTATGTTCAGCAGTGCCATATTGACAGATTTATCTGTAAATTACAGTTTTTTCGGTCGGCATGCAGTCTTACAGATTTCCCTCAAATATTACAGTTTATTCCCCAATTTTACAGTTTTTGCATTAATATGCAGAATAGACTTAAATATGTTTTGGTTATCATAAAAATGTAATTGTATTTCAGGGTAGCACTTGCAGGTAGCGAATGTGGAAAGAATATTTCACCAAATTAATACTAACAAAACTAAAATTCGAAAATTAGCTGAAAAGAACAAAAGACTTACTTAAAAAAAATATAAAATTTAACAAACTTTGTAGCATCAAGAGAAATGTACAAGAAATTTGATGAAACCATTTTGAGAGCTTTTAAAATTGTAGTATTGATTACTGGTGAACTATGACTACTCAAAAAATCGGACCCAGGAATGTTTATTTAATTTTTTAAGTGGTCATAACAAGAATGTTATTTCGTGTTTCTTATTAATAATAATAATAATAACATACATTTGCTTTATACATTTTAAATGAATTTGTTTCTTTTTTTAGTGACTTATTTTACTTAATTTTAAAGGAATCAGTTTTTATTTTTATTAATATTGTTACATATTTATTTAAATAAATTAATTTTAACTATTCCAGAACATTTTTGCGAGTAGAATCTGACACCAGTTAAACGCTATTTTTTTAATACAAAAACAGTCTGATGGCTGATTGTTGTTGTCGTTATGACAAATAACGCAAATCAAATAACTTAATTTTTTTTTTGGATGAAAGTGTTATAAAAACTGGTTTAATATTAAGTAATACAACATTTGTATGTTCGTTGTTTTTTATTTCCGAATCATGCCTAATGAGCGAATTTTTTTTTCCAAATTTTGCACCATTATTGTATTAGGTTTCCCAAAAGTTATAGGATTTAAAATTTCTGCCTCGTTCAAGAAAGCATAGAATCTCCCAAACATGCGGAAACTATTATATTATTGGACCTATTAAATTTTGAAATTGTGGTGGAATGATGGGCAAGTGACTGAAAAACTTTTCAAATTAAAAACTCTAGTTTTGTTTTTTTTTTTTTTGTTTTTATATGTTACAGTTTTTTTTTTCCAAAATACAGTTTTTGTTTTTACTTTTTACAGTTTTTACCAAAAAAATATGGCAACACTGGTTATGTTATACCTAAAACTGATTTTTCTACATTGAATAATTTACTTTTATTTGAATGCTGGGACAATGTCTACATTGAACAAGATCCTTCGACTTACAGATCTTACTGATCTGTGCACTATGTTACTACCCCTTGTCATCGTACCTGATGTGGCCTTCCAGCTACCTCAGAGTTTTCGGGTGGGGGTTTTTTAACCCGCCACACCAGGTCGAGGGGATAACAATAAGTGTGTCTGCGGCACACGCCACACTCATACAACTCAATAAATTGTTTTCCTCTCTATCCTGCAGTTCCGCTCCTACTTCCTTATTCGCCCTCCCAACCTTCGCTACATTATCATTACCTCGTTATCCTTTTTGTAGCGCCCTCAATTGGCCTATTAACCTTTTGCCCCCCCCCCCCTTCACCTTTCACTCATCTCATTTCTCTTCCAACCATCGATACACCACCGTTATCCATAAAAAAATTACCAATTCATTCGATTACCTTGTTTTATACAGATATATTTGAATTTGGCATATTTGAAAATACATAAAAAAAAATCTTACTTAAATCCTAATATTAACTTAACTCAACATTGACCACAAAAAAAATCAAAAAAAAACTTAACTCCTCAAACTTTAGCACTTTCCTTTGTTTTGTACTAGGATTAACTCAATTTTCAGACCTTGGTACCAGATACCCTAAATAGCCGTTTGGTTTTTCGGCCTCAAGAAAATTTAACCGACACTTCACCCTACCTAACAGAGCTCTATTAAATATGGTCTCAGTATTTTACGCAATAGGCGTTATCCGGATAATCTTGTACTAAGTACGGGTATTTGGTTTGCCTGGCTTACGAAAATTTTCCAATTGGTTTGTTTCAAAAAAAAAGGAATGCAAAAAAAAAAAATGCTAAAATTTTGTAGGATCACAAAATCTCTCACAAAAAAAAATTTAAATAAAAATAACAAAAAAAACTAAATATATATATATATAAATAAATGAATAATGATCTTAATATTAAATATGGGTATACGTCTCTTGGTTCGAATATTCTACATGCAACACAAAAGACTTAGCAGAAACGTGACGTCACTACGTGCACTTTAAAATTATTTCGTTACATACAATTTCGCTGATCTGTTTATGTGTGTATATGTGCTTCTTTATTTAAATATTCACCATCCCCTTGGAATATGGGTTGCTGTGTTATCGTGCGGGAGGCCGGAACTCTGGATCCTCAATACCTTTATTGTAGCTCGAGTCCCTAATGCTTTCAAGAGTACACAGACTATTCTGTTATTATATGGAGTCACTTCAGCTACCCGTACTTATTTTGGGTCTCTACCAAATACACAAAAAAAAACTTCTAATACGTTCTCTTAACTACTTTACATACACTATCACTCACATTACTTGGTGCATAGATCCCTCGATAAATTTTCCTGGAGATGCCCACACGTTGACGATACAGCTCACTTAAAATTAATTTCTCACTTTTTTTTACATAACACTGCACACTTAACTCCTGGCACTATGGCCTTCCCGCACTTAATTCTCAGACAGTAATAATCCGTTTCTCTAGTTCTACCCTAATATATAACCTAATATTTCTATATACTTAAATTTAAACAAATTTAAATTTCTCTTAATACTTATATATAAAACATAATCGTACCTTTTCCTTAGCAACCCCAACGGAATCACTAGGATATTTTCTTTCCTATTTCCTTTTCATTCTATACGATCCACAAAAAGCTCATCTTACATCCACACATGATCCAGCCCTACCTTATCCAATCATCCCTGGTCTATTCCTACCACAAGCTCCACACATTTGACGTTTCGTGTTTTTGTTGTGGTTGTGGCTTTCCAACCACAACAGCGGCATCAAAAATTAACCAAAAAAAAAATAAAAATAAAAAAAACATGCCGTCTTTTTAGGCGACCTGTGCCGCTTAAGGGCCCAACGTAGGCTTTCGCCCACGCCCTGTCCATAACAACTAAAAGAATTAGCAAAACTTCTAATTTAAAAAAGTTAAAGGATGACTTCTGAATTGATGAAAAAAATAGTTTACAAGAATAAACTTTACAAAAAAAGTATGAAGTGTCCAATAAATTTAAGTCTTAAAACACGCTATAAAAAGCTCTGTAAGGAAATTGCGAAGGAGACGTCCACCTGTAAGTAGAATTATTATCTTAACGAATTCAACTGAATTAAGGGTGATATTAAAAAGGAATGGCAGCTTGTTAACAGTATTTTAAACAAGTCCAACTTAAATGAACAAATAAGTAGCTTAAAGGATGATGGTGAAACTATCTTAAAGGCATTTTCCGGAAAAGTTGTTAATAAAAAAAGTCGTCTTGAAAATAGTTTTCCACTTTTCAAAAATTTAAACATTCTTCCGCTTAAACACCTGTATTTCTTTTAAGTTTTAAAAGTTTATTTTGGCAAGTCTGGTTACCTTTACAACAGCAGATCGAATTATGAGTTTAGAAAAACAGTCAAAGCATGGCGACAATTCCATCGCATAGTCTGCATCATTTTTTGCACTCTTATGCTTCAGTAGCTCCTAGACTTTTTAATTGCCTTCCAAATAAAATTAGAAATCTTCGTAATAAAAGTGTTTTTAACGAGGTGAAGTTGTGGTTTTTAAATTTTAACATTACTGAAGTAAACTCGCTTATTAGAGTGATAAATTAAATAACTACTTTTATATAATTTACTATTGACTATTATCCTTTTGTGTATTTGACCCCATGTATTGTTTAAGATCAATGTCTACATATATACTTAACATTCGCCACTAGTTCTTTGAGATACAGAATGTAAGCCAATTATTATTAACTAAGTGAAATCTATGTACCTACCTCTTAAATGAATTATCCTATAATGCATTCTTGTTAATAATAATAATAAATTGAATTGAATCATTATAAATGAAAATCTCAAATCAATATTTTGATAATTAAATTTTAAAAATGAAAGCTTACATTACTTCTGCTTTCAAAATAATGATTTCATGCAAAATATGCTAACAATAAATACATATATTTCTAGGCTGATTCTTGAAATATTTCATAATGTAGTAGAAACAATAATAGAAAAAGGAATGGGAATGTAGAGAAAATTGTAGAAATAGTAGTGGAAAAGGTAGTAGTAAAGGAATAGAAAATAGCATTAGAAATTGTTGTAAAAAAGTGGTAGAAATGGAAGTAAAAAAAGTAGTAGAAAAATAATGAAACGTAGTAGTAAAAAAATAGTAAAAAATGAGTGGAAAATACTAGAAGAAATAATAGTAAAAAATAGTAATAGAAAAGATATAAAAAAGTAGTAGGAAATAGTAGTAGAAAAAGTAGTAAAATAGTAGTGGAATATATTAGTAGAAAAAGTAGTGGAAAATAGAAGTACAACATGGGGCCACACCCACTAACCCAACAAACTGAAAGAACTTTTTAAATCCGGTACAGAAAAATAATTCTTCCCTACTAAATCTTAATACCGTACCATAAATGGCTACTAAGATATCCCGTAATAAAAATTCAGGTTATATGGAAGGTTATACCCTTTATCAATCTCACCCATATTTGTTCTGTAGCATAGCATTGTTATTTCACGTTCTTGTACCAAATTTCAGTACTGTGTTATAAATGATTCTTGAGATATACCTAAAAAAGTATTAGGATTGTATGACAGGTGTCTCGCCCACTTTCCCAAAAACCTTTATGAATAGCTATGCTCATTCTCTGGGAAAATGACTTCAATCGGTCAAGTCGTTCAAAAGTTACACGATTGCAAACGTACTCTACGATTACACAGTGTTACAAAATTTAGTGAAGTGGAAATACCTGGGAGGTGATACTATTTTTCTTGTAGGTCTTGTCGAGTAAAACAAGACTCTGTGTGTGAAATTTTTCAAACACCCCCAAAATCTTGATTTATCGTTAAAAACCCGGTTTCGCGGACCTTATAAGCCTGTAACTTAGTTAATTATCAACAGATTTTCAGTTTCTTATCGGAAAATAGTACTGAAAAACGTGCATGGAAAAGTTTTGTTGCGCTATACGATAATTTTCTTGGTAATCACAAAAGTGACGACTATGTCACGGTTGTTAATGAATTTTTAAGTGCGTATGGTAAAATGGGCTGGAACATGTCCCTAAAAATTAATTTCTTGCATTCGCATTTAGACTTCTTCTTAGATAACCTGGGCGAACATTTTCACCAAGAAATGGCTACAATTGAAAAGCGCTTCGAAGGAAAAAATAAAATAAAAATGATTTCAGAATATTGTTGATTGCTTCAACGAGAAACTGATGGTGCTGAATTTTAAAAAATAACTGTTAATCACACATTTTTGAGTTGAATGGCCAAAAATTGTATTTTTGCAAAAAAATTTGTTTTCATAAAAAGTTTAATAACTCAGTCAATTACTTACCGATTTTTAAAAACAAACTTGCGTTTTACTCGTTATTACCTTTTTAGAATAAAGCCATGTTCCAGCCCACAGATTCTTGTTTTACTCGACAAGACCTACAAGAACAATAGTACCACTTCCCAGGTATTTTTTACTGTCGCACCGTGTTATATATACAAAAGATAAATATAGCATTATTATAATTTTAAAAACATTTAAATTTGTAGAACTGAACTTTTTTTAAAAAAAAATTAAAAAATAAGCTAGCGGGATTTGAACCTTGGCCACAAATGACTGCGTACTTGCTGACGCACTAGACAACTAGGCTATAGCGTCATGGATTTGGCAGCTAATATTTTGGAGTTTTTTTTTCTAAGCGATGCAACAACTTATACACACACTTATAAACTCACTCATACTATGAAACCTCACACGAAACCGACGTGACATTTGATTTTGATTTCTATCAATTCATATAAATTTTCCTTCAGCCCCGAGTAAAGATGTTATCACATCAAAAATAACTAAATAAATATCAACCTTAAAATTTGTACTCTTGTTAACCATAATTTTTTTTCTTGCTGGGGTACCAATTTTGTTTTAAAACTTGTTTAACTTAAGGGTCGTGTTTCAGTGGCGGTTCTAGGATTTGGGTTTGGGGAGCCTGATTTTATTAAATTAAAAGATAAATATCAGACTCACTACCGACCAAAACCCAGACCTAGACCAAAAGCGAATTCAAAAATTTTATCAAATACAGGTCAAAAATTAAAAGTTAACTGGAACAAAACTGAGATCAAAATTCAAACTAAAATCCGATAGAAATTTAGGGGGAAATTTCGACCAAATTTCAAACTAAAATTTAAATACTGTTTTCAGATCAAAGTTCAAACCAAGGAAAGAATCAAATTCAGTTCAAAAATCTAGATCAAAATGAGACCAAATTCAGATCAAAATCTTGATTATGACTTTTCTGATGGGTTTATATTGTTAAATTATCTATTTTGAGAAAACAATTTGAAGGAAATTTTAATTTCCTTTGAGAATAAATTTTAATGAAGCAATTTGATACATCTCTATTTTTTGAGTCGTTTTTGGTCGAAACGAAAACCCGAAAAAAATTAAATTATGATAACAGTTTATTTTATTAGTACTTTAAACGAGTTTTTAAAGTATATGTTTATATCACTCTTAGCATCGATATCACTATTAATATCTGCCTGGTGGTGAGTTTACGATCTCACAACTACATAACCAAGCACTTCATTTTTATGAAAAATTAAATACGTTCTTTAAGCCTGTAAGTAATACATTACTTAAAATGTAAATATATCTTAATTTGATCAAAAAAACAATACGTTTTAAATTTCAACGAGATCTGTACACGCTTTCGGGTACCGGGCAACAACCGGTTAAAAAAAACTATGTTCAGACTACGAATCGGACCAAAATTCCAACAAAAATCGACCAAAATCAGATCAAATCCAGGTCAAAACTCAGACTAAAAACCCTAAACTCAGACCGAATCAAAACCAAAATCAATTTTAAAATTCATTCCAAAATTCAAAAAAAAATTTAAACCACAACTTAATAGAACAAAGACCAATAGTTAGACAAAACTTTAGGCCAAAAGGACACCAAATACCGAACGCAAGTAACCTAAAATTCAGACCAAAACTAGTGGGAATATCTGGAAAATATTTACATCAAAAAATTTTAACTTAAATTAAACAAAAACTAGACCAAAATTCCTGAAGAATTCAGACCAAATTTTAAAATAAAATTCAGACCGATTTCGGACCGCAATTCCGATCAAAATAGTATCAAAATGAAGCCAATTCAGACGAAAATATTAACCACAACTCAAACTAAGAGTTAGATTAAAACTGAGGCTAAAAAGACGCCAAATACAAATTAAGAGCAAACCAAAGTTTAGACCAAACATGGATTAAAACTCAAATCAAATTCAGATTAAAATTCAAACTAAAGTAAAACAAATTTCTGACTTACAATCAAACCAGAATTCAGATAAAAAACGGAAAAGTTAAACCAATATCAGAGTAAAAGTAATTAATAAGCTGGCGTTGAAATTGTACATTTAATGTAGTCTGAATGTATTTAATAACCAGTTGCACTGTAACGTGCATCCTATTGGCACGCCCAGCATGGCGGCTAATCAGAATTGATTCAAATATCCAACCCCATTAATAAAATTTATATTAAATTATTATTATTAAAATAAAAAAATTGGAAAAATCTAAATATTTTTGATTCCTTAAAAATGACTGTTTACTACAAGATTGTCGGGTTCTGGGGGGCTTCAGCCCCTATAGGCCCCTCTCTGGATACGCTACTGTCATGTTCCTATGATCCGATTCCCCAAAAATGTTGCATATCTTATTTATTTAGCTAAAATTTTAATAATTTGGCGTTTCTTCGAGCAAAATTGACAAAAAGCCTAAAAAGGACCCTTCTTATGGACATACAAATTTTCCAAAAATTAAATTCTCTTTTTATCAATCTTATGTGAATGAGTTTTGCGAATAATTTAAGAGGGAATACACTTTTAAAAAATGGAAATTTTTTTTTTCGCTTTAAATGACTCTTACAAATCTGAAGATTAATTTTTAATATATTGATTGATATTGATTGATTGAAGATCTTATATTACTGAACTACTTATATTTTCCCAAATCTTTATATAAACGCGTTTTTCTCGAAACAACGTTTTTAGAATCGGCGGTCACTACTATTCTTGCAATCTGTATCGGAATAATAGCTGTGTTTTATTCGCCAGCTATTTTAATTAAAACGTTCAAGTTGTTAAGTCTCTTCTTCGTTATATTGTTATTCACAATAAAACTGCTCAGTAGCTAGAAGTAAAATATTTTAATAGATCCCACTCATTGCACTTAATCGTGGGCATTGTTTTTAGTTTTTACCCTTTATAAGAATATTTAACGATAATTTTAACTTATTTTCACCAGCAGCCATTCCAGATATTTTCATTTTTTGTTTTTTTTTTGCAATCACAATAGAATTTGATGTAGCTAAACTTCTTGTTAAGTATACATAACAGATATAATTATAAGTGTTATCTCTGCCTCTTTATTGTTGTTTCACATACAATTATCGCTACTGGTTAAACATAACTAGAAGCAAGTGGCGAATAAAACGCAGCTAAATTTAAATTTGACAATAGCTTTCTTGTGTATATTGCACTGGAGTACGTAGGGTTTTAGCTCCTACTGTCATTAGACAAAGCAAACAAGATATATGTTGACCGCCGTTCGGCTCTACATTTTAAAGCTACTAAGTGCGAAGCCACCTAGAAGAGGCCATTTTTAATTAAAAAAAAGAACAATTCTTTTAAAACCCATAAATTTCAGCCGTCAAAGGTGGTATTCACCCTTAAGGGAATAATTTTTGTGTTACCTCAGACATACTCTTATAATGCTTAGTTTATCCAATATTAAATCTGAACTGTTTTAATTCATTTTTGTCCGGTACTATCCATGTGTTCAAAAAGAAATAAGTACTTAAAAAATGAAAAAAAAATTTGTTTCTGAATTTTAGAGGGTGCAGTCATTTTTGGCTTACCCCGGCAAAATAAGGTGGCCAGGTATATATAAATAAAAGCATTTCTACGCCACATCATGAGCGATAAGTATGAGAAGTTATTATAAGTTAAAGACAGCGAAATGTGGAAAATATGCATTTTGGTGAAAATTGCCTATTTTCCCATGTTTTTTTACAAAAGTTTAGTCAGCTGTAGCCTCTTAAAAATATGTAATAACCTGTGAAGGTATAATTTCTACATTAAGTTTGCTATTTTATCTAGAATTTCTCATTTCAAATGCAAAATAACTAATTTTTTTATTTTTTTTGTTGATTTTCAAAACTTCAATTTCAAAACTACCTTCCAAAAAGTATTAGTATTCACCTGGAAGTCAGATGAAATACAATATTTTTAAATTATCTAAATACACTTTTAAAATTATTATAAATAGAAATGTTAAACAGTGATTACTTTTAGAAAATCTGTGTAAATGTATTTTCGACGAATTTTCAAAGTTGCTGTATTCAAGCGAGTCCAATGCTCACGTGATAGAACAAAACCAAGTAACTTGTTTTTTAAATTTGCGAGAAATTAAGGTTTTGTTCAATTAATTTTAATATTTTTAATTTAAGTTTTGGTTTTTTAAATTTATGCACTTTAAAAATATGCACTATAGAATAGAGGAAAATGAGTAAAAATCCTTGATAGATTTTTAACTCAAGATTCCAAAAAGAAAAGAACAACAAAACCAGAAACTAGTACTTACTTGGTTTTGTTATATCACGGGAGAATGGTAGTAAATAAGTTAATATGCATATTTTAAATACATACATGTGTGTGTGTATATATGTACATAATTTTCTTCAAGTTAATAACCAAAATATATAATTTAATAACGAAAGTGGGAAAAGTTATGAGTAATAATAGCTATCACGCTTTAGAAAAATAATATTCTATTGTTTTTTTTATAAGCATACCATTATACTCATATTAACGTTACTTATTAATTTTAGTTTTTTTATTTGGTATTCCAAATTTACACAAATACGCGGATCGATGGTTTTTAGATTATCTAATTTGAAATGTTGCCATAAATTGTAAATATAGATTCATATGTATGAGTGAGCATAAACTTCAAAGTCACTTATTAGATTAATGTGATTCTTTCATTATCACTTTTATGTTAAATTCATTTATAAATAGATACTAAATTAAAAACTCACTTCCTACGACAAAGCAAAAATAGACAATCGAAGAACAATTTAAAACACTTTTACCGTTTTCAACTGAAATGCACTAAACTTGCGAAAAAACTTGAGAACAATCTGAGATATTTTTTTACGAATACATCAACAGCCACCGTCACGAGTATCATGAATTTGAAATTACTTGATATTTAGTTGAAGTCACAACGTCAACTAAATTGAAAATTTACAAATGGCTTGAAATTATATGATCTGTACAGCGTCATCGTAGTGAAGGAGATAAAATCTTTGTTGGTGTGATAGTGTGCTGGTCTGCTTGAATATTTTTGTATGAATGTATATGACTGTATGAGTAATTGCAAAAGCCAGTGACTTTCCGCATCTGCATGGTAGCTTTGAAATAGCAACTGCACTGCATACTCATGCACATTCCCAAATGCTTGCAATTTCATAACAAGAATATTGGTGTCTTTCCTCATTTCTGGTTTTTCTTATTAACCCATTAGTGAACGATCCTATGTAGAAAACGGAAATGTTTTGCAAATATTATTCAATTTCTCTTAGAACTACAAACTCATCTTATTAAAAAAAGTATAAGTTGCCATTGACTTTGACATGAGGAATTATAAAAGCAAAAAGAATTTATCAAATAACTCATAATTATGTACTATATATAAACTACGAATCTCGGGTGTATGTATGACAAGAACAGCGAAGCGGAGGCCTATTTGCCTCCAAATGACGAGTGCGCCACACCCACCTTGAGTGGGTATATCGTTACCATAGTTTACAAAAGCCCTACAGCAGAAGCAAAGTACTGTTTTCAGAGTTTGTAATTTAAACTCAAAGCACAGATCGTAAGTCTTCTATGTAGTATGTCTCCTAAATTTTTGGTACAGATGAAAATGATAACGTTTAATATGATCTATCAAAAACTCGATATTGAAAGATTTGTAAATTTAGATATGCATAAGTATATGAAATTTTTTGGGATCATTGTGGAAATCTTGTCTACCATGCTAACTATAAAAATGTCAGAAACTAGGCCCTAGTTTAACTTGAGAATACTCGCGTTACTCGTGAATTTTGTATACAACGTTATTGTGGTTTCAATATTTAATTTTAGTTGGAAGTTAAAAAATAGGTTATACTAATCAAATAAAAAAGGAAAAATAAAGTGTTCGAAACTAAGAAAAGATTGGTAATATCATTGATTCTACCTAAAATCTTTTATGCTGAACTTGTGTATAGCAAGTTAGACTCACAGTCACTTGATGCGCTGTTAATGCTACTCGTTATGTTTATGGACTTAGAAAAAAATATCTCCGACTGGAGAAGAGAGTTACTTGGTTGTAATGTACTATCTCTGATTATCTTAAGGCTATGAGCTGAGGGTTCTTGCATAAACTTATTGTGGCTTGGTCTGCTGCATACCTATTGTGTAAATTAGAATTCAACTAAACAAAAAATGTAAACAAACTTCGAGTATTTTGGTAGTGTTGAAAATGCAATACCCACTTACACAATAGCTATTAATTAAGAACCGATGAGTTTGATGACAGCAAAAAAAGTATATAGATATCAATACTGGAAACAAAATTTTAAAAATACGAAGAGAAAATATCTTTAGAAATTCAATATTACAAAATTCTTGCATATTTGCTTTTTATATTTTATATTAAACAGGAGTTTCTATTCCTTTTCTATGCATCAAAATTTCCGATTGGAAGGAGTGCAATCATATCCTCACATATCTTAAGAATATTACTAGTTTTGAGAAAGATAATGTAAATCGAATTTTGGATTTTCAGGTACTGGAGGTCAGCAAACTCATAAATCAGGCAGGTTTTGGAGGTTTTTTAACCCTGGAAGTACATGCATATTTTTTATATATAAAGGTCATGCTTCATCGAAACGATGACGGCATTATTCAAAGTGGTCATATACATGATCTATACACCTATAACTTTGAAAGTTGGTTATTTCCCATTATTTGGTTAATTTACTATATAGAAAAACAATAATATACATTATTTTTAATAGCAATTATTCATAAATTAAATGTTTTCCAAAACTAACTTAGAAAGAAGAATTGCGTCGTGGATTCCACGAAGCATGTCCTTTCAGGATTAAGAGGAAATTGTTTCCCCTCTAAACACTCTCGGGGTAAACTTCCAAATTTGGTGACCCACCTTAATAGGCATGTTTATAAAAAAATTATTTTGTGTTTTTAGTTTGGATTACCCAAATTAACGAACACAAGAAAGAAGTGAAACTTCTTGTGCACTAAACGAAACTCGGTTGGTTGGTTTTAAGAAGACACCTCGATCTGATGCCGAATCCAAAAAGCGAAGTGAAAATCTTTTCTTAGGCAACTTTTTCTTTGAGCACCCGAGCACCCTGAGTAACCACCCAGCACATAACCACAGTTGGCCACCAGCGTGGCCAACTCAGCGTTTTCCCGCTAAATTTAGTGTTTTTTGAAAATTAAAACGCGGATAAAAAGTGATTTAGCGCTCAATGCATTTTTTTCAATTTAAAAGACACTAAATGCGCTGAATAATCCTGAATAATCCAAACAAAATTTTATATTAAAACATTGAACGTACGTGCAAGTAAACTACTGTAAGTTGAGAATCAAAAAATCGATCATTGGCTAGAAGTAAAAAAGTTTAAATGTATTGAGTTTTATAAAAAAAAGTGCTTTTTTAAGGAAAATACGCGTTTTATTTTTCATTTTAGCGGATTTTGAAAAACAAAAGTTGGCTCCATGAAAACAATTGGGAAACAAAATTTAATATATTAATATCTTATTTTCAAAGTTACAGTGTACTTACATCGTTGTCTGGATATTGGAGTATCGTAAGCACCATTACAATCTCATAATACATTACAATATTCTTAAGACGATTCGAATATGTATGTTAATTTAAAAAAAAAAAATTTCAACAAAAACGATATCGAAAAAATCATTTCGGCAACTCTGATTCTTCATGCCTTTTAACCTAAAAACAAAAAAGGACAGACAAGTTTTTTGCTTCGAAGTAATTTCCAAGGCCATTGTAAGCATTAATGTAATTGCTGCATACCATCATGTATTTCCATGATAACACCAACGAACCTGATCTGCAACAGGTTTTAGGACTGGTCTGTTCGCAGATGTAAAGAAAAAAAAAATAAAAGCAAATAAATAAAAATAAATAAAGCAAATAATAAAACAATTCTCTCGAAACAAGAAACCAAAAGGACTGCAAAAGTTAATAAAAATAAATCGTTTCTCAAAAATAATGGAAGTATGCATATCTTGCATTTACATTATATTAAGATAACATAAGAGGAGTGGGAAACTTCTTCAAACGAGTTTTCCATATTTTTTGTGACCTCGTTTTCTTTCGCTATTTCATATTAAAACAATACTACAGTAATCCCCGGTTAATCGGGTCAAAGAATATTTTGCTCAAACTCCATTTCTCATTCACCACTTGCATTGGCGTAGCTAGGTAGGTGCCTTACACATACACGAAATACGACAAAAAGTACAGTTTACGGACTGTACTTATATTCTAATAAAAAAGGAGACTTTTCCGTTATTAATACGATATATTAATACGATATGACGGACCGTTTCCGGAAAATATATTTTTATTAAAAACTGAGAACTTCCAATAAATAGTACACTTAAATGTATATGTATAAATATGATTAACGACATACATTTGTCTATATATACAAGGTACATATTTATATAGCAATGTAAATGTGATAATTACACACCACTTGTTCTTCCTGTTTTTATAAATGATAGTGTTTTAAAGGTAAAGATGTGTATTTCTGTGGTCGCCGTGGCCTAGTGGTTAGTGGTTGGACTGCTACACAGAGGTGCCCTGGTTCATATCTCGGCACGCTCTAAAATAAAAAAAAATAGAAAATTAAAATTTTTCTACACGACACCATCTCTTGGCTGGCAATGGCAAAACTCCAAGAGTAAAAAAATGCCAATGAAAAGCTTTTAATTTCGCCGTTCGGATTCGTCATAAAATTAAAGGTCACTTCCATTCGTGTATAAATATAAGTAGATACACATTAAGGTAAGTGCAGCTAATTCCGTGCTAGTGGGTAATTCCGTGCTATTTTGCTAAAAGAAGACGACCTCGATAGCCTATTGGATAGTGCACTAGACTTCGTTCGGGTTCGATTCCCATCTTCGTCTGGTGGTTAATTTTCATAACTTTCTTATATTCACTATAAAAATGAAGTGTATGAGAATTATAAGATAGTGTACAAGTACACACATTGGTTGGTAATGGCAAAACCACCAAGCCGATAAAAAAATTGCCACACCGCCTTTCGGAATCGGCGTTAAACTGTAGGTCCAACTATGTGATATCACAATGGGCTGTTCCGGCCTAAGTGTGTCTCTCGACAGCCACTCCAACCTAACCTAACCTTGCTAAAAGAAGTAAAATAAGAAATTTCGTATACTTTCCAAAAATATTTTTATTTGAGGTTGTTTACTATACTTAAAACATTATGTACCTGTATTGTCACTACTTAAATCTAGTTAGTTTTATAAAAATCTGCATTAGTTTATCACTTTACCAAAAATCCGCAATTAGATTTAGATTTGTTATTCTTTTACTTATTTTGTTTAAAAGTTGTGAAGATGTTTATTCCGGTAAATAATATGAACCATAAATATACTTGGAATCTAATTCCGTCATATCATTAACAACCAAGTTGTTATTTTTTAGTTAAACTTATATTTGTATAAGTTAACACTTATATTTTGGAATTTTATTAAATTTACAGATATATAACTTCAACATTTCAAAAAAGTGGATAAGTAAATGTATTTTCATTCACAATATATCCCAACTTTGGTAATTCTGTGCTATATGCCGTAATTAACAACCATAATTAGGTAATTACAAGCTATTTTATTTCAACAGCGCCTATATCAAGTTTGCAAGCGGATAAAGAACAAATACATACAAAAGTGTCGTAAAATGGGTTCATCATTTGGCCGAGATAGGTTTCTTAATAACTAAAGGACAGCTATTAGGTTGTGCTGCTAACTTAACCCTCTAGTTCTCAAATTTTTGATTGATTTAAATCTGAACTGAAACCCCTAAAAAATTTAATGGGTGGGATTTTATGAAGCCGGAAAAGTTAAATGCCTAAAGGTATGTATTTCTTGTTGAACAAACTTTTTAACAATTTGTTTTAAGTAATTAAACACTTTGAAGAAAAACTTCAAATTCTTTGCTACTCATAACAAGTTTTTTATCTGGCTAGTATGACGAGAAGTATTTTATTTATTTACTTTTATTTAAATTTTTTATTTTTATCTCAAATTCAATCAAAATAACTCATTTTCTTGTTCTTCACAAATTTTTGACTTTGACTGTAGCTTACTTCTGTAAAGCCTGGGGAATTTTATAAACGATATGATAAAATGTTGAAACAAAAAACTATGAAGGTGGTAATTACACCCGTTTTAATAACGTCTGTCTAGAGACACGTTTGGGAACTAGAGGGTTAATGAAGGAGCTGAATTGCCCAAATAATTTTTAGAATGGTCCACCAAGACGATATTGGTACGAAGGATTTTCGAGGGGAATTCCACTGTAAGCCACTGCTCGTGTTTCTGCCACAGAATTCTCCAAAGACAGTATAATAGTTTTCTCAACGGCCATTTATCGCAAAAGGGGGTATAAAACCCAATTTTTGAGAGGAAGGGTGGGAGTAGAGGAAAAATGTGTATCCAAAAATTGTTTATCTCTTTGTGCTTAACAACTTTGATTCAGACATCAAATTCTTATCTGTTAAGATAAATTCGATCATCTCTAGTATTTATATATAGCAACATTTTTAATATACCTTTTAAAAAGTTGATACGCTAGAAGCTACCTAATTTTCTTAAATTTTTTTCTTTCAGTTTTTTGAGTAAAAAAATATATAAATTTTCATTAATCTGTTTTATTTTTTACAAGGCTTAGGAGTCACTCAAATCTTCCTTTATTAAATTTCGAACGGAATTATATTCGCATTAGCACGGAATTAGTTTTACTGACAAAAATTTAGCTCAGAATTAAGCGGCAATTAAAGGTTTTGGAAATTAAAAATAAATGATTCAAATTGTAAAAATACTTAAATATTTATTTTTATTTATTTATTTGTTAGAATTTATAATCGAGCCTTTATAATATTTAAACTTATGATTAAACAAAAAAAGTCAAGTATTACATGAAACCCAAACATTTTATCTTGGTACCGTTGGCATGATAACAATATCTTTTTAAAGATCAAAATGTCGTAGTGGCACGGAATTAGCTGCATTTACTTTAGGCTGATGACACGCAACGCACGTCGTCTGACGGAAATCAAAAAGCATCAGCATTCGTACATTTTATATGAAACATCGTTTGGCATGTACACACTATACTGACGTGTTGTAATGATTCGTGGCTGATCCATTTGATTTGGATCAGCGTGTCATATTTGTGTTGCCGAGCGTCTCTTCGTGCACTAATCGTTGAAATATGAGCGTCGGGTTCTTTATTTACATTTTAGTGAGTGAAAAATTGTGAAAAAGTTCGTAATAAATAATTAATAAATATAAAATTAAATAATAAATTAATATAAATATATACATAACTATTTGCATAGTTATGTATATCTATAAATATATTAGGGAAGTTTCAAGTTTTAGCTCGAAAAGTAATTCAATAAAATGAAATATTAATTTTTGACGCGAGCTGCTACTTGCTTTGCTTGTTTTTGCAATCATGAAATTTGCAAATAAATAAAAATATTAAAAATGTCGAAGTGCACATAATTTTTTTCTAAAAAAAAAATTTATGTTTCTTTAATGCCCATGGTTTCTTCTGGTTGAAACTTGACATTTTCCAAATTTTTTAAAAAAAGTTGATTGTAAATGAGTGGCCGTGCCAGTTTTCAGATTTGCTTCGTCAACAAATTGAAACAAAAAACAATAAATATAAAAAAATATATATTTATATACACATGTATGTAATATGAAAATGAACCTCTGTCTATTATGAGATGATTCCCAAAATCCTTCAGCTCTAGCGATTAACGCTCGTTGGAGTTGGACCATCTTGAAAAACCGCTTACTTCATTTTCCAGTTTTGTTCTGTTATTGAGTGCAACACAGTGAAACAAAATTTCAACTTTTGTCTTATGAGCGAGATTTACCGTTGGAGGAAAAGTGTATATAAAAAAATTCTTTATCTCTTTGTGCTTAACAACTTTGCTTCAGAAATCAAATTTTCATCTGTTAAAATAAACAAATTTTTTAATAGCCTCTGAAGAGCCCATTTGTTCAACTTCAGGTCCATATTGTGGGAGAACTAGATGTGATAGAGAAAAACTGCAGTCATCAGGAGCGCGCAGTCGTGATCAGTGACTAAAATCCAATAAAACCGTTGGAAAGTCTCGCGCATAAAATTTTTGTTTCACTGTGTATCAGTAGCACACCATTAAAACTTTAAATTATGCCAATGCATAAATATTTTCAGTATAAATTTATTGTAATTTTATCTCTCCACTCTGAGCACGGGACCAAAAATCTGGACAATTAAGACCGTGTGGCAACTCTAATAGTGGTAACCATTTTTTAAAAGCTCATAACTTTTTTTGAAATTGAGAATAATTGATTTTCTCTTGATGGATTTTTCGTAATTGAATTCGGAATTTAAGCTGAAAAAATCGTTTATCAGTTTCTGAATAAGAAATAATTTTTATAGCCGATTTTCGAAAAAGTTGAAAAATGCCAATTTACCTCGACGTCGGAGTAAGTTGGAACTGATTATGAAAGTTTTATAAAAATGATTAGTAATACAATAAATTAAATAAAAGTTATGTTTTTAGAAAGTTTAATTATGATTTTACTACCAAGCCTCAAAAAAGGGGATTTGACGCAAAAAAAAGCGCAAATATGAGAAAAATGTGAAAGTTCAAAAATCATTCCAAGTCACAATGCTTGCAAATAAAGTAGCTGGCTGCCATTAGGCCCGTTCAGACAATCAAATATGTTTGACGAATTGGTTTGTTTGACGAGATATTTAGTCGTGTGAATGACTTGACAAACGGCTGGACGATTTTCAAAAATTTTTAGTTTTTTGCTGGTTTGTCAAACCATCCAATTCGTGTGAACACATGATGGTCAAGCTTTATACATTTTTTCATTCCAAAGTATACGGAAAAATTTTTTTTTAAATTTACAGAAGTCTTCCTGAAATATTTAAAATAAAAAGTGAAATGTATAAATATAAACAGGCAAAAACAAAGACGCATAGCACGCAGTAAATGCGTGCGCCATTGCGATATTGGTTGATCGAAGTTTTCGTACAAAATAAAATTTTATATCACATTTGATAATGTGAACGCAACTCGTCAAGCCCGGTTGTTCAACCAATTTGATCGTGTGAACTGTCTTATTGAAAAATGAAAAAACGTCAGCAAAATAAAATAAAATCAGCTTAGATTTGAAAAAAGCATTAAATGCACTTGAAAACCAACTTACTCCATAACCAATATTATGGAAAATGATGGCACCATTTTTTATGATTGCACCATAGAAAACAAGAAAAAGCTGATTTAAATCCAATTACTCACATTGGGGAAATGTTGAAAAATATCCACTTCACAAACTTTTGAGAATTTCTAAAAAAGTGCTTTAATTTAATGTTTAAAACACGTGTTTAAGAGCAGCACTAAGAAATGCGTATGATTGCATCGAACTCCAACTTACCCCGTGTGCCAACTTCCCAACTTTATATATTTCACACACCCACTTCAAAAGTGTCACAACTCAAAATTTTTAATTTTCGTGTTTATATGCTAATATTGTGCACAATGCATATGTCTACTAATAAGCAAAAGCTCAATTCATTTTGTTGTTGTTAACTTTTGCCAAAAAACAGTTAGGCCTCTCTTCATATTGCGATAGACACTAAGCGGTAATTAACAATAGTGACTTATTTTTATTTGTGTCGAGAAGTGTGACGCTACTAGATAACTGCTGCTAAATGTAAAATAGTTCTAAAGGTTTAACTATAATTAATATTAGTATTGTCTTAAGCCAGCTTAAGCAACGGTCCGAATGCACATACAGCTACGTGCAACTAATTAGGGACATAGGTAGCAAATATGTACAATTTGAAATCAATGTATATTTATGTAATTAAATGCAACCATGGCATACTTTTCCTACTATGCAACACTAGTAGTTTTAAAATACAACGATAGCAACACTCTTTTTACCGTTACTTTTTCACTATGAAGCTTTTTACGAATTCCTAATAAAACTTATCGTGCAGCAAATTAAGGATAGTGCAAAATTTCTCTTTATTTTAAAATTCAAGCCAACTTAAAAAGTGTTTAATTGTGGTGAAATATTACTTCTAAAACTAGTTGCTTTAGTTTACAATGGGTAAAAACAAGTCTTGCGACTCTAGCACTTGAAAAATTATAGTGCAGATGCACCAGGATGGAAACTCGTTCCGACAAATCGCAGCAGCTCTAAAAGTTTCCAAAACCATGGTTAATAACGCGGTAATGTATTTCAAGAAACATCCGACTACAGAAAAGGTGCCCCGCAAATAACGAAGCCGAATCACAACAATTCGAGAAGATGAGTTAATGGTAAGGGAGTCTAAAAAACATCCGGATAAATCAGCAAACGTGATCCGGTCGGCTGTATTTGTTGGAAGAGAGGTAATACCATCTGTAGACACCGTCAAAAGACGCTTACGCGAAGCTGGACTTTTTGGAAGAGTTTCGCTGAAGAAGCCATTATTGTCTGAACGAAATCGTAAGAGAAGACTTGAATTTGCGGAAAAGTACCGCCATTGGACTGCCGACGAATGGAAAATATACTATTTTCAGATGAAACAAAAATAAATAGAGTCTGCCCCGATGGAAAAAGATATGTTCGCCGCCCAAGATGTCAAGAATTTAATCCGAAGTACACTCGAGCCACATTGAAGCATGGAGAAGGAAGTATTATGCTCTGGGGCGCTATGTCATGGCATGGAGTTGGTCCGCTACATAAAATTGACGGTCTCATGAACAGATTCCAGTATAGAGACATACTAAACGACATAATGCTGC
Organism: Toxonevra muliebris; assembly: GCA_963691655.1. NCBI lineage: Eukaryota > Metazoa > Arthropoda > Insecta > Diptera > Pallopteridae > Toxonevra > Toxonevra muliebris. The sequence goes on along the minus strand of OY829327.1, from coordinate 65,779,784 downwards.
CTTATTCGGATGAAAATATGCCCGTGACTTGGATCTTTCAACAGGACAATGATCCTAAGCACACTGCTCGAATAGTGAAGGAATGGTTTAGCGAAAATTTGGTGACTGTGTTAGACTGGCCATCATGCAGTCCTGATCTCAATCCGATTGAGAACTTGCGGCAGGCCGTAAAAAAGCAAGTCATTTTTTTAAATGTGAGCAATTTTGCCGATCTGTACACCGAAACCAAAAAATCTTGGGAAGCGCTGACAAAACAAATTTGTGCAAATTTAGTGGCATCTATGCCCCGTAGATGTCAAGCAGTCATTGACAACAAAGGTTTTGCAACATAATATTAACTTATAATACAATAAAAACAGTTTTTTTTTCCGAATATATTGATGTGTCCTTAATTATATGCACGACTTGTTTGCGTTAAATGTCTTAAATTCTATCACAACTTGTTAAAAATGTATTTACTAGATGCAGAAAGAAATTTATTTTGAAAGATTATCATTTATTCTACCAAACTTTGCAAAAATTTCAATGCCATTCGCAACTAAAACGAAAATTCCTTATAAAATTGGTGTACCAATATAGTGTCCCTAATTAGTTGCACGCAGCTGTACATCGTATGTTACAACTATACTTTACTTAACAAAAGTTTCGATAAACGTCATTTGCTTAAGCAATGAACGAAACTGATCGCACTTTCCGTACGGAAACAGCTGTTTGCGCATTGAAAACAGAAAAAATATAGTTGCTATAGAGAAAGAAGCCGAAAAATCTTTATTTTACATTTAATAGAAAATGTAGAAAAAAGAAAATGTTTATATGATAAAAGGGACGCCTTTTACATTTTATAATAGCAATAACACTTTCAGATTCTTCTTTTTCATCCATTTTTTATGCACACACGAATCACGGAATATTTCAAATTGTTTGGCAATTCAGTGATGTCCACTGTTGCATTTGTTAGTACTTTTGCCTATAAATTAAACGAATAGTACAAAGTGTATAATTTTGTGTTCTTATTTTTCTTAAAATTAATAAAAATAATCTTAGATTTACATATTTGTTGTATTAAGTGAGGAACAGAATGTGAAGCTGAAGTGTGAAGTAAGAATCTGTCAAATGTAAAATGTATACATTTTATTTTTATTGTAATCAAACACAATGTGAAGTTGTCGCTACCGCTGAAGCGTACAATAAGAACTTTTCAACTTCGCGCTTCAAGCATTATAACTGATTATCAAAATAAAAAGTGGAAGAATGCACTGGATTATTTATAGAACTTGTACAAAAAATTAATTGGTTTACAATTTAAAACACTTTGATTGGAAAAATGTGGAGAAAAATATGATTGTGTGTGTTTCCAATTACAATAAACGCGAGCTTCAGAGGTACACATTCTGTTCTCTGTTGTCTTTGTCGCGCTTCAATGTTTGCTACGTTACATTCTGTACTTCAGCTGCGTACTTTACGCTTCACATTCTGTGCATGTGCAACTGTGCTGCACAACTTGTTAAGTTCATGTAAATACATTGTAGCCACCAAAAAGTATATTCTGAGTTCCTTAAGCATGCGTATTATAGTTGGGCCGTAACTCAATTGTGACACTTTTGACGAACTAAATCTTTGTTGGAGATAATTTTAAATAAAGTTGTGACTTTTAGCTGATTAAGGTAAGTGCAATGCATTTGCACTATTTTTTGTTGTGAAGCTTTAAAAGAAAAAATTAATAAGTTTTTGAGTTACGACGCATTTGAAGAAAAACAGTTACGATTAACAAATACTATATGATTTCATTCTGAGGTAATTTAATAGTTTTTTAACTATAAAGAAGAGATTTTTAACTTATGTCACTTTAGACAATTTTTCGTGGTTAAATAAAAAAAAAGTATATCGCAAGAGGAAACTTATTCTTCTGTTCTTACCTCAGATCGTAAGATGCGGATATAAAGACCACATCTTTAAAATCTTGGGATTTAATCAGGCACTTTGTAGTCCTGTAATTTGTCTTTGTATGTTTGTAGTAACAACTGTCGTCTACTTGCTGTGTGCCTTTCTCGTCACAAAATTTTCCGTTTTCAGTGTGACAAAAGCGTATTCTGGCATGTTTTCTTTGTCCCAAAAGAAAAAAAAAACCTTATGTAAAAAAAATAGTATCATTCCACAACAATATTACGAAGCGTACTATTATTGATTAATTCATTATTAAAATTGTCCTATTATTTGTTATGTGACAAGACGTAGGCGAAAACCTACGTTGGAACCACGTAATAGGCGCAGGTCGCCAAAGTAGATAGCTGATGATATGCCATACTCCCTCAGGTACTATAATCCAAGGCAAACCAAAAACGCGTTTATGCATATACTTCAATATTAAATTTTTTTTTTTTTGAAAATTTTAAATTTGATACTTTTTTTAATTTCGTTTTCTTTGTTAACAATTGCAATTTCTTTGTTTACATTATTTTTCAAATATTAAATAACTACACATATGGCCAATTTTTTCTGTAGGAGTAACGAGCGAAAAAAAAAAATTCTTTGAATTTCGCACTATGTCGGTTAAATTCCATTCATATATATCCCGTAGCATCGGGAAATATAAATGTCAAATCAATCGGTTGCTTTCGCTCTTCACTCTGCACGTTCTTTCACTTGTGTCGCGCATCTGATCGAAATTGGCCAATATTCAAATGAGAACAAAAACGTAAAAATAACTTATTATTCTAGTTTTTTTTTCGTGCAATTAGCTTTGTGTAATAGAAAAGGAATTAAACTTATGAAACAATTCAAAATACAGTTCAATTAATTTTTTCTGTTCATTGTGATGGCTTTGAAATGCACAGCAAATTTCATGTAGCTTTAAAGACTTTTTTACAAAAAGTTTTTTCTGAAAAATCTAACAAAACAAAAATTGGAAAGGACCTACTTTTTTCGAGAACTTTTGACCTAGGTTCTAGATACAAATGCAATTTTTGGAAAATTATTCAATTTCCTCGCTGTATTGGCCATCAAACTTGTGTAACGTTAAAGACCAATTTCGCTGAAGAAATTGTACTTTGTGATTCGACATAAAAACAAATTTTCCTTAATGAGTTTATAAAGTGAGCTTATAATCAAAAGTAAAAATCTATATATATCTGGAAAATGTACTGATTTTTGTATTTAATTCAAGTCCAATATATTGATTTTTTAGATACGTCAATGATGTATTTTAGAAAGTTGTCTTACTTAATGAAAAGAATAAAATAAATGAATATTACGTACATTTAATCTGATATAAAACCTTCTTCGCCTAAAAAACCTTAAAAATATGGAATTTTCATGTTTTTTGCACCAAAGCACGCCCTAGCGGCCGTTATTGGTAAAAGTAAACCGCAGATTAAGATTCCTCGTACCCGAAAACCCCCAGAAAAACCTTTTGATGGTAAAAATATTTGCACTTGAATGATACTACTCCGACACGACCATAGACTAAAGCAGCAATTTCAAAATGAAAAAAATCGCCAACCTAGGAAAACTGAGAAATTACTTTTCTATATACAACCAAAGCTTTCAGAAGAACTTAGTTTCATCACTCGAAAAAACCCGAAATGCTCTACAGTGTTAGAAATAGTGGTATGCAAAATACACCCCGCGCTAGTGACGGCAAAGCACTAGAATGTGATATTGCAAGACTGGTTTTTGGAAACCAGTGAAAAATAAACAGAACGATGATATTTTCAATAAATATTTGTTTTTTTCACCTTCTAGTAATTTTTAGTTTTTTATTGCATCATATTTTCTTGATTCTCAAAATAAAATCGCTATATAACATTATAGACTTTTTCGTGTAACGTTAAAGATCGGACATTTTGGATCTTAGAATAGCAAGAGAAATATTTTTTTGGTATTATTTTGATTTCAGTAGTTTATTTGATCCCTCATATTCAATATAGTGCCTTAGTTTAGATTTTCTCATTGCTACTTTCGCTAATTTTTTTCAAAATGTAGAGCTACCTCGAAACTCATTTCCAAAAAATCTAAAGTTAAAGACCACATAAAACTGGTTATATCTTCGAAACGACAAAAGTTAAAAAAAAAGTTAGTTGAGATGAAATGTAGGCTTTAAGGCCTATTTTCAACAGGTACAGTTTTAATTCTTTTGTACATGTTAACCTAATATGGACGAATCATCGAAATCGTTGAGATAACTTCATGATTTTTTATGGGGCGACTATTGAAATCCCACTGATCACTTTTAGCCAATCGAGAAAATTTTAGAACGTCTTGGTTGTCAAGGGCAGCCTGTTGCGAAAAAGCAACGACCGGTACACCTGGAATATTTCAAACGTTAAAATTAATCAGATAGTCTTTAGTATTGCATTTTGGTATTTTAGTAACACTTTTTAAAAAATGAATTTTTTTAGACCTTCTTTAACATACAAATATTAAGGTAAAAGCGCAGGTGTAAAATTGCAAAAATAAAAAAATAAAATATTTAAATGGGATATTTTTAAAATGCTTGAAGTTGGTGTTGCGAAAACGCAACGGCAGACGAAAATGGGTTAAATTTTTAACGATTAAACGATTTTTGAATTTATTTTACATATATAAATATAAATTCTACAAACATACGGTCGCTTGAGAATTGATTTGGAGTATAAGCATACGAATACTTATACACATACGCCAAATCAATTCTCAGGCGACGATACATATGCACATGCGACGGAATATATTTTTGCTTTACTTTTTTATTATTTTATTTCTTTTGCAAAAATCGTAGCATTTATAACTGATATTGGTAGATAAGTATATTATTTTGAAGTCCTACAACTTTGGCATCTGAGGCAAAGTTGTGTAATACAAAAAGATAAACAATCCCTCCACCTGCTCTCTGTACCTTTGTTTTAGAGGATTTTTTGTAAAAATTTATTTAAAATTATTTATACAGGCTAAATGGCTTGGAATACTGACATACTTTTTTCGACAAAAATATTCCTCATAAAAAAGGAAAGAGGGTGTCTAAACATTAAAATTGGTTTTGGGGACATAGTATACTCCAAAAATCTCCCAAAATAGCGGTACGCTGAGCAGCTGGAGGATTGCTGTAAAAGCAAACAATATTTATCTTTTCGTAATAAACAACTTTGTCTCACACATCAATGATGTAAGATGACAAACTAATAAACTATCCATCGATTACCACCAACACAAACATAAACAATGATCATAAGTTTCGCTGGCAAAATGAAAAATATTTAATTCAAACCAAATTCAATTTTGCTTGTTTGCAGCAGCAGAAGTGAAAATCGGCAACACCGCTCTAAAATACAAATTTGCTGAAATTTTAATAAAAAGGAAATATGTAAATATCGAATTGTGTGGGTTGCCGTTTTGCTTATATGTAAGCAAATTTGCTTACTTTTTTTACGGTTGTGCACACGTGTACTTTTTTCTCATCTCGCTTATTTTTTTTAAAAAAATAATTTGAACTAAAATTTACAAGAAAATTTTTTATTTACTTAGTTTTTTCCATTCGATAAGATTGGGTAACACTATTTATGTTCATGCATACTTGGTGTCATCCCTGCAAGTTATCGAATAAAAAATGTAAGGCTGATGTTACACGGTCAATGTTTTGCTGTCAATGTTTTTTGTTTTTACTCTCTTTTCATCGTTTTGTTTGATACCCTGTTCCACTATCAGTTTTTTGCTGAATGTTATTTTTTAATACTTTTATCTGCAACCATGTTTTTCCAACTAAAAATTATTTAATTGTATTTTGGAGTGAATGAAAATTTAACAATTGGAATGGAATTGGATGGAAAATAATTATAATGACAATATGAGATAATGTTGGTGGAAATAGCAACAAATTATACAAAAAATAATTTTTAAAATTTGCGAAGTATTAAAATATGCTCTGCCATTTTGTTACTTGGCCATTGAATTACCATGTAATTTTTTAAACGGCACTCATTTTCACAAACAAACAAAAGCCAAACTACGCAAAGGGTGGCAAAGAAAAAAAAAATATTTAAAAGTGAGTAAAAAGTCTAGTATTTTTCATAAAATATTAGTATTTCCAATAAAATGCAACAGTGTTCCTTCAGCAACCCCATTTTATTTGAAATGATGTAGATTTTTTCGTCAGTAAAAAAATTTGAACTGAAATGTGTTCATCTTCTCTTTAGCTCAGTGTTCATTTTTCAAAGCAACAACAATTTCATTGTTTGACAGCAAAACATTTATCGTGTAACATCGCCCTAATTAGTACTAAAATTACATAGCGGCACAAATTTTCAATGAAATTTTAGAGAGATTTTCCAACGGTTAGTAATAGTAATTTGAGGTCGCTGTTCACGACTGCGTACACAGTTTTTCTCCATCACATCTAGTTCTCCCACAATATGGACCTGAAGTCGTAAAAATGGGGTCTTCAGGCGCTATTAAGAAATTTGTTTATTTCAGCAGACGAGAATGTGATGTCTGCAGCAAAGTTGATAAACACAAAGAGTATGCAATCGTGATCATCGACCCTAAATTACTATAATCCCGTTGGAAAATCTCGTGCACAAAATTTTTGTTGCACTGTGTTATCATCTCTGCGTTCGATTACGTTTATTGAAAATGTGTCCCCCAATTTTTTCGATTGAACTTTTGAAATTATAATTTAATTGCTTTATGAGTTTTTTTTGTATAGAAAAATATATTTTTTTCAGCTATCTTTATGGCATTGAAGTCGATATAACGGTTTTTCGGGTCGACGAATCAGGCATTGCTTGCTTTTACAACTGATTCTAGAAGGCGCCACCATACAAAATTTTCTTAAAACTCATTGTTTTTATAGGCTTTCTTCCATAAAATGTTGCAAATTGTTATTTAAAAATCGGGGGACTCAAGTTGATTTTTTTTTTTGTCATATGCTCTTCGGCAAAGTTGATCAGCATTAAATTTATCATCTTTCTAGAGGGTTGTCGATGTCTCAAAAAAATTCGATCACCCTTATATATATATATAAGCATTCCTTGTATTATTGATACTATATATGTTTGTTTACTTTTTTTTCAAATTGTTGACTTTTTAGAAGAATTCGATTACAAAATTTTTTAGGCCCTTGGCAATGGCCGTGATGTGATTTTAGTGGGTAAGTTTATTAATTTAAAGTCCTACATTGTTGACGCCTGAGAGAAAGTTGTTTATTATAAAATGATAAATATATTTTGCTTTTCAACCGAACCTCTATCTATTTGGGGTGCCGGTGTTTTGGGGAATTTCGGGCATAAAAGTGTCCAAAATCAATTTTGGTATTCTGGAGTCTTCTTTACGTTTTTATGAAATACATTTTTGTAGAAGAAAGTATATCGTTATTTCAAGCCGTTTGCCCGGCATGAACACTTTTACATAAATTTATATCGTAAATTGTCAAAAAGTCTGGTACAGAGAGCACCTGGGGGATTTGTGTATGGCAACGGCAGAGACATCGAGAGATTTAATAGTGATAACAAAAATTAACACTTTTGATAAGAATTAATCATGTTAGAAATATGAGGTGCAATGTGAAATCGTATGGGCCAAAGCATTTAACATTTTTGATCAGAATTAACACTGCACCTCATGTTGAAAATATCAGATGTAATGTGAGAAACTACATACATATGTAGTTATTTTATTTTTGAAAAATAATGTAAACAAAGAAATTGTAATTGCAAACAAAGACAATGAAAGTAAAAAAATATGAAATTTAAAATTTTCAAACAAAAAATTTAATATTAAAATCTATGCATTTTTTCCCCATGTAATAAATTGCAAAGAGGATAATAATTTGTTTTAAGTATTTATTTATTTATTGTTTATGAATTTATTGAATTTCATAAAATCAAATCACAAAAATATATTCAAAAGTATCTATATGTATGTGCATAATAAAAAAGAAATCAATAAAAATACTTAAAATCAAAACAAAACTTTACATATTTGTATATAAAGAATATATAAAATACTGCAAATGTTAAATGTTATTTGCGAAAAGAAATGTAAAATAATTGTTTTATCAAACACCGCCAACCCATTCATTCATACTTTTATCCGGTCCACCTGACTATTTTTGGTTGTTTGGACCATTTTTTGGTCCAAACAACGCATTTAACTTTCAGAACAACAGTGAGGTTTTTTTTATTGGTCGACAACATTTGAACTTCATCTCTGTAATTCTTCGGCTGAGAGTCCTGAGCGATATCTTCACTCCAACATTCTGCAGAATCATTTTTAAGGTTTCTCTAGGCTTTTGACGGAAATTGCGACCACTTGAATCTATTTTACCCAGTGGCGTATCCAGGGAGGAAGCTATGGGAACCCCCCCCCCCCCCCCCCAAGAGCCCGACAATCTTGATTTACCAAATATATACGAAGAGCAGTATATTTAAAGTAAACAGTGATTTTTGAGAAGACTCAAAAATATGTCGATTTTTCCGAAAAACCATCAGCAGTGAAAAGCATTTGCTTTCAACAAACGAAGAACTTCGGGATTTAAAATATTATATTATATATTATTTTAATAATAATTTCATAGATATATTAAAATGGGGTCGGATATTTGAATCAATTCTGATTATCGTCATGCTGGACGTGCCAATAGGATGCACGTTACAGTGCAACTAGTTATTAAATACACTCGGGCTACATTAAATCTACAATTTTAGCGCCAGTGTATAGATGTCTTACTTTTAGAAAGCTTGATATTTTTCTAGTTTTTGGGTTGAATTTTGCACTGAATTTTTTGGCCTCATTTTGATCGAATTTTCGTGGCCTGAATATTGTTTTTTTAAATCAAGGTTTCGGCCTGAATTTAGTCCCATTTTAATTTAGATTTTCGATCTGAATTTGCTCCTTTTCTTGGTTTGAACTTCGATCTCAGTTTTGTTCCAGTTATCCTTTAAGTTTTTATCTTATTTTTCGGTGTGAACATTGATGAAATTTTTACACTAGTTTTTGATCTAGTTCTGGGTTTTAGTCGATATTGAGTTTGATATTTATCTTTTAATTTAGCAAAATCAGATCCCCTTCCCCCCAAACCCGCATCCTAGAACCGCCACTGATTATATCCCAGTTGAGAAAAATAGCTTGAATTTTTTTTTCTAAATTTGTGGCGCATAAACATAAACCCGGCCGTTATGTTTAGTTATTTTGATTCATAAATAAAATTATCCTAAATACGCGTCTAGTATTCACATCGCTCAGCAATTACAAATCATAAGTGATATAATCTGGCCTATCGTGAACAAATTTTCACGTGAACATTTTCATTTGTCAGCAATACATTTATATTGCTGACAAGTGAAATTATTCATTCATTGAAACTATTTTTTCCGTAATTTAATATATATATTGTATTATTCATAATAATTATTAGTTATGAGGAAGGAATTATTATTGTGTGAATACCCCTCTCTATTACATACAAAAAAACAAATATCAATTAAAAAGTAAGTATTAGACGGGATTAATAAAATTTTCCAGATGATTACAAATTCAAACTATGTGTGATTAGGTATTACGAATTAGTATATTAAGTATTTTATATATATTATTAAGTGCAAATATTAATACAAATATTACATATCTATATAAGTATGTAGGTACTTAATTCCAGTAACCCATTACTAGATACATTAAGATATGGGCCGTAGTTTTAATTCTTATTTTTGCAAGTTGTGGGTAAGGTAGCGCACAGTGGTCAAAAAGAGGATATATTTGGAAAAAATTCCATAACTTTTTATCCATATTATATCTTATCTTATTGAATATCAAGTCTATAAAAATTAAAAAAAAATTTAATGTGCAATTGGAAAGAAATGTATTTTCAACTTCTGAATTGATCATCATTTTTGTGTTAGGATATTTTTGGCTAAATAAAAGGCCATGCCATGGACTCTTTGGTCTATTTTAGACTTTTGAACAAAACAAAAGAGACATAAAAATGTTCAACATTTTCTTTTTTGTATTTTCTCTAAATGTAATAAAAACGAATGTTCAAAAATATACATACACAGCTCAGGGCCAAGTTTTTGTTTCCTAAGTGGATGCACACATTTGCATCCTGAAAAAAGGAAGCTGGGCGCAAATTAATATTTTTGTAACGATTTATTCCAGTCAAATTTTACAAAATAGTCAGAATTTATTGAAAAATATTAAATTCGCGTTTGACTACTAGAAATCAGAATAAATTGAAGCCAACAGTATTATAGCATTACCACCCAGCGTAGTAGCTTAAAATTGCCGATGCGAAATGAATTAGATACCTGGGAATCGGGAAATTTACAAACGGAATCTCAAAAATTCTTATTAGCACATGTCCTTTAAAACATGAATTACTTATCGCATATAGGCATTTATTTTTGAAATGGTACTGTTACCCTTACTGTCAGCCTAGCACAAGCTTGGCTTCAGCTTTAATTTAAAGTCCATTATAAGAAATGGAAATTTTTAGCAAAAGTCGATTACAAATGGAATTCGATTACAGTCGAAATAAATTCACACATTCCTAGTAATCGGTCAAAGGCATTGAATGTGTTTCTTTAAGTTGTTTTTCTTATTTTTTAATCAAAATGTCGAACTTAATGAAACCACCGAATTACAAAAAAAAAAAAAAAAAAAACCGACCAACAACAGTATTTATTGAATTAACCAAAGTTGTATCTTCCTTCCACATACATTCTGCATTTCTATTCTCTTTATTTAAAACAGATTGTTAGTGAGTACTAAAAAAATACCCAGAAAAACATTATACCTTACGAACATTAAAAATTTTCGGCTAATTAATTTACTTAAAAATAAATGAATTCTTCATATCCATAATTGTTAAAAAACAGTCACTTGCTGTAAACAAAAACCTATAATTTAAATAAGAAACCAACATATTAAATACACACATATCACATTTTTTGAAGACGAGGAGGCACGTTTAAGTATAAATATTTTTGTCTGAAACTGTTACAGCTTACATTATTAACATAAAGGAACAAAATTAGTGGGCGTATGGAAAAATATTCCAAACTTAAAAATTAAGGACCACTCTAACGTACATGCACAAAAAGATTTTTCGTTTAAAAAGCAACATAAACATCGAAAATCTAATGTACACCAAAAGTAAAAACCACAACCAATTTCAGTATCTCTCCCCAATTCTCACATCTTCAAAACTGTAGTATCTGTTCTTTTGTTTTGGTTTATTGTTGTAATAATAATTTTTATTAATAATTTGCATCAAAAAAATTGCTTACATCAGCTTATATCATAAGAGGAAATTCGTCCTAAAAGTATACTAAAAGTTGCCAATAAAAAAGAATTTTTTTACTAATTTAGTTCATTAAAGTGACTGTAATTCACGGCTTTGGAGCGGAGCGCGGAGCAGGAGCAAGGAGCTGTGGAGCACTCTGTTTTGACCGGAGCTAGGGCTCGAGCAATGAAAATTTAACCGCTCCGCTGCTCCGATTCATAATTTTTCCAACTATTGTTGCTTGACATTATATTTGAAAACTTGCACACTATTACAATTATAGGCAATGAAGTTTTTCCATTACCATCTCCATTAATCAATGCAAATGATGCAAATGGCAATGCTGAGTTCAAATCCATTGGATTAATTACTAATTCATTGCAAGGTATTTGAACTGAGTAGTGCCATTTCCATTGCAGTTGTGAAATGTACAATTTTAATTACAATAACAATCATTGCAAATGCAAAATAGTTCTGCTATCACAATAACAAATATATGCGATATGCAATAAAAATCGTGAATAGGGCTAATGTGTGTTAATAATACCGAATTTTTTTTAAAGATGTCACTAAGAATAAGGAGTTCACAATCTTAACTGGTTCTATTGCTATGACAGCAGCCTTCAAAACGATATAGTTGTTGTACAACTCGGAAAATGGGTGTTAGTGCTTTAGCAAATTAAGGTAGCGATATATATAGTTGGAGCTCGGAGCGGAGCACGGAGCGGAGTCGGAGCTATACTTATGAGGTCGGAGCGGAGCAACCTCAAAATTTGGTTGCTCCAAAGCCCGGCTGTAATTATCGGGGTGGCAGGTAGAGGCAGCATTTCTTTGTATCAATGGAAAGAAGAAATTCCAGCCTTTATTATAAAGCGCTGAAATCTACAGGAATCTAAGACACAATCTATCAAAGTTGGACTAAATTGTATTTTTAGTTGCTTTAATAAATTGAATTTATTCAATTAATTAGTGATACAATTACAAATATGTTTACTTCGGAAGGAATAACAATTTTAGCAAATGTTTAAAAATCTAGACTGAAAAATCTAAAATGTTTTGCGGAAGATAATTTAATTTTAGTGTATTTTAAGTCAATTTTTGTAAAGTCAAAGTCACGTATATTTAAACTGCTTTTACAACAACAAATTTAATAAAAAATCATACTATTACATAAAACTGTAAATTGATTTCGTATATCCATAACTTTTTCCCAAAACTACTGAACCCATTTCAATCAGATGTCTACTGTTTGAAATGTATTTTTTCTTAGACGGACATAGGCTATGTAAAATTCTGCTACCCAAAATAAAAAAGAAATATGTATCGATAATGTTGTTCATTTTACTTTTTAGTTCTAAACTAACTAAGACTTCGTGCAAAATCTCAAATAAAAATTAAAGCAAACATCAGCTGTTATAACAACTTATCTATAGTTTTTTGTAAGCCCAAAACATTTTATAATTGAATACCTTTTAACACATTTCTATAGACTATTTTACTCGATCGATCAAGTCGTCTTTTTAAAAAAATATTTGTCACTTAATGCAAATTAATAAGAGATACATTAAAATAGAAGGATTACACTGTTCTACAAATGGAAACTTTTGAAAACGAGCAGAGACGGGACAAATGCACTTAGGGTAATGGGGTCGCTGTGTCCGAATCCGTGGTCCATTTTGCTCTGCTACGTCACAATTTTTTTTTATTGACATCAAAATTTTTAAAATTGAAAAAACAAAAAAATTAAAAATGCAGTTAATATTTTTCATCAAAACTTCCATTTTTACAAAACAAAAACTTTTTTTATTTTTTTTTTTATTTTTTAACTTTAAAAATTTGTTTAAAATTTTATTTTTTCAATTAATTCATTTTTTCGTAATTTTTTTCATTCTCGTTATCATCCTGCACTTTTATCTCAGTAATGCCTAGCGGTGCCATATGGCACCTTGTCGCTGAGCCGTTCCTGAGCCAGGTTAAAAAAAAAAATTTCTTGATCTATCTACTTTGGTTCCCGCTCTCCTTAATGGGTTAAAGCACTGATGGCCAAACGTATACTTAAGTGCAAAATGAGTTTTAAACTTTTTATACATATCGTATACGAATACGTATTCGAATCAATTCTCAGGCTACGATATGCGATTGGAGTACTTGAATAAGATGTTCAGTACGTAGTTAGAGAAAGAAAGCACCAACAACAGCATAAGCTGTACCGTTTTTAGCCACTGCGTTTGCAAAACTACATACGTCTCCACAACCATGCCATCGTCTTCATCGTAACATTGGTTTTAATTTTGTACAAACTATTTGTTTCCGATTAGTGTTTTGAGAATCGCGATGTGTGCAAAAATGGAATCCAACGTGTATGAACCTAAAATAAAATATCTTTGGATAAATTATGAATAAAATCTAAAATTGAAAAATAAATCTTTCTCTTGTCAAAAACTATGTTCATATGTACTTACGTTTTTTATTTTAAAGCGCGGTTCACGCAAAATTGGCACGCAGGAAAGTTGCTGAATCTTTTTAACCAGAACACTCAGAATAACAAATAATGCATTAAATGATAAGTTTAATATTGTGTTTTAATACTATAATATTAAAAGATTTAAATTTCTTTGTTGTGCAAAAAGTTCCGGGTATTCCTTTTAATGGACCCCATCAACCTTTGAACATCCGCTCTGGATACTTTTGCTGCTTTTTGGTTCCATTTTAGTAACATTGAATTCACATTTTTGACAATACCTGCATTTTCTACAACTTATATTTTGTAATAGCCCAGTATTTTTCGATCGGTCGAAGCTGGGGGCAATTGGGTGGATTCATATATTTGGGCACTACATCTACTTTATTTGTCTGATACCAATCCATGGTTTTCTTAGAGTAGTGGCAACTTGCTAAATCAGGCCAAAACTTCACTGGCGAATGGTGCTGACGAACAAATGGCAATAGTCGTTTCAAAAGGCACTCTTTGATGTAAATATCAGACGTCTTAGAAGAGGATGTCACAAATGCCCTGGATTTGAGACCACAGCTGCAAATAGCCTGCCACACCATTGCTTTCTTTACAAATTTATCCATTTTTATGTACTTGAATTTTGAGGGTACATTACCACGATTCGTTGCCATATAAAATTTTTGACCTGGAAGCTGTTTAGGATCAAATTTTACGTATGATTCGTTATCCACAATAATACATCCATTGAATTTGGTCAAAACATTATTATAAAGAAGACAAGCACGTTTTTTGGCCAGCAAATTCTGATTGTCTGTTCTATTTGGATATTTTATAGCACGATAGAACTTTAGCCCAGCTTTTATGCGTATTCGTCTAGCAGTACTTTTGCTGGTATTGAATTGTTGGCACGATCGCTATCCGATAGTCCGGGATTGCTTTTGATGGACCTCAAGATCTTTGCCTTTAATTTTAGGTTGGTGGTTCCCGTTTTGTTCACAACTTTTTTAGCTCTTTCAACACTAAGAGTTAGGTTGGTTAGGTTGGAGTGGCTGTCGAGAGACACACTTAGGCCTGAACGGCCCATTGTGATACCACATAGTTGGACCTACAGTTTAACGCCGATTCCGAACGGCGGTGTGGCAATTTTTTATCGGTTTGGTGGTTTTGCCATTACCAACCAATGTGTATACTTGTACACTATCTTATAATTCTCATACACTTCATATTGATAGTGAATATAAGAAAGTAATGAAAATTAACCACCAGACGAAGACGGGAATCGAACCCGAACCTCCCAGATGAAAGTCTAGTGCACTATCCACTAGGCTATCGAGGTCGTCAACACTAAGAGTTTCTTTATATAGTTTTATAACTCAACATACCGTTCTTTTGGAGATATTTAACACTTTCGCAATCTTTGAACCAGACCACGACGGATTTTCAATAAATTTGTTCACAATCAATTTTCTATTTGCAGCTTCCATTGTGCACACAATCGCCAACTTGCGATCAATTAATATGAAAAATTTATCAACCAACGGTAACGGTATTGTAAACAAATCCCAGTAAGATTTGTTGTTCTTATGACTAGGGGCGACGTGGTGACCACAACAAAGCATGCCAATTTGGCGTGAACCGCACTTATATTACATATTTATCTACAATGTGTTCAAAAATGAATACGTGAACGTGTCAAAAAGGAAACAACAATATTTAAATTTGTTTCTAGGTATACACAAACAAATTTTTAGGATTTATTTATTCAAGAACACAAAGTAGATAGATCAAGAAAGTAACTTGAGAAAAAAATTATTTTTGAACCAGGCTCAGGAACGGTTCAGCGACAAGGTGCCATATGGCACCGCTAGGCATTACTGGGTTAAACTAACAAAGAGATAAAAGTGAACGATGATAACGAGGATGAACAAAATTACAAAAAAATAAATTAATTAAAAAAAAAAATTGTTTAAGTTAAAAAATTAAAAAAATCGAAAAAGATTTTTGTAAAAATTGATGTTTTGATGAAAAAAAATTTGAATTTTTTTTTTCAATTTTAAAAATGTTGATGTCAATAAAAAAAATTGTGACGTAGCAGAGCAAAACGGACCACGGATTCGGATTCAACGACCCCACATTACCCTAAGTACACTTGTACCGTCTCTGCTCATTTTTGGCTGTCGAACAGTGTTATAGATAAGTGGTTTTCAACTGTATTTCACTAGCGCCCCCTTTTCAAATGCGTGGACATTCTGCGCCCCCTCTGATTTTCACACAATATTTTTAAGTACTGGTTTACTATACCACAACTTAAATCATATCAAAGTGTATTTTAATTTAAATTTCAATTTTAAACTTCAATATTTAAATTAATAACCACAGTGGCCTATTTCAACAACTTACAAATATGTGAATTGTAAGGAAATTCTCACAAAATTGTAAAAAAATCTTTAAATGTGGTTTCACCCAATTCCTACAATTGTGAATTCGGACTTGTAATTCACAAGTACTTGTAATAACCAATTTTTCAATATTTGTTTCACCAAACAGGATTTGTAGTTGTAATTTACAAGTAACAAATTTGTAGAAATGTTACTATTTTGTAGTTTTTTGTTTCACCAAACGGACGACTAATCACAAATTTGTAACATTTGTAAGAATTTCTTACAAAAAAAAATCGCCTGTAAAATGGCTACAATTGTTTATTTTTCGTTTTTCGTCATACTTTTAGCAGTATGTTTTTATATTCACAGTTTTTAATCAGCATCTTAAGAATGTAGATTAATTTAAATTTAGATTTTCTAATGTAAAATTCGCGATGAAAAAAATCGCCAAAATTTTTATATGCGATTTTTTAATACTAAAAATAGGTTTACCACTCTGATTTTTCTTATGTAAATAAGTCGCTTCCGAATACTCATACTCCAATTTTTTCAGATTTTTCCAAGGATCAATTTTTTTGAAATTTTGTTGGTTTCACAAGAAAGCCTAATGCAATTACAACAACAAACAATTCCATGATTTACTTACGTAGAGTGAGTGGTTTGGTTCTAATGTAAAAATTCGGAAAAATTAGAGTGGTAAACCTATTTTTAGTATGAAAAAATCGCATATAAAAATTTTCGCCACTTTTTTCATAGCGAGTTTCGCATAAGAAAACTCGCGGAAAAATTCCAAATATGTCTCCAAAACCAAAAAATCACTGTGAATTTTTTCAGATTTTTCCTATGACTACTTAGGCTGAAAACTGAAAAACACGAAAAACGAAATTTACAAAATCCGCCATTACTCATTAAAAATTGCAGATAATGGTCTGACAATTTAGTCAAATCATTCTTAAATCAAGTGCTTTAAAAGGGTCCATGGAAACTTGATTCGGTTTGGGGGAATTTCTGACATGGAAACCCGGCTATGCCCTTTTAAAATGATTTTATTTTTCTTTATGTATATATAAAAAAAAGAGTTTAAAAAATAATTAATTTGAAAATTTTTAGGTAGAAATACTTCTTAATCAAAGAAGCCGCGAAAATTTTAATTTGTTCGCTCATTGGTAAATGTTATACATTAGTGTCACAAATTTGTATAAGAAAATTGGTTATTTACAAGTCATACGAAAATTTCGTGAAACGTCGTTTTTTTACACTTGTAATGTACAAGTGCTCTCTTACAATTTTTGTTGCCTCTTATTACAAATTTGTGAATTTGAGAGTTGTAACTTATGAAACGAAAAATGGTTTTACACATTTGTAATTGTAATTCACAAGCACAAATTTGTAATTGTAAATTGTATTTGGTGAAATAGAGCACAGGTCTAGAAAAATATAAGAGCGCAGTGAAATTAGGCCGCGTGAAATAAGACCGCGATCAAAAAATGAAATTAGGCCACGGGGTCTAAAATCATACGACCAAATGAATTTCGACCGCGATCGGAAAATGAAATTAGACCGTGCGGTCTAAATTCGTATGATCGAATGAATTTAGACCACGATCAAAAAATGAAATTTAGCCACGCGGTCAAAGTCATACGACCAATTGAATTTAGACCGCGATCGAAAAATGAATATAGGCCGCGCCGTCTAAAGTCATACGACCAATTGAATTTAGACCGCGATCGAAAAATGAAATTAGGTCGCGCGGTCTAAAGTCATACGGTCGAATGAAATAAGACCGCACTGGATTTTTAAATCATAGTAAGGGAACGACGCAAATCGAGGTTCTGGTGTATTTATTCAACTCAATAACCCAGCCTTTTTATTTTTGTGCAGATTTTCGTGGTTTTCACAAGAGAACCTTGAGAACCTTTTTTGATTCCAAGATGAAAATTAAAAACTTTTGATGTACCTACAGTGCCGGTCATATCATTTGCAACCAAAATCACTTGTAATTTAAATGACTTCTTAAGTTCACTAAAATATTTTTTATAAAAATCTTTTTCATTCAAAATGAAGTGTATTTATGGCCCTTTAATTTAAAAAAGTAAAAGTACAAAATTATGTTGCAAATAAAAAAAAAGTTATATTAAATTAAAGTCAGAATTGAAAAGGTCAAAACATTTGCAACTAGAAAAAGTTAAAACGGACCTAGACATACACCAGGACTGTAAAGCACCAAGTATTGTGATCTGGGGCTACTTTTCAGCTAATGGTATGGGTCCAACGCATTATATTCGGGGAATCATGAAATACAACGATTTTAAAAACTTTTTAAGAGGCATTATACTTCCGTACGCTAGCTTGGGGAAGTGCCGCTTGATTGGACATTTCCACGGGATCATAATCCAAAGCGCACGTCTAATTTTGTAAAAGCTTGCCTTGTCGCAAAAAAATGTACAACTTCTCATTTTTCCTGTACAGTCACCCGATCTAAGCCCAATTGAGAGCCATTGCATGCTCGTGAAGCGAAAGATTGGCACGAACACGTTTAAGAAACTGGAGGATCTGTATGAGGATGTTCAAAAGCAATAGGAGCGAGTTCAAATCGATCAGACCAAACATTTAACATTAAGACATGCAACAGTCATCGCTAGTAATGGATATGCGGTAAAGTTTAGAAAACTTTATCGATTTTTTTTCAATTTTCACATTAACTTTTTCTAGTTGCAAATGTTTTGACCTCTTCAATTCAGACTTTAATTTAATATAACTTCTTTCTTTTTTATTAGCAACATAATTTTGTACTTTTAATTTTTTATAATAAATGGCAATAAATACACTTTATTTTGAACAAAAAAGATTTTTGATAAAAATTATTTTAGTAAACTTAAGAAGTCATTTAAAACACAAGTGATTTTGGTTGCAAATGATATGACCGGCACTGTACATATAAAATCAACAAATTTAAGAGGGGGTGTTATAAGGCCATATGCATTAACGCCATAATTGCTTTATTGCACTTTTGATTGGGAAATAACGCCATATTTGCGATATGGCTTTATTCCACTCTGAAATGGCAATAACGTCATACTGACCGTTACTTTCCAAAACAACAAACAAACGAAATGAACGGAAATTTTTTTAAAGTTTTTTTCGTGAGTTTCGTTTCTCCTTTTTTTCAACAGAGCAACTTGCTGTTTATTCTTGACCCTGGTATTATTTACATAAATTGAAATTTAACATTGAAACAAGCGCCGCAGGCTAATATTTTTTACAATAAAAAGAAAAAATTAAAAAATATTTAAAATTTACATTTCAATTAAACTGAATCTATATCATTGTTTATTTTTGTTAAAATATTTCGCTTGAGGCGCTTATTTCCATGACATTCCTATTTACTATTTTTCCCTTTTGTTTTTATACTAATGTCGAGAAAAACGAAAGAGTTTTTATTTAAGAAAGCCAATTTGTAAAAAAGCCCGATATAAAACTGTATTTTCTTATATATATAAATTTGGTTTACTTTCAAATGTTAATGAAAGAATCACAAAAACGATCATAACGCTCACTGGGCGTTATGACCTTTTTCGGGGCGGCCATGGCGCCCAAAATTCCTAGGGCGTAATATTTGCGCGTTATGGCCATGAGCGTTATGTCCGCAACCTCCTTTAATGTTGCGATTTTTGCGGCTGAGAGAACATTTTACACTGGTATGGCGTTATTTCCACTTCGTCTGCTAAATAATATGCCATTATTACACTTTTGATTTGGAAATAAAGCCATATCGCAAATATGGCATAAGTGTAACGCTCGTATCTTTTTTCGGAGCAAAACTGTATATTTCTACCAAAATTTTTTAAAAAGTAGTAAATCGATTTGGAAAAAACTATATTTCGCGGTATCAATTTTATTCAATGAAAATTAAAAAGTAAAGCAAATTATCTATCATCTGTATCTTCTTAGTTCTCCATTTCAATATTTCCTTCTGTAGGTGCAATGTCCTTTGAAAAAATTTGACGAAGCGATTCCTGCTTTATTATGAGGTATTTATAGAAATCAACGCATGGATATTCCAAGTTACATTTGGCGATCGGAATCGGCTTCAATGTTTCCACTTCTAACCGAGTTGTGTCTGCGGTTTGCATGTATTTATATTCGCTACGTGTTCCCATTGTTCTCTCTGACGTTTTGCATTGCGATTGATAAATTTGAATTTCGAAGAGTTAGAAAATTAAATTTTAAGTATTTTGGTGAGAAAAGCAGTATGTGGTTTTTGAGCCTAAAAACAGTATACTACCGCGAAAAACTGTATAGATATGAGCGTTACGTAAGTGCAATAAAGTCATTATGGCGTTAATCCATATGGCCTTATAACACCCCTCCAATTTAAGTTTATATTGATTAAGTTATTTCCGTGTGTAGGTAACGTTTTTTATAAATTTTTTAATATTAAAGAGAGCGCACGAAAAAATTGTAATATAGTTTTTTACGGTCTTTGGTTTTAATGACAGATGAAGCCAAAATAAATTGCATATTTTCATTTCTACAAATGTGTTGGCTAAAAATGAATACTCCAACTGAAATTCCAAAATTCACTGTGATTTTTCTACAAAATCTGTGATGGAATCACTTAAAATTGCCAAAACTGTTACTCTAATATTGATAGCAGATTGTAACGTGTTATCTGGCAGAAAATGTGGATGTGGAAATGTGGCAGATCTACACAGAGTTAAACGTGTCAAGAATATTTTTCATAAAAATCCAAATGCTTCGGCCAGAAAAGTAGCTCAAAAATGCAATGGGAATCGTGTTTTTTTGTTTCAAAAATTTGGAACCTGCACGAGCATCCTAGCACGGTGCAGAAAAAATACAATATTTTATCGAGAAAAGAAAACGCTATAAGATTTTTGAAGTAAAACTTCTTTGGCGGCGTTTTCAGGTAAACTGAACAGAAAACAGAAAGTACGGACGGAAAAAAGAAGATATGCGACGGAAGCCGTTAAAATAAGAAGAAGAACGGGGACGGAAACTAAAAGATAATTCAATTCCACAACCACAATGTTTCCATTTGGGGTTATTACATAGCGAAGTGAAAAACAAAAGAGATGTAGAAATGAAAAATGTTGAAAATTCTTCAAATTGGTTTGGTATATTAAACATTAATTCACTGAAAACTGTTTTTGAAGTGATTATTTTTTACAATACGTGTGTGCGTTATTTGTGTACAAAGAAGAATATTTGTTTTCACAATAGAACATAAACGACAGATCTGCAATGAGTGAGAAAGAGATGACTCGATACAATAATATCCATATAATAGGAATAGCGCCATCTGTTGACTTTATAGTACTATGAAAAACATAAACAATTCAAATATATTTGAATCTACTACTATAATGAAAAGAACAACAAAAGCAAAACGTTTTCGCAAATATTTAGTGCTACAAAAAGATAAAAAATTTACAGCGCGTTATGAATTGTTTAATACAAGTAAGTGTTGTACATCAAAAACTATTTATTATCTTTTATTAAAGTAGTTTTTCTATAGCAACGCCATCTGCTGGTTTTATAGCACTATGAAAAACATAAATACGCATATATCAATAGCAATGCCATCTGTTGCTTTTATAGCGCAATACAAAACGTAAACAATATAAATATATTCGAATGTACTACTATTATGAAAAGAACATCAAAAACAAAACGTGTTCGTAACTATTTAACACGACAGACATAAAGAAACATAATTCACAGTGCGTGATCACTTATTTAATATAAGTAAGTGTTGTACATCAAAAATTACTTATTCTCTTTTATTAAAGTAGTTTTTCGTTTACATTAAAAAGAAAATGCAAAATCAACATCAACAAAATTTCGCTAGTAATCAAGCTGGAGTTAGTGAAAATCCACACTCGGCGCATCCCTCTGCAAGAGTGGTGCAAAATAGTTCAACTGCTAAAACATCAACAGAGCGTAGTCGCAAATGGATAGCAAAGCAAAAGGATTTAAGATACCCCAAAGCACATCAGTCGCTGGTTGAAGTAATAAGTAATGCACAGTGTGCTACGACTTCAGCTAACTGTTTGATACACAATAATGTAAGTGTTATAAATAAAAATTTATTTATTTTCTTTTTCATTTTCATTAAAAAGAAAACAGTACACCTCTCCCAATGTGCTGTTATTTCACTTTCATATTTGCGGTTACAAACCTACCAAAGAACTTTCACTTCCATCGAGCGCACTAAGTTGCGCATATGAGTTTTTTATTTCATTTATCAATATTCATTTAACATTTAAATATTTTCTTAAATAACTACATTTGTAGTTAATAATAATAAAACAAAAAATAAAAACAAAACATGTTATCGCAGCAGCGATATATGAAATTTAACATGTACAAAAGAATTAACACGAAGCAAAGAATAAGAAGAGTTGTTGTGTTTTTGTTGTTTTCCCGATAGTTGGCGAAGATAAGCCATTACAGCAATTTCAAAATGAACATTTTGAGAAAAATTAACATCCCAGTGTGCTGCCCTCATATGAGATGTAGAATTTCATATTATATATTTTTATTTCATTTGTCAATATTCAATACAATAAATGCATGCACCTCATAATATGAGGTGTAGAATTTTATTGTATATTACCTTTTTTTTTATTTCATTTATCAATATTCATTTAATATTTATATTTGCAGTTAATAATAATAAAAATAATAAAACATAAGAAATAAATACAAAAATTTCTTGCTTACATGTTATCGCAGCAGCGATATATGAAATTTAACATGTACAAAAGAATTAACATTGCACCTCATGTTAAAATAAGAAGAAGAGATGTGTGTTCTTGTTGTTTACCCGAATAAGTCATTACAGCGATTTTAAAATTAGCATTTTAAGAAAATTTAACATGCCCCTCATATGAGGCCATCCTATGACCACGCCAGAGACGTCGATAGATTTAACTGTGATAAGAAAGTTAACATCTTTAATAAGAGCTAATCGTGTTAAAAATATGAGATTCAATGTGAAATCGTATGGGCCAAAGCTTTTAACATTTTTTTTATAAGAACTAAGACTGCATCTCATGTTAAAAATATGAGATGTCATGTGAGAAACTACATACCATATGTGTAGTTATTTTATATTTGAAAAATAATGTAAACAAAGAAAACAAAATTTAAAAAAAGTAGGAAATTTAAAATTTTCAAACAAAAAATTTAATATTAAAATCAACGCATATACGCGTTTTTGGGTTGTCTTTTTTTTTTTTTTTTTTACGCAAAGAGAATAATAATTTTTCCTTTTCAGTCTGTGGAACGTTCTCTGTGTATGCATCGAACTAGAGGTCAACGAGTTAGGATGTGTTAATATGTGCGTTTTGTATGCGTTCGCAGTGGTTTTAATTTCATCTTTAACGGTACGAATTCTCAGGTCACGATGTAGTTGGGCGTTGGTGATATACCAAGGAGTGTTTACAATCATGCGTAAATCTTTTGATTGAAAGCGCTGGAGGATCTCCAAATTTGAGTTAGTACTTGTGCCCCACAGTTGTATTCCGTAGCTCCAGATTGGTTTTAATATGATTTTATAGAGCAGCAGCTTGTTTTCGCATGTTAATTGTGATTTTTGATTTAGTAGCCAAAAGAAACTTCTAAGCCTAAGGCCTAGAGCTTTTCGCTTAGTGAAGATATGTTTTCTCAATGTTAGTCGCCTATCCAGGAACATTCCTAAATATTTAGCTTCGTTTGCTTGTGGTATTTCTACTCCAAGTGCAAGTCGATTTTAAAAGTGGGTTCCATTGAAATGAAATCTCCCATTGTAATGCATCCCTGTCATTAGTAGTCGATACTCTGAATACCCTATATATATATAATCGATTACTATTACTTATCACTCTATTTCTACTCTCTTGTTTACCTTGCTTAATTAACATAATATACTAGGGGCTAGTTTGCTCTGAACATTGAAATGGTGCGTTTCTTTTAATGATACACAACGGACCTTTTATATGGCGGCCGTGACAGCGAGACAGACAAACGGGGAAAATTGCACAAAACTATAAAACAAAAACATTTAAAAACAGCAGTGCTAATCTGCACAAAAATTGCAAAACTAAATCATTTAAAAACAGCAGTGCTAACCCAAGAACAAAAAAAAATTAATAAATAAATTGATGCAAATATTATTAAAGAAAGAAATAAAATTAAAGACATTATATATGTATATAACACAAAAAAAAAAGAAAAAAAAACAAGACAATTAGTCAAGAATATTAATAAAAACCTATAATTAAAACATTTATGCATATATACAAAACAAAGAAACAAAAAACCCTAAAAGAAAAAACTTTGAAAAAAAATACAAAAAAAATTTGTACAACAATAAACATAAAATTATTAAATATATTAAATATAAAAAATACAGTTCAATAGACTATAACAGTTACCACAAACCAACAAAATCTAAAGAAAATAACAACTGTTCCTAAGTAACTGTGGGGCACTGAAGAAGCCAATAACCTTCGGAAATAAACGCATAACCAACAACAGCAAAAAGCATATCAAATGATAGTACAAATTGCAACAACGAACAGCAAAGCTAAGAGAATCATCTGAGAAACAGCGACAGTAGAAACTTAGCAATAGTGAAATCTTTGAAATATGGGGAAAAATATTCTAACAACACACCACCTAAAGTATTTTGCTAATAAAATCCCACTGTGGTGAAACAAAATTGTAAACCAACCTACAATATTCTATAAATTAAATATGGATATCTAAGGATCAAAATATGAAATAACAGCATTTATATAAAAAAAAACAATGCTTTTGTAAAATATATAATGCTATAAATATATATAATTAAAAATTAAGTTTTATTACATATGTAAAGAAAAAAAAGGAAAGGAAATAAGGGGAAAATATTTAATGATCTACTGTTGCCAGGTTTAGCAAAGGAAATTAATTTAGATGTCAAAATTTGATCAAGAAAAATTTAACGACTTGATCAACAAATTTTACACAATAAAAAAGCGTGTGTTACAAAATCGCCCACTTTCAACAAACGTAACAAAAATAAATGAATATGTGGAATTACTTATTGATAACTATAATGCTATTTTGTCATACACTGCGTTGCATACCGAAGAGCTATCAAGTACTATAGAAGCAAATATATGCGATAGAATAACACATTGTAGAAAGCTTTTGGTTAGATGTTTTGGCAAATTAGATCGTAAAATTAGAGTTGATATTAATAAATTCACACCAGTTGACAGAACAATTTTGACAGAAACTGATTCGGATGCGGAAAAATATGATTCAGAAGAAAACAAAGCAAGAAATATTAATCAAACAATTTCGTCAGGAACCGATTCGAGTTCAGGTAATACCAATTCAGGAAACAATATTGATAGAAAAGTTGGGTTGAATACAGAAATGGCAGCTACTATAGAGCAAAAGAAATCATTTATTAGCATGTGTGCTACGATAATGAGAGAAAATTATGAGGGGAATCCACTTGGATTAGAGTCATTTTTAGATAAAATTAATTTAATTCAAGAATTAACAGAAAATAACCTGACAGCTACCTTTATATCGTTTGTTAAGTCAAAGTTAGAAGGAAAAGCACGAGAAGCTCTACCCGAAAATGTTAACTCAATTGACCAAATAAAAACTGCTTTGAGAAACAAAATAAAGCCCGATAATTCGAAAGTGGTTGCTGGGAAAATTGCAGCTTTGCAAGTTAAAAATAATAATTACGCAGAATTTTCTAAACAAGCAGAAGAGCTTGCCGATGCTCTTGAAAGAACTCTCGTCATTGAAGGCATAACAAAAGTCAAAGCTCATGAAATGGCAATCGAGCAAACAGTTAGTGTTTGTCGGTTGAATGCTAAATCAGATTTAATTAAATCAATTCTGGCTTCAACAGCATTCACCGATCCGAAAGATGTCGTAGCTAAACTAGTCGTAGAGCAAACAAATGAATCGAAAGAAAAACAAGTCCTAGCATTTCAATCTCGTGGCAACAATTCGAACAATCTTTCGAATAGAAATAATTTCAACCGATTTAATAATAATCGTGGCAATAATTTTCATAGTGGCAATAATTACAGTCGTGGTAATGGTCACTCACGAAGTTTTTATAGCAATCGCGGCAATAATTATAACCAAAGTAGAAGTAGCTATAATCCTAATCGTGGTAACACTCGATTTAATAACAACATCAGTAGAAACTATTCAAATAATCACAATGCGAGAACCCTGACTTTAAACGCGGAAGCCCCTCAGCAGGAAATGCTGGGGGAGGCAAATCAATATTAGCGATTGAAAACCAGCTCACAAAGTCTGTTTACAGTTTAAATTTAAATTACGCAGATTTCATTAATTTGAATTGTACAGAAACAAATAAGTCATGTAGTTTTTTAGTCGATTCTCAAGCAGATATTTAGTTAATAAAAATTTCTTGTTTAAATTTAAACACTACTCAATAAAAACGAAATAATAAATATTACAGGCATAACAACTGATTCCATTTTAACTCTAGGCACAATTCGTGCAAATCTTATTATTCATAATTATTTGATTCCACAAACTTTTCATGTTGTCCCCGATAATTTTAATATCCCATCCGAAGGAATACTCGGTAAAGACTTTTTAAAAGTACACAAATGCAAGATTAATTATGAAAATATGGCAATTTCGTTTTGGTATTACAATAATAAGTTGAAAATTCCTATCGTAAATGGTACAAGTAACGAAAATTGTATAATTCCACCAAGATGTGAGGTGTTTAGAATTTTTAAATTAAAAAAAGGTACGGAACCAATTTTTATAGACTCTCAAGAGGTTTGCAATGGAGTATTTATTGGTAAATGCATTGTCAATTCAAGTACACCAGTTATGCGTGTAGTAAACACAACAGAAGAATTTAAATGTATCCAAAATTTTAATATTAGGTCGGAAAGTCTTGAAAAGTACAATGTTTACTCAATTGATGAAGTTAACTCAGAATATAAACGCATCGAAAAACTAAAAAAGTTATTAGAGAATCATATGCCAAGCGAGGTAAAAGATAATTTAATGCCTTTATGCGAAACGTTCGCTGATATTTTTGCTTTAAAAGATGATAAAATGACAGTAAATAATTTCTACGAGCAAAAGCTGAGAGTAAACGATGCTTCACCGGTATACATCAAAAACTATCGCCTGCCACATTCACAGAAAATGGAAATTAATACACAAGTCAAAAAATTGTTGGAAAATGATTTAATAGAGCCTAGTCAGTCAAATTGCAATAGTCCTTTAATTTTAGTACCAAAAAAGAGCATTGACGGGCAAATGGCTTATAGAATGTGTTTTGATTATAGAGCGGTAAATAAAAAGTTGATAGCAGATAAATTTCCCCTCCCGCGTATCGATGACATTTTTGACAACCTTGGTCGAGCTAAATATTTTTCAGTTCTCGACTTATTTTCCGGTTTTCACCAAATACCTCTTCACGTAGATTCAAGAGGTATTACATCTTTTAGTGGTTCATTTCGATGGAAAGTCTTACCGTTTGGCTTAAATATCGCTCCAAATTCTTTTTCGCGCATGATGTCAATTGCATTTTCAGGTCTTGCGCCACATCAAGCATTTTTGTATGTCGATGACATAATTGTTATAGGATGTAGGAAACAACATCATTTAAAGAATTTAAAAAGTGTTTTCGAAACCTTCAGAAAATTCCATTTAAAAATCAATCCGTATAAATGTAACTTTTTTAGGTCTGAAGTGATTTTTCTTGGTCACAAGTGCACTTCAAAAGGTCTCCTTCCAGACGATTCAAAAATAAAAACAATTCAAAAATATCAAATTCCAAATAATAAAGATGCAGTTAAGAGATTTGTGGCCTTCGCTAATTATTATAGAAGATTTATTCCAAACTTTGCTTCATTAGCAGCACCGTTGAATTACATCACTCGGAAAAAAGTTAATTTTGATTGGAATAACAAATGCCAGAAAGCTTTCGAAGAGTTGAAAGTATGTTTAATATCTCCGCAGCTTTTGCAATACCCAGATTTTACCAAGAAGTTTTTGATAACAGTAGACGCATCAAAAATTGGATGTGGCGCTATTTTAAGTCAGAATTTTAATGGAAATGATTTACCGATTTATTTTGCATCAAAATCTTTCAATAACGCCGAACAAAAGAAACCTACTATTGAACAGGAGCTTCTAGCTATTCATTTTGCAATTACACAATTTAGACCATATGTTTATGGTACTCAATTTACCGTCAGGTCCGATCATAGACCTCTAGTATACTTATTTAACATAAAAGACCCCTCTTCAAAATTAACTAGAATCAGGTTAGAACTATCAGAGTATAACTTCACAATAGAATACATAAAAGGCACACATAATGTGGCCGCAGATGCACTCTCGCGAATTTCAATTGACGAATTGAAAAACGCAAATAGAGAAATCCTTGCTGTGACAACCCGCGGAATGTCTAAGCAAATTAAAGAAAAGCAAATGGTAGTTAGCATACCGAAAAAAGATGGTAGCACAAATAAAGTGCCAGTATATGACAAATTTTCCCATGAGTTCAACAATAAAATAGCAAAAATCAGATCTGAAATTTTATATACAAATGATAAATTAACAAAATTGCGCATAAAATTTTTTATAAAATTTAAAATTGTACTATTTTTGAATATTTTGATTGAAAACGAAACATTGAATTTAGATGAAATGCTTTTGTGGCTCGAAAATGAAGCTGTCAATCAGAAAATTCTCACAATAGAATGGCCGAAGGATGATGTATTTTTTACAATTTGCACAATACAAAAATTAAAAGACCATGGAATGAAAATATTAAAAAATTTAGAAATTATATTGACTGATCCAGTAGAGACAGTTCTTGATAAAAATAAAAAAGAGAAACTAATGACCGTTTATCACAATGATCCACTCCTAGGAGGACATTGTGGCTATAAGAAATTATATGCAAAATTGAAAACTAAATATTTCTGGAAAAATATGACAAAAGATATTGCCACTTTTGTAAAAAATTGCAACAAGTGTAACTTAAATAAAGTAAAACCTGGAAATAAAGAAGAACTAGTTTTAACACCAACACCAATAAAACCTTTCGACATAGTCGTTCTGGACACCATTGGTCCATTACCTGAATCTAATTATGGGAAAAAGTATGCTTTAACGCTAATATGTGACTTGTCCAAGTATTTAGTAACGATTGCAATACCAGATAAAAGTGCAAATACGGTTGCTCGTGCAATTTTTGAAAACTTTATTTTAATATATGGTTCGATGAACTCAATCAAATCAGACTTAGGGACAGAATTTAAAAATGAAGTATTTACCGAACTATGCAAGCTATTAAATATTGAATTAAAATTTTCAACGGCCTATCATCACGAAACATTGGGTACTGTTGAGCGCAACCATAGAGTTTTTAATGAATATTTGAGAGCATACATAGATGAAAATATTTCAGACTGGGACACCTACTTGAAATATTTTACATTTTTTCATAACACTACTCCAAATACTGTTTTTAATAACAAGTTTTCACCATACGAGTTAGTTTTTGGTAAAAAAGCAACTCTACCCGGCGAAATACAAAAGAAAACAGTTGATCCGATTTATAACGTAGAAAATTATAGTAAAGAAGTGAAATATCGTTTACATAAAAGCCATAACTTAGCAAAGGATCTAATTGAAAAACACAAATTGCGGAATAAAGATTTTTACGACAAATATGCCAAACCTCTGCCATTAAAAATAAATGATAACATATTAGTTCAAAAACAGCCCTATAATAAACACAAAAGTATTTACGAAGGTCCTTACATCGTCAAAAGCGTCGATGGTTGTAATGTAGTCGTTTATGACAAGGTAACAAAGAAAGAAAAAACAATTCATAAAAACAGAATTCGTAAAGCAAAATAAAAAAAAAAAATTAATAAATAATTCCATTATATTCACACACAAAAACAAAAAAAAAACTGAAAAGCTAAAACAGTATATTTTTAAATATTTTATTCTTAAAAAAAAAAAAAAAAAAAAGAAGATATTGAAATAAATAAATCTAAGGCATTTAAATAAATTATATAAGTTATTACTATAGATCAATTTGAAATAACAGCATTTATATAAAAAAAAATACTTTAGATTTAAAATATTTTAAGTTTATAAAAAAAAGCAAGAACTAAACAAGGACGGTACCCCTTGTTTACTTCTTTCTTTTTAAAATGAAAAGGGAGGTGTAATGCATCCCTGTCATTAGTAGTCGATACTCTGAATACCCTATATATATATAATCTATTACTATTACTTATCACTCTATTTCTACTCTCTTGTTTACCTTGCTTAATTAACATAATATACTAGGGGCTAGTTTGCTCTGAACATTGAAATGGTGCGTTTCTTTTAATGATACACAACGGACCTTTTATACCATCTATCAAAAGAATTCCGGATTCAAAAAGTACATTTCTATTAATCTACAAGCTCTATAAAATTGGGTTAAGTTTTGGACCGAGAAAGTTCAGGATCGCCCTAATATAATACTTACCGAGATCAATTTTAAGGTATTTTTCGTTTTTGTAAAATGTTAATATGGAAAGTGCGTGTCGGGCTTTTATAATATGAAATTATATCGATACGGGGAATTTGATCGAATATCGGGGAATTTCTCGAGAGCTATCGGGGAGAAAGAAAAAATGAGTTGGCATCCCTCCAGCCGATGCCGAATCATGAGATCAAACCAGTATTATCTTTACGAAATTATTCAGAATAATTGTCTTTTCGGAAAAAAATAGTACACTTTTGGTGAACATGTATGCAAAAAAGAAAAAAAAACTGCTTAATAGCAGCACTCTTCATTCTTAACATACTCGTTTAGCCATAAAATTTTACAAAAAGTTAACAAAAGCTAATTTTTAATTATTTTTATTTATTTGTTACCAAGAAATTTATCAGTTTACTTCACAAATTTTGCACAAAAACAAAACAAAAAATTATTACGAAGTTTAACCCTTCCCTGCCCAGCAACGCAAATTTTATTTAATAAAATATTAAAAGATAACATTCTTCATTCTGAACAACTTTTGTTCTATGACTTTTTCAATATCTTAACTAGTTGGCCGTATATGGTTCGTTGGGCAGTGTCAAGTAAAACAGAAATGCATAACTGTTTTTTTTAACTTACATTATTGAGAAAAATAACCAAAAATTAAAATTTATACCAATTATTTAGAGTGAAATTTATAGAAACAATTTCAATATTTCTTTTTTATGTGAAAAAAAAATGTTGAAAATATGAAAATGGCAATAACTTTTGACAGCTGGCGTTTTCTAATACCGTTATATACGCGCATCGATACAGAAAGCTGCAATCTACGTAACCTATATTGTGGTTTGGATGTTGGGTCTAAGAAGGCGCCATTATTACCGTTTAAAGTGGTGGGACCATACATGGCAGTATGGGCATGGAAGGGTTAAATAAAAAAATGCAAACAAGTACTGAAAGAATACAAAAATGTACTATTGATCGGAGATCAAATGATTGTCTGCATAATATACTTTGA
Organism: Toxonevra muliebris; assembly: GCA_963691655.1. NCBI lineage: Eukaryota > Metazoa > Arthropoda > Insecta > Diptera > Pallopteridae > Toxonevra > Toxonevra muliebris. The sequence continues at coordinate 65,748,107 of OY829327.1, read as the reverse complement.
GCAGAGAGCTGAAAAATCAAAAAGAGAGCGTAAAAAGTGACGTGATCGGCGATCATTTGATCGTCTGCATAACATCGCCCTTACTTGTCAAAATGCATCTACTTTCTTAATTCTTCTGCCATGGTTTGAAGTATAAAGTGGGTAAATACCGTGTAATTATTTATTCGTTTTAATTATTTATTTTTTGAAATGAACAAAATTTATAGGATTTCCAAACTAAAGAGCTCTTTATATTGTCTTCTTTATATGTATGTATGTATGTACCTTCTACAATTGATGCATTTAATTAAATTAAATAAATTAATAGTGTAAATGCACAGAAATCATTATCATCTTGTCTCATTACTATTTTCACACAATATCCAAAATTATAAAAAGGTAATTATTATTATTTTCATCATTTTACATAATTATTTTTATTTTCACATACAAATTTCACAGTTCGCGTATATAAAAATTCTGGTGTGACGTACATGCGCAGAACGTAACAAAATTTGCGCAGCTGAAAGCATAATCTTTATTACTATCATTCTTGCCAAAATAGCTTCGGAATTTTACAAAGCGCGTGTAAACTGTCTCCTTTTCAAATACTGACAGCTTGTTGCCAAGGCTCGCAAAATTACGAAGCTTACGAACTTTTTATGACTTTTCCGCGTTTTAATGAAGGCCCTTATTATCTTTCCTTTTCCTTTTTTTGCTTTGGTTGTTACAATTATCGACATCGACAGCACCCACAGGATTGCATGCCCATAAACACCAAAAAATAGTGTTAAAAGCGTGTTTAACAAAAAAAAACTCTGGCTGTTAGCTGGTTGGCCTTCAGCATTGCGAAAACCGAATGTGAAACTGCGTTATTTTCTTCGAGAAAGTTTTTTGCATGAAAACTTAGAATGGTTGTTAAGTAAATAAAATATGGATATAATATGGGAACTGTTAATATGATGTTTTCAAGAAAAGATAATTAAATTCAAGTTGGTCGTCGTACAATGCTTTGTGTATATATGTACGAAAAAGGAACAATTTTGACGGACATCAACCAAAAAGTCTATCAATTAATATCAGATTAATATAAATAAAATATATAAATACTATATAAAATACTTACATGTTTTAAATTAATCCACTTGTCTATTATCACACACTGAAAACTTCAATTCGGCAATAATATCCGATTCATACTGAATTGCCGAATTTGAAAATTTATTGTTCAAAATTGCCCGATTTACACTTTGTCATTTAATTTAGAATTAAAGTCACAAATAATCAATTTTTTCATAAAATAAAAAAATATATTGTATTTTAAAACATTCAATGCACACAAGTCATACAAGTCATAAAAAATTACACTCGCCACCAAAATGGAACTTTTTATTTGCTCCAAACATATTATCAAAACAAAAAATTAATATTTTATATTTGACATGAGATCAACTTAGAATACCTTCAAGACTTAAAGTAAAATTGTAGCTTTAATAAAAAACATTCCACAGTTATGATATGATATGGTATGTATAATATGGGTATTTTTCAATAAGAGTTACTTACAATTTTCTTCCTCATTGCTGTTCATAAATTGAATAATTCATTTTGGAAAACATTTGTTCCTGCGCTTTTTTTAATTGGAACTTAATTTTAGCGCAAACCTAAAAAAAATCGCCCAATTGGCAATAAATACAACTTGGTCACACCCCCAATAAAATAATTAGAAATAAGTGGCAACATGGAATTAAAAAACTGTTCCCACATGTGACGTTTAGAAAAATAGCAAAATCACAGCTGATTATAGTTTGATTTTTAGTTTTGTCTTGCGTTGTGGGGGAAAATTTTTAATAAAATTGGTAAATAAAAAAAGTTTTATAACCACAACGCGTAAGTTAACATATTGATTTTTATTGCCGTTATGTGCGGGCCGAGTAGGTAAAATACATTTACTGGTGATAGTTTGCCATATTATTGACTGGTTTGAAAATATTATTTTACTTATATAAGTGCATATAATTTGTAGTACTTATTCAAGGTTTTGCAATTTGTTAATGCGAATAAAATAATGGCATATCGACGGACATAGTTTTATATAAAGAGCAATAAATTACAAACTTATTCTTCGCCGAAGCCATCAAATCCTTTCATCAGTAAACATATGTGTAATAAACAAATTGATAATGTTATTAACATAATGACGTACTAGCACATCAGTAGCAATAAAAACAATAAACTGCTAACAAAATTATCCCCCGCAAATATTAAATATAGTTGTAGCTCTCCCCCACCGCATGTACAATAACAAATAGCAGACAACCCAAGTGAACCATGCAATTGAGCTGACATCAAGAAAAAGGATATTTATTCCAAATAAATTAACGGGAAAATCATTATTCCACAAATAAGTACGCACAATCATATTACACGACAAAAATTTATGGCAATATGACCACCGACAAAGGAGTAGAACAAATCAGTTGTGAAAACTACCCTTCATCACCGCATATTTTCACCGAACGTTTTCTAAGCTCCTTCGACTGGAAGGAATTTGCCTGTGGATGTGGCGCTGCCTTCATAAACATAGGCGTAACATATCCGATTTATAAAATGATATTTCGGCAAATGTTACATGGTGTACGCATGACATCCGCTTTTGAACAACTACGGCATGAAGGATTTGCATTTCTTTATCGTGGCATATTTCCGCCACTTGCACAAAAAACCATTTCGTTGTCTATTATGTTTGGTGTGTTTGATGGAACGCGTCGATATTTAGTGGAAGATTTCAGCATGAACGGATACACGGCAAAAATTATTGCTGGCATTACATCGGGTACTGTTGAAGCTGTTTTGTTGCCTTTTGAACGTGTTCAAACATTGCTAGCGCATTCAAAATTTCACGCATACTTTGCCAATACTCCACTTGCGTTTAGGTGAGTAAGATGAAAATCAGATGATTGCAAGTTTTGAAAATAATTTTATATCATTGAATAGATATGTATTAGTGAATCATGGATTTGCTGAATTGTACAGAGGAATGATCCCAGTATTGTGGCGTAATGGGCCTTCAAATGCAATTTTCTTTATGATGCGCGAAGAAGTTTGCATACTTTTACCAAAAACAGTAAGTATAACTTAATATTAAAATAAAAGTCTGAATATAAATGATTTTGGGTTGTTGGTTGCAGGATACTCCATTTAAGTCAAGATAGTTTTAACAAATAATTCATTCCGTATAATAGGTCTGTTCACGTACAAAAAATTGTTGAAAATTGTAAATAGTTTTTACTGGTAGTGTTTAAGCAGGGTGTATACAGGGGGGGGGGAGGGGGGGGAAGAATTGGGGGGAAATTTCCCTTCCAAAAAGATTTTCAAACACTTAAAAATTTAAACAGGCAAAAAGGTGAATATAATTAGTTATTGTTGTTTTTAGTTATTACGATTTACTTTCAATTATAATAATAATGAATAATCTTGCTCATTAAACCATTTTCCTTCTTTATGGAAATGTGTCCTCATGCCCACCTATAAGTTTGCTGTAGACCTATAAATTTACTTCCAGCTCCATTTTATTTGGTCTTAAAGTTCTATCATTCTATGTCAAAGTAAATTATAAAACATCAGCCACATGACAAGTGAAAGCCGGAGTACTACAGGGCAGTACTGTGGGTACTGCTCTTGGTTCAATTTTTGCCTGCTACTTGCCTGAAACTGATGATGTTACTATAGCTACTTATCCAGACGATACTGCCATTTTAGCGTCAAATTAATCTCCAACAGAAGCTGCTAATATAGCTCAGAAACAGGTTTCGGGTTGATATAAAGAAAATACCAGATGGGAAAGAGAAAATTTGACTACAGGGTAGGAATCAGCGACCTTAAATTATTCTTAAAATTCTACTAATACCGAAAACTGAATAAATGTATCCTATTGTTATATTTTCCACGATCCTTTACCTTAGAAATAGATCATAGAAATTGTTAAATGCTTTGCTACAAGAACAGGGTTTCCCCAAAATGCGTAACGTACCAATAAGTTTTCATGTGGCCATACCTTTGAAAACGCTCCAGCCCGCGTTTTGCCGTTTTGATTCATATGGAGAATTTTTAATCTTTATTTGCACCCCCCAAAAATGAACATCAACATCTACCCATCGCTGCCTAAATTTGCTAAAGCCCTAACATATTTGGAGTAATGTTTTAAGAATGTGTAATTTAAACTAAAGGAAAAGATCGTAAGTTTTCGGTGTTGGTCTCCTAAATTTTCTCCTAAAAACTCGATATTGAAAAATTTGATGTTAAGGTCTTAGCAAATTAAAGCAGCGATATGTTTATAATGTTATAAGATGGTACGACCGAGAATGTAGTGCCAATTATATAATGACTATTATCAGCTTCAATATAGTTTATTTATTTTTATTATATATTATTTCGCAATTGGCACTAAAAACAAAAGCGTATATACGACTGACGCGATGCTAAGCAAAATTTTAGCGAGAAGTTCTAAACGTTGAAAATTCACCTACAGTGTAATTATTTAAGAACTTTCAATATTTTGGGTTTTATAATGAAAAATACCCAACAGGTTTTTATTAAACTTTCGAGCTTAGCGGTTATTTCTTGTTGTCACAGATTTCTTGTATAAGCATACATAGTCCAGACATCATTCTATACATTTTTTAGTGTAACTACAATTTTATTTTAGAAGATCCAAAAGTGCTACAATATCATATTATATATCAATTTAAAGAGCTTGAGTAGGTTAGCCAAAAATTCTGATTTAAAATCGGTTAAGGCAACTCCAAAATATTAGCGTCGGAAGGTTTTCAAAATTCGGTCATTGCTTATAGTATGTTTACATGGCGGCTGAAAATTTGATTTTAGTGCCCAAAATCGATTTTGGCTGAAAATCCCTTGAAAATTGAATTTTCGTCATAGAACAATTACCAAATGAAAATGTGATTTACAGCCGATTTTCAACGAAAAACGATTTTTGGCTACAATTTTTCGCTATGCAACTCTGTGTTTCTGAGAGAATGCTACAGCAATATTCCATCTATTACAATATTTAGTACTTTTTTTGGCATCTGCCAAACATGATGACATTAGTTATTTATAAAAAGTGTGTGAATAGTAAATGATCTCAAAAAAATGGAAATAAAAATTGACAGATAAAAAATCAAATCTGTCTGCAAATCGACGTTTGGGCAACGAAAATCGGTTTTCAACTCCCATGTGAACACACTATCAGCGGAAGTAAATAATAAATAAGAGAAAGAGAGAAGACATGAGTAACGGCATCTCTCAGAAGTACCTAACGGCATCTCTCAGAAATACCTAACGAATTTTCTGCATACACAAATAACAAAAACAAACACCAACGAGTAGTGTGGTTCTCTTTTGATATTTGTTTTTCATAAAGAGATTTCTTTCGCAAAAAACTAGTCCCAGTTACATATAAGGGCCTTACCGACTAGTAAAGATTTTCATCATAAAACTAAAAATTTTAGCCATGATTTTAAAGTTCAGCGGGAGAAAATTCATTTTATAAACTAGTGTAATTTTGAAGTCATCTGTATTTGATACTTTAAAATCGGCGTTAGGTAACGCAGTTGATGACACCCCCTCTCCCATGTAACACTTCGTAACAAATTGGCGAACCTCTCGCCCCTCGCGCGTTACGTTATATAGGAACGGCCCCTAAGACGCAAACACTGATTATTGATTTTTGATTAACCACTTCGAAATCATCTTTTCGGATTTTGCACCCGCGAAACGCACCCAATATTTCCAAATAATTTTAAAGTTAAAAAATTATATTAAAAAAAAACATCAAAAACAATAAATACTCACCTTTTAAATTTTTGTGCACTAGCGGCACACTCTGCAGCAAGTGCAGCTTTGATGGCAAGGCAAGCTTCTAAGGGTAAAAATTGCCTAAGAGAAAACTCTACTTCGCCGGCCGAGTACGACATAAAACAGTAGGTCTCTTTCATTCGAATAAAAAAATATGCATCATGAATGAATGCGAAAATCTGGGTCTAGGCTTGTTGTTCCATAAAAAAAATATTATGCTGGACTTTTTAATTAAAGTTATTTAAATATCACCATCCTTTGATTGAAAGTAAAATTTTTCTTACATTATATTTTAAATTTTTTTGAAGGTGGTGAGTTTTTAAAGCTTTGCTTTGCCAAAACCATGCTAGTCCCTGCATTTTTTTTATATTTTAAGTGAAACTACTGTGAAACTATTAAAAAAAAAAATATATACCCGTTTGTGAAATCACAACAAATCACTTGTACTATATGTTCATTGTAGTATTTTTGTTGTGATAACATCTTTACTGAGGGGTATTCCACAAATTTCCACGTCACACTTTCCAGGTAATACCTTCCATATATTTTCCAGGTCACACTTTTGGTTTTTTTTTTTGCAAACAATTTTATATACGAGCTTCTACTTTAGCAATGAAAAAAATAGAAATTAATCTTTGAAAACGGGTTTATTGTTTTTCAAAATATTCCCCATGAAGATTTATGCACTTTTGCTTACGTTAAAGCCAATTGTCAAAACAGTTTTTCCATTCCTCTTGAGACACGTCCAAAACATTGTTTTGAGAACGCATCAACAACTTCTTCGGGCGTGGCAAATCGTTGTCCACGCTATTTATTTTTGATGTCCGGGAACAAAAAGAAGTCGTTGGGTGCCAAATCAGGACTGTACGGCGGATGGCTTATCAATTCGCCGTTTTCAGTGGTCAAAAATTCAGTTGTTGGCGAGATGTGTGGGAGATCACATTGTCGTGATGAAGAATGATGTTCCCTGGCCCCACAGCTGATTTTGGAAATCAGCGTTCACGGCAGTGTGGCCAACTCAGCACTTTTCCCGCTAAATTTAGTGCTTTTTGAAAATTAAAACGCGGAAAAAAGTGATTTAGCGGTCAGCGGTTTTTTTAACGCGTTTTTTTTTTAATTTAAAAGACACTAAATGCTCCACTAAATAATCCATTTCCTGAATAATCCTAACAACATTTTTTATCGAAACAATGAGCAATGAACTTATTTAAAACCAAAGTCACTCAATTCAAAAAATTCTTTACTTCATATAAAATAATTTAAATAAATTTTTTTTTTAATATACAACGTTTTTAAAACGAACTAAAAAGCATAAAATAATTTCTCCTAGCCCCATACAGATTTATAACCCCATACAGATTCATAACCCAATACAGATTGTCTTGAAAATATGTAATTGCGAATTTTAGTAGGTCTGAAAATATTTGCATGATTTAAAACGTAAAGCGTGGTATATTAAAAAAAATTTTTTATTTAAATTATTATTTTCTGCTTTTTAGTCTTGTATGTGTGTAATTTTTTATTGCCAATCCAACCACTATATAGGCCTAAGCCCTTGTAAATTTTCGTGTTACACTGTGTAATTGATAACAATATAAGAAAAGTAGCACAGTTTTATTTTTCTTTGAAATGATATCACATGAAAAGAATTTATTGCACGAAAGTGTGCTGAAAATCTTGCTTATGTACTGACGTATTTCCGACGCAATTGTGTTTCGTTCCTCTCTTTGGAATTTTGGAACAAAGAAACGTGGAAACCAGCAACGAGGTGCAATACCAATGGTGTGAAAGCGACGGCTGTCAAAACATCCAGCGGACAAAATGTTTGAATGGACGAGTTGGAGGTGTTTGATAAAACAAATATTTTGCATTTTTTTGGCAAATAACATTCAACATTTACAGTTTTTTATACATTCTTTATATACAAATATGTAAACGTTTTGTTTTGATTTTATGTATTTTATATAAGTACTTTTGAATCTTTTTCTACTGGTTTCATGAAATCAAAATGTATGTAAATAAATATATTTAGGTAAAATGTTGAAATATTTTACTTGAATATATTTAGCCAAAACGTTCCAAACTTTTCATATTTTATATTTCATAAACTTTAATAAATTATCCTCCTTGTACATTTTTACATTCACAACAACAAATCTTCTTCTTACTATGGTATTTGGCAAATACCTTTATTTCATTCCTGTTACAAAATGTAGAATCACAACGAGGTGCAATGTAAATGTCTAATGAAAATGTTAAATTTCTTTGTTATTTCCAACGTTTTGTTTGTTAACATTAGTATTGAATACGAAAGAATAGTTATGAAGTTTTTCAAGAAGAATTTTAAAATACTTAATTCCTAAAATAACAATACATTTCCATTTTGTAATTAGAGAAAAGATAAACAACCGCATATCTTCTTCTTTTTTCTTGTTTTGTTACATATTTCATTTCAGTTCTGTTACAAAATGTAGAACTACAACGAGATGCAATGTAAAAACGATTGAAAATATTAAATTTGAAATTCTGTAATGGCTTATTTTCGTCAACTATCGGGAAAACAACAAAAACACATATCTCTTCCTCTTATTCCTTGCTTTGGTTTTCTGCTACAATCAGATTTTAACATGAGGTGCAGTGCAACGACCCCCATTACCCTAAGTACACTTGTCCCGTCTCTGCTTATTTTTGGCTGTTGAACAATGCTATCAGGCGTATACAGTAGAGAGTTCTATGGGTGTTATTAAGGATTTATGTTAAATTATGCATAACTACCAGCGATAATTGTATGAGAACACAACAATAACTTATCTATAAATTTTTTATAAAGAATAAAAACAATTTGTTTATAGGCATCTTTCGCTTTTTATTCCTTTATAAAAATTCCTGCTCTCCAACTGATTTTTTCTATTTCGAGCGAATTTTCTAATGGCCGGAAAATGTAAAAATGTGTTTTAGCAAAATTTAAATACAAATTAACTATTGTAGGGGAAAGGTTGAGACGACATGCAGATTGAGACGTCGTGGAGGTTGAAACAGTCCAATTTTTTTTTTTTTCTACTAACGGTACGAATGTTTCTGCTGTCACGTTGTTATAACATCAGCAGTAAATTTTTCATTACCGAGAGACCTATTTGTTGCCATTCCTTATGTTTTAATCAGAATATCCAAACAATTTTTGTGAAAAAAGTGAATTTGAGAAGTTTCTAAACGTAAAAAAGTGTAGTTATTGAAGCCGTACAAAAAGGTTAATATAACATTCATACCACAGTTATTGCTCTATTTTAATGTTCCGAAGGAATTTTGAACATATCTTGCATAGCGAAAAAAATATTACATCATTTCAAAATATCGGCGATGCTTGCAGATTGAGACACTATGGTGCCGTTATATGTTTTGGAGGGAAAACGTCAGAGACCTCATTTTAATGCTTGTTTATGTTTGGAATTGCTATTGAACTTATATAATAAGCGAACACGGGCGGTCGGAAAAAGAAAACGTCGTCTTCAGATGAAGATGCTGATTTCAGAATATGTATGAAGAATTTACCAACCAAACTAACTATCACAAATTCCGTGGAATGCAACAAGTGTCAACAACCATTCCATTTAAAGTGTGCCAACATAACGCGAAGTTATTTCACGTGCCGAAATTGAGACTGTGATGTCGATCTTTCTGACGAAAATTAATGAAATTTCTTATCTTTTTTTCTCTTTGTCATGGCTGAGACCTTTATGATAAATAAATTAACAATAATACTTTAAAATTCATCGTCCTAATTTTTTTTGTTCATATGTTGGAACAAAATACTTACTATAATACTATGACTGTCTCAACCTGCATTTCATTAATTTTTTTTTTGCCAAAAAACATATGTTCGGAAAACTAGCCATAACTTTTTAATTTTTCAAGCAATGCAATTATTTTCTGCAGCAAAGATGTAGCCCCAACCACATTACGTTTGCAACGGTATATAGCTTTCTGTGATATTTTTTTTAGTAAACAATTTTGGACATAAAAACAAAATCCGTCTCAACCTGCAAGCCTTTCCCCTACAATTTGTAGAAAGTCGATTTCCCAAGTTTTGTTTTCTTTTTTTTTTTGTCGAAATTTCTACTGTGCATATTGGCAGCATTGTTTTCTTACTTAATAGAGATCAACGATTTCTAAAATGACCCAAAAATTTAAACTTTTAAAAATCGAAATAATTTTGAAATATAACAATATTGAAATAATTTTTCTCTAGACATCACGATCAACACAAACGGTACAAGAATTTGCTGCAGGCGCGCTTATCGGTGCATCAATCAGCACACTCTTCTACCCCCTTAACGTCATTAAAGTGGCAATGCAAAGTGATATGGGCCAAAAATCAGAAAGCATGTGGTCAACGTGTAAAAAAATTTATCACGAACGAGGAAGTAAACTACGGTATTTCTATCGGGGTTGTGCATTCAACTCAGGTCGCTCCTTTCTTAGTTGGGGTATTATGAACACAGCATACGAGAACTTGAAAAAGTTTATATCAATACAGCCACCAAATGTAGCAGCGGATACATTGAAATAGCAAAGCTAAACAGAATTCAGCCATACCTTAGTTGGTGTAATCGATTTTAGCGAAGTTATGAAAAAGACGAAGCTTCTAGATAATATGTATTAAAATTGTATATTGAAATTTTAGCTTTAAGTGTTGCTTAGAATGTTTTTTTCTTTTCTTCTTTTTATTTTAAGTTTAGTCACATATTTATAATATGTCTGATTAAAAAAAAGGAAATCTTTCTAAAATATACTGCAAAACGAATATCAAATGAACGTGTTGAAGATGCTAGTACTTGTTATTGTAAAGTCAAAATGAAGTTTTATTTTTGTGTTATTAAAAACAAATTAGTAAATTAGCGATACCAAACCAAAACAACTATTAAGTGTAATATTATTTGAATAAAACGAGCATTTAATGATCTAAATATTTTAAAAATTTTTGTTACGACAGATTTCTACGTAGAAAAACTGTAACTATAAACTGTTCATATACTTTTGTGATTTTAATCTTATATAAATAAATAGAAATTTGATAATGTATAAATTTAAGACCAATTTCAATTCTATATATATATATATAACTATTTTGAAATAAATCTTGAAAATACATAAATATGCATGTGTATGTAAACAAAGATTTTTAGATGAACAGCAGAATTAAAATTTTACTAATTATATTTTGTCGATTCCTGCACCAAATAATTTATGAATGAATATTTAAAATTAATCTAAAAATGTTCTATTTCAAAATCGTCTTAACAATTTAAGCTTCAAATTATGTACATCCAACTCTTTCTTTAACCGGGATAAGATGAAAAAACTCCAAATATTTTCCCAAAAAACCGTGCAAAAAAATGTATTTCCATATTACACTAGTTAACACGAAGAATTAACCAAAAGAAAAAAGAGGTTTTTATACTAACTGTAGGTCTCTGAAAAAGAAAATGACACTCATGTTTTTTGCATGTTTCTTTTTTAGTAGTAAAATTTTGTTGCTGTATTCATAAGTTACTATAAGACACTAAAAATTAGAATTAAAAAAGTTTTTTTTTTATTGTTTGTGAACCATGTTATTTCAAAATCGTGTAAAAAATTAATTGGGTGTATATAGTATAAAAACGAATACGAATTGTAAAAAGATTTAAAGTCAGAAATCTAGTATTAATTTATTCGTGCATTTGTATATGTGAAGCATTTTTGAAATAGCTTCTGTATGCATGAATTGAATTATTGAGTATTTCGATATGTTGAAATTATATCCCATTAAAAATTAAATGTTATAAAAGAGTCAAAAGTTTATTTTTTTTTATTTTTAATTCTTGTAAAAGCTATAAACATATGATTGGTGACAATAAATGCTGCTATTTTTTTTTGTTAGAACTGCAAAAGAAATGTATCACTCAGACAAGTTTTATGTCGTCTCTCAACACTTCAGTGCTAAATATGCTAACTCTGATCCGACAGAAAGCGGGAAATGAAATGTTTATTCCAAGAGAAGTAACCTACACCCTTGTGAAAATTAGTCTAGACAAAACAAATTTTCTTTGAAAATGGTTTTAATTCATTCAAAAATAAAATCAGTAACAAATCGGAAGAACTAATATTTAGTGTGTCCACCCTTGGCTTTCAGCATCATCTTAAGGCGTTTTGGCATAGATTGTACTAACAATTTTTTTAACGACGAAATCCCAACGGACCCACTTACCCGCCCACCCGCACGAGGGGCGCATCCGCATAGCGAACGGTTCGGTGCCCGACACAGACACAGTCCGAACGGTTCTGTATAGCGCGGCACATGGATAAGTGAAGTAATATATCCAAATGGTTTTCGAACAAATGCTACAGATTAAAAAATCATCAGCTGGTTATTTATTTAAAAACCTCAAAAGAGAATTTTTTATGTAAAATTGAGATTCGAATAAGTCAAATAAGCCATGCAGGTTGTTGAAGTCATTGCACAAACAACGAAAAGGGTAATTTTCGGCATAATTAGTTCGGCAAGCATTCAATTTAATCAAGACTGGATACCTAGTACAACGATTCGGAATGCTGAGGTTATCTTTATTTAGCAAAAACTCAGAATGAATATCACCATTTAGCAGTTTGGTCAATAACATTACATTTAACACTACTCTTCTGCTTTCTAGAGTTGGAAAGTCTAACAGTTTTAGACGGTGTTTGTAAAGAGGGAGGTTTTGCAAAGGATCTCAGCGAAAATTTCTTAACGCAAACAAAAGAAACTGTTTTCGGACAGGGCTACAAACTGGAGATCCATACTCCAAAATTGGTCTTACCAGAGATTTAAAGTGTTTTTGTTACATACGGATCATTAAATTCTTTTGCCCATCTTTTAATGAAAGCAAATATTCCCTTAGGAAATTTTATTTATTTTTTATTTTTTCTAATATAATCTATAATTGTAATAAAACCAATGGTCTCCTGCAGTACATCATCTTTTTAACAGTAATTTGGAAAATATCCTAAAATTAAAAAGACTAAGTAAATACTAAAATACATAAATCTTAAACATTTAATATTTTTTTTTTTTGAAAACTAACTTAACGAACTAAGTATTGCACTACTGCCACTTTAAAGCGTTTTTTCCTAATTTCGGTTTTTATATATAAAGGTAATAAATTTCATAGTTTCACAGCACTCACAATGAACATTCTAGAAGACGTCAAGAATTTGAACTCAGGCACTATAATATTTTTTGTTCGATTAGATTGCACAAAGGAAAGCTTTTCAAACAAGTAATAGGGACATTGCACATATATCTGTGGCAATAAGGAATAACAGCTAAACTCAAAAGTCGACTAAAAACCTGCTGCGTATTTTTTATTATAAATCCCAAAATGTTGAAAGTTTTTAAAAAAATTTTGCAATTTAGCAGTCTCCATAGTTTTTTATTAATTAAACTCCAATAATTATGTAAGAATTTTCAATATTTTAGGTTTTATAATGAAAAATACGCAACAGGTTTTTAGTCGACTTTTGATTTTAGCTGTTATTCCTTATTGCCACAGATATAAGTTTGTGAAGAAACAACAAGCTTCGTATACTAAAATAATTTGTTAGGTTGCAACCAAGGATGCTTAAGGACTCGTCAGATATGTGGTCATATTTTCTCTTATTGAAAACATACCTTGCAGCATTATTAATCACGCGCTGCACTTTTATTCTGGGTGAGGCATTTAGATTGCTATATACTATCTTTAGGAATGGAAGATCTTGTGTGCCATAATTTCCTCTGCACTGTCATGTTAATATAGTCAGAAGAGAGTTAATCTTAAAACCAAGACTAGTGACTGAATTCACAAACTTTATGTTCACCCCCGCAAGAGTCAAAGCTGGAAGATCGTTCAATGAGTATGAATGGTGTGAAATGGTCAGTCGCCCAAGTATTGATTGAGCTCAAATCGTCATTTAGGCTACAAATTAAGTCGTCTGAGAGTCCAATTGGCCTAGATAAATATATTTGCATATCATCGGCATATAAATGAGCAGATGCATGATTACAATAATAAACTATATCGTTTATGAACATACTGAAAAGAATAGGCCCAAGTATTGATCCTTGCGGAACGCCTGCATCTATTTTCATAAGGTCAGAATAGGTATTTTTAATCACAACATGTTGATAACGGTCAGTAAGGTAAGCGTTAATTAGAGAGACTGAAGTGGGTACAAACCCAAAGTAGAAGAAGAATTTCTGTAGAAGGATACAGTGGCTGACTGTATCAAATGCTTTAGAAAAATCTAGTAGAGTCAAAATTGTTAGATAATCTTTGTCAAAAGCTGGACGAATGTCCTCTAGTATTTTTACAACCGCTGTTTCACAACTGTGACCAACTTTATACCCTGATTGATCACTACTTAGTAAATTGTTTGCCGTAAGATGATTCACAATTTGTCCTGACAAAAGTTTCTCTAATACCTTTGACAATACAGGCAAGATACTAATCGGCTGATAATATTGAAGACATGTTGGATTTGGCTTCTTAGCTATGGGAGAAATATTAGCTATCTTCCATTTATCAGGAAAAGAAGATGAAGTTATGCAAAAGTTGAAAATGTGGGTTAAAGAAGGAATAATATAGGGAAGAAGCATTTTAATGAATTTTAGATTCATCTGATCATTGCCAATCCCAATTGATTTTATTGAGTAAATGGCCCTGATTACGTCCTCTTCCGTAACAATTCTGAAAGAAAATGTTTCAGCTAGCCGATACTTCAAACTGTGATTTATAACAAACGACGAACTATCAACAAATTTACTAGACGACAAAAAATAAGTATTAATTGCATTAAAATCAATATCATTCTCCTCATCTAATTTTGCTTTAATACCAATAGCTTTCAAGTTGTTCCATAAAACTTTAATTGGTAGATTAATATTTAATTTATTAACAAAGTATGCTTTTTTAGAGTTTCTAGTGATCACTGTTACTCTGTTTCGTAAATTGCGATAAGTTTCCCAATTCAATTGTGTTTAATAACAAATGAATACAAGTAAAAAAACATGAATTCTATGCCTTTTAATTAAAACAACATTGTAGAAAATATTCCATAAATTGAGGATTTTTTTCTAAAAAGGTAGTAAATTTACTTCAATTTAGGTAAAATTTTCCTCAGTTTGAGGAAATTTCTCATGTTGAAATAAAATATTTTTCATTTGAAAAACGCGATTTCTACAAATTGAAGACATATTTCTTTAATTTATGGAAAACTTCCTCCTTTCAAAGAAATTTTTCTCTAAAATAAAGAAAAAATATTTCCTCAATTCAAAGAAATTTTGTATATCTAAATGAGGAAACCGTTTCTATGGCGCCAAATCATTCCCATTTTTCCTCAATTTGATAGCCGTTTTTCTCCAAACAAAGTAAGTATTTTTCTGGGTGCATGATTTGTTGATTAATAAACTTGATTTGTTTGGTTTTCCACCACTGCTTATTCAATGGATCAGTTCATACTTGAGAGACAGATTTCAGAGGGTGATTTTCAAGAACTCTTTATCGGATTTCATTGAAGTTCCAATCTAGAGTACCTCAGGGTACACCCAGAAAAATACCCATCTCTAAAACAAAGAAAAAGTTTCCTCAATTTGAATCCACGAAAATTTCTCTCGTTTAAGTAAATTTTCCTCAAAATGAAGAAAAAGGTGCTGCTTTCATGCAGCCATGGTGTTCAATTTGAAGTAAGTTATGTCTTCATTTTTACAAATTTAGTTGTATAGAAAATGTAAGAAAGAGACGAATATACCAAAAATGTTCTCCATACAAAATTTTAGTATACACAAAAACTAGCTTTACTCTTTTGGCCTCAGCAGACAATCGCGTACGCTTTGTTTTTCTTTTGAATTTTTTAGTTGGCGTCTCTATTTCAAGCGAAGTGGTAGTGTTTGTGGCTGTTGATATATTTTGTCAAAAAAAAAAAATATATTGAAGAGATATAAATTTCAATAAACTTCAATTTATAATTTTTTGATGGCCATAAGGAACTTTTGATCATTTCAAGGCGACGACGCCTATAGTGTATGTAAAAATACGTATGAATGTAAACCTTAATACTTATTAAAAATAAAATAATAAATGAATACAAGTAAAAAAAAAATTATTTCTATGCCTTTTAATTAGAACAAAATTGTAGAAAATATTCCATAAATTGATGATTTTTTTTTCTAAAAAGGTAGTAAATTGACTTCAATTTATGAAAAATTATTCCTCAAACTGAGGAAAATTGTACCTAAATTATATACAATTTCTCAAAATGAAATAAAATATTATTCATTTGAAAAACGCAATTTCTACAAATTGAAGACATATTTCTTTAATTTATAGAAAACTTCCTTCTTTCATAGAAATTTTTCTCTAAAATAAAGAAAAAATATATCCTCAATTCAAAGAAATTTTGTATATCTAAATGAGAAACCATTTCTATGGCGCCAAATCATCCCCATTTTTCCTCAATTTGATAGCCGTTTTTCTTCGAACGAGGTAAGTATTTCTCTGGGTGTAAGGACTAAGTTTTAGAAAAAACGATATATGTAGATGCTCATTTACCACACCCATATTTTCTTGTATTTTACTTACTTTTTTATCTTACTTTCCTTTAATTTTAGTTTTAACAATTTCATTAAAATTTGGGACTAAATTTCTAAAAATTAAGAAATAACTTACTTCAAATTGAACACCATGGTTGCATGAAAGGAACACATTTTTCTTCATTTTGAGGAAAAGTTACATAAACGAGAGAAATTTTCGTGGATTCAAATTGAGGAAACTTTTTCTTTGTTTTAGAGATGGGTATTTTTCTGGGTCTAGGGGTGATCAAATTTGACCCGTGGTTGAATTCCATGCCGAGCCAACAAAATTTTTTTTTTACAACCAGTTAAATATTTTTATTCAAACTTTCTTGGCTTCACATGGAAGCCTAATGTAATAACAACAACAAACGATTCCATTATTTACTTATGTAGTGTTAATGGCTTGGTTCTAATGCAAAAATTCTGTATTTGCATTATTCTGGGAAATATGTATCTAGTAGGTCATTCTAATGTTCTAGGACCCTTCATAGTTTTTAACAAGACACATTTTCTCCAAAAACAGTATAACAGTTTTCTCAACGGTGTTTTTTTATCTGCTATTTATGGAAAAAGGGGGTTTAAAACCCCATTTTCAAAAAGAAGGTAAGTGTATATTGTTTTTTTACAATTTGGTTGAAAATTTGTGGCCCTATATAATTTTGGTACTACTAACATTTTTCATTCGATAACTTGCAGGGATGACACCAAGTATGCATGAACATAATTAGTGATACCCATTCTTATCGAATGAAAAAAATTAAATAAAGGGAGTAATAAAATTATATCAAAATTTGTTTGCAAACTTTAGATCAAATTAAAAAAAAAAATAAACAAAATGAGAAAAAAGTACACGTTTGAACATCCTTGAAAAAAGTAAGCAAATTTGCTTACAAAGCAAAACGGCAACCCTGATCTGCAGTAACGGAAACAGCTGAGTATAAACAAAGAGTATAGATTGTGAAGACGTCGCAATCAGCGTGGCCGTTATGAGACTAAAGTTGCAATTTGCAACCTTTTTGACTGCTTGGAGACTTTGACACGACTCTTCAAAAATACCCAAAATTTGAGACTTTTTTAAAATCCTTGCAACTTTTGAGACTTTTTTGCAAAAATGAAATTATACGAAAAATCCGTTGCCTTTAACCTGAAAGTTCGCAACACTAATTACATACACTAACACTAACGCATACTTTTTAGTTGCAACACTGTCGTTTTATAAAAATTTTTACAAACTTATTGCTATTTTCAAATTTGCCACACTGATTTAAGGAAAATTGTTCGGCCAATTAAAAGTTCACAAATGATAGATACTGAAAAATGCTAGGGTTCTGCATACAAATTTTTTTAAATCTGCTAGCAGACTCGAGAAAATGCGATTTTTTAGAGTTTTTTCAAAATGGAACGGTAATCGGTAGAGCTGAAATAATTTGGGAATCATCATAAAATAAACCGAGGTAAATTTTTGGGGGTGCACAACAACTTTTTATTTTTTTTTGTATTAATTACTTGGGATAATTGATTTTTTTTTTACTTTCAATACATCAATACATTTTTTTTATATGCAAACTGCTGTGAAATGAAATAAATGTTCTTTTTATTTAAAAAAAAATTGGATGAGACTGTTTTACTCTCATTGAAACTTTTTTTGCAACTTTTTGAAATTTATCAACGGCCACGCTGGTCGCAATTCGCTCTTGCTGGAATCGAAACAAAAAATCGTAGAAACCAGCAGCGAGGTGCAATACCGATGGTGTGACAGCAACGGTTGTCTACACATCCAGAGGACAAAAATGTATGAATGAATGGATGAGTTTGACGAGTTTGATAAAACAAATATTTAACATTTCTTTTGGCGAATAACATTCAACATTTACAGTACTTATCTATACATTTATTAGTGTAACTACAATTTTATTCCAGAAGATCCAAAAGTGCTACAATATCATATTATATATCAATTTGAAGAGCTTGAAGCCAAAAATTATCAGATTTAAAATCGGTTTAGCCAATTCCAAAATATTAGCCTCGGAAATTCTTTTAAATTCACTCATTGAACAAAGCATTGCATTCATCGTTGTAAAAATCATTGCTTAAGCGGGAGTAAATAACAATTGAGAGAGAGAGAGAAGATATGAGTAACGGCATTTCTCAGAATTATCAAACGAATTATCTGCATACACAAATAACAAAACAAACACCAAGAGTAGTTTGGTTCTCTTTTGATATTTATTTTTTCATAAAGAGATTTCTTGAGCAAAAAAATAGTGGGACTACTGGGGCCTAACCGACTAGGATATTCTTAACCCTTTCAGTATATTGTTACCGCATGGTATTTAATCTGGCATAAAACAGATGCAATACAAATTTTACTAATAACATTATATATATATATGACTCTGTTAGATATACTCCGTAATTTTTGATTGCCAAATATTTGAAATTTAGTGATTATGCTATTTTTTGAAAGAGTTTTGCCCTTGAAGTCAATTTAAAAATCTATGTGCAAAAATTGAGCAAATCTGTTTGCATTATTTTAATAAAAACATCTTTAATTTATCTAAATGGAAATATTCCTTTTCAAGTATGTTTGCAAAAGAAAAGAGAATATAAATACCTAAAAATTGAGGAAAAAGTGTTAACCCATTTTTGTCTATAGCTTCAGAAGTTTAATTTTTCAACTTTTAAAAGCGGACAAACAATGATATGCAGAGGAGTGAAACTTTTTTTAATTTGTTGTAGAACTTGTAGGTAATCATAATTTTAACACAAAAGTTATCTTTTAAGCTCGATTAAAAATATGTACTGAAAGGGTTAATATACAAATATGTAAACGTTTGGTTGCGGTTTTGCATATTTCATATAAGTACTTTTGAATCTTTTTCTATTGATTTCATGAAATCACAATGCGAGGAAATTGTTATTACTATTTTCAACATTTTACCTAAATATACATATGTAAATAAGTAAAATGTTGAAATATTTTAGTTGAATATATTTAGCTAAAACGTAGCAACTTTTCATATCTTATATTTCATAAACTTATAAATAAATTATGCTCCATGTACATTTTTTTTCATTCATAACAACAAATCTTTTTCTTACTATGGTATTTGGCAAATGCCTCTTTTTCATTTCTGTTACAAAATGTAGAATCACAACGAGGTGCAATGTGAAAAAGATTGATAATATTAAATTTGAAATTCTGTAATGGCTTATTTTCGTCAACTATCAGGAAAACAACCAAAACGTGCATCTCTTCTTATTTTTCTTTGCTTTGGTTTTCTGTTACAATCAGATTTTATCATGAGGTGCAATGTTAATTCTTTTGTACATGTTAAATTTCATATACGATAACATGTCAACAAACAATTTTTGTATTTATTATACATATATAGTATACATATAAATTCTACAAACATACATGTGCACATGCGACGGAATATATTTTTGCTTTACTTCTTTATTTTATTTTTCTTCCAAAAAGCATAGCATTTATCAAAAACCCACTAAACACTGCTCCAAAACAAATTCAAAATTTTTACAAATTTGTTAAAATCTTCATATTCTATGTTATAATAATAGAGATTTTTGTGTGTTAAAAATGTGTTTTCTATGATAACCAAATTTTCCTCTGGCATGAAACGTGTAAGAATTAAAACAATACTAATTTTATATGGGTCCAGGCCACAGAGGTGGATGAGTGCTTGACTGGAGTTCCAGTTGCCTAAGGTTCGACTCCCAGATGTGGTTAAATTCTTATAAAATGTCCAAATGGATTGTTTTAATAAAATGGATCATTTCGGTGACTTAGTTCTTAAATGCTTGACTCGAGTACCAGTTCAGCGGATTCGATTCTCAGGTAGAAAATTGAATCCACCGAAAACAATAAGTAAAAAAACAAAATTATAGGTTTCTGGTCGATATAAAGAAAATCCCAGATTCGAAAGAGAAAATCTGAATGCAGAGTAAGGAATCAGTGACCCTGAATTATTCTTACAATTCTATTAATTCTCGACCCATTACAAACCAATCTAAAACCGAAAACTGAATATTGTTAATATTTTCCCCGATCCTTTACCTTGGAAATAGATCATAGAAATTGTGAAATTATTTACTACAAGGACATGTTTTCTCCAAAATGCGTACGTTCCAGTAAGTTTTCACACGGCCATACCTTCGAAATTATTAGACATCGAAATAAAGTTTGTGAATAAGCAAAAAAGAAGTTTTATTTTTTATTTCCTCCCTCTCCCCCCCCTCCCCTCCCCCCCCTCCCCTCCGCCCCCCAAAATGTTTCTTGTATCCGCCACTGATATAAGTGAGTGCTCAAAATTCTAAAATTAGTTTTTTTCGATCAAACTCATTTGAGCTATACTTTTTAAGTAAATTTTAGATGATTTTACACCAAACTCATTCAAATATAATTTGTAAAGTAAATTTTAAGTGATTTAACTCATTGGTGACCATTATTTAACGCATTGGTGACCAAGGTAACATCAGTTTAACAAAATTTTATTTTTTGAAGCAAGATTTTTGGCACGAAAAAGAAAAAAAAAATTTGGTAATTATTTGCATATCCCACTCTAACAGAAACAAGAAGAATTTTTGAGATAGCTTTAACGAAAATTTTATAATAACAACTCAAAGTTCATATAATATTGATTAAGTTGATCATATTAAAAAAAAATGGAAAAATTTTTCAGGTTTGACTTTTCATATCTCCCATATTGTAAATGGTAGAAAGTTGAAGTTGAAGTTGGTGTTTAGATTTTTTTTCTAAACCCATTGTTTGAAAATCGATTTTTGAGCACTCACTTATATGGAGCGGCTCCAGTGTACGACGGTTAGTAGTAGTAATTAGTTCTGATTAGTACTTAAACGGACATTGAGAAAGCGGCCCTAAATAATAAAATAAATAAGTTCCTATATGTCACTGATTTTATTTTTTGTATGAATTAAACACATTTTCAAAGAAAAATTGTCTTGTCCACATTAATTTGCACAAGGGTGTATATATAATCACACCAGCTGCCTACAGATCTTTCTGTTAAGTAATGACAAAAAGTCTGCTAGACGCTTCGAAATAACATATAACATGATCTTTGCCTGTTTAAAGCCCCTCAGTTTCTCCTATTTATGATTATGGGTCAAATTGACCCACTGATTAATAGTGGTCTTGACGGCTGCAGGCGACAAAGAGAGTATGGATTCTGAGCCCAAGAAACCAGTTCCGAATCCTTTCTGGTCAGGAAAACCGTACAGAACCTAGTGCACATCAAGATAAGATTTGAGATCTCTGCTGATAACTTTTCTCGACTCAACCCGCAGGGCTTACAACTCCTTGTTCCACCATAGAACAGGAGTCTTACCAAGAGGCAGGCGAAAAGAACCGGCACACTCAAACTGGTCTGAAGAGCAGAGGTAAGATTTATCATCGCAGATATTGGCCAATAATGACTGCATACTCTCTGATGATGCTATGGCCTCTAATGCTATACCTGTCTCTCATGATATGACTGTCTCTTACGCTGCTGCTGTCTCTGCTAATGCTGTTTCCGCTAATGCTTCTGAAGTGGTCTCTCATGCTTTGCCTGTCTCTTATGCTGCTACTGCCGCTACAAATGTCTCTGAATTTGCTGCTAGGGGCTCTCATTCAAATTCACAATGGGAAACTGCTCGTACCGGAAACACTCATCTAAAATATAGAAGGCAAGATGTCGTTGTGGGTCTGAATCAAAACTCTGATTTGGACGTTATCGTTACAAAAAAGTGGATACATCTATCCTCCTTTAAACCAACTGTGTCTGAAGAAAATATTATCTCTTATGTAGTCAATAATTCGAACATAAAAAGCCAACACCTTGAGTGCCGCAAACTTGTTAAGAAGGATGTCGATTTACAGAATCTAAGAAGAATAACATTTAAGTTGGGTGTTACTGATGCATTCCTGGATGAGCTCATGAAACCATCGCTTTGGCCAGCTAATGTAAAAGTGATGCCTTTTCGTTTTTTTCCACGAAGGGATCAACGCGCCACGATCACATAAGTGCCAAAATGAATATACATAAGTCTATCACTCAGGCTGTTTCATCGATATCACATCCTGATTCTCCGCTTAGAATTTACTTCCAAAATATATCAGGTATAAGGACAAAATTAACCCTAGTCTCTCTCTTTGCTTCCCATTGTGATTATGATGTCATTGTTCTCGTTGAAACATGGTTGAATGCCGATATTTTCTACTCTGAAATCTGCGATTTGAGCATTTACATGTACAATGCAGAAAGGACAGGGATGCCATCAAGACTGGTTGTTCCAGAGGTGGGGGTGTTCTTATCGCGGTTAACCGTACTGTACGCTCAGAGCTTTTTGCCCTTAATATATCTTTGATATGCTGTTGGATCAATTGTGTGTGTCCATACATGGAAGCTCAGGTCTACTATTCGTATGTGTGTCATACATTCCGCCTCTTAGCGCTGATGGTCTATATTACGCGCATGTGGACAATATAACTCACCTCTCTTTGAACTCTGTTGGGGACAATCATCTTTGCGTACTGGGCGACTTTAACCTTTGCAAAATTGCTTGGTCTCTTATAACCAATGATAATATAATTATTCCCAGTAATGTAAATAAACAGCATGAAATGTATCTTATTGACAGTCTTTTTAGTTTAGATCTTATACAAATCAATAATTTTGTAAACAGGCTTAATAGAATTTTAGATCTCATCTTTATCAGTGATAATATTGATTATAAGTTGAGTGAATGTACTTCTCCTATATCTGAACCGGATATGCATCACATCCCACTCATTTTAGAGATAAATTTTTATAAATTCTTAAGTATTCCGACATTAAACGTCAATGCGAATTTTAACTATAGTCTGTGCGATTGCGATCTCATCTAAATAGTTTACTTAACAATATCAACTGGGGAAATATGTTCAATCAACTGGGTGTTATAAATTGTTATAATTTATTCTTGTCTAAGGCTTTAGATATATTCAAAGAAAATATTCTACTCTGGACTAAAAAAGTACACAGATTACCTTGGCACACTACTGGTCTTAAAAAGTTAAAAAACCTGAGGAATAAATTCTACAAAATCTACAAAACAACTAATAGTGCTGATGCTTTTGCTAAATATTTACGCTATATGAAAGAATTTAATTGCCTCGATAAATTTTTATACAAACAATATATTTTACAATGTGAAGGTGGTATAAAACGGAATCCTAAATCATTTTGGAATTTTATTCAATCGAAAAGGTCTTCCTCTTTTATCCCTGCATCAATGTTTTATAAAGGTAAAAGGTCGAATACGGCTGCTGAAACTGCAAACCTCTTTGCTGATTTCTTTGTCTCAAATTTTGATCCGAATGTGGATGTCGTTGATAATTCTGTTTATGCTAATATTGAATCATCTATTGATTTTGGCTCACTTACTCTTACTGATGAGGATGTCGTCAATGGCATAATAAAACTTAAATTATCTACTAAATTGGACAATGATGGCTTGTCGTCATTCTTAATTAAAAACTGCATGCCATCTCTGTCATCTCCAATCAAGTTAATCTTCAACAAATCTCTACACACGGGTGTGTTTATTGATAAGTTTAAAGTTTCTTTAATTACCCCAATTCACAAAAGTAGCAATAAGAATGATGCCCTTAATTATAGACCAATTTCAAAGCTCTCAACAATTTCTAAACTTTTTGAGTGCGTAGTTAAGGATAAATTATATTTTGCAATAAATAATGTAATTAGTACTTGCCAGCATGGTTTTGTTGAAGGTCGCTCTACAGTAACCAATTTAGCCGTCTTTTCTGATTACGGTATTAAGTCATTTGATTTAGGTGTGCAAGTAGATACTGTGTACACCGATTTTTCTAAAGCATTTGACAAGGTTTGTCACAACATATTAATTGCAAAACTTGCTAGAATTGGTTTTCATTCTACTTTTCTTAACTGGATTAAATCCTACCTTAACAATCGATATTCTTGTGTACTGGTGGATAATGTTAAATCGTATTTTTTCAAAGCAACCTCTGGTGTCCCACAAGGTAGCATTTTGGGCCCTTTGCTTTTTAATTTATTTATCAATGATATTTCTCTTTGTTTTATCAACACAAAATTTGTTTTGTATGCTGATGATTTAAAAATCTTCTTAAGAGTTAATAATGCTTTGGACATTTGTAGCCTACAGTCTGATCTTAACAATGTAGTTCTATGGTGTGACAAAAATCTTCTATATCTCAATCTAAAAAAAGTGCTTTTTTGTAACATTTTCTAAATCTAGGTATTTTCTTAATTCATCATATCAACTTGCTAATTCGAAGATGGCATCACAAAAGAAAGCTCTTGATTTTGGTGTTTTATTCGACTCACGGTTCACGTTTTTAGATCATTTAAACTACATTATTCCTAAATCTTGTTCTCTACTGGCTTTTGTGAGACGGAATAGTAAAATGTTTACTGATCCGTATACGCTAAAGCTTCTGTATACTACTTTTGTTCGTTCCAGATTGGAATATGCCTCTTTTATATGGAATCCATTTTATGCTACTCACATTAAGAGAATAGAACGGATACAAAAAAAATTTATTAGTTTTGCTTTACGTTCACTTAATTTTTCTCAGCCTTTACCCTCCTACAAAGCGTGTTGCTTACTTATAGATTTAAATTCTCTTGAGTGCAGAAGAACTGTGCAATCTTTGACCTTTATAACTGATATTATCAATGGTAAAATAAATTGTTCTGTTTTGCTAGAACGCATTGGTTTTAATATTCCTTCAAGGAAATTGCGTCATGCTGACTTATTTAATGTTGGATTGCAAAGAACAAACTATGCACTTAATGAGCCGATCACGAGAGCTCTTCTTGAATTTAATAGAATTAGTCTTACAAATATTTCTTTGGATATAACTTTAGCTAGAGAAACTTTTAAATCAATCCTATATTCTATTCTGAATTAATTTTATTTATTGAATTGTTAATTAAATCAAGGATTTTTTTTTTATTTATTTATATGCATTCATGAGTTTATTGTTATAATTGTTATACTTCTTATGTTGATTTACTTTACATACATGAATACTTCTTTCTTTATTTTATGTTTTTTTTATCTATTAGTCTGTAAGGATCTATAATTCCATAGACTGAAATAAACTAACTAAGATTCCACATCTCGCTTGTTGCGCAGTTTAAGAGCACAGATTTATTAAGCCAGTGATTCCCTAAACTTTGCCCAATCCACCTTTTGGATTTTTTATGAGCGGTAAAGGATTAACTTCAACACCATACTGAAATTCAGTTTGCAATTAACTGCTCTATCCTTTTATTATAAATAGTTAGGTCAATAACCTCCTGTCTAGTAGCTGTCACCAAAAGGGGTTGGTTCCCAACCTTTTGTATATCCCTCTTACGTTACACCTGCTGCTATCCCAGATAACATTCGATGCATTAACGTAACACAGTACACAGGGGGGGTTGAATATTCGTATTAGCTTATTAAATTATCGATTTAAGCCTAAAAATCATTTATGAAATTATGGTAAATTCCGGTTTCGGAACCCAAACTCTTAGCAGATATTATATTTATAGCGAACCTTGTGCGTGAGTTATATCAATTTGTGTATTTTTTAGTACTTGTTTTGTTTGTTGGATAGTTCTTGGTCGTTGATTTGACGAAATTAAAGAAAAACTTAAATTTTGATTTCTCCATACCAAAGAATATATAATATATAGAAGGCGCATCTCTCAAAATTTTTCCAAAATATGTTTCTTTCGTTTCGGGTGCGGGCGGTCGCAGTAAAGAGGAAGAGCAAAACCACTCATTTATTTTGCTTTTACTCTCTCCCATGCACTCTCATGGTGTTTTTTTTCGTAAGCTCTCGCATATAGTTACAGAGTACTGCCAAGTGAGACTGCGTATAGTTTCATATGAATGGGTTTTTTACGGAGAATGTTTTTTTTTTGCGTTGTTGTCGAGTATCAATATTGCTTTCCAATCTAATTAATTTTTTTTTTTTTTTCAATTTGTGACCCATAATTATGGTCGTAACTTTTCTTTTTATTGTAGTAATATTTTTTTTTTTTGTATTCGAAAAAGCATAAAAAGTTGAAATCAATTGATTTAGAAAGTTTTTAAGGGGGCACCTCCCGTTGTAACTTTTAAAAAAACGGAGAAAATTTTTGACTCTTTGATTTTGTTAAATATGCATATTTTTTCACATCCTTCGATTAATCACTATATAATCTTACAATAAAAGTAAATCCACTTCATTTTTGGATTTCAAATGTTCTAGATTTGCAAAATATTGCTCATCGCAAAACATGTTTTCCAGAAAGGCGTCGACGGGATCGCTCATTACTCATAATGTTTTAAATATTTTTGAAAAGAGATAAGTTAAAGTTAAGTTCAATACATGTACTTTTAGATAATAAATAGTTTTTATAAAAAACTTTATTAGTTTATCTGAAAAAAAAATCTTGAAAAATACCTATTTTTTCTCGTCACAACTTGGGATTTGAATTTTATAATCTGTGCCATACATAAAAGCACACCGGCTTTGCTATGTAAATTCTGCTAAATAATGCAAATTACTCATATTACTAGCACGAAAACCAAATAAAAATAAAAAAGAAACATGAAAAAAAAGTAAATACAAAACTCTCTTTAAAAAACCCCTCTCATTAAACAAAGCCAAACAAAATTTTTCAATCACTCATTGGGTTTATGACAACAACTGAATTTTGAGTGTAAACTGGAGGCAGTTATGGCTCCATAGAACAAAATTTTTGTGCAAATAAATTTGTTCATGATGCGCCTTCTATGTATTTTATATTCTTTGCTCCAACGCTTTTCTGCCTTTTTAAGGCCTTTTGGCAGGAAGCACTGGAACATTATGACTTTCAGAGATGTATACGAAGAACTGAAATAGACAGTCAATCCATTATTGGAATTCGATGTAAAGTTGTTTGTCTTTGCCATTTTTGATAGTAAGAAGCAACCAAGATTAATTTAATTACGTCTAAAAAAGTGATTTTGGTGTTTAGTAGATACTAATTTTTCAATAATAAAAAAGTTACAGTTACAAAAATAAAAAAGTTACAGGAGTTAGAAGTGAACCTGCCAAAGTAGTATTTGCTGCAAAAAAATATTATTGCTGATAATGCTTGACTTTCAATACATTTTTTTATGGCAAAATAAAAACAATTTCCAAAATTACTTTTAAGCTCATCTAATTGAACTATTTACAATCGATCTGCATTCAAATATTGATAATATTTGAATGCAGATCTATTCAATACCAGTATTCCTTAATATTGATAATATTTGAACTTTGACGTTTTTGAATTTTGTCCACCTTCGTTACACTGTGCGGCGTCCCTACCTAAGTAAACGGCTACATTGTAGGTACTTTTTTCCAGATTTCATTTAAATTCAATGCGAAGAAATTGTTTAAGGGTTTAAAAACTTCTGTTCACTTCGATTGATACCACCAAAGTTTCAGCAAGACTTAGAAAAATTCTATCCAAGTATTTCTATTCTATTCAATACCAGTATTTCTTAAGTCAGAAAACAGGATGGCAGACCGAAACAGCTGAGGAATCGCAGGATCTTCTTTTAAACACACACTTTCCCGGTTGAAACAAAACCTGCGATGCGGGTGATGCTGCGGAGCAGTTTACAACACCAACATTGCAACTATTCAACGAAATAATCACTAAAGACAAAATCGCTTGGACCGTTAAGGCCTTTGTTCTTTTAAGCCTCCTGAACCAGATGGCATCATCCCTGTTATGTTGCAGGAGTCATTCGACAGAGTGCTGCTATGGCTAGAAGCAATCTTCAAAGCGTGCTTAAGGTTAAACCATATTCCATCCAACTAAAAGCAAGGAAGGTGGTCTTCATCCCAAAGATGGGTAAAGGAATACACGAATTAGCGAAGGACTCTAGACCAATAAGTCTATTATCCTTCATACTCAAGACATTTGACACACTCAGACCAGAACGGCCCATTGTGATACCACATATTTGGACCTACAGTTTAACGCCTGCTCCGCCATTGCCTAGCAAGATGTGTACTTGTACTCTGTCTTATAATTCTCATACACTTCATATTGATATTGAATATAAGAAGGTTATGAGAATTAAATACCAGACCAAGATGGGAATCGAACCCGAACCTCCCGGGTGAAAGTCTAGAGCACTACCCACTAGACTATTGAGGTCGGCCGACGTTTACTTACGGAATCTCCTGACGAATTCCGGTTTATCCGCTACACAGCATGCATATTTCAAGAGAAAATCGACGGAGACAGCTCTTCATGAGGTGGTGCAAGTAGTAAAAAGATCATTTGAAATTAAACAATATACGATGGCCGCCTTTCTGGGCATAGAAGGGGCTTTCAACAACGTACGCACTGAAGCTATCCAACTGTTTAGAGAATTTGGGAGTGGACAACTGCATCACCAGTTAGATCACTTCTATGCTTAGGACTAGGATTATTAATGCAACACTTGGTAACAACAATATTATTAAACACGTTAGCAGAGAAACTCCCCAAGGAGGACTCACTTCACCCCTTCTTTGGCTGTGTGTAATAAACAGTATCGTAGTCAAGCGGAACAGTGTTAGTGGTAAAATGTGGCGTATGCGAACGATGTTGTACTAATGGTTTCAGGCCTGTGCCCCAGCACGATCAGTGGGATCCTGCAAGGGCACAAGAAATTCTGTAAACTTACATATCGCTGCCTTAAAGATGTAGTCTGGTGTTCCGGCCTAATTTTCAAGGTTTTTTCGGGATTTTTTTATTATAACAAAATAAAATACAATCACTTTAATTTTTTATATGTTATTATTGACATCTTTAACTACACAAGTTTATTTTACGCTATTTTATTAGTGTTTTTTACGCCCAAAGTGGACACCTAAAAAAAGGTGTGTGGCTGGCCCGGGTGATTGTTGCACTTGAAGTCACCTGAGATAAAAAATTTAAATAGAATATCGCTTTGTAGACTTACCATTCTGGCAGATAATAGATCAAAACATTTTTATTAAAAAAAACAAAATTTTAGACTTGTTTTTTAAAAATCACGCTTTTTTTGTTGAAATTCGGGATAAAAAATAGGAAATAATGATTAAAAATAAACAATTATACTACCTGCGAGAACCATAAGGGCACTGCACTAAAAAAAATTAATCGCCCTGTTAGCCATAAATTGGCTACCTGGTCAAACTTACATTGGCCCATATGCATAAAACAAGTAAACACTACTTTCAACTGTGATCACTATTTTTTTTTTTTTGGTAGGTATGCATAAAAAGAAAACACTACATAGTTTTCTTCACTTCACTTCACTACTTGAATTTCGAATTACTACATGAGCAAAAATGATACGTATAAAAGTAGTAATCACTACAAAAAAAGGAGTGATCACTATTTGATTTTCTAGTGTGATACATAGCACACTTTGCTAAAAATTAACAACGGCAATGTTTATGAATAAAAACCAAAAAAGAAAGTCATCTAAAGAAAGAAGGGCCGGTTCGGATGATAATTATGGATCTTTATACCTCTTTTCTCTGGAAAATTTAGAATGGATATCACCATATTTTATGCCAGAAAATTGCGTTTTTTAGAGGTCCTGATTCCAAGGAACGTGTATTTCCCCAAGTCAAGAAACGATTTCCTATTCTACAATACAAAATTCGAACGTAAACAAATAGTATCCCCTCAATGATTAGCGCCTGCTTTGCAACATTGCAAAATTTTGGAATGAACCGGAGTTTGAGGATTAAAGTAGTGACATCGATGTCCTTGCGCCAATTCAAGATGCTGTGACTGACACATTAAAAAAGAGGGTAGTTACGTCGGAATGAAATGGCGAACTATATCAGTTAGATTTTCAATTTGCAAATCTGCAACAATTTATTGTTTTTCAAAAACCTTCAAATGAGTTAACAAAACAAATCTGTGAAGATTTTGGATTTTCCTGCAGTTATTATTACTGCAAGGCATCTTTCGTTTAGCATTAAACGAAGGCAACTCGGATGTACACTGCGCAACGAATTACAGGCGAAGATGGGGACAAAATGAGCTTGCGCCTTTTGTACGGAGAATTAAAATATGCATCATGATCATCAGGCGTTATTCTCGTAAATAACAATACCACCTACAAACCAAAAATAGGATTAATGGCAGGATTATCAGCATTCATTAATTCTGCCAACTCCTCAGATATATTAATTTTCATATAGTCGTTTTGTACGCCAACTATTAAAATTTGTCTCATTTATCCATTGCACAAACCGGATAAGATATTTATTATTTTTATAATATTTGTTGTTGGCAGTATTGCGATACAAGCAGCTGTCAAAAATGAAAACACTTTAAGTGGGCCCAACTTCAAATATCTTTCTTTTTGACGTGCTCTTTTATAGAAATTGGTAGGTGTAATTCCAAATATCTTTTAATTTTTGTAACATCTTAAGTTTAAATGATATTATATATAGATATTTTCTAAATTCAATTTTGTAGAAATGCAGCATAATACTAATTTATTAAGATTTCATTGCAAATGCTCGTGAAAATTAAATTAGAAATTTGTTGACATTTTGTTGGGTATAGTGAATAAAAGTACAAACTTCTTACTTGCTGATATATTATTGCTGAAATATTAATATTTTTTTTGTTTACTTTTAGCCTCAAGATGACTATTCGTCCCGCATATAGGCCAAAAATCATAAAGAAGCGCACTAAGCACTTCATTCGCCATCAGTCAGATCGCTATGCTAAGCTTTCGGTAAGATTGAATTAATCAATGAACTCGATAAAATTTATAAAGGCAACATCATTATTTTTCAGCACAAATGGCGTAAACCAAAAGGTATTGATAACAGAGTGCGTCGTCGTTTCAAGGGTCAATATTTAATGCCCAACATTGGTTATGGCTCAAACAAGCGTACGCGTCACATGCTGCCAACTGGATTCAAAAAGTTTGTCGTCCACAATGTTAAAGAATTGGAAGTTCTTATGATGCAGAACCGTGTATATTGCGGCGAGATTGCTCATGGTGTATCATCCAAAAAACGTAAAGAAATTGTTGAGCGAGCCAAGCAACTATCTATCCGCCTAACAAATCCAAATGGTCGTCTTCGTTCTCAAGAGAATGAATAAGCTTAAGTTGATTGCGTTTTGTATATTATTCGTGACATCTTAATAAGACCTCATAATTTTAAATCAAATGGATACTTGTGTACATTGTTTTTGTATATGCACCAAATGGATATTGAGTGAGGTTGATTTTAAGAAATACATTTTCCAATTTAGAAAACTAAATGCATATTGAATTTCGTGAAACATAATTCTAAAATGTCTTAAAAAAGTGCTCCCAATTGTGTACAAAATCAAAAGAAAGGGAAGCTGATTATCAAATTGGTTGAACCTAAGTCTTTAAATTCATTGTAGTGAAAGGACGATATTCTATTGCATCACCAACTAACTGTATCCTTGACTTCAGGGCCAAATTGTGTGAGAACTAGACGTGATGGAGAAAAACTGCTTTCGTTGGTTATTTGTTGAAATTGGGTTAACCCCCTAAAAATATGCTAAATGTATTAGGGTAGGTCAAATTTTGTGGGAATATTTAACCAAAGAATATATAATACATAGAAGGCGCATCACGTACAAATTTATTTGCACAAAAATTGTGTTCTATGGAGCCATAACTGCCTCCAATTTACTCTCAAAATTAAGTTGTCCTCATAGAAGCAATGAGTGGTTGAAATTATTTGTTTCTTTTTGCTGTTGTCTTTGTTTAATGAGAGGGAGAAGTTTTGTGTTTTTGTTTTTTTATGTTTTTTTTTTTTGGAGCTTTCAATATGAGCTGGTATTTCATTATTTAGCAGTATTTATGTAAGTCACAGATTATTCAAATCCCGAATTGTGACGCGAAAAAATACGAATTTTTCAAGAATTTTTTCTAGTTAAACTACTAAAGTTTTTTATAAAAACTATTTATTATTTAAAAGTACATGTATTGAACGTATCTTTAACAAATTTCTTTCGAAAACATTTGAATAGTAATTGGCCTTTCTGGAAAAAATGTTTCGCGGTGCAAATCTAGATCATTTGAAATCCAAAAATGAAATGGATTTACTTTTATTATGAGATTATCTAGTGATTGTTAGAAGGATTTGAAAAAATATACATAATTCACAAATAGTCAACTGTCAACAGTTGTAAAAAAAGTGGTTTTGCATAAAAAAAAATCCTTCGATTAATCTCCAGATTATTATGTATTAAAAAAGCATATTAAATTTAAAGATAATTGGTTTAGTAGTTGTTGAATAATCGACTTCAAAAACCACATTTTGAGAAGAACGTGTTTAACCCATATCGTTCCGGTACTAGATACCATGATCCAATTTGGAAAATTTTCAAAACTCAATTTTCATACGTCTTCAATAACAAATTTTAGTACTTAAAAAAAATAAAAATAAAAAAATTTCTGAATTTTATAGGCTATAGTAGTTTTTGGCTTACTCCAAGAAAATAAGGTGACCAGGTTTAAAAAAAATTCTGTGCCACACCATGAACAACAAGTATTCCCTGGGATCAAATATATTTAACACATTACTTTAGAAGTTATTATAAGTTAAAAACAGAAAAAATGCATTTTTGTTGAATTCTGCCTATTTTCCCATACATTTTTATACAAAAGCTGTAACCTCTGGAAATATATAAGAACCAATGAAGTTGTAATTTTCGCATTAAGTTTGTTATGTTATCTAGGCGAATTTGTCATTTCAATGCAAAATAATTAATTTTACTATTTTTTATTGATTTTCAAACCCACCTTCCAAAAAAAGATGAACAGACATAAGGCATTGAAGTCAGGTGAAAAACAATATTTTTAAATTATTTAAATGCAATTTTAAAGATACTGATATATATAAAAATATTATACAGTGATTACTTTTGGAAAATTTTGTAAATGTATTTTTGACGAATTTTCAAAGTTGCTGTTCGATTAATCGAACGTTGGGACGATATGAGTTAAAGTTTCAAAATTAATGTCAAGACATTTTTATTGAAATATTTTGTTTTTTGAAATGCAAAAAAAAAAACAGATTTTTTGAAAGTTATAACTGGGGCACCCCCAGTATAACTTTAAAAACTTTCTAAAATAAATATTTGTTTAATAAATTTTGAACACCGAATGATTTAAACTTTTTATGCTGTTTCGAATACAACAAAAAAATATTACTAAAAAATAAATACAAATTGAAAAAAAAAAAATCAATTATGTGGGAAAACAATATTGATACTCGGCAACAACGCAAAAAAAACCCATTCCTATGAAACTATTTGCAGTCTCACTTGGCGGCACTCTATAACGATGTGAGAGAACCTAGAAAAAAAAACACCAAGAGTGTGCATAGGAGAGAGTAAAAGCAAAATAACTGAGTTTTGCTCTTCCTCTTTACTGCGACCACCCGAAACGAAAGCAACATATTTTGGAAAAATTTTGAAAGATGCGCCTTCTATGTATTGTATATTCTTTGATTTAACCTTACATATTTATATCAGCTATGCGATAGAGTTTTACAATGTTTTAACCTTTGCGTTCACGAAAAAAATTCTACGAAAGTGGTACCTGTTAACATCGGAGGCGCACGCTGAAAATATCAAAATAAGAATAAATTGTGGAACAGACTATACAACAACACATTATTTACAACAGCACAAAATTTTCTACAAGACCAACATCAAAGAACTAATTTTTGTCATAAAAAAATTAGAAAAAGCGCATGTTAGGTACCCAGGTACCACGGGTGTCCACATAAAGGTTAAGCAACTTGACGCAACTTAAGTATATATTACTGAAAATACACAGTTCTTAGGTACCCAGTTTTAATCCGTTGTAATTTAAGAATAATCAGATTCTAAATAATCACAAGGATCTAATTTTTCCCGGGAACAAAATTCTAAATTTACCAGGTACACAATTTCCCATTATGTTCGGGAATGAAAAATTCGAAAATGGCGTTTTATAGTGCGGACACACGAGAGTGCATTTCAGGCAAATTTAATATTTCGTTGAAATGTGTCTGAAATGCAGAATTTCGCCATACAAAAAGTGTCAAATGAAATGAAGAAATTAACTAGCAACCCTCAAACGAAAGGTTGTAAAAAACAAGAAAAATTTAAGATCTATTACATTTTTTTAGACATTTTGGATTTTGTTTTCATAACTGCTGCTCTTGTAATATTTATTTAGCGAAAAAATAAAATAATGGAGTCGGAGAGTAACTCATTGCCATTCCTCCAATTTTCCACAATTGTTATATAATAGTGCGGACACACGAGAGTGCATTTCAAATTTTGGTGGACACACGACAAAAAACGAATTTCAAATTCGTTTTTTGACAGATTATAAGTTTGGAGAAAAAGTGTGTGTGTTTCGTGCAAATAAATATGTTGCCTTTCAATTGGATTTGGATACCAAGAATTTATACAACAATCATGGAAAATTGAAATTGATAAATTTTAAAACTGATCTGAAAAAACTTATTAGACACATGGCCGCAACTTGATACATAATTGCAAAATTCATTGCACTAAAAATTTTAAACGACGGATTTTTCTCAAAACAGTAAATTGGATTACCTCGCTCATATAAACTGGCAAATAAAAGAGTTGTTTTTCTCTCCGATCAATTAACTGACGAAAAATCTTTTTTGATTTCAGATGGTTTATTTGGATTTACCGTACTCGGCTTCAAGCGCATTTAAAAAAAAATCCCTCCACGAAATTGTCTATAACTTCGACAGAAATTAATTTTATAATTTTTTCAGATATTCTTCAAATATTGCGCTTTCAAACGTACACAAGATTTCTAAAATATACACTTACATCTTCAGTATACATTTTTGAAAACATATTTTTTTGTTTTATAAGTGGACCGCTCTTAACGGTAGTTTGTGCATAAATGTGTATAAATTTTAAGGCTAACTTTCAATACCTACTGGATTCGTAAAGGATTTCCTTCTATTACACAAAAAATAGCTTCCTCTTCATTAAATTAAAAAACTAAGCGCATGATAAACATCACTTTGTCAGACTGGCTCCAAGTTGTCTGAGGTTTTGGTTATTTTCCAATTATGACCACTTGATTAGTATGTGCAAAATAATAGAAGAGAGAAGAAACACAGAATACCCACTGTTTCATGTGAAAATTATAGCTTCTTCTGAGAACAAACATTTGCACTATATGTATATATGTATATCAGACAAAGAACTATAGTTTGAATGTTTTTGCTTCCGCAGTTAAGAAAAGTCTTTTTTGAGGTTAATTAAATTAAAAAATTTAAACCGTTACCAAGTGTTTAAACTAATCGTTTAATCAAGAAATGTGATTAATCAAAATTTTTCGATTAATTATGATTTTGATTAATCAAAATGCAAATTACTCGATTAATCAGGATTTTGATTAATACAAATTGAAATTATTCGATTAAGCAAGATTCTGATTAATTGGAATAAAATTATTCGAACAAAATATTCAAACAATTTCTTTTTATTTTCAATTTGTTGGATTTTTTTTCAATACTTCACTTTGCGCTTTATACGTAATCATTTTGCTTTCGGATAAGTAATAAACATTGTATGAAACTACTGAAAATCATTATTCTTTATTTTTATTTACAAATACCACTAGTTTACAGATAAAATTACCCATGAATTCCACTTTCCAATTCATATGTAAAATCGGCTGCTGGGTTCAGAAATCAACTTCATTTTTAATTGGTTTTGGAGATAACGCCAGCTTAATTTTTTATCGGAGCAAAAAAGGTCTGTCCACATAATTACAAATATCCTGCAAACTAGTAACTCGATTTAAACAAGCAGTATATAAAATTCAAGATATTTCTCATTTTACGCTTATACATTTTGATTCGATTGGATAAATAGTTTTCACAATTAAGTAAATCGTCAAGTAATTTGGAGCTTTTTTAATAAATATTTTTGAAACAAATTTTGTATTACAAATAAAATTAAGAAAACGCATTAATCTGCTGTTTTAAATTGCTTACTTTTACTTAATTGACTATAACTTTTACATTTCTCCATAGATTTTTTCTTTTATAGCATAATTTTTTTGCGAAAGTACAGCCTTTAAGTAAAAATTGAAAACAGAGCAGATTATTGTGTTTTCGTAATTTTATTTGCAATCCAAAATTTATTTAAAAATAATTTTTCAAAATAACTCCACATTTCTTGAAATTTTACTTAATTGTGCCAAAACGATTTGTCCAATCGAATCAAAATGTATAAACGAGAAATTTCAATATCTTTAATTTTATATACTGCTTGTTCAAATCGCGTTACTAGTTTGCAGGATATTTGTAATTATGTGGACAAACCTTTTTTGTTTTGATAAAAAAATTTAACTGGCGATATATCCAAAACCACACGATAGAATTAAAAATAAAGTTATTTTCCGAGCTCATTTTACATAGGCATTGGACAGTAGTGTTCATTGAAGAAAAAAAATAAACTAGTGTAATTAATAATTACTGAGACGAAACAAATTTTATGAAGAAATTATTATTGATACATACCACGCAGCAAACTTCTCCGCGCGCAATCGCTATTTTGTTCGATTTTAATATTTTATTATCTCTAATTAAAAGAGGATTTCAGTAAGAAAAAAATGTAGTTTTTGATTTGCATTTTAAGTGTTTTCATTTGCCTTTTTAAAAATAGTAGTATAAAATAAATTGTGTAGTGACAGGCTCAAAAACTTTTAAAAGCATAAAACAACAAATTTTCTGCCGAAGGTGCTAAAAAGTTACAGCGTGGTATGCAACTTTGTCTCTTCCGTATATTTGTAAAGGTTATTGAGCGCACCTCGTTTAGTTGAATGTTACTTTGTTCAGTTTTTGACAGTAAAAATACAAAGATAAATAATGTAGGTATGTAAATAAATTTATTATGCAAGATAATTCTGTCCCGAAATCTTTTTTTTTTAATTTGGTGCCACTTTTAGTTACTATAACGAAAAGAATGAAACTATTTGTGTCTAAATACATGGATGTACTTGCAGTTTTCCAAAAATTTAACATAATATTCACGTTAAGGGCATTATATTGACTGAAGATAAAATTATATTTTACGCAGTCCCGAAAAAAATTAAGGATCTTTGGGGATAAAAAGTCAATTGTCGAAGCGATGATTTATCATATCTTTAATTAAATGTAATGGAAGTTAACT
Source organism: Toxonevra muliebris (assembly GCA_963691655.1). Lineage (NCBI taxonomy): Eukaryota > Metazoa > Arthropoda > Insecta > Diptera > Pallopteridae > Toxonevra > Toxonevra muliebris. The sequence goes on along the minus strand of OY829327.1, from coordinate 65,710,355 downwards.
AAAATACGAAATATGAACTTTTTTAGACTTATTAGTTTTCTTAAATTGCTTAAGATTTTTAGTCTTCATAAAAAAAGATGTAAAATGAATGGATGTGTACACATTTTTAGTGGTGAAAACCGAAAAAAAAAAACATTAGACTAAACGAAATTCGCTCACTGCACAGTTAGTGACAAGTTTTGGATATAGTTTTGAGCTTGTTAAGATTAGAGACAAATATTTAACCACATATTGCGAAAAAAGTTTTTAAAATTTTTACTTAGCATTTTAACTGTGATTAGCGTTTTAACATAGTTAGCCTTGTTGACGAGTCTACAAAAATACAAAATTAACCGGATAACATTTTGATAGTATTTTCGCATTACGTGCATTTGCAACTATATCGTCATAACACAAAATTTTAAATATTGGAGTTATTGATGCAGAATCAACAGTTTGCTTCTTCAACTGACGCAATTTCAGTGGTCTACTTGCAAAAGCCACAGCTGAAGAGAAAACTTGTGATTTTTGCGTTCTCACAAAATATACAAAGTTGAAAATTATACACTGTTGGTACTTAGTCACTTCGACAAAAAGGACGTTTCATTAAACCTGATAAACCGCACTTCAAAAAAATTTAAAACTTTAAAAACTTGTCTTGAAAATTTTAAATTTTGAGTTAAGACGGTATAATCGCAAATGAGCGATTTAATCGTTTAAATTAAGACCATTTAATTATTTCAAGTTCAAAAAGTACGCAAATTATCCTGTTGAGCCAAAAATAGTGCATTTTCGTTGGCATAATTAACATCGGCCTATTGTGTATATAGTAAGCTATGTGAAAACTAAAATTTAAGTTTGTTATACAATGGTCCTTTATCTACTTTAGGATGACATCGTGATCGTGTTGCAAATGTTGCTCTAGGGAATCTTTGTTATCAAATTTTGAGGTGCATATGACACAACAAAATTCATTGGAGGTGTTGTCATCAAACTTGGATACAAGTGCGGTTACAGCAGATTCAGTTTCATTCTTAATATCATCAAGTACAGGTGCTGCTGATGGACTCATATTGTTGCCGTGAGTTTTCATATGCATTTTCAATGTGTAACGTTCTGTAAATGATTTGGAACATAATGTGCAATGATGTCGTGGTCGATTCTCTTGATGGATGAGCACATGGTGATTGAAAGTCTTGCGCGATTTAAATGATTGATTGCATACACTACATATTAATGGGTTTTCTTCCGCTTCATGACGCAGTCGATGATTGTAAAGCATGTTATCCAAAGAAAAACATTCGCCACACTTCTCACATTGAAACTTTTTCTTGTCCCAATGTTTTCTCATATGTCGCAAAGTATTCACTGGCCGAGAAAAACGTTTCGAACAGTAACGGCATTCATTCTCTGACTTTCCCTCATGTAAATTCATGTGAAGCTCCAGATACTCTTCATCACGACGCACAGCTCCACATATGTTGCATGCATAGGTTTTCGCATTGTGCACTTCGGTAATATGATTCTGCAACTGTAATTTCGACTTAAATGTGGTGCCACAAATAACACATTCCTGATTAGTTGCACGTCTTTTTCCTGACGTCCAGTCAGAGTCATTTTCCATATCATCTTCATCGCTTGTTTCCACTATGAACTCTGTTTCGTCCATTATGCTGTCATCTACTTCGATGAGCTCTTCTTTGGCATCCAGCTCGGGATTAAAAGCATCTACCACCTCTCCCTCTTCTTCTACTAACATGTTTACCACTTCCGCCTCGGCTTCAATCTCTACTTCGTTAATTTTTTTCTTCAATTGAATAGTCAGTCGCTTCTGGAATGACAGCAAGTTTAGCATGAGGTTGTCGTATTCTGATAGTTCTTTAAAACAATCCGGACAAATGCAGGCTCCCGGCTGAAATACCAGCTTGGTTTTAATGCAGTTGGCCAAATGCTGCAAAACAAATTGGATTGGTTTCTGTGATGAAGGCATCCGACATGATTCAATGTGTTCAAAGAACTTCATCTGATAGCAATTTACTTTTGAACACAAAAAACACTTTTCATTTGACATAATTATTTTGTAAATCCTTAAATGGTTTATCAATCCTTGTATTGTTTACTCTCTAATAAAATAACAACTTTTATGGTGCTGCCAGACTTGAGGTTTATGTAAAATTTCGCACAATTTTAGGGCTCTCCATGGTAGAGTTTTTAGAGCCTGTGCCAAATTGTATCACAGTACTCAAGCATAGTGAAATTGTGTATAAGGTGATAGCAAGATCACAACAATTAAACCACATTTTTGTTGTTGCGTCAAATACCATCAATAATTAATAATTTTCAACTCAGCCGTACAACAAAACTATAACCACACATCTTTGTTGTTGTGGCCATAATGGCGGCATGCAGAGAATGTCAAAATTTAGAAAAACGTTATCAAACAATCAAATGTAAACAATGATTTTGACAGCCCATGGTATTGACCACGAAGAAAGAAGAAGAATGACTTGCTGGTAACTTCACCGGGTATAAATTCGCCTTGTACTCAAGTGAGTAAATTTTTGACACTTGTGAGGTGATTATAGCTATGTTCACGTACTTTTCCATCATCAGCTTTTAGGGGGAGAGTAAAAGAAAGATTGAGAAAAAAATTCTAAGAGAAAACTATCAGAAAAAGTATGTGAACTATTAAAAACTTTCAACTAAACAGCTGATCCATTTTTTCTGACAATTTTTAGCGAGAAAAAGTATTGTGTGGTTTATAATTTAATTTAATTAATTTAAAGAGTAATTTGTTGAAATCATTTTGTGTGGCACACTCTCATTCACAAATACTTCCATTTTTCAAACCACAAATTCACTTTAACAAATTTAACACAACAAAATTATCGCTGACTTTTCCATATTTCTTTTTTTTCAACAGCTGAAAATTTGTGTAAGTAAAAATTTTACTTACAGAAACTCTCAACCATGGCAGAAGAATTAAGCCTAAAACATAATCAATCTTTGCGACTGCGTGCTTTGATATGACATTTATATCGTCTTTATTATTTTCTGCCAAAAAGCTCGATCTTAGATTTTCTCAAAACATAATATTGCGTGCGCTGAGTTTTTCTCTTTTTTTTTTCCAATTATTAAAGAAATAAAATTACAAAATTATGGATTCGGATGTTGATGATTTAATTGATTTCATGGCATATGATGGTTACTCAATCCACAAACAGCAAAAATTAAATGTTCCTTAAAAGAATTCATTTTTATTGTGTTGAGTATCTTCAATAGAACTAAAAAATTAATATTAACAATTCATGGTATTTCGTACATAGATAAGTATACATATATATATAAAGTTCATTTCATACATAGTTGTATTTTATAGTGTAAAGTGCTTAAGGCTGATGTTACAGGGTCAATGTTTTGCTGTCAATGTTTTCGTTTTGTTTGATGCCCTGTTACACTATCAGTTTTTTGCTGAATGTTTTTTTTTAAATACTTTTATCTGCAATTATGTTTTTCCAACTAAAAAGTATGTAATTGTATTTTGAAGTGAATGAAAATTCAACAATTGGAATGGAATTGGATAGAAAATAATTATAATGACAATATGATATAATATTGATTGAAATAACAATAAATTATACAAAAAAAATTGCATTTATATATGAAAAACGCAGAAAAATAATCTTTAAAAGAAACTCCGCCACTTTGTTACTAGACCATTGAATTACCATGTTTTTATAAAAATTATTAATTAATATTTTAAACGGCAGTCTCAAAACCAAACAAGAGCCAAACAGCGCAAAGGGTGGTAAAGGAAAAAAATTTATTTATAAATTATTAAAAAGGCTAGTATTTTTCATAAAATATTAGTATTTCCAATAAAATGCAACAGTATATGTTCAGCAACCCCATTTTATTTGAAGTGATGCAGGTTTTTTTCATCAGTAAAAAAATTTGAAGTGAAATGTGTTCATCCTCTCTTTTGCTCAGTGTTCATTTTTCAAAACAACAACAATTCCATTGTTTGACAGCAAAACATTGATCGTGTAAGAAGCAAAAGCTGTGTTCTAATTTGTAGTTCATTTTACAACAATTTTAAATCAATGTGTTTCAGCAGAATAAAACGTGGTAAAAACAGAATACAAATGTAATAAAAACAGTTTTGCCAAAAATTGGTTTTATTTTTTGGCATTTTTGTCATTTTGTTGTCTTTGCTCGAAGTATAAAAACCAGGGACCGAAAATAATAATTATTTTTAAATATTTTAATGAAAAAATCAACATGTTCCAAATATCGGATAATGATTGAATGCTCTGTTTTAATTAGTAGAATTTTTTTTTCTAAGCATTCCCACTAAAAATTAAAAATAATTTTTACCTGTTGATTTTTATTTTTTGCTCAGAAATTATAATAATTCTTTAGTTTTTATCTGTTTGATCAGAAATAATAATTATTTTCTGATTTTTTTTTGTTCAGGAAAAAAAAAAATCATTGTTTGATTTTTATATTTTTGATTGAAAGAAAAAAATCAAATCGTTGCACAGCTTTATGGTTTTAAGCTAGGTTGTAAAATGTTCCCCGGGTTTTCATCTATGAAAAATCTACAAGAACAAAAAGAAAAACAACAACAACCAACACTTCGCTATTATTGTTTCTGGCAATTCTCTCATCAGTGGCGGATACAGGAAACATTTTTGGGGGGAATAAAAATATAAATTCTCCATATGAACCAAAACACGGACTGGAGTGTTACATCGTTTTTTTGGTTATTCATAAACTTTATTTCGATGACTAACAATTTCAAAGATATAGCCATGTGAAAACTTGCTGGTACGTTACGCATTTCGGGAAACCGTGTTCTTGTAGCAAATCATTTCACATTTTCTACACCCAGAAAAATACCCATCTTTAAAACAAAGAAAAAGTTTCCTCAATTTAAATCCACGAAAATTTCTCTCATTTAAGTAAATTTTACTCAAAATAATGAAAACTGTGCTCCTTTCATGCAACAATGGTGTTCAATTTGAATTTAAATTTTTTGCTTTTTAAAACTAAATCTGGTTGATTCTTGCGTAACGAGATGTATATTAAACAATCCCGTTTGATTTTTTTATTTCAGATAAGTGCCGACTAAGACGGCCCCTGGAGGAAAGCTGAATGAAGAAAAAATAAATTTTTTTCTATACTCTGTAATAATATAGTATCATATTAAAAAAAAATTAAGTTAATAAATATTAAATTGAAATAATAAAATATTGAAAATTCTATTTTTTTCCTTGTAAAGCGAGATTATACCTTAAACTTACATATTCTTTTTGCATAGAAAATATAATGAAGAGACGAATATACCAAAAATGTTCTTTATACAAAATTTTGGTATACACAGAAAACTAGCTTTACTCTTTAAGCTTTAGCAGACAATCGCGTACGCTTTGCTTTTCTTTTGAATTTTTTGGTCGGCGCGAAGCGGTTGTGTTTGTGGCTGTTGATATAATTTGTGAAAAAAATATATATATACATTGTGAAAAAAAAAATAAAATGTAATCAAACGAAATAAATTTCAATAAACTTCAATTTATAATTTTTTGATGGCCATAAGGATCTTTTGATCATTTCAAAGCGACGCCGCTTGTAGTGTATGTAAAAATACGTATGAATGTAAACCTTAATACTTATTAAAAAAAAAAATAATAAATGAATACAATTAAAAAAATATGATTTTTATGCCTCTTAATTAAAACAATTCTGTAGAAAATTTGAGGATTTTTTTTTTCTAAAAAGGTAGTAAATTGGCTTCAATTTATGGAAAATTATTCCTCAAACTGAGGAAAATTTTACCTAAATTATATACAATTTCTCATATTGAAATAAAATATTATTCATTTGAAAAACGCAATTTCTACAAATTGAAGACATACTTCTTTAATTTATAGAAAATCCTCAATTCAAAGAAATTTTGTATATCTAAATGAGGAAACCGTTTCTATGGCGCCAAATCATTCCCATTTTAACTCAATTTGATAGCAGTTTTTCTTCAAACGAGGTATGTATTTCTCTGGGTGTATGATCTATTTCCAAGGTAAAGGATCGTGGAAAATATAACCATAGGAAAATTTATTTAGTTTTCGGTTTTAGATTGGTTGGTTTATAATGGGTCGAGAATTAGTAGAATTTTAAGAATAATTCAAGGCCGCTGATTCCTACCCTGTGTTCAAATTTTCTCTTTCCCATCTGGGATTTTCTTTATATCGTCCCGAAACCTATAATTTTGTTTTTTTTTTTTTTGGTGGATTCAATTCTCTACCTGAGAATAGAACCCGTTGAACTGGCCCTCAAGTCAAGTATTTAAGAACTAAATCACCGAAATGATCCATTTTATTAGAACAATCCAAATGGACATTTTTTTTTATGAATTTATCCAATTCCAAAAAATGCTGTAATATTTTTGCATTGCCGCGTTGGTCCTAGAACTGCACAATATTTTTCCCATTATTTTGCTTTTTATACATACATTTTATAGTTGTCTTTCAATGCATAATGGATTTGATTAACGATATTATTTTCTACTTTGCCCTTAATTACGATGTACCTCTATATAGAGGCACATCTTTTAAGTCTAAATCGATTGGATCCACTGACAAACTTGCATCTCCCAAACTTTCATTTTGAATCTCCTCTGTCCGATTGGTGGTCTTTGTCACTCATTGACAAGAAATTTTTCAGATTCCTGAAGAGAGCTTACTTAAAGAGGCTCTTGCCCTTACTGCTGTTCTCTACCTCGACCGCGGGCAAGGGCACTCTTTCCGTTACCTGCGGCTCGTCATTGCTGACCAGAACCTTTGGCTCAGGATTCGAGCCTTTTAGCCATTCGACCGACTGCACATCTTAAAAGTCGATGAGAAGATAATCATTAAATGGATACCCTCAAACTTCGGATTGTGAGTCCATCCCCTTGCCACCTCTTCCAGGATGGCGTCCTCTAGAGCCGAAAGCTGCTCGGTTGATAGTGTTATCTCGAGATATTCTTTTGGTAACACTGCCATCCTAACAGATTTTGCAATCCCCGCGTACGTCTTGCCGCCTATCCGTCCCAAGTTTCTTCACCCCCTGTTTTTGCGGTGGGGTGATAACCAAGCTTTCCCCTTTTTCTTTCTCGAGGTTTCTGGGAAGAACATTGGGACAGCCCCTGCTCCATACATCTTAGATACCATCTGGACCCTACCCCACTAGGGTCCTTCTTCAGTGCGTTGTCAGACCATCTGTTTATCCAATTGGTGATACCTCCGACGCAAGCCGCTTGTGCTCCCTTGGGTAACCTTTTGCAATCGATGTCTCCGTTGCATTAGCCGCTGGTGCGAATGCACTAGCTACCTTTGCTAAGACCTTTGAGTAGTTAACACGGTCGCTGGTGCTATTGGACTAGTTCTCGCGGCTACCACACCAGCGTAAGCCATTGTACCTTCCTACCTTGGCATTGCTGGTCACCGTACGGTTCCTCTTAGAGCTCATTCTTCGCGTAGCTGCAGTCGTTACCTGACAACTTACCGGTCCTCTCGACCTGGGTGAACCCCTACTTATGGAAACTCGTAGATCTTCATCACGTAGCTCATACTCCATTCGATCCACGAGCTCCGTTGCGGTTAATTCCCACTTATTTAGATTCTTAATTTTATGTTTGTTTTTGTGCTCCATATTTGAAATACGACCGCTAGCTTGCCTGAGCGGTGAACTATAAAAAGCGGGAAGGAGTTAGCCCGTCTACTATGATAAGGGCACAGTCACTACTTGAGTCAGCCAGGTAACTGGGAGGCTTCATTAGAAGACAATCTATATAACACTAGTATCAGACGCACATGGAGCCCACGTACTGATTTTACAGAAATGCAAATATTTGCTTTAAAAAAACGTAGGATTCGTGCACACCAGTCTACTAGTTTTAATACCCTGCCTGCCAAATCAATAGGCGCATGATACCCTGTATTAAGGGAGTTTTTATTTAAGAGAGTTTGTACCCTCCGCCTGGGCTATCTTAGCCAGTAGCATATCATCTGGTGTGCCCTGTGCCAGATCACGAATTGCGCATTAGTCATCTGACGTGCAACTGTTACCGGCCGTTACCACGAGGAGGTGAAAGCCACACTTCCATCAGATCACTCAATTACGGCACACACCGAAATGTATGGTAAGTTGGTTCTGACAGCTGTGTAACTGACGGCTTTAAATTTTCTTTTCTCCTAAATACAGAGATAATTTATCGAGGTCATTTTTTTGTTTAAATGGCCTAGATAAACTATCTCTGTTTTTAGAAAGTTCCATTTGTTTGCATTTAATTTCAAATTGTTTTTGTGTAACTGTTCAAGAACTTGAATTAAATTCTCATTATAGTGCTTTACACCGGGGCTACACATGCAAGTGCAAAAAACTCAATACATTCATACTTTTTCACTAATACACTCACACATTTGCTACTGAAAGTAATTTTCGAACATAATACGTATTCTCTACTAGCAGCAGTTTACTAGCACGTGTTGCCACTTACTCATTTCATTTTGTACTAATATTTACAAAAAAATTTACCAAAAGGGGGGAAAATGTACCAATATAATAAATAATCTTAAATGTTAATTATTAAGGATGTAGTCTGGTGTTCGAGTTTCAAAAAATAAATTATTTTTTTAAATGTATTTCGAAAGTACAATATATTAAAAGTATACTGTATGTAAAAATTTCAGACCAAAACTCAAAATATTAACGAAGTTATAGCTCATAGTCGAGAGTCGCCTGATGTGAAAAATTTATCTGTTGTTAAAACTTAAAAAGCGTTTTTCTCGAAACAACGTTTTTTTGACCGGCTCAGGGGTCTGAAAGAATTCTATAGAACCTATTGGACTTAACTTTTAATGTGTTATTTTACACGCCAATGGCTCTCGCTGGTAGTAGAATTGCTTATTTTTAATAATTATTTTCTATTTTTTACAACGATTTTCACCAAAAATAACGCAATTTAAAAAAAAAATTTGGAAGTCCTCCATTTTGTTATTTTTATTCATTCCTGCTAGAATGACAAACCTACAGGACAATAATCTATTTAAATTTTTTGAAGACTTCAAGTACTGTAATCACCTGGGCCAGCCCCACACCTTTTTTTAGGTGCCCACTTTGGACGTAAAAAACACTACCAAAATATCGTAAAATAAACTCCAAAAACTTTTTTGTACTCCCACAACCTTAAAAATTAGGCCGGAACACCAGACTACATCCTTAATAAAAAGTAACACACTAATTGAAATATATTTTGTATTTTAATAATAGTTTTATATATTATTTATATTTAAGTTTTAACTTTTTCAACAAAAAATATTTTGAACATAAGTTTACAATTCTTAATTGTTATAAAAGCTAACTTTGCCTACAGAATGTACCAAATTTCAAAAACATGTACCAATCGCAGAAAAATAGAAAAAAATTTACCAATTTTGGTAGAATTGTACCAAAGTGGCAACCGTGGCAGGGCTAAACTAAAACCAAATACTATGATATCATCCACGTATAGGAATGCATTTGTATCTAAACCGGTTAATAGTATTGTAACCCTGTAGCCACACGTGCAAGTAAACTGCTGCAAGTACAGAATACGTATTATCTCCGAAAATTGTCGAAATTGTAAAAACTAGCTGCAAGCAGTGTTGCCAGAAACTCCACCTCAAAAATCGTCAAAATTGTAAGAAAAATCGTAATTTTCTAAAAAATCTACAATCTTATTAATTGTTCTGGCTACAAAAGCAGTTGTTCGTGAACTACAATTAAAAATTATTCAGTCTTGCCATATATCAAAAAGCTTCTACAACATCTGGGCAAAAAAAGGTGTTCAAAAATTTGATCATTAATACTTATGAAACTTTATTTTAAATTAGCACGTACAACAGTGCTATATGTATAGTAATATTCTATTATATTTTTTTTTTGCAAGAGAAATAAAAATTATTGCATTTAACCCATTTTCGGCTACCGTTCCTTTTTCGCCACGCCAACTTCAAGCATTTTAAAATAGATAAAACTATGCATATCCCATTTAAATGATAATTTGAACTCTTGACTTCACAATTTTTCCTGTATTTTTTTTTTTTTTATTTTTATATATATTTGTATGTTTAAAAAGGGTCTAAAAAAAATAATTTTTTAAAATGGCTCGTAGAGTTATTTAAATATTTTTCTAACAATCATATTCGTGTTACTAAAATACCGAAATGCAATACTAAAGACTATCTGATTGATTTTATCTTTTGCAACTGGCTTCCCTTGATAACCTAAACGTTCCAAAATTTTCTCAATTGGCTAAAAGTGATCAGTGGGATCTCAATAGTCGCCACATAAGAAATCATGAAGTTATCTCAACGATTTCTATGATTTGTCGATAACACAGTGTAACAAAAATTTTATGCGCGAGTTTTTCGAACGGTTTTATAGTAATTTAGGGTCGCTTATCACGACTGCGTTCTCAGTTTTTCACAATATGGACATGAAGTCGGAAAAATGGGGTCTTCAGGGACTATTAAGAAAATTTTTTTATTTTAACAGATACGAATTTGATGTCTGAAGCAAAGTTGCTAAGCACAAAGGAATAAACAGTTATGGGATATTCACTTTTCATTCCTCTTGAAAATGGGGTTTTAAGACCTCTTTTTTGACAAAAGGCCGATGAAGCCAAAACCGTTGACAAAACTATTACACTGTCTTTGGAGAAAATGTTCCTTGTTAAAAAATATAGGGGGTTTCAGAACATTGGAATAACCTACGAGGTACATTTTTTCTAGAATAATGCAAAAACCGAATTTTTTGCATTAGAACCAAGCCACTCACACTACGTAAGTAAATAATGGAATTGTTTGTTGTTGTAATTACATTAGGCTTCCATGTGGAGCCAATAAAATTAATTTTTAAATCAATAAAATAGATATTTTTTTTTTTTAATTTTGTGACTGTATGTAAGTCATTGCAACCCGGAATGCTCGGCGTTTTCGGTAATCATTTCACCCAGCATATCGTGTTCGTTGAGAGATTCTCACTTTGTGTTCGGTGGAACAAAAATTTAATGGTGTTCGCCGAGCATACTCCCAATGTTCAGATTTCGCTCGGCGAACACCATAAAATTATTATTAAGTCGAATACAAAGAGAGTCTCTGCCCAAAGTATGTTATACAGACAGTTATTTGACCGCAGATCAATAGTACTTTTTTGATACTAGTTTATTTGGATTTCGGAGTCATTTTTTTATATTTTTTTTTTGTGCAAAATTTAATAAACCTCTTTATAACAAATAATTGGATTAGAAGCGCTAAAATTTGCTAACTTAAATACCAAAAAAGTAAAATTTGCTTTAGTTAACTTTTTGTAAAACTTTATGGGTAAACGAGAATGTAAAAAATGACGAGTGTTGCTATTAAGCAGTTTTATTTACTTTTGCATACATATTCACCAAAAGTGTACTATTTTGCTACTAAAAGACAATTCTGAATAATTTCACAATTGATTTCATGATTCGGCATCGACAGCCAAATCATTTGATGATCGGCCGATCAAATTTTACTCTCTTACTCGTGCCCATGATTAGTGATGATTCGATACAAGTAAATACGAGTAAATACTCGATACTTTTTATTCGATTCAAGTAATTTTTTTACTCGATGCCATGCCATAAGTATTTTACTTGGTATCGACAAAAAAGGGTCAGTATCGGATACTCGATAGTATTGCAATATTTTACAGCAATTAATAGTATATTTCAAAATACTACTGCAGAATTATTCAATATGCATATTCAAAATATTTCAATTCATATTGCAATATTCCAATGTATGAAAATATTGCAGAAAATATTGTCTGCCAGGCATGTAGAACATAATGTTTACTCAAACCTTTTCATTAAAATAAAATATTTTTAACAAGCCAGAATCTGTTGATTAGTTTGACTTCTATTATAAATTTTCTAGCCATTTCCATCTAAACATAATAAATATAGTTATATCTGCTTACTCCTTTTATACATTTCTACTTACTAAATGTTTTATGTTCGTTATATTCAGCCTATCTGGTAACTCTGTTTTGTTTCTTTTCTTTGTACATGTTTCTCTGTTTCGTTTTTATAAGTATTTTCGGCAATTGTCGAGTACGTGTGTTTGAGTTCTTGTTAAGAGTCGAATGAATAAAGACTTCAAAAAAAGATAAAACATAATTGGCGCAGTCGTGGCGAGCTGGATACGCTCTAATAACCGTTTTCATTTTAATTGTAAATGTTCGAAAAGAACTAATAAAAAAATACGGTTGTGAAAAAAAAATCATTTAAATGCTCAGGAAATACATATGTATGTAAAAATTGCATATTTCCAATAAAAAAAGACAAAAACTATAACTAAGAACTTTACTAATGTTCGAAGAGAACAAAAACTATAAAAAATTAAGTAAAGAAGACTAAAAGTTATAGTGATATTAAATGCAGAACTACTTAAATTACTTAAACTAATAAATAAATAGAATTAAATAAAATTAAATATTTATCAAATAAAAAACGAATCCAAATTAGCAAGAAAATAAAAGAAAAAGCAAACGCTTCACCAATAGCTTCACCAACATCGAAAACAATTTCACGAACCCTAACGAGATTTTCACGAATATCAATTTCATCGTCGTTCACATAAAAATATAAAACAATTTAATAATAATTTATGTGAAACTATAACACATGTGGTTTGTAAATTATAAGTAGAGAAAAAATAAAACAATAAATTTAATCACTGATGATAAGGTATAAATAAAACAAGCAGATTTACAACAAGAGAACAGGAGAATAAACAACAAGGAGAATAAACAACATGAAGGAGAATAGACAACAAGAAGGAGATAAAACAACAAGAAGGAGATAAAACAACAAGAAGAGGAATAAACTACACAAAAGAGAATAAACTACAAGAATAAAACAATAAATTCAATCACTGATGATTAATAAGGTAATAAATATAACAAGCAGATTTACAACATGAAGGAGAATAAACAACAAGAAGGAGATAAAATAACAAGAAGGAGAATAAACTACAAGAAGGAGAATAAACTACAAGAAGAAAACTAAACTACAAGAACAAAAATAAACTACCAGAAGGAGAATAAACTACAAGAAGGAGAATAATCTACACAAAAGAGAATAAACTACAAGAAGGAGAATAAATTGCAAGAAAAAGGGAAGTACAATGGAAGGTTTAGATACTAACACTAAATTTAAAATTATTTCTTCTAACCTTAATAATATTGCAAATTATGAAGGTGATAGGAATGGTTTAATACATTTTTTGGAACGTGTCGATTCGATGGTTCCTATACTTGATTCATTTGATATTATTTATAAACAATTATTGCTAGGACTTATAAAAGATAAAATTATTGGTAATGCCAGAAAAACTATACTTATTAATGGAAATTTAAGTACTTGGCCAGAAATAAAAAGAGTTTTGATTGAGAATCATGGTGAACGGGATTCGGTTGATGAACTCATTGACAAAATAAGATCGTGTCGTTGTGACTCAACAATAGAAAATTTTTATTATAAGTTAAACAATTATTTGTGTCGGTTGAATAATGCCTTATATTTTAGTGAAAATAAGGATAACTTTGAAGTTAGTAGCAACGCTAGAATTGCATTACATTCATTTAAACACGGATTGCCAGAACCCGTTAAAAGTATTATCGTTAGTCGTAATCCTGCTAATTTAAGGGAAGCCTATGAAATAATTAAAACTAATGGTTACTTAAAATACAATAACAATCAACAAAATTTTTTTAGCAACAAAATGCAATCTTTCAATCAAGGCAACCGAATTTATGATAAGAACATACACCAACAACGACAGTCGAACGAAAGTAACGAATTTCATCGTAATAATGGACAACAACAACAAAAGAGTGGTATAAATACACGACAACAAAATTCGGTACAAACTAGGCAAACGTACAATAATAGTAATCAAACAAGTAGACATAACATCAACAATGAACAGTTTTACAATAGCAAAAGTAGACAAAACTACGTTAATAGTGGAGTTGAAGTAGAGCCAATGGAAATAAGTGTCAATCAAACAGGCCCAAATTTTCGGGAGGACAGCCCAAGGGATTACCCTATATAGTGATAAACACTCAAATAAAAAAGCTTAGGTTCATTATAGACACGGGCGCAGAGTTTAGTATAGTAAATCCTCATCTTTGTAATCCTAAATGGAGGGTAAGCAGCCATAACTATACTCTTAAAGTTTTAAATCGTAGTATCTGTACAAATATTAAGTATAGTGTACCCCTTTTCGAAGAATTTAAGAGGCCGGAAAAATTTGTTGAGTTTCTTGAATTTTTATTTCACGAAAGTTTTGATGGAATTATTGGCAACAATATCCTACTTAATTTGGACATGACCCTTGATTATAAAAATAGAAAATTAATAACGACAAATACATCACTGCCAATATATTTTAATAAAGATGAAGAGTTATCTGTTGAGAGTTATTTACAAAATGAGTCGATACAAATTTTTACAGGTGAAGAAGATTTTAATTTAACTAATTTATTTGCGGATCACTTAAACGCTAAGGATGCGAAAGCTTTAGGCACAATTTTAGATTCAAATAAGGATCTTTTTTATAAAGACGGAGATAATTTATCTTTTGTAAACGTTATACAACACAAAATCCCTACGCGTACAGATGCACCCATTTATAGTAAACTTTACAGATACCCAGTAATACATAGGGAGAAGTAGACAAATAAAAGAAATGCTGCATCAGAAAATTATAGTTCCAAGTACCAGTCCATACAATTCACCCCTGTGGGTGGTCCCAAAAAAGATTGATAGTAGCGGCAAGCGTAAATGGAGGGTAGTAATCGACTACCGTAAACTTAATGAACAGACTGTTGACGATAAATTTCCAATTCCAAATATGGAAGACATATTTGATAAGTTAGGAAAATGTTTCTATTTCAGCACAATTGATTTGGCAAAAGGGTTTCATCAGATAGAGGTCCACCCTGATGATAGAGCAAAAACTGCGTTTTCAACCGCAAATGGGCATTTTGAATTTACAAGAATGCCCTTTGGCCTCAAAACAGCTCCTGCTACATTTCAGAGGCTTATCAATACTGTTTTAAAGGATTACATAAAGAAAATTTGTGTTGTTTATTTAGATGATATTTTAATTTTTTCAACAAGTTTTCAAGAGCACCTCGATTCTATAAAAAAATTTTCAATAAGCTACGCGAATATAACTTAAAAATCCAATTTGACAAATGTCATTTCGCGGCGTTAAGTACAAAATATTTAGGTCATGTTGTATCAGGAGACGGAATAAAACCCGATCCTTTAAAAATTAAAGCTATTGAGTGTATGAAGCCACCGACAAATGAAAAAGAAATAAGACAATTCTTAGGTATTACCGGATATTACAGAAAATTTATTAAAGACTACGCAAAAGTAGCATATCCTATTATAAAATTTTTGAAGCAAGACATTGAACTTGGCATTAAGGACATAGAATATTTAAATGCATTTAGAAATTTAAAAAAGTTATTGACAAACGAACCAGTGTTGCAACCACCAGATTTTACAAAAAAAATTTACTTTGACAACTGACGCCTCACAATTTGCGATTGGCTCAGTTTTGAGTCAAAATAATCATCCGATTTGTTACGCTTCTCGAACCTTATCAAATCACGAAATAAGATATTCTACTATTGAAAAAGAATTGCTTGCAGTTGTTTGGTCCGTAAAGTATTTTCGAACGTATCTCTATGGCAGGAAATTTGTTATACAGACAGATCATAAACCACTTACGTGGCTTCACAATATTAAAGAGCCAAATATGAAATTGCAGAGGTGGAAAATTCAACTTAATGAGTATGACTTCGATATAACATACATTAAAGGAAGGGATAATGCAGTTGCGGATGCGTTAAGTAGATACTTACAAAGAGAAGATAAAACCGAAAATTTGGCTATATTTAACAATGAAAATATTATTGAGAGTGATTGTGAAGAGGTAGAGGATATATGCTCAACAGATGCAACAATTCATAGCGCTATAGAAGATAATTTAAGTTATATTTTTATCACAGATAAAAGTATAAATTCTTACAAAAATCAAATTTATTTAAAATATGGAGAGCAAGAACAGGTTAGAACAAAGATAGTTAATAAGAAGTGCCAAAATCATTTAGTTATAATAGAGAGTTCAAATTTAAAAGAGATTATGGAAAGAATATTAATAGACAAAGATTTTATGTGCGTTTTTTGTGAAGATGATGAATTATTTATGGAATTCCAAGACGTCTATGTAGAAAACTTTTATAAAAATAATTTAACCCTGTATAGATCTAATTTGAAATTAATCGACATTTCGGACAAAAATGAGATTTTAACAATTATTAAAGATGAGCACCTAAGGAACAATCATAGAGGGATTAAAGAAATTTTTTTCGAGTTAAAATATAAATTTTTTTTCCCTAAATTATTTTACATGATAACTTTGGTTGTTAACAACTGTGAAGTATGCAAAATTTGCAAAACATGATAGACACCCTATTAAAATTCCTTATCAAATTAGCGAAAGTCCAACACATTTTAACGACATCGTTCACATAGATATATGGTATCCATGTAGAAATAAAATGTTTCTAACAACTATTATAAATTTTCAAAATACGCAACTTTTCATAAACTAAACGACAGAACATGGATTTCTATTTTAGAAGCATTGAAGCAGAGGATTCAATTTTTAGGAAAAATGAGCAAACTTATATTTGATAATGAACGTTGTATACTACATAACGCAGTAGAATTGTTTTTAAAGGAAGAAAATATTGCAACTCACAAGACAACAGCATTTTTGAAAACAGGCAACTCAGATATTGAAAGATTGCACGGAACTCTAAACGAGCACTTAAGAATTATGGAAGCAGATAAAATAAACAAGACCCTTGAACTAGATGACAAACTTTTCAAAGTATTTACAATTTACAACAACACAATACATTCAACAACAAAAAAACGACCAATTGATTTCATTATAAAAAATTTTGATAAAGACTATATTCAGGAATTGGGTAAGGAATACGAGCAAAATAAAATTAATAGAATTAACAAGTTAAACAAGAATAGAGATAAAGAATTCAGCCAACTAGAAGATGTTGTTAATAATAGACAGATACCTAAATGCAAACCAAAATACAAAGAGCTTAGAAGTTATGATAAAAAAGGCAATTATACAACAGACACATCAAATAATATAAAAACAAGATACTATGAATCTCAATTAAAACGAAAATACAATTTTCAAAACACTGAAAATTAAAAAATGTTGACACTAAAAACGAAAAAAAAAAATAAATATATTTATCCTACAATGAAATGATTTTTCTAAGTTTCCTTTTATTACAATAACAAAATAATGAATTTAATGAATATATTTAAAAAGAAAATAAAAAAGTTATGTAACGTTTTATTATAATTAAGAGTTCTGAGAGATTGAAATTAAATGTCAAATATAAAATTAAAAAAAAAAAAAAAAAAAAAAAAAAAAAAAACAATTTACAAAATTTAATTTGCAGAGACGCAAATATCTTAAGGATGGAGGAATTATCATAATTGTTATTACACCAGTAAATCTGTTGAGTAAAATTAAATTAAAAGATTTAAATTAAATTAATATTATTTAGTTATTATGTATTTACATTACTATGTATCATTTGGCATATTGAAAAGAAAAATTTTTGTAAATATTTGCAGAGACGCAAATATCTTAAGGTTGGAGGAGTTATATCTGCTTACTCCTTTTATACATTTCTACTTACTAAATGTTTTATGTTGGTTATATTCAGCCTATCTGGCAACTCTGTTTTGTTTCTTTTCTTTGTACATGTTTCTCTGTTTCGTTTTTATAAGTATGTTCGGCAATTGTCGAGTACGTGTGTTTGAGTTCTTGTTAAGAGTCGAATGAATAAAGACGTCAAAAAAAGATAAAACATAATTATATCATATACTTAAGTTAACGTCATTTCTATATGATTCAAATGTTTAAAGAGGAAATATCTCAAAACCATGATGTATGGGCGAAAAACTCGTGTTGAGTAGTGTAAACTGTAGGTTCAACCATGTGGTATCACAATTTGCCGTTCTGGCCAGAGCCTCTTAAACAAAAAAAGTGTAATTTGTCTCTTTAAAGGAGTATTCGATACAAGTACATATTGGATACTTTTTCCCGATATTTTCGGTGGCATCGATACTTTTATTCGATACAAGTAATGAGTAAAAGTATCGATACTACGTAGGTATCGAATCAACACTACCCATGATGTGATCGTGATCGTCTGCATAACAATGCACTTACACGATTAATAATTTGACGTCAATCATTTGCATGTGTAAGTGAAAATGTGAGTGTATACGAGACAGAGACATATTGATGACTTGCTTGATCAAAATCAAAATGATTTATACTATGTTCCTACTTAGCCGAAATTTCGTGGTTTCGACCAATTCCGTGGTTTCGGCTGCAACTGCGTTGAAATGCTCATTTTCGGCATATAAAAAATGTGAAGCGAAACCACAGAAATGAGGTGGTTTCAACGAAACCGCTTTCGAAACCACGCAAAAATCTAATGCAACCCTGAATTGAATATTGAAATGGTTTTAGATATTTCACGATGCAGGACAAGCCCTGGGCCGTGTAAGGGCGTGATTGACATGCTTTCGGCAGTTTGTTTATTTTTGTCGTTTAGTAAAGATCTTGGTCGCAAAAACCGAAGCGGGTAAAAATAAAATTGAAGAGGACAAGAAATTGATCGGAATTTATTAAAACTTATCGGATTTGTGGACTGTAAAATCAAAAGACTATAGTGATAGAAATAAAAAATCGTAAGAATTAGAGATTCTGATTGAAAAAATACAGACAAAATATCCAGAAGCAGAATAGACAGAAATGAATACATTGAGAACAAATTTTAGAATTATCCATTCTCATAAAGTTTTTGAAATCGCTCGCTGCAGAAACTGATAACTAATTTAAAAGACGCTCGTGCGATAATTGATTTATTTTTTTAACCACTATTTCATCCAAATTCTCTTATTTTTTTTCGCTTTTTAACGGACTTCGTCTGTCACTTATCGCATGTCCGTACACCATAAAAATTTGCAAGCAATAGGTCCGTTCCCGTACTTTTTGGGTAAAGTCTGGTAAACTGAGAGTAAACGAAAAATGCTCTCTCTGATACACAAGAATGCACAAAAGTACGGGAACGCACAAAACTACTTTTCTTGCACGAAACAAAACGTCTAATTTAAACGACAGTTAAATTCAAAAAACTAAGTTTTTGTGATATTTAATAAAATAAAAATTGTTAAATCTTACAAGAAAATAAGTAAATAATGGAAAAATTAAACACAAAGTTTTCGCCTGTCTACTTTTGTAGAATCTTCTGGTTCACAATCACCATTTGCATTATTCAGAAATGGCAGAAGCTTCTACAGCGTCAAAAGTTGAACAGACAATTGCGTCATTAACTTGTGGAGAATGTAGTTAAAAATCAACTAATATACTATTAACTAATTTTCAAATGTCTTTTAAACATTTTCCATTTTAAATATCACTTATTTTTTTAAAAATTCTTTATTTATTTATTAATTTCAAATTTTCAATATATTTTCACAAAGGCAAAACAGCTGATTATTTGACACTTTTAACATTTTTACCCGAAGAAAAAGTGCGGGCTATTTCATGCAAGAAGAAGCAGACAATTACTCTCTCATCTCTGCTCTCATTTGCAAGTTTTTTGTGTACGAGAACGTTTTCTGGGCTGTTTTGGGCGAACGCGTTCACCCGCGTTGTACCCGCGGGAACGGAGCTAATTAGACGTAATGAATTGATGTGTGTAAGGGCTAGCATCAATCCACATGTATATACGCTTGACGTCTAATGATTGACCGTGTAAGGGGCAAAAATTTGTTTTTACAATTATTTTTTGAATCGATTTCGTGCTACCAAATGCATTTACCGTTACCGATATTTGCTCATTCCACTATACAACAAAACGAAAAAAATTGGAAACCATTCCAAGGCGAATGGTTTCCAATGTTTTCAAACCGCTGAATCCATCAGTAGCAACTCAGGTTTTTTCAGACACATCCAATTTTTTTATTTTTCGCAAATAGGTACAAATGTAGCTTACAATTTTATGTTACTTCGAGCATTTAAGAACTAAGTCAAGGAAGTGACCCATTTTATTAGAACAATTCATTTGTTCATTTTTTAAGAATTTAACCCCATCTGGTAATCGAACCTGAGGCAGCTGGAACTCCAGTCTAGCACTCATTCACCAAATTATTAATTAATATTGATGGGATAAACCGTGACCATCAATATTAATGTAACGAACCACGACCATTTATTACTTTTAACTTCTTTACTGCCTTTTATTATCTAAAATAATATAGGGGAGTGTCGTCATGGTCGGGGTGCTGTCAGCTGGGTCGGGACAGCGCCGTTTTCTTTGTTATATCTCACTGGCGTCTGTTAAGTTAATATTCAGTATTGTTTTCCATGGTGAAAGCAAACTTTTCATGTCATTTCGACTTCAGAGCATGAAGTTTATATTTATATACACTTATAAGTGTTATGTGACCGTGTGTTAAAAGAATAAAAAAAAAACTTTTTTTCAGTGCCAGAAAAAGAGGATTAATTTAAAAAATTACATACAAAAATCAAAGTAAGTTAACTAAAATTGTTCGATAAGGTTTGCATTATGCGAATATGCTGTAAATGATGCGACTCTAAATGACGTGTGTTGTCAGGGTTGGAACACTGAAAATTTTGTTGTAGTGATGCGTTTTGACACTGGAAATAAATTTTTTTTCCACTGACACTGGAAATACATTTTTTTCCACCTGTACGTATTTTTCGTGTCATTTTATCATATCGTGTATTTTAAAAAAAAATTAAATTTTAGTTAAAATTCACACAGAGAGGGATTATGATAAAATTGCAAAATGTGAAGTTAGATGTTTGATGTTCTTTTTTTTAATGCAATTTTTAAATTAATTTAATTTAAAATGGAACCTAAGCCTGATTTTGTTTTAGTGAATGTAATTTTTTTTATTTTCGGGAACAAAATGAACAAAATTGCGAAAGAAACATCATACAAACACACAAATTTTATTACTTTTTTATTCGTGTATTATGAGCTGTTGAAACCGAATGAAACGATCACTGGCGACCGCTACCGACTACAATTGATGCGTATGAGCCGAGCATTAAAGGATAAGAGGCCAAAATATGAGAATAGACACGACGAAGTTATTCGTCAGCACGACAATGCTCGGCCGCATGTTGCAAGGCAAGTAAAAACATACTTGGAAACGCTGAAATGGGAAGTGCTACCCCACTCGCCGTATTCTCCAGACATTGCTCCTTCTGATTACCACTTGCTCCGATCGATGACACATGGCCTGGCTGAACAGCACTTCCGTTCTTTCGAAGAACTCAAAAATGGGTTAATTCGTGGATAGCCTCAAAAGATGAGGAGTTCTTTCGACGCGGAATCCGTATGCTACTAGAAAGATGGGTAAAGGTTGTGGCTAACGATGGACAATAGTTTAAAGAATAAATTTATAGTCACTTTTTCACAATAAATGTTCAAATTACGAAAAAAATACGAGTTTATACATTCATACTCCCAATATTAAAACAAAAATATGGAAGAAATTTCATGTTTTTGAGGGTATTAATTAAAAGTATGTAAAAATAAAAATATTTGTTATTTTTTGATGGTGTGAACTAAGATTAATTTGTTTCATAATAGAGTCGTATGCAAAATTGTTTAGTTTGATCGTGCCCCTCTCTTAGCCTTTCTTATGGCCGTTATCTTGAATGGCATAGAGTCGACAAGCACTTTAAGGTTATCATTCTTTATTTTTTTGATACTAAACTTTTTTCAGAACTCCAACAAGGGGTTTTTTATTCTTTGGCATGTTTTGAGCAACTTTCCGTTTCATTATATGACAGAGGTGTTCTATCGGACTTAAGCCGCCCGAGCTACATGATCATTCCCGCCAGTAAATTCTAACATCATCGAAAACCTTTTTAATCTGCAAACAAATAAGGATCAATAATCTAATTTTTTACTATTTCTTAAGTTATCAAACACTAGGCATTAATTACTAACTAAACCTTGCCAATTTGGAGTGATAATATGCCGCAGAAGTCGTCCGGAAAAATAACGGCATTAACGGCTTACAGCAATTTATTCATACAATTTTAGCCATATTTTTGCGCGTTCACAGCCCCTTTAATATAGCATAAGGGACCCCGGATATAGTAGGAAAAATCAATTCAAGCCATATGACTTTGTGGGAATTTGACTATTTTCGCTACACAGTTATCCTTGTATTGCTCTATGTCTGAACCACGCACGTACCGAATATTAAATACGAATAAATAATTGAGTTTAATTTGCTGTAGTTTTTAGTCCATGCCATGCGATTTGTTTCCATCCTTTTCGGCAACAACGACTTTTCGGCTGATCGTCTCCCATACAGACTGAATTTTCGTTTCTTTCTGCGAAAGGTTTTATTATTTATATTCACGTTGTAATAGCTCTTTAGCTCAGTCCTTATTGTGACTGCACTTTTTAATCGATAATTTATGGTTCTCTTTCAGGTTATGCCATTTTCTCCCGTGTTTGTCTTCCATAGTCATCTTGATCCTTTTGTCCTTTCAAGCGGGTACAAATTGCCTTTTTGTCTGGATCAGTCCAACAGCAGTCGAATGTATCAGATTTCTTCAGGTATTTAACTATATGACACTCCTTGATACCAAAGGACAAAAATTTCGAGGTTTTGGTGGAGCGATAATTGTTTATAATTTGCAGTTGTTTTTGGCTAAACCAGTGCCAAGTGAATTTTTATTATTTATAATACACTGCAATCGACATAAAAAGAAAAAAAACAAGCCCTAAATATTCACGAAATTAAATTTCCAGGAAAATTCGTTTCTTTTCCCCGTAGTCCTATGGGAAAAAGAAAAGAATTTCCCCAATTTTTCGTTTATGCTTTATCCTACAATGCAGCAATTCATTTTTTAACGAAAAATTCAATATATTTAGATAAAAGTAAAACTTAAACTTACATCAGAAAATCGAGAAACAGACTAATTTACAAGGCATGACAATAATACATAAGTTACAACAAGCTTATATAAGTTTTAAGATAATAACAGAATATGGTATTAAAACTTACGTTTGGGGGTATTACAAAATAATTTAAAATTACAACATAATTTTATTATTTATTAATTAGCAATAAATTTTCAAATTATATCTACATCAATACCTATAAAAATAGAAAATAAACATATGTGTCTATTAAAAGCAAAACTTATTCTTATCCAGAAAAACAATTTTTGAAAAATTTTTTTTTGCATGCAGTTTTTAAACTGCATGCGTATGCAACATTGATCAACATTGCAAACATATGCTTTGTTTATTTTGATATTATGGAACACTGTTGATACACAGCAGGAGCTTTTAAAATACAAAATTTATAAATTTTTTATATTTGGTTAATTGCTTCTCTGAATTCTCCATTTTTGCCAGCGTCAAAAGAAAAATAAAATTTAGCATCAATTCCGTTAGTGAGCTGCTGGGTTTCAGTTATCGTAGGACGCTATGTATTGTAGATTAGATTAGATTAATAAGGAGGTGGTCAGTAAGTTCCCAGATCACTGCGCCCATCTAGGGCCTATTGAGATATACCTCAAAGAATTTATTGTATTTATAGTTCTCCTGAGTTTATTTCCTTTGAGGAAATTTAATATCTTTTTAGGAAAACTACCCGCAATGTGTTGCGGTTGTAGGATAGTGGCATAAAATATGTTCTGCTGTTTCTTCCTCCTCGTTACATATTCGGCACGTATCATTTTGTGCTAGACCCAAGTTCGATAAGTGTTTATTGACCCTACAATGCCCTGTGTAGAACCTTGTGACAATTCGGATTTGATTAAATTAATCAATTGTTTAGTTCTGCGTTGACAGATCTTTGGCATGAATGATTTAGCATGTCTGTTACCGGGGGTTTCCCTCCAGTATTACTGTCCAGCCAATTTTTTAAACTAATTTTAACAGAACTCTATGGTAGGCCGCAGAATGGTCGTGGTTCAGTGAATTCACTGGATGAGCCTTGTGCAAGTTCGTCTGCCATTTCATTGCCTACATGTCCCCTATGCCCTGGCACCCAAATGAGTTGTACTCTGTTGTGAGAAGCTAGAAGAGGTAATTGTATATGCAGTATATGCAAGACGATCCGCTTTGCTGTCGGATCTGTTTTCCTACTCCCTTAGGCAGAGCTCAATGGCATGCACCTCCGTTTGAAAAACTAAGTTAATTGTGCCCATACTAGCATAAATATATTTGTTTGGTCTAACCCCGTACACTCCTGTCCAGTAGCGTATCCAAAGGGGCGATATAGAGGCTGAAGTCCACCCAGAACCCGACAATCTTATTGTAAACAGTAATTTTTGAGAAATCAAAAATATTTAGATTTTTCAAAACAAACAAAAAAAGCCATCACCTGTGAAAAACGAAAAACTTTAGGATTCAAAATATTATTTCAATAATAATAATTTAATATAAATATTAAAATGGAGTCGGATATTTGAAACTGATTAGCCGCCATGCTGGGCGTGCCAATAGGATCCACGTTACAGTGCAACTGGTTATTAAATACATTCACACTACATTAAATCTACAATTTCAACGCCAGCTTATAAATGTCTTACTTTTAGAAAGCTTGATAATGGTCCAGTTTTTGGATTGATTGATATTGGTATAACTTTTCCGTTTTTGATCTGAATTCTGGATTAATTGTAAGTCACAATTTCGTTTGATTTTAGTTTGAATTTTAATCTGAATTTGGTTTGAGTTTTAATCCATGATTGGTCTAAATTTTGATTTGCTTTCCAGCGTTTGATATGATTTCTGGTATAAATTTTGGTTTGCTTTTAATTTGTATTTGGCTTTTTAGCCTCAGTTTTAATCTAACTCTTAGTTTGAGTTGTGGTTAATATTTTCGTCTGAATTGGCTTGATTTTGTTACTATTTCGGTCGGAATTTCGGCCCGAAATCGGTCTTAATTTTGTTTTAAAATTTGGTCTGAATTCGTCTGGAATTTTGGTCTAGTTTTTGTTTAAGTTAAAATTTTTTGATGTAAATCACATATTGCCACTAGATTTTGGTCTGAATTTTGGGTTATTTTCATTCGGTAGTTGGCGTCCTTTTGGCCTAAAATTTTTTCTAACTATCTAAGCTGTGGTCTAATTTTTTTTTTTTATTTTGGAATAAATTTTAAATTGATTGTGGTTTGGATTCGGTCTGAACTTTGGGTTTTTATTCTGAGTTTTGATCTGAATTTGGTCCATTTTTGTTGGAATTTTGGTTCGGTTCGATTCGTGGTCTGAACATTGTTTTTTTAACCGATTGTTGCATGGTACCCGAAAGCGTGTACAGATCTCGTTGAAATTTAAAATGTATTGGTTTTTCGGTCAGATTAAGATATATTTAAATTTTCATAAAGTTCTGGAGATAAACTCACCACCAGGCCGATGTCAATAGTGATATCGATGCTAAGAGTGATCTGAATATATATTTTGAAAGTTCGTTTGAATTACTATCCAAATCAACTGTTAAGTTAATTTAATTTTTTTCGGGTTTTTGTTTCAACCAAAAATGACTCAAAAAATAGAGATGTATCAAATCGTTTCATCAAAATTTTTTCTGAAAGGAAATTAAAATTTCCTTCAAATTGTTTTCTCAAAATAGATCATTTAACAATATAAATCCATCAGAAAAGTCATAATCAAGATTTTGATCTGAATTTGGTCTCATTGATCTAGATTTTTGATTTGAATTTGGTTCTTTTCTTCGTTTGAACTTCGATCTCAAAAAAGTGCTTGAATTTTAGTTTGAAATTTGGTCGAAATTTCTGTCCGATTTTAGTTTGAATTTTGGTCTCAGTTTTGTTCCAGTTATCTTTTAATTTTTGACCTGTATTTGATAAAATGTTTGCACTAGTTTCTGGTCTATGTCTGGGTTTCAGTCGATAGTGAGTCTGATATTTATCTTTGAATTTAGTAAAATCAGCCTCCCCCAAACCCAAATCCTAGAACCGCCACTGCTCCTGCCCCAACTCTTTCATTTGTTTTGGGACTATCTGTACACCATAAATGATAATCCCCTTTGGCCTGACCTGTTCCCAATTATTGGGGAATGTGACATTAAAGTTGTAACGCGGAATGCTTTAGTCTGTAGTAAGAATACTAATGTTCTCATTTCTTGGATTAGATCCAGATGAATAGTTTTATCCGCCGTTCCTTATGATTCAGAGAAGAGCTTACAGGTGAAATGTAGAGTTCCTTTCTTTAAGAATAAGTGTAGCGGTGGTAGGTTTAGCATGTATTCCTGTAATACAGACGCTAGCTAGTCTTTGAAGTTTTTGGAGCTTGGCCTGCGTTGTTTATTGTTTTGCCCTACTCCACCATATTGGTGCAGCATAGGTAATTATTGGTCTGGCTATGGCTGTTTATAGCCAGATTGAGAGCTTAGGATTGAGCCCCCAATTCTTGCCTACTAGACTTTTGGGCCCTATCTAGATGTAAGTTCCATGTTAGTTTTTCATCGACAATCACACCCAGATATTTTACTTCTTTTGAGAAGTTAATGGTTTCACCAAAAAGTGTAGGTTCTTTTAAATGCTATGCATTGTAAATATTTCATAGTTTGGCAATATGGAATTGTAGACTTTTACATTTGCTTTGCAATTGACGTTTTGAAAGTCAGCTAAGCAAACGCTAAGAAAGAAAAAGTTATAATTCATTTGTGCTGCAGTGAAGTTATTAGGTCTGTCCAAGTATAAAAAATTGTTGAAAATTGTTAACATTTCTGTAGTCAAAAGCAATAAACGCTTAAGTCGACTTAAGACAGAATTGAGTTATAAATGCTATCGTGTTCTTCTTATTCCAACGCACTTGTACGTCAAATCTCCGAAATTCTATGTTTTTTAAAACAAAAGCTATACAAAAAGTAACGTATTCGCTTACATAGATTGGCAACCAATCACATTAACTTCAAACCGTGTTAACTCGAAATCAGATGTTCAGACTTAAGCAATTATTGCTTTTGACCACAGATTTGTTAATAGTTTTCACTGAAAGAATGTTCACGTACTCGAAAAACTTTCAACGAGAGCGTAAGAGTGCGGGAGACAAAAAATTATTTTGTGTTTTTAGTTTGGATTACCCAAATTAACGAACACAAGGCAGAAGTGAAACTTCTTGTGAACTAAACGAAACACAAGCAAATAACAAGCAAATAAAATTTTTCAATCGCTAAATTTTTTACTTCATTGGCTTGTGTTCTTTAATTTCATTTGCTTGTGTTTCGTTTAGTTCACAAGAAGTTTCATTTCTGCCTTGTGTTCGTTAATACACAACAAATTTTTTTTTTTGGGATTAATGCTAGAACAAGAATTGCAACTCTGTACCGGTAATGTCGATGACCAGTGTGTTCAACTTTTGTTTTTCAAAATCCGCTAAAATGAAGAAAAAAACGCGTATTTTCATTAAAAAGCGCTAAATTTTTTCCTTATAAATGTGTTAAACACAAATTTTTTAAATACAGTAGAATCGCAATAATTTGTACCCCGTTAATTCGAAAATCTCAATAATTCGTAACAAACTGCTGGTCCGTGGAAAAAATCGCTTTAATTCGCAAAAATTCTACACATTATTTTTTTGAATTTATTTTAATGTTTGCATAAAATATTGAAGAAACTCAACAAAGATTTTGAGGAAAAAATCAGGGGTGAAAGGGTTGAATCGGAATCTCGTTAAATAGAAAACCTCTGTAATTCGTAAAAAATTACTGGTCCCTTGCGATTACGAATTATCGGGATTCTGCAGCATTTCTAAATTTTACAATCGAAGTCTATATTCTCTTCATTACTATCAGCTTCTTCTGGTCATAACACACTCTTTAATCAGAATTCAGAAGCTTTATAAACACTAGTGCTGTTTATTTACGTCATCAGGTATTTTGTAGTTTTCACAAAATGAATTTTCGTGTTTTAATCCATTTTTTATATGAAGTAAAGAATTTTTTAATTGAGTGACTTATGGTTACGAACTTTGGTTTTAAATAAGTTCATTGTTTCGATAAAAAATGTTTTTAGGATTATTCAGGAAATGGATTATTTAGCGATGCATTTAGTGTCTTTTAAATTGAATAAAACACGGTAAAAAACCGCTGACCGCTAAATCACTTTTTTCCACGTTTTAATTTTCAAAAAGCACTAAATTTAGCGGGAAAAGCTCTGAGTTGGCCACACTGTCGATGACAATTGTAGACGAACTCTTTTTGTGTGCGACATCTTCATGTAATTACTTGGACATTTGCGCCATCTGTATGTGAAATGTATAACTGTCATAAACTCAAAGATGGCGACGCTACACATTGTTCTTTCTGCCATAAGAGTGTGTGTGTAATTAATATTGAATTAAAACTATTTATGAATCGTTTATTATATAGTTTGCTCGTGAATTCAGTTACGGAATATTGATATTTAGTCCCTCATGCACATTGCTCGACAAAATTATGTCGCATTGCAAACTTACGCGCGACGTCACATCCGGTTGGTTTTACTCTAGGACAAGAGAAAAGAAGTTTCACTTCAAAAAATGCGAATTAGCGAGGGGACCAAAATGTGTAGAATTTTTGCGAATTAAAGCGATTTTTTCCAGGGACTAGCAGTTTGTTACGAATTATTGAGATTTTCGAATTAACGGGGTACAAATTATTGCGATTCTACTGTATATAAAAAATTTGTGTTTTACACTTTTATAAGGGAAAAATTTAGCGCTTTTTAATGAAAATACGCGTTTTTTCTTCATTTTTGCGGATTTTGAAAAACAAAGTTGGACACACTGGTCATCTACATTACCGGTACAGAGTTGCAATTTTTGTTCTAGCATTAATCCCAAAAAAAAAAATTTGTTGTGTATTAACGAACACAAGGCAGAAGTGAAACTTCTTGTGAACTAAACGAAACACAAGCAAATGAAATTAAAGAACACAAGCCAATGAAGTAAAAAATTTAGCGATTAAAATATTTCATTTGCTTGTGTTTCGTTTGGTTCACAAGAAATTTCACTTCTGCCTTGTGTTCGTTAATACACAACCAATTTTTTTTTCAATCTTGTCTTTACTCTCTACCTGAAAGTTTTTGATGGAAAAGTATGTGAACAGAGCTATTGTTTGTTGTGATGAGAGAGGCTGCTAAACTCGGATCCAGCCTATTAACTGGACATCGAATTTATTCCTAAAAAGTATGCAATATAAACTTCACTTTGAAAAAAGTCAATTTATTAATATTAACCGAATTGCCAATGGGTTCAACATTGCTATAATCGCCTCTAGAAACGTTTTTTTTTTTTTGAGAAAGCTAACATTTTTACTTGGACCTTGTACACAGATCATCTGTATAGCTTATAATATGGTTCACTTGCAAATCTGTAGGAGCTAACCTCAAACCTTCTTCATTTTGTTTTTTTATTTGCCACAAGTATCCAATATTACATAAAACTAAAATGAGTCCCTTGTATGGAAGCTAAGACAAAATTGGAGAATTTCGGCTTACAAGAAATTCAAGATAGAGATCCTAGCTATTCATGAGATTGAATCATTTTCCTAACTCTCTGAATAGCTTGGATCTCTATCTTGATTTTCTCAGTATGATAACCCTCCGAATCAAGCATCATGAATTGCAAAATTGGATATAGTAAGCCACAATTCTTAAATTTTGTCTTCGCTTCCACACCCAGAGAAATACTTACCTCGTTTGAAGAAAAACGGCTATCAAATTGAGGAAAAATGGGAATGATTTGGCGCCATAGAAATGGTTTCTCATTTAGATATACAAAATTTCTTTGAATTGAGGAAATATTTTTTCTTTATTTTAGAGAAAAATTTCTATGAAAGAAGGAAGTTTTCTATAAATTAAAGAAATATGTCTTCAATTTGTAGAAATTGCGTTTTTCAAATGAATAATATTTTATTTCATTATGAGAAATTGTATATAATTTAGGTACAATTTTCCTCAGTTTGAGGAATAATTTTTCATAAATTGAAGTCAATTTACTACCTTTTTAGAAAAAAAATCCTCAATTTATGGAATATTTTCTACAATTTTGTTCTAATTAAAAGGCATAGAAATCATTTTTTTTTACTTGTATTCATTTATTATTTTATTTTTAATAAGTATTAAGGTTTACATTCATACGTATTTCTACATACACTATACATAGGCGCCGTCGCCTTGAAATGATCAAAAGTTCCTTATGGCCATCAAAAAATTTTAAATTGAAGTTTATTGAAATTTATATCTTTTCAATATATTTTTTTTTTTGACAAAATATATCAACAGGCACAAACACTACCACTTCGATTGTCTGCTAAGGCCAAAAGAGTAAAGCTACACCCAGAAAAATACCCATTTCTAGAACAAAGAAAAAGTTTCCTCAATTTAAATCCACGAAAATTTCTCTCTTTTATGTAAATTTTCCTCAAAATGAAGAAAAATGTGCTCCTTTCATGCAACCATGGTGTTCAATTTGAAGTAAGTTTTTTCTTCATTTTTGGAAATTTAATTGCGGTTCTGCACACCAATTGAAATCAAATCCCAAGTTTCAATGAAATTGTTAAAACTAAAATTAAAGAAAAGTAAGATAAAAAAGTAAATAAAACACAAGAAAATATGGGTGTGGTAAATGGGCATCTTCAAATATAATTTTTTTCTAAAACTTAGTCCTTACAACGCGTCTTTGCATAAAATTTTAACTCAAGAGCTTTTATGAATTACTTGGTCCATTGTTAACATAAATGCGCATGGAACAATGGACGTTTCCCTAAACCTGTTTTTTCCAAAATTTAGTCGCACCAGCATATAAAAATTCAAGCACCATTTGGCTGCAAAACAAAAGTATCAAAATACCGTAAAAGAACAAATTACCTTATTTAAAATAAAATAAGGTAATTAAACTTACATACTATTTTTGTATAAAAAATGAAAATGTAAGAAAGAGACGAATATACCAAAAATGTTTTCCATACAAAATTTTTGTATATACAAAAAACTAGCTTTACTCTTTTGGCCTTAGCAGCTAATCTTATACGCTTTGTTTTTCTTTTGAATTTTTAAGTCGGCGTCTCTATTTCAAGCGAAGTGGTTTGTGGCTATTGATAAAAGTTTTGAAAAAAAATTTATATATATTGTGAAAAAATAAAATATATTCAAAAGATATAAATTTCAATAAAGTTCAATTTATAATTTTTTGGTGGCCATAAGAATCTTTTGATAATTTCAAGGCGACGATGCCTGGTAGTGTTTGTAAAAATACGTATGAATGTAAACCTTAATTCTTATTAAAAATAAAATAATTAATGAATACAAGTAAAAAAAACATGATTTCTATGCCTTTTAATTAAAACATCATTGTATAAAATATTCCATAAATTGAGGATTTCTTTTCCAAAAAGTAAATTGACTTTAATCTATGGAAAATTATTCCTCAAACTGAGGAAAATTTTACCTAAATTATATACAAATTCTCATATTTGAAAAATATTTCCTCAACTCAAAGAAATTTTATATATCTAAATGAGGAAACCGTTTCTATGGCGCCAAATCATTCCCATTTTTCCTCAATTTTATAGCCGTTTTTCTTCGAACCAAGTAAGTATTTCTCTGGGTGTACGCGATTGTCTGTTAAGGCCAAAAGAGTAAAGCTGGTTTTTTGTGTATACCAAAATTTTGTATGGAGAACATTTTTGGTATATTCGTCTCTTTCTTACATTTTCTATGCAACTAAATTTGTAACAATGAAGAAATAACTTACTTCAAATTGAACACCACGGTTCCATGAAAGGGGCACATTTTTCCTCATTTTGGGGAAAATTTATTTAAACGAGAGGAATTTTTCAAATTGAGGAAACTTTTTCTTTGTTTTAGAGATGGGTATTTTTCTGGGTGCACCCAGAAAAATACTAACCTCGTTTGAAGAAAAACGGCTATCAAATTGAGGAAAAATGGGAATGATTTGGCGCCATAGAAACGGTTTCCTCCTTTAGATATACAAAATTTCTTTGAATTGAGGAAATATTTTTTCTTTATTTTAGAGAAAAATTTCTTTGAAAGAAGGAAGTTTTCCATAAATTAAAGAAATATGTCTTCAATTTGTAGAAATCGCGTTTTTCAAATGAAAAATATTTTATTTCAACACGAGAAATTGTATATAATTTAGGTAAAATTTTCCTCAGTTTGAGGAATAATTTTCCATAAATTGAAGTAAACTTACTACCTTTTTAGAAAAAAATCCTCAATTTATGGAATATTTTCTACAATGTTGTTTTAATCAAAAGGCATAGAAATCATGTTTTTTTACTTGTATTCATTTGTTATTTTATTGAAGTGAAACTTCTTTGGCGGCGTTTTGAGGGGTAAACTGAACAGGAAATAGAAAGTGGGGACGGAAGCCATTAAAATAAGAAGAAGAACGGGGACGGAAATTATTCAATTCCACAACCTCAATTTGGGGTTATTACATAGCGAAGTGAAAACCAAAAGAATTGTATAAATGAAAAATGTTGTTTCGACAAAAAGATAAAAAATTTACAGTGCGTTATGACTTGTTTAATACAAGTAAGTGCTGTACATCAAAAACTATTTATTATCTTTTATTAAAGTAGTTTTCGATAGCAGCGCCATTTGTTGGCACTATGAAAAAAATTAAATACGCATATATCAATAGCAGTGCCATCTGTTGCTTTTATAGCGCAATACAAAACATAGAAACGCCATCTATTGATAGCACTATGCTAAACATAAATATGAATATATCAATAGCAACGTCATCTGTTGCTTTTATAGCGCAATGCAAAACATAAACAATATAAATATATTTGAATCTACCCAACGGATTGCTTTTTTCTAATGGCATGCAATGTTAAAAACGTAATGGTGTGTCATACGGAGAGGAACCGCCTACAGCTGACTTATCAACAGTCCGGATTGCTTTTTATATTATTTTATATTTTGACTCTTAACATATTCAAGGTATTTCCCAATAAAGAAAAATAATTTTAATAACATTATCTATACGTTTTTTATTATAAATAAAATTTATAATTTAGTACTAAGTAATACTACTTGTATTAATAATCTTCTATTAATTCACTCTTTTCCATCCATTTAAAAAAATGCACCTCTAAAATGTTCAAAATGGCTACTTTTTGAAAACATGGGTAAAAGTATTTAGAAAACTGTTTTTGGAGACATTTTGCGAAGAAAAAACAATGATAAAGTAAGCCAAATCCAAAATAAACCAGTTTTACGTTGGACTTAAACACTTTTGATAAATACCATGTGGACCTAATTAGTTTTGAAAAAAAAAAATCATCTGGACTTAAGCACAAGAAAACATAAAGCATCTGCATGAATGCTGCCATGTGCAAAGCCAAAAATTGTAATTTATTACAATGCAGTGGCTGAACAAGGAAACTGCAATTGACACTTACGAAGGGACTTAGTCACTTTTGAAATAATAGTTTTTTTAATTTAATTAACATTAATTAGGCTCATTTCTTTTGTTTAAACTATTTATTTGTACGGTCAGTGTGTATTGCATTAAAAATCTGGGAAATTTTCGTCTATGGCCTTGGCACTTTGGATATGTACCGACTCATATTAACTATTTAAATGCCATGTGCATACATACAATTATCTCTCCCAGACTGCTGTTATTGCACTTACATATTCCCAGTCACAAACCTACCAAAGAAGTTTCACTTCCATCGAGTGCACTAAGTTGCGCATGTGAGTTTTTTTTTAATAAGTATTAAGGTTTACATTCATACGTATTTTTACATACACTACAGGCGTCGTCGCCTATAAATTGAAGTTTATTGAAATTTATTTCTTTCGAATAAATGTTGTTTTTTTCACAATGTATATAAATTTTTTCACAAATTATATCAACAGCCACAAACACAGCCGCTTCGCTTGAAATAGAGACGCCGACCAAAAAATTCAAAAGAAAAGCAAAGCGTACGAGATTTATCTGGAGGAATTAATTTCCTCAGATTTATAGTTAGTTTTTAAACAAAGGTTCACTTAGTTTTATTAACCAATTTTATAACTTTTTAAAAGTTCGCTTAGTTTAATTAATTGTTTGTACTTTCAATAAAACACCACTTTAAACTTTATTTTCAATAAAACATCACTATGAACTTTATTAAAGAAACAGGATCGGAGCTCAATTCAACAATCAAACTTAAACTAAAACTACTTAATAAAATGTTATGCTATTTATACAAAAATATTCCATGATAAATTATATTACAATATATGGGACGTGATTAAAACATAAACAAAATTAGATAGGATGGTAACGTTCACATTTTATGACGTGACCTTTGTATAAATAAAAATGTGGGATAACTATTAATAGTATCCATAGTTTATAACGTGATCTTTGTCTAAACTAAAGACAAGTGTTTACCAACTATGAGGTAATTATATTACTGTGATGTTATACATTCCTTTAGAATGTATGTGGAGATGTTAGGGACGTAACTCCCTTTTCCTCAAGTTTCAAACTTGGAGGGTTTGAAACATTTACAACTATTTTGTTTTTTGGGCAAATCAGACGGCCGTTTCGGAATCCGCCACAATTCCTCATCAGTGATCTTAGTGGTAGTTCTTAATTTTTCAATATCCTATATAAGCTACTAATATTTGAAATCATAACCCAGAATTATGGATTTGATTCCAAATATCTTCACTGAATAGAGATATTGAAAGAAACTACCACTACCGTTCTATACACTTATGTTGTTGTTTTTTTCCCACTCTATTCAGTGAAGATATTTGGAATATACATTGTTGTTGTGATGACTACATTTGTTCATTAACCTGTTTATATATAACTTCAAATAACGAAATTTACATGAATTTAAGTCATGACTTTGAAAATTAACCTCTAGATTTAATTTTCATAGTCTCCTAAAAAACTATCATTTTGTTTTTTGTTTTAGACAATTTTTTCTTAAAACTAAAAATAATGATACATAAAGCAATGAGAATAGCTGTTATTGTCATCCCTAAACCTGTATTATACAATTTTTTCTGAGCCTTTAATTCTTTGATTTCATTAATATTTTGATATTGGTTTAATTGAATTTCTTCTAGAGTTAAAGTTATATTTGAATTAGATATATTGCCATAATTAGGTATAGTTACATGTTGTTCGATCTTCTTAACATAATTTTCCAATTTCAAATTATTCACTTGAATATTACAGTTATAAAATTTCAACTAAAATTTCCACTTATATTATATTTAAATTCATTACATGAACTATTCAAATTTGCATGTTTACAATTTTTCAATAAGTATAGTCCTGATTCTAATTCAACAACATCATTTGTATACGATTTTCTTTTTGAACAATAAGTTGTTTGTTCTTTGAAAAGATTTTCTATACATTTACCAACTTTTTTCATATTTCTTATGTATAAGTCCTCATCAGATTGATAACAACTATTGTTAAACAAAATTATAGTTTGTGTATTAATATTCAATTCCTCATTTTCATTATTTGAATCTTAATAATAAATGCTAACGTATCTTTCACTTTACTTAATCCTAATTTCATATTTTCAAGTTTGATTAAATCTGTGTCATACTCATTAATTTCCTCATTGGTTAGTATGTTTCTTATCATATGACCCATCTTAATATTCATAACATTTCCCTGAATCTTTTCAAGCTCATCCCTCAAAATCCTAATTCTAATTAATTATTGATTTAAGTAAATATCCTTCAAATAACTTCTATCCTGATCTTTAATATCTTTTATCAATTTTAAAATAGTCTGCCTGTCCTTTACAATTATATTTTTTAAATTTTCAATGTTTTGGTTGGAAATGTTATTAATTACAATTTGCTTATTCATGTTACTTATTACGTTGTGATTATTAGCTTCTACAAATTTTAAACGACTTCCTATTTCTTGTCTATCTTCGTCGTCCATTGTGCCATATAACTATTTCATCGAATGACCCCCAATATTAAGTAAACCTCTTTTTACCCTATGTGGTATTAGTGTAGAAAATATATATTTAATGTCATTCAATTCTTTCTCAAATATTTTCATCCCCTCATTATTGCCAAAAGTAGAAAGTGTTAGTTCTAAGTGTTGTATTAATGTGTATATGTCCTTAAGGTTAACAGTATGTAAAATTATATCGTAATTCTGTATTATTGAAGTGAAACTTCTTTTCTCTTGTCCTAGAGTAAAACCAACCGGATGTGACGTCGTGCGTAAGTTTGCAATGCGACATAATTTTGTCGAGCAATGTGCATGAGGGGCTAAATATCAATATTCCGTAAGTGAATTTACGAGCAAACTATATAATAAACGATTCATAAATAGTTGTAATTCATATATATAACATATTAATTACACACACACAAACACGCCTATAGCAGAAGGAACAATGTGTAGCGTCGCCATCTTAAAGTTTATGACAGTTATACATTTCACATATTGATGGCGCAAATGTCCAAGGAATTACATGAAGATGTCGCACACAAAACGAGTTCGCTACAATTGTCACTACATTACCGGTACAGCGTTGCAATTTTGTTCTTGCATTAATCCCAAAAAAAAAAATTGGTTGTGTATTAACGAACACAAGTCAGAAGTGAAGCTTCTTGTGAACTAAACGAAACACAAGCAAATGAAATTAAAAAACACAAGCCAATGAAGTAAAAAATTTAGCGATTGAAAAATTTCATTTGCTTGTGTTTCGTTTAGTTCACAAGAAGTTTCACTTCTGTCTTGTGTTCGTTAATACACAATTTATCTAATTTAAGTGTTAGATAACCACTCTGTCCGTCCAGTTTTTCCAGTTGAATCTCAGGTCTAACTCTTGTTGGAAGTGTTATTAATAGCAATAAAATCATTTTGATCTGTAACAAATCGGTATTTTCTTTTAATATTTATTGGAT
Organism: Toxonevra muliebris; assembly: GCA_963691655.1. Lineage (NCBI taxonomy): Eukaryota > Metazoa > Arthropoda > Insecta > Diptera > Pallopteridae > Toxonevra > Toxonevra muliebris. The sequence continues at coordinate 65,673,184 of OY829327.1, read as the reverse complement.
GTAAATTTTCGTTATTGGCATATTTGTATTTGGGTTCTTGTCTATGTCTAAGTGCTTTGTAGTTCTTTATTAACACTTTTTCCTCATTTCTTTCGGGTTCGGTTTGTCTGTCCTTAGCTTATCTAGTCTAGCCTTTTTTTCTGCTTCTAATCTATCCCGTGCAGTTTCTTTATTTGTTCTTAAATTTCCTGTTATAAAGTCTATTGGACGTTCTTTTGTAACACAATGTATTGAACGATTATAAAACCTTAAATTGTGGTGAAATTTCCATTATACGAATTTGTTCATTTAGAGTACAATGCAGCTTTTCAATATCTGCATTTCCAGTGTGACTGTTAGGTTTGGTCAAATGAAGTTGTATTTGCTCATTATTTCAAAATTCCTTTATTACTAGTCCATCAAACTCGTTATCGCCAATATACATTTCCGTTTTGTCTAAAGCTGAATGTCTCTGTTTAAGAGCTTCTCGTATTGTAATTAAATTTCTATCATTAAGGCTAAAAATCATAGCATGCTTAGAGAATTTGTCAATAGTCGTTAGAAATCTTTGCCCTTTTTTTGTTCAGGTATCAATATGCACAATTTTATTGCAATCGGGAGGTGTCTCTGTTAATTTAAATTTAACTTTTATAGGGTTTCTGTCGTACTTAGCTATTTGACAAATTGAGCAATTATTAACATGTCTTTGTATAAAATGCTTCAATCTAGGATAATATACTTTATTTTTCAGGAATTCGTAATTTTCATTTATACCCCTATGATTAGATTCATTTTCATGAGTATTTTTTATAAATCTAAATACTTCTTCCTCATCCTTTAATTCTTCATCTAAATAAGTGCACTTTCTGAACTTTAAATCTTCATTATTTCCAAAAAGTTCTATTAACTTTAATTGTACTAGATGATCACCTATCATCTAAATTGGAATATATTCCTACCGCCCCCTTTGTTATCAATCCCCTAAAAATATCGTTCATTTCACCATTTTCAATATTCTGTCTTGAAATATAAATTTTCTTATTTTTGTTTACAACTTCTGATTCTTGGGTTTTTGACTCAACTAAAATTATTTGTGTTTTGTATTTGTTTACTATCGTTCCTATGTTTGGGAAGTGATCAGTTTGATCCTCTTCTTGGCTGTGTATGCTTTGCATGTCAACGCTTCCCCGTACATTTGAAGCTTAATTTTCCTCAATTGCATTTATTTCGTTATTATCTGTGTTAATTCGACTCAAGAAATCAGCAACATGATTATCTTTCCCTTTTATGTAATCAATGTTGAATGTATATTCTCCTAATCTTAACAACCATCTCTGCAATCTTGGACTTATATCTCTACATTCTTTTTTTTGTTTTCAACCATTTAATAGGTTGATGATCTGAATAAACATTAAATTCAACCCCATACAAATATGGCCTAAAGTATTGAATAGACCAGACAATGGCCAAAAGCTCCTTTTCTATTGTGCTGTACATAATTTCATGTTTATTCAAAGTTCTACTAGCATAACAAATAGGATGATTATCCTGGCTCAACACTGCTCCTATTGCGAAATGGCTAGCATCTGTTGTCAAATGAAATTTTCTTTTGAAATCAGGATAACTAAATATAGGTGGAGTGGTAATTAGTTCCTTAAGTTTTTCAAAACCGTTTATATATTCGTGATCAGACAGATTAATTTTAGCTCCCTTCTAATCCTTCATGAATTTACGATAGTACCCGGTGATTCCTAAGAACCTTTTTATATGTTTAGGAGTTGCCGGCAACTTTAAATCTTTAATGACTTTTATTTTCTTTGGATTAGGTTTAATACCTGCTTCCGTTAAAACGTGTCCTAAATACTCTGTTTCCTAGGCGAAAAATGCACATTCGTCTACCTGCATTTTTAAATCATTTTCCCTTAATCTTTGAAAAATTCTTAAATTTTCTTTATGTTCTTTTAGACTTATACTGAAAACGAGAATATCGTCAAGGTATACAAAGCAGATATTATTAATTAAGCCATTAAGGACCCTGTTCATCATGCGTTGAAACGTTGCCGGTGCATTCTTAAGACCAAAGCGCATTTAGATAAATTCGAAATGACCCTGAGGCGTTGAAAATGCTGTTTTTTCTTGATCCCTTTCATCTATTTTGATCTAATGAAAGCCTTAAGCTAGGTCTAATGTGGTGAAATACTGAGATTTCCCCAGTTTATCGAATATATCTTCGATATTTGGTATGGAAAATTTATCGTCTATTGTAATTTGGTTTAGTTTCCTATAGTCAATAACAAGTCTCCATTTTCTCTGACCTGAATTGTCCAATTTCTTTGGAACAATCCATATTGGGCTGTTGTATGGAGAAGAACTTTCCTTTATAATTAATTGTTTAAGCATTTCATTGACTTGTTTTTCTACTTTCCTCTATTGTATTGGAGGAAAACGATAAGTTCTAGAATAGATGGGAGAGCTTGTTGTTGTTACTATTTGTTGTTAACATTTGTCAAATTTTGCCCTTTAATATAAAATAAATCGTGATTTTCCTTAACAATTTCTTTCAAGCTCATAAGTTCTTCTGTATTCAAATTTGTCGTATTTAGTTTGCTTAATAAATTATTAATAGAATCTAGAGGTTCCAAAATATGTATTTCATCATATTCGTATGAGCAATTGAAGCCTTTGAATTTTATCGTTTCGTTATTAATTACGATCTCCTGATTTTTTAAATCTATTTTTGCTCCTATTGGTTAAGAATGTTATTTCCAATTATCGCGTCAAATTTTTTATCACTTAAATCTAATAATTTCCAAGACATTGTTGCGTTCAATTTAAACTCTTTTGGTACTGCAGTAATTTTTTCGAAATTTATAAAGGATTTCTCTGTGATAGTTTTAATTGGTAGTGCGTTATGCTCAGGCTTAAAATCTACGGGAGGATTATCATCTAATCCAAATTTGAAGTTTAGCCTATCTAAAATTATTTTCATATATCTATAGCATTGGCTTACATTTATGAATTTTATGTTGTCCGCTGCGCCCTTCATTGCTTTGCAATCCTCGGGTACACCGAACGATCGTTTCAGCTTCTGTTTGATAATATCCCAGGAACTAACCAGTGGTAGCCCTCTGATGGCTGCCAATGCATTTCCTAGGATCTTTGTAACAATAATTTTAAATATGTATTGTTTTACTCTAACATCCTGAGTCAAAGATAACATGAAGTCCCCTTCACTGAAAAACGAGGTGATGGCGTATTGGCCATCCCCTCGAAAGGTGGGCATTACCCTAACCTCTTTAATCAAGTCTCCTACTGTTAATTACATTTTTTTCTTTGTATATAGTACACTTTATTTATTATAGTTAATATTTATATAGTTTGTATTTTATAGTTTTATATTATTAATTATTTCGTGGAGTTTTGGTTACGTTAAACGACTGCGCCAGATTTATTTCCTCAGATTTATATTTTGTTTTTAAACAAAGGTTCACTTAGTTTTATTAATAAATTTATAACTTTTTAAAAGTTCGCTTAGTTTTATTAATTGTTTGTACTTTCAATAAAACACCACTATGAATTTATTTTCAATAAAACACCACTTTAAACTTTATTTTCAATAAAACATCACTATGAACTTTATTAAAGAAACAGGATCGGAGCTCAATTCAACAATCAAACTTAAACTAAAACTACTTAATAAAATGTTATGCTATTTATACAAAAATATTCCATGATAAATTATATTACAATATATGGGACGTGATTAAAACATAAACAAAATTAGATAGGATGGTAACGTTCACATTTTATGACGTGACCTTTATATAAATAAAGGACAAGTGTTTATAAAATGTGGGATAACTATTTATTAGTATCCATAGTTTATGACGTGATCTTTGTCTAAACTAAAGACAAGTGTTCACAAACTATGAGACGATCATATTATGATTATTCATGTCCACAGTTTATGACGTGATCTTTGTCTAAACAAAAGACAAGTGTTCACAAACTATGAGGCAATTATATTACTGTGATGTTATACATTCCTTTAGAATGTATGTGAAGATGTTAGGGACGTAACTTACGCGATTGTCTGTTAAGGCCAAAAGAGTAAAGCTATTTTTTTATGTGTACCAAAATTTTGTATGGAGAACTTTTTTGGTATATTCGTCTCTTTCTTTCATTTTCTTTGCACAAAGAATATGTAAGTTTAATGATGCCACCTTATTTTATTCTAAATAAGGTAATTTGTCCCTTTATGGTATTTTGATACTTTTATTTCGTAGCCAAATGGTGCTTGAATTTTTATATGCTGATGCGACTAAACAGGTTTATGCAGCTACGCGTTGTAAGGACTAAGTTTTAGAAAAAATGATATATGTAGATGCCCATTTACCACACCCATATTTTATTGTATTTTACTTACTTTTTTATCTTACTTTCCTTTAATTTTAGTTTTAACAATCTCATTAAAATTTAGGATTTTATTGCAATTGATGGGCAGCACCGCAACTAAATTTCTAAAAATTAAAAAATAACTTACTTCAAATTGAACACCATGGTTGCATGAAAGGAACACATTTTTCTTCATTTTGAGGAAAAGTTACATAAACGAAAGAAATTTTCGTGGATTCAAATTGAGGAAACTTTTTCTTTGTTTTAGAGATGGGTATTTTTCTGGGTGTAATGTCTATAATTTTAATTCAAAAAATGTCTTGTATCGTTTAACACGATTTTACTTAACACGGCATTTTCCAGGAACGTAACCCCCGTGTAAAGCGAGGTCTACCTGTACTTTATAAGTATATTCCAACACCATTTTTGATATATAAATTATGTGTTGCATACTTTTGGGCTGAAAGTCAAACATATAATAAAAGTGTGTTGGAAAATAAAATTGTTTGCAAAGAAATTGAAGAGTGTAACATGGAACGTATGACGCTGAATTTTGTAAAGTGTTATCACATCAACAAACAATAACTTCATTGCAGCACAAATGAATTACAGTGGACGCTCGGAGTTTATAAATAGTTTGTTCTTGTTACTTAAGAATTCCGAATTCTTAAGATTTCTGGACGGTTTTTTAAATCAACTTTTTTCAAAAAAGTACCTTTTTATTACAATGATACATAGCTGTTGCATTTATTAATTATTTTTCTAAGCCTCATAGTCGTTTTAAATAATTATAGGCTTAAAATATTTTAGAAATACATACATTGTCCACAATAGCATTTTATTAGGTAAAAGCACTATAAACGAGAAGAACAATCGAACAAAAGCTAATTTCAAACCTACTCAGAAAACTTATCTTAAGACTTTAGGAAGTTACATACAAGTCAAAAATTGTTTAAGTTTTCTGGAGAATTAAGATTTCCGAACTTAAGAATTCCGAGCGTCCACTGCATAACTTTTTTTTTGTTATCGTAAAAACGTAATATCGTTATTTGTACAGGAAAATAGACATGTGGTAAATATTTTAAAAGAATTTTAATGAAAAAAAAATGGTTTTATAAATTTAAAAAAATTTAAAAAAAAAGAAAGAAAAGTATAGTAGAGCGTCCACAGAAAAATGCACTATCTCGTTAATGCGTCGAAATATTGCTTCCACGTGTTATGCGTGAGTACCGCATGCAGCTCGCGTAGTCTTGGGGAATACAAAACTTGATGCCATCAAACCGCGCATATAATAGAATAACGCATTCCACGTTTCTACGATGCTCCGAGGGGTCAATTGAGCTAAAAATCCTACTGTTTCTTATTAGCTTAATCGTTTGATGTTGAATACGATTCAGGAGCTCCAGTTGCGTTCGTGACGCTCCAGTCCATGTTTCACTTGCATTTACATATAAACAGTGCTTGAAAATAAATAAAATATTAGTATAAGAATTAATAAAACGTTATAAAATGAAGTGTAGCAGTTGTAGCAGAAATAAATAAAATTTGCTCATAGCAAAATTGTCTAAAAAGTTTTTGGTAGTTTTTAGGGATGTTTAAACGCTTAGTGGTGCATATATGTACTACTCGAGTCAAAAGGGTTAACGTCAAGAAGTTATTCTTCCGAGCCTGAATATAGCTTCCAATAACAAAACTTGAACGAACATTTGAATTGTTATTTTTCTTAACGCTGATTATAATCAGCGAGATGGCTAAGTTCTTTTTCTTTAAAAGATTACGCACTTCGTTTCGTTAGTATTTTAATTTTTTTTATTATGGATGTACAGTACGAGGTGTATTATCTAGGACCCGCCACATAAATAATTTAGAATACCCTACTCTAGAAAATCGTGAAAACAAAAGCGTAAAAACCATAACTGGCCAAAGCTATGTAGGAATCCAAATAGCGAAGTGAAAAACTTTTCTAAGGCAATTGTTACTCCTTGAGGTTTGTCATTGCCAGCCAAGAGGTGGTGCCGCACAGTGTAGCGTTTCCATACAACCGGTGGGCAAAAATAGAAGGAGAAGTGATAGGCCAATGAAATTTTGAACAGATGATTTTTAGGTAAATATTAAGAAATTATTGCGAATTTCAACTAAATCGGTTAACGGACACGCCCACTTCCCATATAAACTGAATCAAAAAATTAAAATTTATTTTGTACCAATATTTACAAAAAAATGTACTAAATGGGGGAAAAATGTACCATTTTTTTCATATAGAATAAATAACTTTATTAAAAACTTTTTGTCAGTTTATTATATAATGTCTAACGCTAACCGTTAGACCCATCACGTTAACTCCATGGGTTGATCCCAGTTGTCAGTTGTTAGGATATAAATTTGCTTGTTAAAATGGAATTTAAAAATTTATACAATTGTATCACCCTATGTGATCCGTGAACAAAATGAATTTGCTGAATTATAAATGTATTTGCTGAATTATAGATATTTAAAGTATGAAGTTGTCCGAGTTGTGCACGGAGACCATATGTTAAGATTCTTTACTTTATCATCCTAACTTTCATAAGGAACACATCTTGAGCACGTCACGCTTAAGTAATCTTTTCTCTAGAATTCTTCTTAATATCAATTATATATATTGTACATTTAAGTTGAAACTATTCAAACTTACACTTGAAGTTTATCACTAAAATATTGTTGAAATTAACACGAACTCATCAGTTGTAATTATTACATTAAAACAAGCTAATTGCAAGCCTAATACTGTAGAGTGCATTCCTAGAGGACGTATCTATACCCGCTTGTTAAACATCTTCAACTCAAGCAAGAGCTGAAACATATAACATTATATTAATAAGAGTATTGAATTCTAATTTATTCCTTAATTGTTTTTTTTTTTTTTTTTGTATTAGACTAAAGTTAAAAAATTTTCTTTCAGCATTAGCTGAGCTATGAGGAAGCCTCATTAACATGAATATAAATTTAGTCAATTCTTCAAACCACATTTCGTCTATTCCATTTTTAATATAACTTACTTTTTGCCAAAAAATTACTAAGTCTGAACAATTTTCTAATTTGTAAAATATTTTGAAAATATGTTTACAATTCAAAGCGCAGAAAAATGGAAAAAAATTTACCAGTTTTGGTAGAATTGTACCAAAGTGGCAACCGTGGGCGTCAATATAGTCAAAGTATTTTAAAGCTGCAATGATTATCTATATTTTTTATGATTTTTGTGCAATTCATTCAATTATACATAATAATTAGGTATTGTCTGACATTTAAAAAAAAAATTGGTACGCCTAAACATGCATATATACAAGCATATTTATTTATGTAAAGTACATATATTTATATGTTTATGCATAAGTACATACATGGAGTACAACTCAGATACCGTTTAAATTTGGTGTGTTCATATTTTTCAAAAAACAGTTTTTTTCACTCGAGGCTCCGCTAGAAAATTGATTACTACGTCTAAATATGCGAGCATATGCAGCTTAAATTTTTTTATTATTATTGTAGAGATATCTCTTGAAAGAAATAAGTAAAAATTAGAGAGGACTTTTTTAAAGATTTTTTTAAAAGCTCTTTAAATTTTTTTTTTTGTGTTTTAAGATGGTGATTTTTCAAGTAATGGTACTTTAAAGCGAAAAATGAAATGCCTTTAAAGAATAATACAAATAACATTGGGAAAATATTTCATTACACTTAAAACAAAAATAAAAAAGTTACAGGAGTTAGAAGTAAACCTACCAAAGTAGTATTTACTGCAAAAAAAAAAAATGTCATTGCTGCAAATGCTTAACTTTCAATACGTTTTTTAATGGTAATTTCCAAAATCCTTTTTAAGCTTATCTAATTGAGGTATTTATTGAACTGCATTCAAATATTATCAATATTCGAAGTTGGCTTTTTTTAATTGTTTCCACCTTCGTTACACTGTGTGCCGTATACAAAAACTTTTCATTTAATGATACCAAAAACGCCTAAGTCAAACTTGAATACTTATTTATTTTAAACTTACTTTAATTTCCATTTTTTTTACGTACTATTTCCAAGAATTTTTTTCCAAAAAGTTTTCAAATCTTACAATCTCAGCTGAGCGGCATAAAAAAATTAAAATGTATGCAGCGTGGGAAAATTTTGGGCGGTTTTTATGGGTGTCACTCGAGCGAACATGTCAATGTTCATTACTTTATTGCTTAGTAAATGCCCAGGCTTTGCTTAGACTTATCACTCAAACGCTTAGCCGCCTACTGCTTATCGTAACATTATACATTTTGATTTTTATTGGCTCGTATTTCAGATATTTTAGATCAACATAAAACATGTAATGCTGATATTTAGACCGACGATATATTTATTTATTCTTATTCCAGTTTTTGAAAATTGTTTCGTTTTATTAACTGCGGAATTAATGAATTTTTATATGAGTTATCTTCAGTTTTAAATAATTATATCCTCTTATTTCAATTATTGTTTTAATATATTTGTTTTTATTGGAAAAAATGGTTAATTAGTTCATAATATTATTTCATGAGTATAAATTTAACTCTTTGTAGTATTACATATTTTTATTTAAGTTTATAGTTTCCACTTTAAAGTAATTTTCGAGACCATGGAGCATAATTCAATCTGCGTTACTATGCAGCGAAAGACTTTCACTAAATACTTTATTATTTTTTTCTTCAAAATGCAATTTTTTACCAAACTTAGAAAAACGGCTGCTGAACAAAAAAGAAATTTTACCAAATTGTTTAAAAAATTAGAAACAAAAAAAAAATACAAAAATTTCGTGTGTGCCGTAGAGACGCGTTGTTTATGTTGCCTATTCAACTTCTAAAGTTGAGGGAAATTGTCAAAATTTAAACAATATGAATATGGAACATTCATCAATGCACCGATCATTATTTTATTTTTGGATTTTCGGCGCAGCTTTGCTATCTCTTTCTTACTAGATAATTTTCTACCTGTTTCTTTCACATTTTTTACATGCTTGCACTATTGTGTTCATGGTCTAAGCGGCTCACAGAGGGGTATTTTGAAGATCTAAACGGCCAAAAGTCGAGTTTAAAAACTTCACACAGGGTATTGTACAAATATTGTATGAATAACATGTATTACACTCCCCACTCCCTTTACAAGCCAGTCACCTGTAAAGTCTATTAGAACTTGATGTTCCTTGTTAGTAAAAAAAAACTTTTTAAATTTTGTGGCAATATATACTCTTGTTGCATGATTTTTTTATTTATTAGGAATTGTGTTAAAGGCAAGCTATGAATTCTAATTAAGCAGGTCAGTGTGTTTACTTTTTAAAGATTTTCAATTGTATAGCTTTTATTTATACGGAAAATAAAACACAAAAAAAAAAGTTTCCAAGTTTCCCCGCATTGATTTAGGGTTTAACGAAAAGATTACAAATTTTTCTTTAAGAAAGCAAAATTTTTTTTTAAGTTGCGATTTTAAAAAATTAAACAGAAAAAAAAATTTAAAGCAAGCACATTAACGTTATACGTTGGCTTATATCCATGGTATCCGATGGCACCAACCATGCATAAAATATTAAAACATGATGAGATTGTTATTGAGAACGCTCTACTGCCTATAGGACAGCTTTCAGAAGAAGCAGCTGAAGCTAGCAACAAACATTTCCGAAAATATCATTAAAATATATCATAGAAAACAAATTTTTAAAACTTTCAAAAAAGAGAACTTATTTTAACTTAAAAATGTATTTGTATGAATATCAGCCAGTAAGACCCCAATAGGTCATTGTATTGTAGAAGCTGAATATATTTTTCATCGGCGAGCACCAGTTTGATTAGAAATTTTTTAAAAATCCCCAGGAAAGTAAAAGTTCAGGTGGGTCGTATATGCCCAATGGCCGTACAGGTTTATGGATAGTAAAAATCAGCAAACAGACACGATTCGAAATTATCTCCTTGACAAAATAATGTTGGCCGCCAAAACTGGTGAAATACCCCAATGTGCGGCTGTTCACACGGGCGCAAGCTTGAACGCCTGTCTGAGAGAGCTGGAGAAAATAGGTATTTAGAAAAAGACAGGCGAGTTTATATCTCTTTCTTATTACCTATATTTTTCTACCTCTTTCTTTCAGACAGGCGTTCATGCTTGCGCCAATATAAACAGTCACTAAAGCTTACAAAACGAACTTTCGATTCCAATGAACCAATTGCAAAGTATGAACCTATTTCTCATATAACTCCGAACAATTTTTTCCACGTTTTTCGTTCAAAATCCAATATTCTCAGTTATAATAGCAGAATGGTTATAAAAGCAGTAGCCGAAATTTTGTGGTCTGAATAACAATGCATGTAACTATAAAGGTATGCACGCGTAGACGCGACTATGTCGCAGCAACAGAAACTGTAAAAATGCAACACATTATTTTATATGAGCAGCCACACACAGGCGCGTCACTGTCGCAAACCGTTTTTCGCCCATAACCATTTTTTTTTGTTTTGTCGCGCTGAAGACGCAGCTCTCCGCATTTTGACAGTTTTTTTTCTTCTTCATATTTTTCTTTTATTGCTTTTGTGATAGGAGTTTTTCAAAAAAAAAAAATATTGAAAAATGTTTGATAGGGAAAAGTTATTAGAAAATGTGCAGAAACATCGCGCTTTATTTTATAGCAAAAAGTAAATCTTTTTAATTTTTTGCGCAGAAAAAATAAGCAAAAAGTAAATCAGCTGTTGCGACTTCAGGGCAACAAATCGCGCCAGTGTAAGGTAACGTGCGATTTCGAAGTTTGAGAGTTTGGAGCGCCGAAAACGCTGCGACGAAATCGCGTCTGTGCGTTCATATCTTTTGGGTGATCGACTCTGTTTTTTCTGCCTTGTATTGTTCGGTTTTTTTAAATCCCCATTTTTCTAATATCGAATAAACCGGTTTTTATAGCCGAATAAACTTTTTTATATAGGTACGTATTTGTTTAAATGTAAGTAACGTCATCATTTTTCATATTTCTACTGGTAGGTTGATTAGGATGGAGTGGCTGTCGAGAGACTCACTTAGGCCTGAACGGCCCATTGTGATACCACATAGTTGGACCTACAGTTTTACAGTTTTTATCGACTTGGTGGTTTTGCCATCACCAATCAAATAAGGATGTGCAACTGGAAAGAAAAAGAAAAATCGATTTTCGACTTTTGGACTAATCAGAAATTCAAAGTTGATTAATCGACTTTTTAAGTTCATGAAAATTGATTAAACGACTTTTTTCGAAGTTTTGTTGCATGGAATAAAAAATCAAAACAAGAGAATTTTGATATGAATTATTTATGTATGTGTATTTATTTACAATATATGAGCCGTTGGATGCGAGTCAAAATCATATTTTTAGAAATACATTGGTTTTGTAGAAGTGTTGTGCAAAATGGGGTTCTTATAAAATTTATTTACCAGATTTACAGGCAGCTTTATAGAACACATCAACCTATTATTTTTATTGAATGGAATATAACATAAGTAATTTAAAGTAAAGTTTAAACAGGGGAACAATGCCTGGCAAGTCCTGGTAAGGTCAGTGCTTGGCTTTTGTTCCGATGTTCCGGGTATAATTTTACAGATTTGACAAAAAAAAAAAAAAATATATTTTTTTTTTTTAAGATATTCTATTGCCTGACAATCTTTTTCAAATATTTTTCCCGAATGAATATTAAATATTTTTTAAACAATAAAAATTATGAAAAAATGATTCAATTTAATTTTAACAAACAACAGTAAAATGAACAAAAGTGTTTCCGCTACAAAGTAAGTTTATATGACCTTAGAGCAACCAGCCTATTTCCCAATTGCCAAAGTTCCTCCTACTTGTAAAAATGCATCTACCATCTTAATTCCTTTGACATGGGGAAGCCTATGGATGTGTGAAGAATAATAATACACAGTAGGCTGAAGAGGAAGAAAACTATTTTAGAACTATTTTAGAATAAAATGTTGAAAATTACTAGTACATAAAGCTGCACATGCATGTACTACAAATCCACAGTTGGAAAATTTTGTAAGTTTAAAATAAATTGAAGGTCTGTTAACATGCTTAATGAAACGTCATTTTTATGTCAAAGTGACTAAGTCGCAATAATGTATAAAGGGCAGGCAAATCATACGGCCGTTTCCTCATCAGTGATCTTTGTGATGGTTCTTACTAGTATTTCAACATTCTATATAAGTGTTAGATATTTGCAAACGTTTCCCAGAATTACAAGGTTTTTGTTTTCAAGTATTTCCACTGAACAGAAATTATGAATGAAACTAACACAACTGTTCTTTATACTTTTTATTTTTGTTGAAATTCTCATTGCAACTAGATATTTAACAGTTAGTTAATGATTTGTCTAGTTGTAGAAATGAGAGAGAGAGCGTGTAATATTACACTGAAAAATAATTTTTAGTAACATTTAACAGAATTGCTCCCAATTCGTTTTTATGTATTATTATTAGACTATGAAACTAAAATCTAGTTGCTCATATTCCATAATTTGACTTTACTTCATCAATACTTAACAGTTCAAGGTTAGTTAACGTGCTTAATGAAACGTCATTTTTTTATGTCAAAGTGACTAAGTCGCAACAATGTATAAAGGGCAGGCCTTTGAAAAATTACGTTTCTTTAAGCCCGTTAACAAACCTTGAACTGTTAAGTATTGATGAAGTACAGTCAAACTATGGAATATGATCAGCAAGATTTCAGTTTCATAGTCTCTAATAATAATCTTTAAAATAAATGTGAAAATTAAATTGGCAGTTTTAAAAAAATTTTAAACTAAAAGTCGAAAGTAAAAGTCGACTTTCGGTCAAGTTTGGTAATAAAAAGTTGAAATTTTGAGGTAAAAGTCGATTTCGATTAAAGTCGAAATCGATTTGCACATCCCTACAACCAAGGTGTGTACTTGTTGGCACACTATCTTATAATTCTCATATACTTTATATTGATAGTGGGTATAAGAAAGTTATGAAAATTAACCACCAGACGAAGATGGGAATCGAACCCGAACCTCCCAGATGAAAGTCTAGTGCACTACCCACTAGACTATCGAGGTCGTCCTTCTACTGGTATGACAATCAAAATAAATAAATTGAATACATTTTTACTATTTTCATCGACTGGCAACACTTAACTGGAGAATGTGATAATGGAAAAGAAAAAGCCAGATGACTTAAGTACTCCAAAATATTCCGTTGCAAAGTTGAGGGATCTCTTCTTAATAATAACATATACGCTTACAAAATTGACAACATCAAAGGTGCAAAAGGAAGAAATGGATTCCGCTCCAATTACAACAAGAACGTCCTCTTTCAAAATTTGTAACTAAAAGTGAGAAGTTGGGTTAAATACTTGTTCGATATGCCGATGTAGGTGGTTTGTGAGAACGTAGGTAAAGCAAAAGTTTCTTATGGAAGTGCAAACACCAATACATATAAACTTTGTCCAGGTGATTCCACAAAATAGATCGGAGCCGATGAATCCTGCCTAGCTAGTTCATTAGCAGCCACATTACCTGCAATGTCACAGTGACCTTGTATCCAACAAAGCATGACTTTGTTATGGGTAGATAACCTGAAGCATCCTCCATCGAATAAAACGTGTAAAGAATGGTTTCGGCGATTCAACAATTGTGATTTCGACATGAGTGAAAAAGAACCCAGAAGTACACCAAAAATAGTCGTAAATGCTCAATTGCACAATTGTTACTGCAACCGTACTAAACCATCACTGGTCATCGTTATCGATTCCAGTCACTACATTTGAACTAATTTTTTAAGATAATTTGTGAAATCAAATCCAATACAAACAACAAACGTTACCACCCTCCCTCGTAAAAATGTGATGCTATATACTTTAAAAAGATCCTCAAAATATTCTGACTACAGCGATAAGCTGGTATGAGCTAGATCGTGTTTGATAAAAACAAAGAAATCGTCTTTTGTATGGGAACATTTTTCGTTGAGATACTTTATGTTAAATAAAAGGTCATAAATGTATCAAACGAAAGTGTTCAAATCGTGAGCCACTGTAAACAATTTTTTAATAAAATCATAATTCTACCCGTCAGATATATGTGTCGTTCATTATAATAGTGGTGTAACTCCATTTTTTTTTAATTACACTTTTTTGTGTAAAATTCTCAGGTCTTATTATATCTTTCATTATAAAAGTGAATTGAGTCAAATTTGCTTTTCATTCTAAAAATATGGTGCTACTTGTCTACTCAGGGAACTTAAAAAACAAAATAGTTCACAATAATGGTGAAGTAAGTCCAAAGTCAGCATAACAGAAAAGTATATAAGGTTTAGTGGCCTCTTTTAATAAAATATTAATAGTATAGAATGTACTTTGATAAAAAGTACTTGCAAGGAAGTGAAACCCAACTCAATAAATTTTGTCTAGCATCGATTACTATTCACGAGACTTGTCGAATTGTTTTAGTTACTCGCTATACTTAAACTTCATACGAGGCTTTATATTTTATGATGGATACGGAAGATTGCAATGATTCTAGGTTAGTACTTGAAACTTATATTCAATAGGGCCCTCTACTATTGCAAAGAAAAACAATTTACTTAATCTTATACCATTTATTCCACCAATTTATCACAATTACTATAAAAATCTGCCAGTGAATATTTCAACCCGTTTAAGTGCATCTTACGTTGGTGAACATTCATCTAATAATGAAATTATGTATAATTGGTGTTGAAGACCCATTGTTCATGTTATTATTATTTTTCGTACAGTTGGGACGACCCGAAAGTCAGGCACTGCGGCCTAGAAGATATTTTGTAACAAAGCCCCAAATTAAGATAAAATACGATCTGCTATCCTAATGAAGGCTAAAACATCTTTTGTGTGAGAGATTTTGATTTCGTTACCTTTTGAAACCGTTTGCTAAAAATATCCCTTCTTTGCGAAGCTAAGGCTAAAGATTCACGTAGAATGTGTGATGTCATCTTATCATCTTCCTTACATAGGCGACACTCGTTATCGTTTGACAGACCTAATTTACTTATATGATATCTGACCACACAGTGGCCAGGGAGAAAGCTCACTAGCAGTCTGAGATCCGTTTTGTTTAAGATCAAAGATAGGGTGAGAGCGCGATGAGGGGCAAGCTCCACTCATCGTATATATGTATTTAAATAGAATCCTCTCTCCTTTTTGTTTAAAACTTTCCAAATTTCAGCTAACTTTCCTTTTCCCATCTCTACGAGATTCGTAAAAAATAATATTTCACTATACCAAAGAAGTAAAAAATATTTATATGTTAATTTTTTATAGTAAACTTTGGCTCAAACCATCAATTTATAATGACTTTCCTAAAATTTTGTGTATTATCTTGCAATAAAAGTTATAAAACCATTTAAATAATGTTTGCTCTTTTTTCTATAGATCATTTCGCAAAACATTTGATAGTACTAAAAACAGATAAATGGAGTTACACCACTATTATAATGAACGACACATATATACGTTTTATTTAGTTTCTAAGCTTCTGTTTTTATCACTCACCAATCGTGAATACAAAAAAAAAAAATTATTTTGTTTATAGTCCAATCAATAGGGGGTACAAACAATGGTAAATGGAAAATTATCTTTTTTACATTAGTTTTCTACCAAATTCGAAACCACTTCGAGACGGTCACAACCGATGGTGCATTCTCACCATATGCTTTTTGGCACTCAGTAAATATTTCTACAGAATTGAGGCTGCGCTAAAATCCGTAAAGAATGGCAAACCGATTTTTTCTTTATGATGGCGGTGGGATTTCTACCGACTCATTAGTACTATCTTTTTTTTGTCTCCCTGTTAACTATTTGCAGTGAAACTTAAAATGAAATATCGCAATATGTACTATGCCACTACTATCATCTAACATTTTTTGATTTGTCAAAAATGTATTCTGTATTGCCAGCTAAGCGTACTGGTTGGCCTCCTCCTGTATATTTTCATACAGTTTTAATGCGCGGGACAAGTATGTCCCAGCAGTAACGAAAATCACTAAAGTGGTATATATTACTGAAAAAGTTCTCTCATTATTAACACATTGAGTCCGTGAGCGAACCCGTTGAAAAGCAAAAAATCTTCAATCACACGTCTTTATCGTCACAAATTCAAACAGCAAATGGTATTATCGAATTTTTTAATTTTTTGTAAAGTTTCTCGTTAGAACAACTGTGATAGCGATTACCTATTCTGGTAATTTTTTTTTATAAACATATACTTCTTTCTTGAGCGTATACGCATCATTAGGACTCAATGAGTTAAGAATAATTTTTTTGCAAATTACCTTATGTAACATTATGCAATTATCTTTAACCCTCTATTTTTTGTTTTCGATAAAACAATCGTCATAAACTAATTTTAGGTCGAGAAACATAAATCTGAAATCATATCGTAAAAAAGTGAATAGACGGTGTGTGGTTTATGGCTGCTGGGAGTTTGTGTGTGTTTGGGAAATAATTTACGAGCTCGCCTTCACTTTTGAAAATAATTTAACTTAGTGCCGATAATTTTTTCACGTCGATCGCAATACTTAATATATAATACTTTTTCTTTCTATTAAAATTCACTTCTCGCAAAAATAATTGACGTATGAATGAGCCATTAAACCAGCATTATTGCCTTGAGCAAACTATTACGAAAGGCACAAAAGTTGATGGATGGCGAAAAATGGCGAAGATTTAGGCGCCTTGCCTGTTAGAGGGTTAACTAAATACATTTTTTGCGTTGGGCTTTCTGAAAAGGAGATATTAATTTAATTGTATATATTGCCAAAACATTCCGCTATTGTAATATGAAAAGTTGTAAGAACTTAGCGAAAACTTATTTTAAACAAAAGTTGTAGATTTTAACATTTTTCAAGATGTTGTCGATGGCACACCACTTTTTATAATTAAGCGCCTGTTTCTTTGCTCTATTGATTGGACTAATAGAAAAAGTTTTAATATCACAACATAACGCAGAACGAGATTATACTCCAGGTCAGTTAATTTTATTTTATTGTTAGTTTATAGAATTTTTTATAGACATACGTAAAGGTTATATATATGTATATATTTTTTTTTTATTATTATTTTTATTTTTTAGTGTTATTTTGTTAATGTAAATTTTCAAACATTTTTATTATAGATTTATTTGTTCATTTGTATTTCCTTATAATTCCATATGCAGTAGGTTTGTATGGTGTTTCACGTAGACGCTTTAGTTCAGTATCGTGAACAGTGGCCTGTATGCGTTTATATGTAGAAGTTGATGGCATTGTTCTTGCTATAAATTTAGTAATTATTAAATATACATTTAAAACACAAGTAATAGTCCAATCAAGTTAGGAAAAAAAATCGAAAAATGGGGATAAGGCCAAAACTTTCAGATGTTAATTTTCATGCCCCTAACAATATATTCATACTTTGATCGGCGGAGTGAGCGAGAGCAAAGATTTTCCACAACACAGACATTATAGAAAATGAAGCTTAAAAAAAAACGAAAAAGATGTTATGCAATTTTATTATTTATATCTAAATTCTATTAAAACTACAATCTTTTCCTAGTTCGAATATTTTCGAAAAAGATTTACTTCCAAAATTTATAATATTGTGCTATTGAGAGAATTCTCAAACTTGGTATGACCTCTACGTTAACCTAAGTAGAATGATGCAACATCAAGTAATTTTAATTATGACATCTGCCTGTTGCATGTTTTGGAGCAATAATAATTTCAATAACTTGTTAAGTTTTATTGCTTCTTAGAAAGACTTTTCGGACAAATTTATTTTTGTAGTAGCTATCTAGCAAATTTGCAAATTTTTTTGCTTTTTTTAATTAGCAGACCTGAAGAAAGAATGAACTCACAATTTGTGGTCAGTTTGCACTTTCTGCGGTCACACGATTGTTGTTCATAGTTATTTTTAACTGTACAAAGTGTTGTTTTATGACGAAAAACTATCGCGCATATCAGTTTTTTTTATAAAAATCTAAAAAAAAAAAAAGTTTCTAAGTCTCCTCATATACTGTCGTATAATCATAATTTCGTATAATTTTGTATGAAAAATGAGAATTTATGACAAATGAGAGGATACGTCACCAAATAAGACACGTTGTGAATTGCCCAAATATATCTTTATTTTTTGGCTTAAACCCGCAAGACCGTATCAGCCTTTCGTTTTTCTCACCTAACTGCTTAACTTAAAAACTAATCAAAAAATTTACTTCACATTCATTTTTCTTTCATCAACATTAACTTGAAACAAAAATTCTAGTGTTTGTTTTATTATTTCAACCTTGCGGGTTAGAGGGTTAAAGCGACGAAAAAATTAGCCCCTCGCCCTAAGAAAATCTCTGGAAACGCTAGGTACCGGCGTTGTTGTTGGGTGTAAAAAATTAATGATAAAAATACCAGATTTCTTCTCCTATACAAGAATTAACATCAAAATTTTTACAAGAACACTAAAAATATTGCATGCTAAGTTCGAAAAAGTATTCAAGGTTTATAAGAAATATTATAATTTAACTAAAATAGGGTAATTTTGAGAATATATAATATTCTTAATGACAAATTGGAATAGCCCAAAATCTAGAACAGATATATCCTTAACTTTAAGACTGCATCAAAATTTTATCGAATTCTTCAAATTAAAGAATTTTAACCGCTCGCTTAGTATAAGAGACCCCCCAATGTTCGAAGCCGAAAAATCAGTATGTTGCTGGGCACGCCAAAATTAACATTCCATAAATTTCCATCTTACCTTTACCTTTTTCGTTTTTTCTTGACTGAGCTATAACCATAATTGTATTATTTTAATATCAGTAAATTCAAATAAATTAACAAAATAGTTACACTTATACTTAAGACATGTTGTACTAAATGCTAATATCAGAGGTGTTAAAGAATGCATTATTTTCGATTTGCACTCTCTTTTTTTAAGCAGTACTTAAAATTAATAATATAAAAAATAAATATGTGAAAAAAGTGGCGGGTAAAACCGAAAACGTCAAAGTCCGTCACATTCTTGCATTCTTTAACACTTCTGACTACTACATACCTTTTTCATATTCATAAGTAGCTGGGAATGGTCGTTTCCTAATATGGCTTTCATATCCGTACGTTTCCTCTTCATGTTCTTCATGTTCATCATGTTCAGATCTACGGAATAACATTCATTTATGAGTTTAATGCCTTGAATACAAGTACGACATACGGCGGGAAATCCTGACTGGTGCCCGTTGATAAAACTAGAACGCCCTTAATCGTACGGAATTGCACAGAGTTGGGGCGAGGTCGGATTTCCCGCCGAAGGGTCGAAATTTGTACAATGCACCCTATATCTCAAAATAAATTATGATAAAAAATTGTAACAAGCACGCCTGTATTTCATGTACTTATTTGATACTATTCAGCTAGTTCAATGCAAAATAATCAGTTTTTCATATTAAAAAAAAGGATATCTGGCCCAGTTTACGATTACGGGCTCATAAACGTCCTATGCCGAGCTTTTCGCATCCATTCATCTTGTGTGAGTTATATTTGTACATGAATAGAAGAGACCTTCAGTTTTATGCCAAATTCGAACGGCGAAGTGAAAAGCTTTTCTTAGGCAATTTTTACTCTTGGAGGTTTGCCTTTGCCTGGCCAAAGGAGGTGCGTTGCCGCGACATGACATGCCGTGCCTTATTCTATTTTTGAGAGTGCAGAGATTTGAACCCGGGCACCTCTGTATAGCGGTCCGACACACTAACAACTAGACTACGGCGCCCAAAATAATATTCAAAGGATTTTTTGTTGCTCAGGTCCAAAATGTGTAAGCATAAGCTTGTGTAACCTGTAAAGCAGTGGCGCGTTCCTCCACTTAAGAACCACTACTCTAAAAGAAGCAATCTCCTTGTTAGTGATGGCTTGGGATCAACTGAAGGCTGGCGTAATAATGCGGACACACGAAAGTACTTTTCAGGCAATTTAACATTTCGTTGAAATGCGTCTGAAATGAAGAATGTAACAAGCAACCCTCAAACACAGGGTAGTAAAAAACAGGAAAAATCTAGGATCTATTACATTTTTTAGATATTTTGGATGTTGTTTTCACAAGAGCTGATCTTGTAATATCTATTAAATGAAAAAATAAAATAATGGAGTCGGGGAGTAACTCATTGCCATTCCTCGAATTATCCATAATTGTTGTATAAATTCTTGGTGTCCAAATCCAATTGAAAGGCAATATTTTTATTTATTTTTATTTACACAAAACACACAAAAAAATTCTTCTAAATTTGAAACGCAGAATTTCAACGAAATGCACTCTCGTGTGTCCGCACTATAATACAGAAATGTTGGCGACTCATTTTAGAACGAGTGAGCTCAATGAGACCCGAAAAAGCATAGTGTGAGTTCATCTATCAAAATAAAAAAAAAATCTGTTTACTTTACATTTACTGCACATCTTTATTCCAGATGTGAGTCTTTATTAGTTTTCGACGTTTTACTCATGGCAGAAGAATTAAGAAGGTAGATGCATTTTGACAAGTAAGAGGAACTTTGACAATTGGGAAAACATGTTTGATACTATTGTTCTTTTTGCAACAGCGTTGTATTTTTATGGTTCATTATTAAGTGAGACTTTAAAAGAAAATAATTTATGTAATATTAAAAATTTATATTCATAAAAATTAAATTTAAAATATAAATTCCAAGAACCTTTAACAGTGTTGCCTGTACATAAAGAGAATTACTGGCGAGCAGGACCGTCGGACCGACGGGCAACGTTTACAACTTTTTTATGTGTATTCATGACACTCAGTCTATAGATGAATACAGGAGTTACACGTTGCATAGCTTCAGTACTGTGTGCGTTGTTTCGTTTTGATTTTATCGCCAGTTGAAGGTCAGATTTCGAGAAATTACCAAAAAAAATTTATTTTAATTATAAAAAAAAATATTTATAGTTGTTTGTTGGAGTTGAAAAGGTACTAGGAAGTAGGAAATAATTATTTCCGATTTTATACATTGAAATCAATCAGTCCTCATATTTTTTATTACTGAAAAAGTTGGACTACTAGAGGGTTAACTCTTTTAACACGGTCAAGTTATTTAATAATATTTGTTTATAAAGAAAACAAATTTATGTAACATTATTTATACTTCATTTATAATAAAAAAATACAAATGAAAGTTATTATTTACTACTAGTAAAAAAAAATTCAAAATGGCTACTTTTTGAAAAAATGCATCTATCTTCTAAATACCTCTACCATGGTTTTACTTATATGAATAAATTCAATTTTGTAGGCAACCTATAATGCAGCTGATATCGAAGTTTCTCATGAAAATTACAGTGAAAGGTAATAACTAGGGCAAGTAATTCATACAAATGCATATTTTTACTTGACAACTCAAAAGGTAAATGGTCAAGCTATCTTTACGAATCATAAAATTTCCTTTAAAATGGCATTCAAACGTTGGTGCATATTTTTGCATATTTTACAAAAAATGCATGTATTTTTTTTATTTGATTTACATATTTTAAATTCTTTAATAATTTTAATAACTTTTTAGCGTATGCCCATTTAAAAGTTTCAAAATTTCTTCCTTATATTTAATCCGACATCTTATGGCAGAAATCTCACTTATAATTTGCTCCCAAATATTCCCCTGAACAGCCCTGTTAAACTGTTAGTAGATACCTGAATTTACACAACATTATTGGAACTGCAAAAGGAGTATTTAAGAATACAGCACTCAGACAAGTTTTACGTCCATTGTGCTACAACATTCTTACTTTCTTCTCGGTTTGCTCGAAAACATACAAAACGCTATTTTATATCTTGCATCTTGCAGCAAACACACATTTCAAATGTTGGAAAGTGAATTGGGTTTGCTAATTTTACTGTAAAACCGCCTAAATTAATATCTGAAAATGCTTTCAGGATACGATGTCGAAAGTCAAAGCAACTTAATAAATATGTGCTCGAGCATCCGTATGTGCTCCAAACCGCTGGAGCGATGGTGCCATGCTTTTCAGCAAAGTTTGCAATAAGGCAGTGAGCTGCGACAAGAAATTTCAAGTGGACCAGCATTTAAAAACCCAGAAACATAAAGAATAGCATGACCGGCGCTCAGAAAAAACAACACCGCCTTTGATTACTGCTTCTGAGCGGCAAGACTTAATAAATTTTATTTGGATTTATGCGAAGCTTTTATATTATGATATTCCATTGAAAAGTTTTGTATTTGAAAACTTAAAAAAAATTGTATTGTTTACGCCAATAAGGGAATAAATAAAGATTGATCTTATGGGAATTTATGCATGTACTGCGAAAATTTGAGTTCAACTTTTTATGTTCATTTTATATTTTTGTTGCTTTTTATTAATTTTCTTTTTTATATTTTGAAATTTATATGTTTAATTGCATATTTCAGGTGTTTTCAAATAATATTTTTGAACTTTTATATGCGCATATTTTTGATTTTTTAGTGCATAAAATTCCTTGCCCTAGTAATAACATACAAAATTCTCGTTTTAGCAACTTCAACAATGTTTTATGCCACCTCTAGAAAAAAAACAGCATATTGGAATGCCAAAACTTTACCTCCCTGTGGCTTCTAGAAAAAAAATATCCAATACGGAACCGTGTGATTCGGACTTTCACCCGAAATCTCGTAAGCCGGGAGATATCGATTTTTTTCTCTTGAAAAGGTGTTGCTGTCAACTTAATCTACAAGAATATAGTGTAAGATCAGGGAGCTATAGGGGGCACCATGAAATGACTTATACCGCAATAATCTATATGGAAAACCCGTTCGAAATATATCAAACCGAAATAATAGATACCATATAATTCATATATATATTATTTCTATTTCAAAACACAATAATTCATATAAATGTTATTGTGGTCTGAAACCGAAATTCCCGAATGAATTTCCTGGGAAATCTTGTTTCTTTTCCCCCTCTTTTTCTATAGGAATATGGGGAAAACAAATTTGCCCGGGGTTTCAATATGAGAATATTTATGGGACATTCTCTGTCAATGGGGGACCCCCCTCCCCCCCCCCCCCCCCCCCCATTCCAAAATTAGTTAAGGTATTTTAGGGCATGTTTGGGCTCAAATGAAAGCTTATTATCTCTAGTTTCGAATGCAACAAGGACTTTTTTGATTTTGCATAATGGCGGACCAATTTGGCGGCTGCAAGTCTACCACCTCACCTTAAAATAATAGTTTTATCAAGCGTACGTTTACCCAAGTCGTCTTTAAAAAAACAGATAAACCCTTTTTCGAATATTTTTTTTCGCTGAATATGAATCTAATATTAATTTCCATGGAAAATTTTGTCCCTAACCTTAAAAAAAGTCCAAAACTCTTTCTCTTTCTTTTCTGAAAACCTCAAAAACCCTTTCAAAAGAGACATTTAAGGGTTAAAATATTCCACAAAATTATTTGCCAGAAAATTTCACTAGGGGTCACAGAAAACATAAAGTTCATATATATAACGGTTAACGGCTGAAAAAAGGAAATAGTTTTTTACTTCTATCAAAATTGTAATTTACGCAGAACTAGCACGCGCTTGGTATGTGATCTGCCGGTTCAATCCAAGTCATGGACGTAGAAAATGCTAGTGTCCTGTCATCGCCTTTATATCAGGTCAATAACCCACTTTCTCAAGTTGTTGGTATGAAAATTTTAAACAAAATTTTTTTCTAAAATTTCCTACTTTTAAAACCCCTACTTTTACACCCCCTACTTTGGGAGTTGGAACTCTACTTAAAACCATTTTTCCGTAGATAAAAATAAATACGCGTATATTCGGTTATGCATTACTGCAGCATTTGCAAAAGCAAAAACGTTCAAAATGTACTGGCTGCTGGTCAAGCATTAGCGGCAAGAAGGAGCATCGCTGCAACAGTCCCTTGCTTTTAGATGCGTGATCAGCAGGCAAATATTGACGTTTTAAACGCCTTTGTTTCTGCAAATGTTGCAATACTGTATGACGGAATATACATTACGTGTCTATTAGATTTTCGTCCCTACAGCATTTATGAAAATCAGAAAAATCGGCGTCGGACGCCTGGGGACGTCTTAATTAATCATAATGCTGAATTTACATTACAGTATATTTTATTTATGTGGGTAGGCTGCTATTTCCTTTTAGTAACCGTTAACCGTTATATATATGCCTTTTTTGTCTTTGGTGACCCCTAGTGAAAGTTTCTGGCAAATATTTTTGTGGATTATTTTAATCCTTAAATGTCTCTTTTGAAAGGACTTTTCAGGTTTACATAAAAAAAAGGGTCAAATTGTCCCATAAAAAGAGGAAGTAAATGGTTGAAATGTTCTATAGAAATAACACTTGTAAGATTCTACCATACAACTTTGCAAATAAGATTTTCCTCAGACATCAATTTATAACACTTTTTGCACCTAGTATTCAGCTCCCTTCGACCAAAATTAGAAAACTTTGACCCACTGTAAAAAAAAAACTGGGACGTGCTGGACTATAAGTTTGTTTTACAAAAATGGTCTAAACAATATTCCCTTTCAGGATTATAGGGTGGCTATTCTGTTGCAGCTAAAAAGTCTTAATTTGTTGGACTGTGTAATTATAGCTTGACTTTTATTTCTTCGATCTGGTACAAAAATTATTATTTGATTTTTATGTTTTTGCTCAACCGAAAAAAACAATTTATGATTTTTAATTTATTATTTTTAGAGTTTTATTTTTTGACTCGAAACGAAAAATTAAAAACGTCATACAGCTTTGTTATTGTGAGCTCGAAGAGAAATAAATTAAGTGGGTCACTGATTTACTAATGATACCGCGTATAGTGCTGAACTACATGTAAAACCAATGCAATTTTGTGAAGTGTCTTTTATCCGTTCATACCAAAAACAATTCATTGACAAGTTTTTTGTTGCTATTTACATTCTTTCGTAACAACAGTGTAACGGGAAAAAATTTATTACCGTACTCACTAGATGCATTATTTTGCTAAAGTATTTCAGATCTTCCCTCCGACACCAGAATATGAAAAAACTTAAATTTGCGAAAACTCCGCTACTCCGAAAAGCGAGATTTAAAAGGATGTTTTACAATAGGGTTGAGATCTTATATGGAAAAAAAAAATTTTACTTGCACATAAAAGAATTTCAGATATCTATACCTATGTAAAATAAGCCGCTAAAGCGAATTCGTAATGTTTTTAGATATAACTAAACCGAAAGCCACCACTAGCGCCTAAAGTGACAATTTGACATTTTTTTTTACGAATTTTCAAATTCATCCGTTAGGTTCTTCCAGAAAGTGGTAATTTTTTACCACTCGTTTTCAATGGTATATGTCTGTCTGTTCGGGTGGAATTTCGCAATCGATTTCAAACTAACTTCCCGATGAGCTAGAGACTTGAAGCTTTAAACATAGCTCAGAACTGAATGACAATGTAATATGAAATATCTAAAATATATATAAATATAATAATAGGGTAATTCCAGCAAGTTTAGACTAAAATTGTTTTTGACACAGTTTCGATTTCGATGATTTTTTGTAAGCCGGCAGAGAAAATTTTAGGATTTAAGAATATGAACTTATTTTTTTATTATCTCTTATGGTTTACGTGCAGTGGTCACTCAAAATTTTTGAACATGCGCCAAAGCGTCATTTTCAAGAACTCATAACTTCCGCTGTATGAATGGCAATTTAACAATTTGTAGCTCATTGAAATTGTGAACCCATGTTGAGTACAATCAAATTCACCTTTGACAAAAGTCGTCAAAAAAAAAATGCATAAAAAAACAAAGCAGGCGTTGAAAAAATTGTCTTACCGTGGAAATTTGTAATCTTTTTTAAGTCTGACAATTAGAATATTTTATGTACAGGTTTCCCCCGTGGAACACGACACTCATAAAAGAAGATTTGTTAATAGCGGAAATCCCCTTATAGCTCGATACCACTATTGCACAATTTTGCTCCAACAAGTTTTGCAAATAGCTGAATCCCTCGTATAACACGATTAGAGAAAATAATTTAGAAATGCAAATCTCTTTTTGGATATACAACTCGTTAAAAAACTATTTAACTACAACTTTTATTTTTATTTGTTATATTTATCAAATTCCAGCTTACTCTGTATTCTAGTTTCATTATCATTTTTGTTTGTTAAATTTTTTCTTTATTTTTTCTTTAAATGTTCCAATAAATTGTCTGTTATGTACTTATTATTAAAATTTGTTTAAATAAAATCAATATACTTTCTTTTTTTTAATTTTTTACTTTTTACAATCAAAAATAAAAATTTTGATTTGTTTATAAAAGAGAGCAAATGTATCAAATCGTACAAAAATTTAAAATATACATGAGGCAAATTAATGCCCCTGAATGTGACAGCTCGAACGAGCATTTATCTAAAAACGTTGTTTTTTTTTAATCTTTATACTACTTGCTTGTCCCATATAATACGGTTTCGTATATACCACGCACTTTTCCAAATTCTTGGAACTTTTATACTGATTCCTTGTTCCGTATGACACGGATTCGCATAACACGATGTTTTTTTGGAACGCTGTTATATGGGAGATACCTGTATTACATAATCATAAAAAATTGACAATATCGACGCAATTATAAACATTAGTAGTTACTTCTTAATCGCTAAGTTTCAGACAATTTTCGCAACGCCTGCTTTGTTTTCTGTGCAATTTTTTGGCGACTTTTGTCAAAGGTGAATTTGATTGTACTCGACATGGGTTCACTAAAAGCTAATTTACTAGTCCTACGTACTTTAATTTTCAAAAAATTGTAATATTTTTTTAAATATGTGGTCACAATTATTTCTTCAATTAGAGCTTATATTCACCATATAAACTTATTGTTGTACAGTCCGCGAATAAAATATATCTCTTTTTATTTATTTATTCAACTAACGCTGAAAGTTAACCCAGATATGCCGACGGACTAGTGCAACAATCTTCGTAATTTTTCTAAATCCCTTTATTTTGATAGACTATATTGCAAAACTAAAGAAAGAATTCAAAAAAAATGGATTTTGAGTCCGTAATACATTGTGATGCCGTAATGATTTTTCGAAAACTTTCTTCTAAATGCCTTATTTAATGTTGAAAAACTGAAAAACAAACATTATTTTTTTTCACAATTTTTACATACCAAAAGCCGTACGTACTACATATAGTATACGTGACATCTTCACTTTTTTGGTAATTTAAAAAAAAAAAAACTCTAGCAATTACCCTTGATAAAACTTATCAACACACGCTTTGTTCTGCTGAACAACTCGGTAAGAAAATTTAAAGCACAGTTAACGCAGCAAAACACAGGTGTACATGTAGTACGGCCGGCATATATGGGATTAACAAATTAAATAAAAAACTAGTGGGTAAGGCCCCGGTAACCGAGGTTTTTTTTTTTGCGGAAGAAATCTCTTTATGAAAAAAACACAAAAAACAACCAAGTAGGTGTTTGTAAGTTTGCCGTAAAGGCAGAATAACATTCTTTTATCAAAAAACCAAATATCAAAAGAGAACCAAACTACTCGTTGGTGTTTGTTTTATTTGCGTATGCAGATAATTCATAGATTCAAACTACTCGTTGGTGTTTGTTTTGTTAATTGTGTATGCAGATAATAATTTTAAAAAAATTCGAAATTCCTTGGCTAAAAATTAAAGTTTTTAGAAGCATTTATGTGAAGTATGTGCTCTCAACAGTGCACTTTTTTGACTTTGCCATTAGGATATTCAGATTCCACGGAAAGTTTTACTACAGAAAATGTTATGGCCTCTCATTGTGGAAAGTCTTGTTGAGTAGTGGCTCCTTTAAAATAACACTCACCGAGAGTAATTTTAAGCCTACGTAAAGGGTATTATATGGAATTATACTGGTGCGGGGAATCGGGTCGGAAGTCAGGGAATTTCTAGGGGGCTATCGGGGAGAAAGTTAAAATGAGTTGGCATCTCTGCACTTATTATTTACACACGCTTAAGCAATAATTTTTACAACGACGAATGCAATGCTTTGTTAAATGATATGACTTAACTTTTGGCTAACCTACTCGTCAAGGTCTTCAAATTGATATATGATAGTGTAGCACTTCTTCATCTTCTGGAATAAGGATGTAGTTATACTAATAAATGTATATATAACCATTTAAATTAATATTTTGGAAATATAAAGCTAAAGGATATTAAAAAAATCAGCATTAGATTAGTTTTCAATGTGAAAAAGATAGCACCGTCACCAGACCCAAATATTATTGAAATTGTTGGGGCGACTCAGTTCGAGCAGTTTATAGTAAAAACCATCAATATACTAAAGCTCAAAAACTTAAAACAATTATTTTGGAGGAATGGGAACGTTTATTTCAAAGCGTTGTGAAAATACTTTTTTATTCTATTTAAAAATGATTGATCGATGTCGTAAAACGTGAAGGAGGACCAACCAATATTCATCACCAAAAAAATATTAACTTTTAAAGTCCATTTCTACTTTTTGTAGAGCTAAGTAAAAAAGTGCTACTTTTTGTTCGTGGACTGTATGTACTCATAACTAATCGTAAATTATTACTAGATCCAAAATTATCAAAAATTTTTTTTGGAAATATACTTACTGCTCTAAAGAATTATGAGAAGCACGCTTAATAAGATTCAAAAATTTTGGAGCGCCAGGGCTGGCAGAGATTTTTCGATCATAAACGGATCTAATGTTATAAAAAAACAAATATTCCAATTAATCGATAATACCAATTATAAAAATAAATATGTAGGCAAACTCACTTATTGTATGGTTTAGCTAATTTTGGGTCAATTTCCATTAATTCACGCAGCTGCTCATGTGAAACTTCATCATTTTTATCTGGAACTATATACTTTCGTATTTCTGCCAAAGCATATGATATACGTGCATAACTTTCTGCAGGTGTAGCTACAGTGCTAATTTCCACAAAAAGATCTTTATGTAAGTGAGCATATCGTGGATCAGAAGAGTTTCGCATTTCTTCCTCTTTAACTCGATCACGTATAGAATTGCGGCCTTTAATAACAATTTTGCATTGAGTTTCTTCTTGGAGTCGTCGCAATGAATTGCCTTTGGGACCAAGAATTTTACCACTAAAATTAAACTAAATTGATAATACAATATTGTATTGAGCTCATTATTTATATTTTATTTTCAAATACCTTTGGATACTGTTTAATTGGCACAAAAACTTTCTGTGAAATTTTAATTGGTTTCTGTTTGTAAACATCGGCATAAAACTCCTTTCCGGGAATACGTCCGGTAGTGTAAACTCGATCAAAAGCTGTAAGTGCAATAATTATCGAAATTTTAGATTAGTTCTTAGATTCTGTAATATGGGAATTAATATAAATAGTCGTTGTCACAAAAGTTTTTATCTTCTATGTACAGAAGTGACAACTTAAATAGCACACTTTTTCTAGTAATAGTTTTTCTAACCTCAATGTTTTTTTGAAAAAAGATGATAGTGTTTGGGATAGTGTAATAAATTTTTGTTCATTAAAAATATGTAGATAATTCATCTTTTTAAATTTACTCCACTGTTAAACCGAAAATGGTTTCAGTCTTTCGTTCTGTGTATTACTTAAGGGAAGAACTTTTAAATTTATTTTTATTTTTTTTTTTTTACAAAAAATGAAAGCCAGTTCACCGCGTAATTTGCAAAGAAAAAAAATGTTTCCTCCATATTTGATTTCTCATTTTTGATTTAAAAAAAAACTAATGATAAATTCACATTCGACGACCACGAAAACCTTTATATAGACATTTTGGTCCAAAATTTGTCAATTTGACTTCATATTCGTAATCACCGACCCCAAAACCTTATAAAAAGACATACTTGTCGTGATAAAAGAGGTAGCCGTTTACTTAGGTAGGCACGCCGCACAGTGTAGTGTCTCCATACAACCGGTGGACAAAAATAGAAGGAGTAGTGGTATCCCAATGATATTTTGCACAGATATTTTCAGGTAAATTTTAAAAAATATTGTGAATTTCAACCAAATCGGTTAACAGACACGACTATTTCTCATATAAACTGAATCAAAAAATTACAATATCTCAAAAACTGTTGAAGTAATAAACTTGAGTTTTTGTACAGTGGGTATTAATTATGTAAGCACTGCCTAAAAATGGTCAAGATTGGAAATTAGGGCGTGGCACGTCCCACACAAAATAAGCGCCTAAACCAGTTTTTTCGTTCACATTTGTCGTAGAACCCAATTTCATTCCAAGAAATTTTGTATACATCAACAATTTTATAAAAATTATCTAAACAACAGCATCAACACCAGCAACAACAAACCATTAACAATGGTAACATCACTAGTAGACTACGCTCCTCATCTGTAAGTAATACTCCAGTTTCCAGGCAGTCAACTGCAAAAAACAATAACACAATAACATTACTGCATACCCTCAACGTACATGTCAAGAGACTGTATGAACTTAAAGTCATTAAATTTTACCAGAATCCAACCAAAGACATCCGAAGCATTTGCTGAAATTGTAAAACTACTTGAAAGTAAAATAACAGAGTTTTTTACTTCTAACCTAAGAATGAGCGAGACTTCAAAGTTACTCTCATTAATATGCACTATTCGATTGATCTTGATGACATCAAAAAAGCTCTCTCTGATTATGACCATGTAGTTGTTAACATATGGAACATGAAAAGAAGAGTTGATAAAAAACCCCTCTCAATGTTTGCAATTGAATTGGAACAAAAAGCCAACAAAAACCACATTTTCAATATTAAAAATTTGCTTCACACTCAGTGTGCACATCAAGTGTGCTGGAAATCATGCCTCAGTTGAATGTGATAAAAAAGTTAGATCAGATAATGTCAAATGCGCCCTGTGTGAAGGTAACCATCCCGTTAATTATAAAGGCTGCTCCATCTATCAAAATTTAACAAAAAATAAATATCCGCCTTTAGCACCGAAGAAACCAGCATCTGCGCCACAACACCTTAATGAAAAGCTAAAAAATAAATTTCCGGCTATGCTACTGAATAAATCCGCCAGTGTAGCTCAACATGTGAATGTAAACGTCCCTCTTCCAATCGAAACATTTGCCAATATAATTAGAAATGGGAATAATACTACCAATCAGCTTAATCCACTTGATAAAGCTCCGTATACTGAAGTTTTATTAAACGAAAAGAGTGATATGATTACGTTGATCAAACAAATGATGCAGCAAATGATGACAATGACCAATCTATTAATAAAACTTATATCTAATACACAAAAAAATTAAATTAGCATTGTTTCTTTTATTTTTTTCCTCATGAACATAAAGTCAAATAATTCGAGTTCCAGTGTTAACGAAAATTTGCCCGTCTCTATATACATTGTTGTTGTGATGACTACATTTGTTCATTAACCTGTTTATATATAACTTCAAATAATGAAAATCAATCAGTTTTGATTAATATTCTGTGTAAACAAACTGATGGCTTAAATGTTGCCCACTTTAATGCTCATAGTCTAAATGTTTAAAAATTTGATTATGTTAAGCATGTATTTGAAAACTCTCTTGTTGACGTTATATGTGCTACGGAAACTTGCTTTAGGTCTGACTTGCAGAACTCCCATGTTAATATGAATAATTATAGTCTAATTAAAAATGATCGTATAGGTAAAAAAAAAAGGGGGCGGTGCGGCAATTTACTGCAAAATCTGCCTAAATATAAAACCAATTATTCAATCGGATGTTTCTGGCATTGAATTTCTTGTAGCTGAAATCTCTAACAAAAAAAAGTTTTGGTATTATGTGCACTCAGAAAAATACCCATCTCTAAAACAAAGAAAAAGTTTCTTCAATTTGAATCCACGAAAATTTCTCTCGTTTATGTAAATTTTCCTCGAAATGAAGAAAAATATGTTCCGTTCATGCAACTATGGTGTTCAATTTGAAGTAAGTTATTTCCATGGCAGAAGAATTAAGAAGGTAGATGCATTTTGACAAGTAAGAGAACTTTGAAAATTGGGAAAACATTTGTTTTGATACAAATCTTCTTTTTGCAACAGAGTTGTATTTTCATACTTAAAATTTTACGTGACAATTTATAAGAAAATAATTTGCATAGTATTAAATGTGCATAGGGAGAATCAGTTGCTGCTTTTTATATTATTTTTTAACACTCATGTTCAAGGTATTTGCTAGTAAAGAAAACAAATTTAAATAACATTATTAATACTTTTTTTTTATAAATAAAATTTATAATTTAATACTAAGTAATAAAAGTATTATTAAAAATCTACTACTAACTCACTCTTTTTTACCCATTTCAAAATGTTCCTCTTACTTATCAAAAATTCAAATTGGCTACTTTTTGAAAAAATGTATCTACCTCTAAATACTTCTACCATGGATTTTTCTTAATTTTTGGAAATTTAGTTGCGGTGCTGCCAACCAATTGCAATAAAATCCTAAATTTCAATGAAATTGTTAAAACTAAAATTAAGGGAAAGTAAGATAAAAAGTAAGTAAAATACAAGAAAATATGGGTGTGGTAAATCATATATCATTTTTCTAAAACTTAGTCCTTACAACGCGTCTCTCCATAAAATATTAACTCGATAGCTTTTACGAATTACTTTGTCTACTGTTAACACAAATGTGCATAGAACAAAGGACGTTTCCATAAACCTGTTTCCTCCAAAATTTAGTCGCATCAGCATATAAAAATTCACGCACCATTTGGCTACGAAACAAAAGTATCAAAATACCATAAAGGGACAAATTACCTTATTTAGAATAAAATAAGGTGGCATCATTACACTTACATATTCTTTGTGCATAGAAAATGTAAAAAAGAGACGAATATATAAAAAATGTTCTCCATACAAAATTTTGGTATTCACAAAAAACTACACCCAGAGAAATACTTACTTGGTTCGAAGAAAAACGGCTATAAAATTGAGGAAAAATGGGAATGATTAGGCGCCATAGAAACGGTTTCCTCATTTAGATATATAAAATTTCTTTGAGTTGAGGAAATATTTTTTAAATATGAGAAATTGTATATAATTTAGGTAGAATTTTCCTCAGTTTGAGGAATAATTTTCCGTAGATTAAAGTAAATTTACTTTTTGGAAAAGAAATCCTCAATTTATGGAATATTTTCTACAATGTTGTTTTAAATAAAAGGCATAGAAATCATGTTTTTTTTACTTGTATTCATTTGTTATTTTATTTTTAATAAGAATTAAGGTTTACATTCATACGTATTTTTACAAACACTAAAGGCATCGTCGCCTTGAAATTATCAAAAGATCCTTATGGCCCCAAAAAATTATAAATTGAACTTTATTGAAATTTATATCTTTTGAATATATTTTATATTTTTCACAATATATATATATTTAAAAAAAAAAAAAAAACAAAGTGTACGCGATTATCTGCTAAGGCCAAAAAAGAGTAAAGCTAGTTTTCTGTATATACAAAAATTTTGTATGGAGAACATTTTTGGTATATTCGTCTCTTTCTTACATTTTCATTTTTTATGCAAAAATAGTATGTAAGTTTAATTACCTTATTTTTAGTGTCCGACCGAATATTCGGTTTCGGTTACGATTTCGGCCAAAAATACGGTTTCGGCTAAGTTTCGCTTTCGGCAAAAAATATGGCCGAATATTTGGCCGAAACCGAAACTTTACTGTTAATTTCATTTCAGTACACAAAGGACTGTTTTTATTTTTAGCATATAACATAAAGTTATTCAATTTTGAATATTAAAATAAAAATGTGAATTTCATTTGTACCACAAAATGTATTTTTTTTAGTGCCTTTAATATGTAGTTTCTTTATTGTTAAAATTATATTTTTTGTTATTTTATATATACATGTATAAGTATGTATATTAGGGCGTACCAATTTGTATGGATCCGTTATTGGCCCTCTATTGTTTAATATTCTTGTCAATGATGTCTTTATGGTTTGCAAGCATGCTCATATTCACGCGTATGCTGATGATTGATATTCAGCTATATTTGTCCAATCGTTTAGGTTTTGTGGATGATCTTAGTTCTAGGTTAAATGATGACTTGCTGTCTATTAATAAATGGGCCTCTGACAATGGATTGACATTAAATGCTAATAAATCTTTTATATTGCATATTTCAAAAGACAAAATATTCTTCTCTGACATTCCAATTCTATGTATCGGGGCAGTACCATTGAAATTTATTGACAAAATCACTAGTTTAGGTTTTAGCATTAGTTCCAAAATGAGTTGTTGTGATCATTGAAAAAATTGTGAGATTGAAAAAATCTTCTTAACACACGTTTTACCTAATAATTATTTTTGGTTGTAAAATTTAAAAATTTCTTTGATCTAGTTATCTTTGAAAAATATGTCAGTTGTTATTTTTAATGACAAACATGTTTAATGTTGATTTATTGTGAGTTTGATCAAAATGAGTGAAGAAAAAGAAGTACGTCTTAAAATTATTAAAAATTTTCAAAAAAATCCAAATTGGTTCTACAAAAAATTGGCCAAAGAATTGAAGGTCTGCCGTCAAACTATTTCCAATGTTATTAAACAGTTTCAGGAGAATTTGACCATCGATAGGAAACCTGGTTCGGGAAAAAAACAGGACCACATGATATTGGGAAAGCCAAGAAAATAGAAAGCATATTGAAAAGATCTCCAAACACATCTGGTAGAAAATCTGTCCGGTTAGCCCAGTGCTCTGACTATTTGGTGCGAAAAGTTAAAGCCAATGCAGGTTTGAAAACATACAAAATCCAAAAAGTTCCACACAGGAATGCTGCAAAAAATTTAGACGCCAAAAGTAGGGCTCGGAAATTAAAATCGAATTTCATACAAAAAATTCATGTTGTATAATGGACGACGAAACGTATGTACAGGCAGATTTTACGCAGCTTCCGGGTCAAAATTTGTATGTTGCTGATGCTCGAGGAAATGTCGAAGAACAATTTAGAATCCAAAAGCAGACAAAATTTCCTAAAAAATTCCTGGTATGGCAAGCTATATGCGGCAAAAGAAGCAAGTCATTTGTTACAGTGGGCTCTATAAATACCGAAATATACATCAAAGAATGTTTGAAAAAAAACTTCTTCCTTTCATAAGAGAGCACAATGTGTCCACATATTTTTGGCCTGATTTGGCATCATGTCACTACGGCAAGAAAGCTCTGGAGTGGTACCAAAGTAATAACATAGGTTTTGTACCAAGAGAGGCCAATCCTTCAAATTGTCCGGAGCTAAGACCAGTGGAGAGATTGGGCTCTTGTGAAAAGAAACTTAAAGAGTACAAAAAAGGTGTCCCAAAATATCGAAGATTTTAAAAGGAGATGGGCAAACTGTTCCAAAAAGGTGTCTGAAACAACTATCAAATCTCTAATGGAAGGCATACCAAAAAAGGTCCACGAGTTCATAAATAATGGTTAGAACTATAAAAAAATATATTTTTCTGTAATTTGTAAAATATTATCAATTAAATAAAAAACAAAATCAAAACTCTAACATCAACCGTTTAAAAATTATTGAATTTTATATATGTTAAGATTTTGTCGATCTCACTCCTTAAGAACGAGCGCATTAGTACTCGCGCGTCATCAGAAAAATAAGCATAACTTCTTTCATATAAAAGGTTACCAGCTTTTTTTATTTACTTGGTGTCATTTTGCTCATGTAAAAAGCTAAATCTTATTGTCGTGTGAAATTGAGATAATGGTCTAATTCGCTATGGTTTAGAGAAATTGTTTATAACTGGAACAAATTAAATTTTTACAAGAAAAAAATGAATTTTATGAAAACCATACATTAGATTGCTTATTTGCTCCATACATTTTGCTAAAGTATTTCAGATCTTCATTGTGACAGCAGAATTTGAAAATAGGGTGCTAAAAACCAATTAAAATGAAAAAAAAATTTAAATTTGCGAAAACTGGATGCGATACTCCGAAAATCGTGATTTTAAAGGATGTTTTACAATAGGTTTGGGATTTTGTATGGAAGAAGCATTGAACTTGCATATAAAAGATTTTCATATCCATACCTATTCGCCGATAAAGCGAATGGCGTACCCAGTTTTTCGATACAACTAAACCAAAAGCCACCCCTAGAGCTTACAGTGACCATTTAGCACTTTTTTTTTACTAATTTTTAAATTCAACAGTTAGGATTTTCCAGATAGCATTTTTTTTTTTTAATTAAAGTACATAGGATTGTAGGTAATTTAATTTAGTTTATTTAAAATACAAATCGTGTTATATTTGAACTAGTAAGTTAACTTTTAGTGAACCCATGTCGAGTACAATCAAGTTCACCTTTGACAAATGTCGTCAAAAAATTGCACGAAAAAAACAAAGAAGGAATTAAAAAAATGGTCTTGTGGAAATTTGTAATTTTAATTTTTGTAATTTTTATTTTCGTCTGTCAATTACAGTATTATATGTACAGGTTTCCTACGTACAACACGGCACCCATAAAGCACGATTTCGCTCCAACACGATTTGTTAATAGCGGAAATCCCCATATAACACGATGCCACAATAGCAAGATTTCCAACAACACGATTTGCGAATAGTCGTTTAACACGACTAGTGAAAATAATTTAGAAATTCAAATCGCTTTTTAAATTTTTTAATAAGCTATTTAACTACAACTCTAATTTTTATTTTTTAAATTTATCAAATTCCAGTTCACTCTGTGTTCTAGTTTCATTGTCATTTTTGCTTGTTAAATTCAAATTTTTTCTTTAAATGTTCCAATAAATTTTCTGTTAAGTGCTTAATATTACAATTTTTATATAAAATCAATATACTTACTTTCTGTTTTCTTTTTACTTTTTACAACCAAAAATAAAAAATTTAATTTATTTATAAAACAGAGAAAATGTACAAAAAACATGAAGTAAATGAATGCCCCTGAATATGATAGCTCGTACGAGCACTTATCCGAAAAAGCAGTTTTTTAAACTCTTGGGACATAACCCTGTTTTTGTACTACTTGCTGTCCCGTATAATACGATTTCGTATATAATACGGCAGATTTCCAAATTCTTGGAAACTATCTCCGCTTTTTATACAGCTTCCTTGTTCCGTATAACATGAATTCGCACAACACGATGCTTTTTTGGAACCTAAAAATCGTGATATACACCTGTATTACATATTGATATAAATACAAAACCCCAAACCTATTGTAAAACATCCTTTAAAATCACGGTTTTTTTTTCATTTTAATTGGTTTTTAGCACCCTATTTTCATATTCTGCTGTCACAATGAAGATCTGAAATACTTTAGCAAAATAAGCCATCTACTATACATATATATTTAGCTTCATTTAAGAAAAAAAATCATTTAATTATCTCTATTTGTTTCCGAGATATGAATAAATGAAAAATATACTACGCAAATTTACAACCCGCGATTATTTACAAAATAAGCCAAATTTTTTTGAGCAATAGCTCCGAGAGCTTATTGTACGCTTTTACCAACAGCACACGGAGAAGGGGAAAACGTTTATATTTGTTTCCATTAGTACTATATATTCTATTCTAATTACCTGAAATTGAAATACAGTCTGTTTCCGGAAGAAAGCCGATAATTATAAGTAAAAATCACATTAAGAAGCTCAAGACTGCTTTTAACATTAAGGATGGTATAATTCAAACTGAAGCGGCTCAAAAATTGGAATGCTCACAATCATATATTTGCAAAACAATTAAATCGTTAAATATTAAAGCTAAAAAGAAGCAGCCTCCAATTTATACTGAGAAGCAAATTCAACTAGCAAAATCGCAATGCCGGTGGATGTGCAAAAAATTACAAAGAAAAAACATTCATTGTGACTACAATGACTGCAGTTATTTTTCACTTAGCGCTCCACAAATGCCAGGAAATAATATTTTTTACATAAATATAAGGAAAAGTTTGAGCAAAAAGCTTTGCTTTATATTGCTGTTTCTGACAAAGGAATTTCCCAGCTTTACTTAAAGATAAGTGGGCTAGCCATAAATCAGCAAGTTTATCAAAATGAATGTTTAATTAAAATTTTGGCCGGACAAAGCCACCTCTCATTATGCGAAATCTACATTGGTCTACTTGGTAAGCAAAATATCAACTTTGTTACCTCACTAATTTACTACAGAGCCCACCAACTGAAGATTTTTTTGGAGAACATAAAAGTTTGATATACAAGAATGGCTGGAAGGCCCAAAATATGAAGCAGTTGACACGTCGCATCCGAAATTGCCTCAAAGAAAGCAATACAAATGGCGTACAACTTACTTGCTCGAATATCTGCACAAAACTTCGCCGTGTATCCAACAAAGGACCATTTATTGAAGTTCATTGAATAGAAATTATTTGTAGTAATATTATAAAACTAAAAAAAAAAATTTATTCAATAAATTTTACCAGAACTTACACTTTTAATTGCTTTTTTGAATTAGTCTAAGATTTTAGTTATAACCCGTTTTACCTAAGACAGATTGCAATAATAAAGAAGTAAAAAAAAATTAAATAGGTAGGGATAGGTTCGATTTCGATTTAACTGCAATTCAGAATGTATGTTTCGCCATGAGAATTCGATAGGTGGCGCTGAGGTGCATTTATTTCGAATAAAAGGATTCTAATCAAACTAAAAAATTTTGTGAAGGCAAAACAACGTTTGCCTTCACCCGGCTAGTTAAAAAAAATACAAAATTTAACAAAAAAAATAACATTTTTCTCTCATAATCCAAAAAAACATATGCCAAAACCACTGAAAAACGTAATAATAATAGTTTTCTTCTTACTATTAACTACAGAATAAATAATAACCCATTAAAGATAGTATGTGAAAACATCAGCTGTATTAATAGTTGCTATAATCAATTGATTATTATTATTATTATTTGAAAGAGGACGACTCGAAAGTCAGGCACTGCGGCCTATAAGATCTATTGTACCAAAGCCCCAAGAAAGAAAGATAGATAAGAAACATACCCAAGCCGAGAATCGAACTCAGGTCTCCAGAGATAAGAGTCTGGCACTCTGCCACTAGACCACAGTGGCGATGGTAGGACCTACAGTTTAACGCCGATTCCGAACGGCTTTGAAGCAATTTTTTATCAGCTCGGTGGTTTTGCCATTACCAACCAAGGTGTGTACTTGTACACATTCTTATAATTCTCATCCACTTCATATCGATCGTGAATATAAGAAGTTTATGAGAATTAACCACCAGACCAAGACGGGAATCGAACCCGCAACCTTCTGAATGAAAGTCTAGTGCACTATCCACTAGACAATCGACGTCGTCAACTTTGATTATTACCAATAAGCAATTTTAGGAGGGCTCCTACAAAAATATAGGAGTCCTCAAAGGTTTTTGTAGGAGCCGAATTGGAAGCCTCTTAAATCTCCCTTTTGGTGGTTCTAAAAATAGCTAATATTATAATAGTTTTAGAATGAGATGAGACAATAGGTATTGCATCATTAATTTGAATTTCAGAGCATTTTCGGATCTGTAGTCTTAGAAAAAATATGAAACCAACCTGGATAGCTTGGAGAATTATATGAAAGCTTGTATGTTGCTATTTTATAGCTATATTGATTGTGAGCTAACTTAATTCTTTATAGAAACATCAGCTCAACATTATAGTCATTCGGTTTAGGCTAAAAAGGAACTTTGCCACAGAACTCAGGAGCACTTCAGCTATCCAATAAGCCTACTTAGATCTCGAACACATTTTTTATGTAGTGTAGTTACACACAAAAATTGATCTGTAAAAAGTGTCTTTTACACCTAAGTCCGAAATTTATTGAACAATAATATAGTACTATACTATTGAGTTATAGAACGAACACAAAATATCGGCTTTTGAAATCATGTTTTTGCAATAAGTCCTTCAATTTAAATTTTATTCAAATAAAATGTACATTTTTACATTTTTTTTAATTCATACTTTATAAATATCCTAATTTTCTTAGATTAAGGCCACCTTCTGGTCTAGATTTTTCAAAAACTTGATTTTTTTTATAATTCAAAAGTATAGGCTTTTAAAAGTATACTGTAAAATTCATATCAATATTTCCAGTATTTCGACTTCTACAGCCTATTTAGCAGGTAAGCGCAGAAGCGGGTAAAAGGGCCGACTGAAGTTTAAACTCATTTATCTCGAAACTATATTTTTCTGCTCGGAGGGAGACAAAAAACAAAAACTACTCGACCGATTCGTCTCAAATTTTACTATATTATTTAGTAAAGCAGTGGTAATCGCAGAAACTAAAAAAAAACTTTCTACGTTGATTACTTTTTACTTTTTAAATACAAAAAGTAATGAAAAAACAGTCTGTTTTCGTAAAGTAAATTTAAACAAATTTTGTTAAATTTTTTTTTCCATTTTAGTTCCTGCGATAACAACACTCATACTGATTGTAACTTTTTTTATTTTTTTTTGTTTTAGATCAGTAAAAAATCCAAAACATGTAACCAGTAAGATCCGTTTTTTTTAAAAGGGCAACTGTAACACCAATTTTAGGTTACTTAAAATTATAATTTTTTTTTTTATTATTATTTTTACATATTGTTAAAGTAATAAAATATATCTACAAAGTTTAAATACTATTGCTCATTATTTCATTTAAAAAAAGAATCCTAAAAACTCGTCAAATTCAAGGGCGCTATACCAGAAGGTCCCCTTAAGTCTATTCTTCGTTATATTGATATTCACAATGAAACTGCTCAGCAGCTAGAGGTGAAACATTTAATGGATTCCCGTCATTGCGATTAATCGTTGGCATTGTTTTTAGTTTTTATCCTTAATAAGAACATTTAACTATGAATTTAACTTATTTTCACCGGCAGCCATTTCGAATGTATTCCTTTTATATTTTTCTGCAAACTGTCACGCTTCTTCTTTCATTAATGGCAGTTCACAATAAAATTTGATGTAGTTAAACTACTTGTTAAGTATACATAACAGCTATAATTATGTGTTATCTCTCCCATACAATTATCGCTGCTAGTTATACATAACTAGAAGCAAGTTGCGAATAAAATGCAGCTAATAATAGCGTTACTGCACAAATGCACATTTTTCAGTATTGATTTTTGCAAAAAAGCAGCAATAGACAATCCATTCTTTTATTGATTCTGCTTCTAATAATATTACAATAGCCATATATTTTAAAAGCATTGCATTTATAGGCTTTTTCCAATAATTTTTTTTGTAAATTTTATATGTAATTTTCCATTGATGTTTTGCCAGCCATTACTGTCAAATGAGATTTAGGTGAATTATAGTCCTAAAGTACACATATTTTGGAAGTTCAATAGGAATCTCTCTTTGCTTATATTTAGGTGCAAGCACAATCAGAAAATCACTCTAAATGAAAACATTTAAGAGCCGTATAGGACTTGTTGAAAATGTTTAAATCACACTGAACACGCCATTGCATTATTGTTTTTGTATTACACTTTTTAAGCTTTTTTACTTCCTTCTTCTTCAAATAAATCGTACAAGTGAACACACATAAAATTAGTACTGCGCCGTTTTAATATTAAATAAGAAATATTTCCAACAGGTTATGGGCCCAGAAAATATAAATTAAACAAATACGAAATATATTTAAAGTTTTTCGTAAAGGTTAATAAAAGAAATTAAAGAAAAAGTATAAAGATTAATTTGATATACGCAGATTCAATTTCGTTTGCTTGCTCTGCTATCGGCGAAATAAAAAGAATTCTTATTGTGTTCATATTGGAAAGAAGCAAAAATGGATGACGATTCTTTTAAAATTGAAAAACTTAATTGTCAGGAACAATGGATGGCTTGAAAGTTCCAAGTTAGAATTGCTTTGAAGGCGAGTGACTGCTTCGACGTCGTGTCGGGTGAATATGCAAAGCCAGAGGAAGCTGATAAAAATTTTGCAGCCTAGATGGTGGAATGGAAAATAAAAGATGCTAAAGCGCAAAAGGTAATTGCAACGAGTGTCGGTCGGCAGTCAATGTTACACATCATGAATTGCCATAATGCTTTAGAAATGTGGAATAAGTTCCACGCGGTCTATGAACAAAAGTCAATTTCTTAAGCAAAAATTTTACAACTTCACAAAAGACTCGCACGACGACATAGCGCGACACATAGCAAAAATTGAAGGAATCGTTCAACAACTCAGTGATCTTGGTGTAGAAATAGCTGAATCAATGGTGATAACGAAGATATTAATGACACTGCCGTTCAATTTGAATCATTTCCACAGCGCGTGGGAGTCGACTGCCGAAAAAGAGCGCACACTTAAAAATTTGCGCATGCGACTTATGAATGAGGAGAGTAGAGTATCTTAAAGAGATAACGTTGATAAGGGTGATGCATTGATAGCGAAAAGATTTGAAAAGAGGAAATCTAAAAAAACCAATCGAAGTCTGATGCTCAAAGAAAAGAACCAGGCAAGTGTCATGTGTGTTATGAAGGTAACCATTGGCGACGTGACTGTCCAAAACTAAAACATAAATCTGAAGGCAAAGGCGATGCTTTTGTGTGTAATTCAAGTTTAATGCAAGATGACGCTTGGTATCTTGACACAGGTGCTTCCAATCATTTTTCTTACAAAAAGGAATGGTTTTACACGTATAAATCATATGCAAAGGCAACTGTCGTCACAATTGGCAATGGCGATGCGATTGAAGCACATGGTGAAGGGAATATAAACATTTTGGCCTATGATGGTAGCAAATGGATCCAGAAACATTTAGTTAACGTGCTCTATGTCCCAAAGATTCACGTCAATTTGTTTTCGGCTGGTAAAGCACTCGATAAAGGGTACACATTATTTTCTGATTTGCACAAATGTAAGCTGATGAAAGACGATGTTGTTGTTGCAGTGGGAGTACGACACGATAAGCTATTCAAAATGGCGTTCAAACTGATATCAAAGTCCAAAGATGTTGATTCAGCACATATAGCGGTAAAAAAGGAATCAATTAAAGTTTCGCATGAAAGACTTGGCCACCAAAATGTTGCGCATGTAAAAAATTTTCTTCGACAGAGGCATATCGATTATATCGAGGAACCGTTTTATTGAAAACAGCATCGACTTAGTTTTGCGAACAGCGAAAATAAAACGAGTAAGTGTGGAGAAATCATTCACTCCGACGAGTGCGGTCCAATACAAGAAACATCTTTTGGCGGTTCCATATATTTTTTGTTGCTCAAAGACGATTATTCGCATTACCGTACGGTGTATTTTTTGAAACATAAGTCCGACGTTTTCGAAAATATAAAAAATTTTTTAAAAAAAAGCAAAAAATTATATCGGTTCCGACGTTAAAGTGCTGCGGACAGACAACGGCACTGAATATGTAAACAGTAATGTTAAACAACTTTTGTCAGACCTTGGTATTCGGCATCAAAGGAGTGTACCATACTCGCCGGAGCAAAATGGCAGCTCAGAAAGAGATATGTGTACAATTGTAGAAGCAGCTAGAACAATGATTTATTCCAAAAACTTAAGTTTAAACCTTTGGGCTGAAGCGGTGGGTGCAGCGGTTTATGTTTTAAATAGAACTGGTACATCATCGGTTGAGGGTAAGTCACCATATGAACTTTGGTTTAACAAACAAGCAAACATAAAGAATTTTAAAGTATTCGGAACTGAGGTGTACACGCATATTCCAAAGCAGTTACGCCAAAAATTTGATTCAAAATCTGAAAATGGTGTTTTTGTCGGCTATAGCGAAGAAACAAAGAGTTATAGAGTGCTAAATTTAGTAAAAAACAAAATTGAAATTTCACGTGATATCGTTTTTAATGAAGAAACTGTCGATGAAGTGATCATAAATTTAAATGATTCCAATGCATCAAAGGAATCTGTTGATTTAGACGCAACATAAAATGTATCCGCTGAATTGGAAGAAATGAAAGAATCACATAATGAAACAAGTGACAGTTTTCTCAAAAACG
Organism: Toxonevra muliebris; assembly: GCA_963691655.1. NCBI lineage: Eukaryota > Metazoa > Arthropoda > Insecta > Diptera > Pallopteridae > Toxonevra > Toxonevra muliebris. The sequence continues at coordinate 65,628,848 of OY829327.1, read as the reverse complement.
AATCTGAAAAAGAAGCAGATCACAATTTATTATTTAAAGATAGCCAACGAAGAGACAAATGGTGTAATTTTAATCCAAACAATGTGGTTGATTCACGTCTACGATCACGACAAAATTTATTTGGTTCGCTGAATGATTCGAACGAAGTGGCTTTTTTGGCAACAAGTGCTGAACCAAACTGTTTTGAAGAAGCAATTTCTTGTGAAAATAAAAAAAGGTGAATCGAAGCCATGAATGACGAATATGATTCTTTAATTAAAAACAAGACGTAGATGCAACTAGGAAATTAAAGTTGAAACAATTTGACATTAAAACGGCCTTTTTGCACAGTGATATCGAGCATGAAATTTATATGAAACAGCCAAAAGGATACGACGATAAAAGTGGAAAGGTGTGCACCATTGCATTATTGTTTTTGTATTAACTTTTTAAGTTTTTTTACTTCCTTCTTCTTCAAATAAATCGTACATGTGAACACACATAAAATTAGTACTGTGCCGTTTTAATATTAAATAAGAAATATTTCCAACAGGACTTCTATAAACGTCACCTCGTTCATAGGAAAAAATCATCCTAAAATACTCCTTTAGGAGAGCATTTAGGAGTCCTAACCCTTCTAAATAGGAGTCCTAACCCTTCTAAATAGTCCTATTGGAGTCTTTTAGGAGTCCCAATGTTCGCTGGGATATTTTAACATTGTTTCATTATATTAGTAGTCTATCATGTTCTTATAATTGCCTTTGTAGTTGAGACGCGTTGGGTACGCCATTTTGACCAAGCCTTTGTGGCTGTTCAGACTGGAGCAAGCATGAAAAACCTGAGAAGGCGTGTCGTATTCATGAGCGCCACCATGATGGACTATTTCTAATCCAAAAGGAACGGTGAAATTCGAATTTTGTCACTTTTTCTTGTGCTCATTAAAATAGGTTCTTTTGCTCGCAAAAAATACAAAAGAAATATCAATTATGTACCTTAAATATGTACTTAAAGTTAAATAAAAATAGCAAGAAAATGAAGACTGTATGTGCTCTAGATGCGAAATGTTTGTTTGCGTTCATGTTGCCTATTCAACTTCTAAAAAATTATGAGGGAACAATATGAACATGGTACATTCATCAATGCGCCGATTTTTATTTTATTTTTGCATTTTCCGCACAACTTTGCTACCTCTTTCTACCTCACTCTTTCAGACAGGCTTCATGCTTGCTCCCGTATGAGCAGCCACTTTACCAGCAACGGACTGTTGATGCGTAGACAGCATCCAGATATTGCATTTTGATCGCTTTTGCCTTGGCAAATGATGCAGTACTGTATTAAAGAACATTAACGAGTGCACTCACTTCACTAAGTTTTATTAATACAACCCAATCATTTTGTCCCTAGACCAACTGTTATAAAATGCTTTTTGTACATGACGTATAAAGACGGCTAGGGTTTGTTGGTCCGATCAGTGTAAATGGCAGACCAAATATCGGAATCTCAAATTCTACGTTCGGTCGCTTTAAATAAATGCCCTGTGAAATATATGAAAAGGCCTACGCAAGTTATAAGGATAACCTTACCTTCATCGATTAACAGTGCGCATAGCGGGAATTTGTTCCCCAAAGCTTTCCTTTCTTCGTCCAAATCGGCAAGAAATTTTTGTGCAATGTTGTTGATGCGTGGCTGGTCGGAATCAGATTCTTTGGGAATTATTTCAACTGGTTCTTCTGAAGGCTCTGACATATTATATATTTTTTTAAGCTCGAAATAAAATATTTCCAACTGAATTGTTAAAACTGTAAATTAGAATATACTGGGAGTGCAAAAAATCGGTAGGTTACACTAAATGAGCGATTTTTTTTTCATGAGAAAAAATCGATTTTTACCGAGTACTTTTTTCAACGTCAATAAACCGGTGCATTAAAATAAAAACCGACTACTCATAAATGTAGCCTTCAGAATACTTCTGAGCCCACACGATACACCAACAACATCAACCGATTGACCAACATGGTTGATGTAAGCCTGCAAATATCATCAACAAAAATGTTTGCCAGATAGTTGACGATTGAGTACGGAAAATCAAAACGGCTTTGATTAAGGTGACCAGATACTCAATTGCCAATTTGGGCATAATTTAAATTTTTGTCGTTAAAATTAAATTAAAATTAATTACAACTCCGCATGGTCCATACTAACAAGTAGATACCATAATAAACGATTAATCGGAGACACCTTGACAAAAAAAACCTTTCAATATTCGTAAGTCTGAAGGTACTTTTCAAGGTATAAAACACTTGCTAGACAGCACACAAGAGTGTCTCTCCTCTCTTAAAAATTTAGAAATTAATACTGATAATTGGGATACGCTTTTAATTCATTTAATTCCTCAAAAATAAGATATGCAAACCCGAAAAGATTGGCAGCATTCTTTAAAATCATCGACCGATTTGCCTGCTATTAGCAATATGTTCGCTTTTTTGGAGACGACATTTAGCACACTCGAATCAATTCAAGAGAAACATCTACCCTCCAGCAACGCAAATAAACATTCGAAAAAATTCTTTTCTAGATCTAAAAGGAAACAGTTTCACTCTAATCATGCTTCTCAACAGCAACAATGTTTATTTTGTGAAAGCAACATATGCTTTCTAAATGATATAAATTCATAGTTTTATCTTTAAAATTAAGAAATGGCCACGGTAGGTCATAATCACAATGACTGCAAGTCTCTATATCGTGGCAATATATGCAAAACGCTGCATCATACTAGTTTACATACTGATAGCAATGGATCTTCAAACGAGAGATCACTTAATACGCATCTTCTTAACACTAGCGACAATACTACTGATAGCATACGTAATGAAACTGCTTATGCTCTTGATCAATCTTATGACCATGAATTTCCTAATGGGTTCAATAACGTTTCTATACATAGCACGCAAGCACATCCACATGTACTGCTCGCTACATTACAGGTAATCATTAACTCACCAAATGGTCAATACAGTTTTAGAGCGTTGCTCGATCAGGGCTCACAAGCCACTCTTATATCTGAGAACGCTGTGCAGCTGCTTAAACTGAGCAAACAAAAAGTTTATTGCAATGTATCTGGTGTGGATGATATCAACACTAAGCTCTGTCGCAGCAGTGTTCAGCTTGACTTGTGGACAATTTATAAAAAAACAGTACTAAAATGTAATGTGTTAGTATTACCACGCTTGTCTGTTTATGTTCCGAAGAAATCACCGCTAAGCATAACGGTAAATTCTGTTGGTATAGACTGCCTGGTTGATCCAAATTATAATAACTCAGATCCGATTGATTTGATTCTTGAACCTGATACCTTTTGTAAAATAGTTATGCCAACACAATCGTTTATACACGAAGAACTCTTCTTCCAAAACACTCATTTTGGTTGGGTACTATGTGGACCAACTGATAATTGAGTAGTACATAACATCGTTGTTCATAATTTTAATTTGGAAAATATTCTTCGTTCTTTCTGGGAATAGAACAAGCGTGCGAAGTTTTCTTCAAAAATACAACTCGACGTGATTCATCTGGGCGCTAAATTGTGCATTTACCTTTTAGATCGCTTGTTACAAATAATCAAATGCCTAAATTGAACAAAAATTATCACAACGCGTTCAAACGTCTTACTAACTTGGAGTGCTCGATTCTTAAACGACCTGCGTTTACAGAATTATACAAATCTTTTATTAAAAAATACACCAAATGTCCAAAGAATATGATTCTTTCAATAATAGCGAAATGTCATTATATACTTTGCCCCATCACAGCGTTTTTAAAGAGAATAGCACTACGACAAAACTGCGCGTTGTATTTGACAGCAGCAATAAGATGAATGGTCAAAATTCACTGAATCAGGTGTTATGTCCTGGAGCAGCACTACAAAATAACTTGCCTCAAATCATTACATTTTGTCAAATTCGTGTTACCTTGGAACATCAAAAGTTCCAGCAAATATTATGGCGTTATAATCAAAACGATAAAATTTCCACCTACAAATTAATGCGCTTTATTGCAAGAAGGTAAATTCAACCTTAGAAAATGGATTTCTAACTCGCCGGATTTAGTTCAAGAAATTCCACTGGAATTTCGAGAAACGTTACATTTGATTTTAATAATGATAATATCGTAAAAGCATTAGGAGTACAATGGAATAGCACCGTTGACTCATTTACATTTAACTTTAACCAAGTTTCTAACATTTCTAAACGCAGCATTTTATCGGATGCGGCTCGTCTTTTCGACCCACTTGGTTGGTTAACTCCTTCAACTGTTGTTGCAAAGATTATTTTCCAAAAATTGTGGTTGGCAGGAGTAGACTGGGACGATGAGGTTCCAACTGAAATTCGATCCGAATGGTTAAAGTACAGATCGTCGCTTGAAATATTTCAAACTTTCAAAATTCCACGCTGAATAGGCCACCGACCACATTATTTATTAGAGCTACATTGTTTTTGTGACGCGTCACAAGAAGCGTGCGCTGCAGTAGCATACGCACGAATTTATTCAATCAATAATGAAATGTTTGTTAACATATTGCAAGCGAAATCGAAAGTGTCGCCAATAAAAACAGTGAGTATACCTAGACTATCTGTTAAAGGTGCTCTAAGCAAGGAGTTGATATCTAATGTATTTTATTGGAGCGACAGTTCCACAGTTTTAAGTTGGATTCGTCAAGTGACCTCACGTTGGAGTGTCTACGTTGCCAACCGTGTAGGTGAAATTCAACGACATACAAACGTATTGCAGTGGAAATATGTTCCATCTGCTCAGAATCCGGCCGATTGCGTCTCACGCGTCTTAATGCCTGAAGACTTAAAATGCCATCAAATGTGGTGGGAAGGTCCAGCTTTTTTAAAGTTTCCAACATCGTCTTGGCCACAGGCCTTACCTAACCTTCAAACCTCATTAGAGGAAAGAAAACAAAAGGTTGTATCGCACACTTTTACGCATGTATCTTATACAAATATTTTAACTATATGGTTTTACATTAACATTATCCTATGTAAATCGGCAACTTTGCATTATTTCTGGTCAGCAGTTAGTGAAGAACGTTATTAGCAAATGCATGCGCTGCTTCAAACAAACAGCGAAAACTGCGCTTCAACTAGTGGGAAATTTGCCGACAGTACGCCTCAATGCTACAAGGGCATTTAAACATAGTGGGGTGGACTACCCATTTTTAATAAAAAAATTCAACGCTAAGATCCGCTGTTGTAAGTAAAGGATATATTTGTTTTTTTGTGTACATGGTAACTAAAGCGATATACTTTGAAGCAGTGTCTGACATGACCACTAACTCATTTCTAGCAGCATTTCGTCGTTTTGTGTCCAGAAAGGGGGTTGCACTGATATATATTCAGATTGTGGTACCAACTTTGTCGGTGCTGCTAAAGAACTGAAAATACTTGGTGATAAAAGCAAATCATCTTTACCAAAATAATTACTTGAGTGTCTCGCATTTACAGGTACTGATTGGCATTTCATTCCTACTGACTCTCCAAATTTTAGGGGACTATGGGAGGCAGGTGTTAAATCCGTCAAATATCACCTTAAACGCATTATGGGTGATCGCATATTGAGGTATGAAGAATTGACTACACTGCTATGTCAAATAGAAAGTTATCTAAATTCTAGACCTCTCTGCCCATTGTCAAATTGCATTCAAGAAGAGAGCCTGTTAGATCACATCAACAAACTTACTCGATGGAAAACTGTTGAGAAAATGAAGCAACATTTTTGGAACCGAAGATATGCAGAATATCTCAATCGTTTACAGACACGTCCTAAATAGCTCACTGCAAAACCAGATACTAAAGTAGGGGATTTAGTTATTGTGGTAGAGGAAAGGCTCCCGCCTGGTCAATAGCCCTTAGGTAGAATTCACCAAGTTCATCCTGGTGTCGATGGGCGAGTTCGTGTGGTTTTCACTTTTATAAAACAAAAAATTATCAAATGACCAATAACAAAAATTTGTTTTCTCCCTTTAGCAGAACCTCCAAATAATGACGTCACTGGAGGATTTGGCATGGCTAATTCGATGAAAGTCAATGATACAGTCAAGCATAGCGGAGTCTAAAGTCGACTCGACTAAAATTCTTCTAACGATAGGCCGTCTGCTATTCATAGTTCATAAATATCATAATTAATAATCTCATTTTAAACTTAATTACAATTTGCTTATGTACTTAGAGAAAAGCTTTCTATCACATATTATTATTTTCCTGCTTTATGTTATCTAGCTTGTTCGGTAGATCTCCCCTTTTTCTTTTTGGTAAGCCTACAAGTAAGTTTTTCAAGGTAAACCTTCGCACTATAATTTCAATAAAATTTGTTAAATATAATCACTTGCTTTTTAATTTCTTAATCTATTTTCTTAATAATTACAACAAATCCCGTATACTTACGTAATAACTGGTTTCAGTATTTTGTGCAAATGGATTTTTAGTTTACACAATCACAACAGATTCAGAAAATATTTTTTCTTAGTGCCTGGTTATATTGGTGGTCGGTGTTCGACGAGCACAAAACATATCCTCCCGTGCTCGGTCGAGGTGGTTAGATTTGACAATTATGACATGTGTTCGCTCCATAAATTTTGACAAATAATTTAGTTTATGAGAGAAAACTCACTTAACCCATATTTGGTAGCGTGTAGTTCTATAAAGTATTTAAATAAGCAAAATAGAAAAATTTTACAATTATGTTCTCCAAAAAATTCCTCTTTCTATTCTAAATAGTTTTACCGATTTCAAAAGAATTTTATTTAAATTTCGGAGAGGCAGATTTCTTACTTGAATGGCTTACATAATAAAAAAAAAAACTTTAAACTTTGGGTTAAATTCTTGGTGCACATTATGCTCATGGTTGTAACAAACTCCTTCGCAGATCTCGTTTATCAATGTCTAAAAATTTTTCTGCCTATTAAAATGTTTCTATTTTATTTATATATTGTGATGGTACCAATGGGTCAATACTTTTGTATATTAACTTCTGAAATATCAAATGCTTTGGGAGAAGTAAGAGAACAATTTTTAAATTTGTCAGACGTCAGTGAACAGAAAAGAGGAGGTCGTTTCTATTTATTTCACTTTATTAATTTCACAATGGTTACATTCAGTTCGTTGCTGAGTTGCTTTTAACCGAAATGCAGTCCTCTCTTTAGTAATATTTTGTATGTAATATACTATTTTGTAAAATAGCTCATTGCCACCCTGCTCGGAGTGCAATCAGGGTTGCCGTTTCTCTTATTTGTAAGAAAATTTGCTTACTTTTTTGCGGTTGTGCACCCGTGAACTTTTCTCTCTTTTTGTTTATTTTTTTTAAATTTAATTTGAACTAAAATATAAATATAACAAAATAAGTAGTACCAAAATTACATAGGGCCACAAATTTTCAACCAAATTTCCGAGAAATCTTCCAAAGGTTTTATGGTAATTTGGGGTCGCTGATAACGACTGCGTTTTTCTCCATCACATCTAGTTCTCCCAAAATGGGATCTTCAAGGGCTATTAAAACATTTGTTTATTTCAGTAGACACGAATTTTATGTCTGATGCAAAGTTGTTAATCACAAAGAGATAAACAATAAACAATATACACTTTTACTCCAACTCATTCCCTTCTTCTTGAAAATGGGATATTTTTAATTATTTTTATTTAATGTAATTTAATATATGCTTTTAACAATTTAATAGATTTTAACAATTTCTATTTATCGACAATTCAATTTTCCGTGGTTCGACTGCTCGCTTTCGTCTTCCTTTTCTCAATAATTTTCTCCTATCGATCTCCATAAACCATAAACATACGGCAGAGCGAAACAACAAGAACATTCAATTTTGACATTAGTTTAGGTATTGGGTTGCCAGATGGGCAAAATATGAATCTTACAATCAATTGCACATTTAGTTTTAGTACAAAGCTGCCAGAAGGGCAAAGTATCAATCCTGCTAACATAATACTATTACATTCGGTCAGTTCGTCGACTAATGGTCCTCGTTGTTCGACACCAAATATTAGCACACTTGGGGGCTGTCGGGTTGAGGTATGTACATAATTGTTCAAAGCAGAGAATATACAGAGAATGGAAACTTTACCATTACACATGGTGCCAAGTGATTTAGTAGACCTACCACAGTAGTGCCCAGCGATTTAGTAGACCTACCACAGTAGTGCCAAGCGGTTTAGTAGACCTACCTCAGTAGTACCAGTCGAACCAAAAAGTATTGCTGATGTTCATGGTTTTTTGTTACGCTTTACTATTTTGCCTTACTATTTCCTTTGAGTTTACTCCTATTGCTATATGTTATATTTTTTGTGTTATGAAATGTTTCAAAAATTGTTATTTTGTTTTTTAGCACACAATCAAAATATTGAAATCGTACCAACTATGATTTTTTGCTAAAAACTATTTTTATATGTCTAAAAGCGTTATATTCGTAGTTCATTCGAAGAACAAAACCTTTTTGTTTACTCATAATTTTTTCATAAAGACCAAACTGAATAGATGCCTGATTTCATTTATTATTATATCTATTTACTAATAAGTTCACATAAGTAAGAACCAAAAGTTTTAATTGAATGAATTTTATTTAGTACAATTTTTGATAAAGCGTACTTTTTTTTTGCATACATTTTCGTTTTGTTAGCACGGCAATACATATCCATGAATATTATTCACCGCTTCAAAAATATTGGATTATCTTTTTATTTTGCGTGAATAATTTTATAATATTAATAGTGACTAAAACAGTTTTTTTCAAAACTAATAATTTATATTTAATTGTGGATAAACAGTTTTTTTCTAAACTTAAAATTTATAAAATAAAAAAAAATGCCTCATCAGAGAAAATATATGGTCTTTGTTTCTTCTTCAGCAATAGTCCAGTGTGGGTCTGCTATGATGGCGGTCAACGCTCTGCCTTCATTTACAAAATTTGTTGCACTTACTGAAAACAAATAATAATTTTTTTGTTTAGAACAAGAGAACAGCTCCGTTTTGTTTGGTTACTTACTTTTTTACGTATTTCCGCTTTCACCAAGATGAAAATTCTGTTCCAATCCAGAATTTTAACATCTCATCAATCGCATTTGCATATATCGTTTTACTGGCGCAGTCCATCCTTCTCATTTTTGCACTCCTCTATGTTGATAATGAAAATGTCTGCCGGCAAAGATAAAGAAATATATTATTGTATAATTTATTATCGTTTAAATTAAAGAATATTGCAAAAATACTTACTTTTGCATTCAATTTAGAAAATGTGAAAATTTAATCAGTTGATTTATTTTTCACCACCAACAACAACAAAACTGAGGTGAACTTATATATATGTCTGTCCGCTATAGCGACATAAAAAACGCAAATTTTTCAAAAAATTAGGAGGAAGAGGAAGACTTTCCATTCTCTGTATATTCTCTGGTTCAAAGCGTATTCAACACGTGGAATCATTTTGTACCAGGCAGACTGATGCAATGGCTCAGATAATTTTCCAAGTATAGGATACAATACCCGGTTTACTCTTTCCACCTGACCGTTAGCTTGTGGAGATGCAGTAGCCACTTTGATGTGATCTATGTTGCGTTCAGAAAGGAAAACGGAGAAATCCAACGAAGTAAAACAAGATCCACGGTCAGAAATTAGTCTTCGTCGTCTACTATATGATTCGAAATACTTATCAAGGCAAGCACACAATTCTTTCGTGCTGGTCGTGTTGGCTGGGTAGAGCTTTGTATACTTGGTGTATGCGTCAATTACAACAAGAAGGTATTTTTTCTTAGAAGTATGGTTGGGTAGTGTTCCTAGGTGGTCAACATGGATGGTGTCAAAAGGTACAGGTGCTTTAGGGATGCTATGGAGTATACGTTCGGAAGCTTTTTTAGGGACGGAATGTAAAATACAATATAGACAATTTCGAATGTAATATTAATTTTTAGATCGCATTGATGGAAACCAATACATCTTCCGAAGCATTTGTCTATACTTAAGTGACCTAACTTCTCATGTATCATTCGAATTAAACTGTCTTCAAGGGTTTCAGGTACATATAAACACCACTTATCATCATGACTGCGATAGACAAGGCCATTCACAAGATCATAAAGCTGAACGGGTCCTTCTTGCAAACGGTTCCTCAACGTAATAATGATTGGATCTTTAGACTGTTCGGCTTAGATCTGAAAGTCAACATCATTAGGGTTAACACCAACAACAGCAAGGGTTTCAGAACAGGTTTCGCAATTGATAGGGTCAGAGGAAGGAGACGGGGTATCAAGAGTATCAATGGATTCAGAAAAGTGATGCGTCTGACGGCTCAAAGCATCAACATGGCACATGGAAGTTCTACTTCTGTGCACAATAATGTAGATAAAGTTTTCCAACTCTAATGCCCAACGAGCTATTCTGGGATTTACAGACTTTTTTGCTAATGTTTGGGTTAAAGAGTTGCAATCAGTGACGATTCGGAAGGGTTGACTATCCAAGTAAATACGGAAACGCCGTAATGCATAAATAATCGCAAGTCGCGGTTGCCTTCCGGGAATAATATGAAATATGGTGGAATTTTCTATCAGCTTGACGCTGAAGTAATACTGCTCCAAAACCCACAAGAACTAGCATCAGTGTGCAATTCAATTTCCCGGTTACGGCCATAAATGGATAATACTGGCGGTTTTGATAATGCATCACGCAAAACTAAAAAAGCCTTCTTAGCTTCATCAGTAATTTTAAACTTTTTTCCTTTCTTCAACAATCCGGTTAAAGGGGCGGCAATTCGAGCAAATGAAGGGATAAAACGATGGAAATAGGAGAACAAGCCAATACAGACATGCACTTCTTTTAAGGTAGGGTATTGTTCAAGTCCTTTAACATGGGTATCATTTGGGCTAATACCAGCGGCAATAACGTTGTAACCAAGATAGTCAATTTGCAAGTGCATAAATTTACATTTAATCCAAATGTTCCTCCTTGGTGCGGGTTGCAATCAGAATATCATCCAAGTTATCTTTTTGGACAGGACTAAGTCACGGAAAATAGTGAATATAAATCGTTGGAATTCAGCAGGCCCATTTTTAATGCCAAATGGCATTCGAGTGCATTCATATTGACCGTGAGGGGTCACAAAGGAAGTATATTTAATTGATTCTTCACTCACATAAATTTGATGGAATCCATCTTCCAAGTCCATTATGGAAAAACAGGTTTTCCCCTCCAAGTATTCTAAACAGTTTTCTATTAATGGTAAAGGAAAATTATCACGAATAGTTAATTTATTCAAAGCTTGATAATCAACGTACATTCTGTATTCACCGGTTTTTTTTTAACCAAAACAATAGGAGACGCATAAGGCGAATTGCTCGGTCGGATAATGCCACGGTCTAACAAATCACCAATTATCTTCCCAACTGAATCACGCTTTCTGTATGATAAATGCCTAGGTGAACAAGGGAAAGGGGTTTAATCAATTAAACGGATACTCATGGCATATTTTGCAGGAGGTACTCCTTGCTGTTGCGGTATCAGATAGTGGCTAGAGATTAATTTACCAAACTCATAATCCCATTCAGTCCCAAAATCAGTGCCAAAAGTAACATTATCAAGGCTCAAAGCTGCGCACCATTCGGAGAATTCTCTAACTATTTCACTATTTTTATCAGATTGCAATACTGGGTTTTGTCTCGTTTCGATTCTAAAATATATTCTTGTTTTGTTGCATGCTTTAAGTCAGAACCAAATGGAAGTGAAGGGTTTCTCATTATTTTGCTAAGTACACAATGTATTCGGTTTAAGCTTTCTGACTTAACATATTCAAATTTACCTTTATTCTCCGACTTTCGATTATTGTACAAAGTTAAATGAATATTGAGGGCGCTTAAGGCATCTCTTCCAAGCAACTATTTTGTTGGCAATACATTTTCTGGAACTACAAAAAGATTAATTTCCTTAAAAATATTATTAAATTTAATTCAAAAAGTTAGTTTTCCATGGTTTTTGATTTTATTTCCTCCAAGGCCAGCAAATTCAGTGTTTTTCAGCATATTGGTTTGTCCCAAGGCTGGCACAAGGGTTTAACAGATAAAGCTAACGGGACTTCCCGTGTCAAAAAGAGAATACATTCTATTATAATGAACCGATTCACTCCCATACAGAGTAAGGTAAGTTACACTTACCGAATTTAATGCGGCTATGTCAGTCTCCGTTTCGCTTATCTCTTCATCAACGGTTCCACGGGTTACGGCAGCAATACGGACCCGCTTAGGGCATTCTTTATAGGTATGTCCCTCAGCAAAACATTTAAAACTTCCGTGGTTTGGTCGTTTAGGACGAGTACATTCATAAGCATAGTGGCCAAATTGTCGACAGTTAAAGCAGCGGGTTGTTTCAATGGCAGGAGCACGTCCGGTGGTAGCTTTAGCTGTTACGAAAGAGGGTCGAGTATTTGTTCCAGAGACTGAAGGTGCTGGTTTGTGAATATTTCGAGTACGGCCAAATGTCCGTAACATATCCAACAATTCGGACAGGGTTTTTGCATAGAAAAACTGGCCAGCAACGTTTGATCCATCGCTAGCGCCTTGAGCAATCAGCAAAATCAAATCATCATCATGGGAAGCAATCTGCTGCATATCCAGGTAATATTGCAACGTTGTTTCTGTTTTTTTTTAACTTAAGGGCTTGCAGCTGCTCAAAAACCTCCTGCTGTCTTATGGGTCGTTCGAAAATATTTAGGAGCTCTTTCATAAATTCAACCCAATCAACAATGCGGCACGATCGAACAAAAAGTTTTGCAGAGCCTTCCATCAATTTACAAGCACATAAATGCCGCTGCATGTTGTCTAAGCCTCGGATATCAGCCATTACTTCAAAATCTTGCAGCCAACGGCGAACAGTGTAGGCATCATCGCTATTAAATTTGCCTATGGTGGCTTCAAAATCGGTGAAATCAAATATAGGAATGTTAAAAGCTTTTTCGGGTTCGGAGGCCAACAAACGATTTCTCATGTTTGGTTCCCGTCGGTGACAACGGTTAGCAGGAGCAAGGTCATAAGTGCGTAATTCTTTACGGAGACGAAGAATTTCTACTTTTTTGCGTAGGCGCTATAACTCATGGTCTACTTCACCACCAAGGTCAAAAAGTTCACGGTGGCTGCTAACCAAATCAGCAGCTTTAGAGGTAATCGCTGGCTCATAATTGTTGGCTACTAATGCGGCGTCTAACCCATAGTCAAAATTTTTTGGAACATAATTATCAATAACCGGCACAAAGTTAGCAGCCACTTGCTCACGATTCTCAATTGGTAATTCCTGGTCAGCAACTAACGGTTCACGGTTTATAATTTCATCTCCATGGCTGTTATCTGCAACTTCATCTGATTCTGGGTTTTCAGTTTTAAAATGACTTATTAAACGCTCACGCATATCGGCAACAGTTGCACGAGCAGGGAATACAATATGGAGTTCATTCAGTTTTGCAACCAATTGCGCTTTAGAAAATGCTTCAAGGTTTTCCATTTTCTTCTAGATTCTCGTGAAATTATAAAATGGCGTCTTATTTGTGACAAACAGCTTTCTATTGTAATACTTTGATTAGTGTTCCAGAAAAGGAGTGGATTAAAAAAAATTTCCCTCCTTTGGGTACCACACATCTGATTTGTAAAATTATTCTTTTAATTATTTTTATTTAATGCAATTTAATATATGCTTTCAAAAATTTAATAGTTTTTAGCTATTTCTACTCGCTTACGTCTTATTTTTCTCAATGATTTTCTCCTATCGATCTCCATAAGCAACATGCGGCAGAGCGAGACAACAAGAACATTCTATTTTGGCATTAGTTTAAGTATTAGGTTGCCAGATGGGCAAAATATCAATCTTACAATCAATTGCACATTTAGTTTTAGTACAAAGCTGCCAGAAGGGCAAAGTATCAATCCTGCTAACATAATACTATTACATATTAAACCCCCTTTTTCCATAAATGGCAGATAAAAAAACACCGTTGATAAAACTTTTATACTGTCTTTAGAGAAAATGTGTCTTTTTAAAAATTATGAAGGGTCCTAGAACATTAGAATGACCTACTAGGTACATATTTCCCAGAACCAATACATTAACAGTACATAAGTAAATAATGGATGAATTGCATTTTGATGAACATTGTATTTAAATGTTGAAGAAATGGCCACGTCACAATAAACAACAGCATGTAAAATGGTCCAAAGTGTTGATATTTGCAACCTTGCAACCATTTTAAATTAGTTTTGAAAATACTCAAAATCATCACTGTTTGACACAACTGTTAATTTTTGTTTCGTGTTTATGCAATTTTTTATGCTACGCTTAAATATTATTTAAATTAAAAAATGCCTAAACAACAAGCTCCGCTGTCGCGAAACCTTAATAATTTTGTAAAAACGTTCGGCTATGATGTATTTTCTACCGATGGAAAAGTGCTTCTTTGTAAACTTTGCAGTATTAAAGTGAATCACGAGAAGAAATTTTTTATTCAACAGCATATCCTAAGGCAGAAGCACCAGCAAGCGGTGATATTACAAAAACAAGAAAAAGCTCAGGCAATTTCTTTATTCAAAGTTAACTTTGATAGGAACAATTTTTTCTCCGATTTAACTAAAATGATGTTAGCTTGCGACATACCATTATTCAAAATAAAAGGCCAAGAATTCCAATCATTTTTTGAAAAGTATACGAAAAAAAAATTGCCGGATGAGAGTACTCTTCGAAAGATATATGGCAATAATTGCTATCGCGAAGTGCTACAGAAAATTCGGATTGATGTGAATCTCGATAATATATTCATTTCAATTGACGAAACAACAGAAAGCTGGACGTTGCATAGCGAATGTTGTAATAGGGCCCTTGCGAAAAGATGGACATTGATATTTACTTACATAGAGGTTTTAAAACAAGTGAACTCATCAACAATCGCAACATTATTGGACGATGCGTTACGAATTCTTTGGCCGGAAGGAGTTAAGCGCGAAAAGGTGCTTTTGTTTAATACAGACGCTGCCCCAAATATGAAGAAAAGTGGAGAATCGTTGAAGATCTTGTATCCAAAAATGATACATGTAACTTGTTGTGCTCATGGTTTATACAGAGTTTGCGAAACCATTCGAAGTAAATTTCCCAACGTCGACGCTTTAGTTTCAAATATGAAGAAGACATTTTCTAAAAGTGCTTCGCGGTTGGCATTGTTTAGGGAGAAAGAGCCGGATATACCTCTGCCACCCCTACCAGTAATTTGAAAATAATTTCACTACATGTATTTAGTTTTATATGCGAATATCCTTTATTTAAACAGATAATAACTCGCTGGGGGACTTGGCCGAACGCTGTGTCGTATTATGTATAAAATTTTACATCCATGAAAAGGATTTTCAATGAGTTAACAGACGATTGGATACACTAAAACGTTACTTGAAACAAAAACGGTTCAAGCAGATCTGGCGTACATCCATTGGGTTTCTGGTGTATCCTGAGGAACATATATCTGAGAGCTTGCAGAAAATAGGTACTTAAATTATTATTTAAATTTAACAATATAATTTAAAAAATTTTTTTGAATAGGTCAACAAATTGGCAAAACGTTAACGCTTTCAACGGGGGTGGAAAGTCGGCTTCAAAAACTTTAATTGGGCTCCACTTGTTTCTGCTGATGTCGAACGTACATTCAAGTACGTTCAAATCAACTCTTCGGGACAATAGAAATCGGTTATTGCCGGTAAACTTTAAAGCGTATATGGTTGTACAATGCTATTACAACAAAATATGAAAAATTACCTAACTATGTGAACGTATTTATGTTATCTAAAAACGGTAACTCATATATTGTACACCACTAATCCATGTTGATCAAAAGTGGAATACATGTATAATTTATTATTTGACTTTATACATTAGCTCTCATTATAATTATCGATTCGGGAAATTGTATTTAAATTCGTTTACTGCTTTACTTCTATAAGTAACTATTTATATTCACAATACTCAATCAAAACCTCTGTGTATTGGGTGAAAGAAAATATACATTCACAATAGACAATTGTAGTAGACTACAAAAATGAGAAGTTAAATACGGTATAATGTTAAATATACTTTTTTTCATATAATAAAAAATAATAAAAACTATATTTAAAATTTATCTTTTTTATTACCTAAATATTTACACTTGAAAAAAGCTTAAATGTTCTGAATTTATAAAAATTAAAGTTACTCTGAATAAATGCCTTTTTTAGGTATTTTTTTTTGCTTTTTCTCCAGTTTTTAGGTCAACAAATTCCTTTCCCTGTTTATGATGTTAGCACCGTGGTTTAATATTTACAAGCTGTAAAACTTTGTTGACTTTTGTTTTAGAGGTAAAATTCAATAACGTTATGTTGCAGTTCTTCCACTACCTTGCTTATGAAGCTCCTCAACTTTTTTTTTATTTCTCAGCACTGCTATTCGTGGGTCTTCACAGCCGAGAAGTTTTCATTGTGCCAAATTAAAAAAGTATGCGTTTGGAAACATTCATTGTGCCCAAAAAATATAATAGCTAATAAACGGGCAAGAACGGGCAGATCATTTTGGTCGTTTCACAATAAGCCAAGTTAATAAACCAAACAAGAGTGGGACCGGATCCGCTTAGATCCCAAAAGTTGCACTCCACGAAACTATAGTATATAACACTTAAAATATGCTACCACAAATGTTAACTACTACAAATTATTTCTATTAAACTAAATTAACACTAGGATACAAACATTTATTTTTTAGTAAATACACACTAAAACTTATTAATCAACTAATTTAATATTGGCAAAAAACGCACACTGAGTAATTAGGCGCCAAATTCTTTCAATACACTTGCTGCAACGTATGTTACATTTGACAACTAACAGCTGTGCCAATATTGAAAGCAAAACAAAAGTAACGGTTATTTGCTCAGTGGAGTATCAGTAATCGATATAATGCAAAACATCTATCGATTTAAAAGTTTTGAATTTCGAATTAAATGCCACTAGTTCAGTGATTTCGACCAGTGTGCGAATATGTAATAGAAATTATGTGGTCAAAATGTTCTTAATATAACCTGCTATCATCATTTACAAAATAAACTTTTAAAGTATAAGTACAAATTTACAATAACTATTGAATAAATAAGTTTAAATTACATTTTTAAAAGTTTTCATTAATTATATTTGATTTTTTCATACAAAGTAAATAGTGGCACATTTGTATCGCAGGGGTTACCTAGCGTCTCGATTAGTTGTAATTCATGTTAATGTTCCTGTCTTACCATCAAAATGTGTAGTCGAGACACCATATTAACATATGTCATACCAAAAAATCCAACATTTTGTCAAGACAGTACTGCTGCTATCAACCCTAACATAAATTTGAAGTTTCATTCGATTTTGACGTTTGTGTATTTAAAAACAGCACAAGTTAAACTTAACAGATGCGAAATAATTAATTTCATAAATATATGTCGAAAATATGAGTGTTTATGAAATAATAAAAGAGAAAAATATAAAAGAATCGAGTTGAAAAGAAATACGTGGGAGAAAATGGGAAACGAATATTTGTTGTTTACTGTTCAAAACATTTTGTAAAAGAAAATGCCTAAAAGTAATTGCCCACTTCATATTTTGCCAGCCATCAGCTGCTCCGACACGAACATGAGCATTGTTATGAAATATAGCTAGTCGAGACGCTATGTAATTACCGTTTTATAGTTTTAGATATTGTGTGAAAATAATAGTGAGACATGTTGCTAATGATTTCTGCGCATTTACACCATTAATTTATTTAATTTAATTAAATGCGTCAATTATAGAAGGAAAATATGTATACATATATATATATATAAAGAAGACAATATAAATAGCTCTTTTCTTTGTAAATCCTATAAATTTTGTTCATTTAAATTTTTGTATTGTTGTGATTACAATAATAATAATTTCCAACAGCAGACTTCATTTTGAACAGTTAATCTTATTAAATCAAATAAATTACAAATTTTGGATTAGCAGTGCTCAATAATATTAAATAAATAGTAATTTTTTCTTCTGGTGTGACGTCACAACCATGTAAACTGATTGTTAAAAAAATTTAATCAAAGTAACGGACCTGCGAAAGTCGTAATCTTTATTTTTATCATTCTTGAAGAAAGTGTACAACTTGTGCTATAATATTTTTTTTTTGTAACAATGCACTTTAGATGCATGAACGCGAATAGTTTTTTGTAAAAAGTATTGTACTAAAAGCCATACTATTTGTGTAGGAAGTACTGAGATATTGAGCAGCTGTGGCATATAGCCTAAAAATACTTTGTGAGAAGCGACACTGATTTGCATTTTGGGACGTAAATAAATTAATTTCTGGTGTAGCGAATTAAATTCAGGAGGTCTTAACTGCAACAAATATGGTTTGGGAGTGTTTTTTGTGTCATAAAAAGTGTAAAAGCTCCAAAGGCTTTGAAAACGTTGCCATGGGCACAGTCATTCATTCACAAAAGCCTATCAAATATGTGATTGGTCATATTGCTAAAAATATGAAGATTCAATTGGACATTCCACCGGATTCTTGGGTATGCAATATATGCTTTCAAGATCTGGTACAGTATGATGAACTCGTCGTAAAACTGTTGGTAGTGCAGCAGCGCCTCTCGCGGTTATTCAAAGAAGAAAGTACCAAATTGGTTGAAGCAGTTCCAAATGGGCTAACTAATAGTGAAGAAGACGAAACAGAGATAGAATTACTTCATTTGCGTTGCATTGAAGATGAGCAAGTAGCTGCGAAACTTTTTGATTTAACAGATACTAGAAATTTATCCGAAATGGGCACATTAAATTTCGACAGTATTGATAAAGAAGATAATGATATGGATATGATGGAGGAAGATGATGAATTAGAAGAAGTAACATCTGATGATATGCCTTTAAAACAACATGCATGTGGGCACTGTGAAAAAATCTTTAAAAATAAAACACGACTTAAGTATCATATTGACCATGAGCACAAGCCTAAGGATTGCTGTACGTGCACTGAATGTGGTGTTGCGGTAAGAGATGAAGAATATCTAGAGTTACATATGAATATACATGAAGGTAAGAGTGAGATGGAATGCCGCTACTGTTCAAAAACATATACACGTAAAGTAAATGTCATCCGACATATGCAAAAACATTGGGATAAAAAGAAGTTTCAGTGTGAGAAGTGTGGATTGCGTTTTTCTGAAACCACTTTACTTTACAATCATAAATTACAACATGAAGCTGAGGAACAACCTCTTATATGTTCTATTTGTAAGCAATCTTTCAAAACAAAACGTACCTACAAGGGTCATATGCTCACCCATCAACCAGATAGACCGCGATTTCATTGCCAGTATTGTGCTAAAACTTTTGTTGAAAAGTACACTTTGAAGGTACATCTTCGTGTTCATGAAAGCTCCACTGCAGAGTGCGAAAAACGCAGCCACGATGAAACAAAAACGATGTTTACATGCATCATATGTGATTGCAGCTTTACCAGCAGAGATCAATTTAATCAGCACATGCAAAAACAACATGATGTCATTCTAAAATCTAATGTATTTGTTCGTGAAGAGAATTCGTAATTAACGCCATTCTTTTAATTTGTGGTAAAACAATATAAAGAGACAAAATTAATATCTTTTTTGCCGTAGTTTCTAAAGTAAAATAGCACAAAAGAAAACATTCCTTTACCTTTTCTCTGTGCTTTTTTCAGGGGGTCCTTTGCAAAAAAAATGATCCTCATAAAAAAGTTAATAGGGCACAGAACGTTGAGGCTGCAGGGCTTCAAAATAAAAGATACCGATTTTAATCATAAAATATTACATAAAAGTGAATAACGAATTATACAGTAATAAAGAATAAATAATATTTTATTTAAAATTGAGAATATAGTTTTTACGTGTTTTAAATTTATTAGAAATAAGCAATCACCATGGCACATAATCATAGTCAAAATTAAACTGTTGAACTAAACTATACTTTAATGCTGTAAATAATTGTTGGGATTAAAGTGTAGTAATTTATGACTATGAGTACGTGTATTTAAACGTTTAGATCTGAGATTAGTATTAAGACCATGTTTTGAATTATATGTTTTTTCAATAAAATAGTTATTTACACTCAGAACTAAAAAAAGCCTTATTCTTGTCTTAATTCTGGTCTATAACTAACTATACTCGATCTGATCTGTGCAAAAATTACTCTTTGAGAAGGAGCTAAATTGCTTTTAATTATGTTGATATTTAAATTGTTCATAGGTTAGGTTAGGTTTGGAAGTCGTGTGCGACTATATATATACCCGCACTTCCACTTGGAGACTTAATTGTTATAGTTATCTCTACCACTCAAATTTTTTATTTTTTAGGTTATCCGATGCGAAACTTATATTTTTGAAGTTACCCATAACTTCTACTTCGAATATTTTTAAGTCAGTTTTATATACATATAAATAGTTTTTTAAAAATAATAATTAAAAGAAATGTGATTTTTCCTTTTAAGTCTCTCGATTGGAAAATAAAAAATAACTTCAATAGTAGGATGATGAAAAACCTTTGGCAGGATCAAAGCGTAACGAGGGTGACACAAATAAAACGAGCAATAGTATTTAATGCTACAGTGATACGATAAAAATGTTTTGAAGTAAAAGAAATATTTTTTGGATTTTTTTTTAAATCCAGTTTTTATTGCAATCTGTACATATATTAGGTATATTCAACAATATTTGATTCGGCAATGATAAATACTTAATCTGAAATTTACAACGTTTGAAGACATTATGGAGAGCCCAGTAGTGCAACCATTTATCCGTCATCAGCGGAGGAGATCTTTTGTTGACTTCCTCTTGAGCACGCAAGGCGCCTGGTAAATATATATGTTTTCCATTTTAGTTTTCTATCTGAAATGTATACTGAATATAAAATGATAAAATAAGATTTAATTCCAAATGTGTAATAAAAGTTACATCTTATTCTATATGGAGTCCTGTTCGTCAGTTTCAACCATAGATTAATAACAAAGTTGAAAGGGTAGCAATGACAGCCTCTTCTACACACTCATATTTCCATAGCAACGTATTGAGCGTGAAAAACGTCACATTGTCGCTCTCATTTTTATCATGGCGGCATGTTTTGAAGTTTGATTTTCAAAATAAAATTAGCCCGTTTGTGCTGAACAAATTTTGAAAATAAACAAAATAAAAATATATATAAAATATTCGAAACAAATTTTTATATAACAAATAATAAAAATAAAAGTGCAAAGAATACCGAGTTCCTGCTGTGTCTGTAAAATAAATTGTCAGATAGAAGTGTCTCTAATTAAGGCTGTTAAGTCAACATATATTTACTTTCTTGATGTAACTTTTTGGATACAGTAAACGTAAATAAGTTAAGGTAGCAGAACATGAAAAAAACAGAGAAGAAATGACATACGTTTATATGTTGTCAAGGAAACATGCGTGTTGTCAGTATCCGTTCAACTTTGTTAGTAATCAATGGTTTCAACTAGCATATCCTTTACCATTCCATCAAATTTTAATATTCGTATGGTATTTTTTTTTACAAAATCTTTTCAAATCGTTATACTTCCCCGCTATAAGCTGTCATTAAAACAACTGGAGCGTCATTAGTAAACCAAACTTTGCGTCTTGATCGTGTAATTCCGCTGAGATCATACTCTCTGACCGCAGAATTTTTATTTTTTCCAAAAGTCACAGATCGTAAAGTATTGAATTTAATTTTGCTGCAGAAAGTTTTACTTGAGAAAATGCTTTCTAATATTTGAAATCTAAATAGCTCATAACAATGCACTTACAACCAATAGGATTCGTTCTCGCGTTATACTATACATATATACCTAGTGTGACCATCTGTCCCATTTACTCGCGACATGTCCCCGAATTTCGCCGTCTCCAAATCGGACCAAAATGTCCCTGAATTCTGTGAAAAATTTTTGGATTCATAATCAGTGTTGCCAGAAACTTCACTTCAAAAATCGTAAAAATTTTAAGAAAAAATTGTAATTTTCACAAAAAAATCGTCATGAGAGAAAAACTCAAATTCGCTTACTTTTTTTAAACGATTTCTGCACTTAATTTTATTTAAATTGACTTATGAAAATATTCTTTCAACATTTGAGTACGAGTTGGGTAAACATCAATTTTAAAACAAAATTTGACAATGGAAATGCTTTTGATTAATCACCACGTATTATGTTGGAAATAGCTTTCCAAAGCTTTCTTCAGCTGCAATTTCATTCACCTTATCAAAAATTGTCTCAAAACTATATATCGTAGCTCCCTAAAGTCAATATCTAGTTTCTGAAAGTAATTTTCGTCCCCTAAATTTTTAAAATGTGACATTAAACTTTGTAATAAATTGACTTCTTTTGAAATTAGTTTTCCTGCCTAAAGAAAACTTAATTCTTTCAATGCAGCATTATTAAAATCAAATGTTTTTGATGTGTAAACATTTTAGCTCACGGTATGGACAAAATTTCAAATGTGTAAAATGTAAGAATAACTGTAACGTGAGATGTAAGATAACTGTAACGTCCAGTTCCCCTGTCGCTCACACGACTGCGCGGCATGACTGTGCTACTCTAAACAACAAAGAGAAGAAGAGAGGGAGAAATCAAAAAACGAGCAGAGTTTGTTTGTTTATGTTTCGATGAATTTACTCACACATATATGTAGGTTAGGTTGGAGTGGCAGCCTTCTACTTGAAAGCACACTTAAGCACATAATTAGGCTTGTGATACACATATATGTACATACGAACACAAAATGTGTGTGTACATTTATTCCTCGCAGATATATTTTTTGGTGTTAAACGTGTGGAGATCGACCATACAAGCAGAGAACCTATCAAACGCCGTAGCAAACACAGGCGTTTGATAGGTTTTGCATTGGGTTAGTTAGATTGGATTAAAATTAAATATTTTTTAAAATATAAAAACAATACAAAATGATAAGTAATAAAGAATCTAGGTTTCAATAAATAGACAAACAAAATGTATTGATAAATGATAGCATTATAAAAATTTTGCTTTGCACATTAACCTTAGAAAGGCAACACTTTTTTCATCTATGTAAATAGCAAAAATGTTAAACACAAAAAATCAAATTTATTTATTATAAAACCACTTATTTACTTCAATAAAAATACATTGTTTCTTATTTTTATTAAATGCAGTTTAGGCAAATCTCATTGCGGTGCATTTAAAAAGTAGTGGGGTATCTGGTCACCCTTGTTGCCTTTCTAAGGTTAAATGCGGAAAGCACTTATCGTCACCTAAGAATTGATTTGACGTATGCGTGTACAAATTCGTATACCTATACGCCAAATCAATTCTCAGGCGACGATATGTATTTTCCTATTGAATGCATACACGCGATACATATGCCTTTGCCTACTTATATTATTTCACTTTGTGCTATAGTTGATTGCTAAAATAAAAGAAAGAAGAGAGAAAAAGACCGCAATAGGAAAACATAAAAAACACTTTCAAAACTTTTCTTGACAAGGGCGTCTTCATTGACAGCGATTACGATGTTGATCTTTGTGATCAGTTCGGTTATTTGACGAAATTTATAGCTGCTGAAAAAATTAAGGAATAGAAACGAGACAAAACATCGTTTGACAAGCGCTGGGTGGAATGCTTCAAACATTTTGCAACAAACAACGTTGCCGGACTGCGAAACCTATTTCCTCTTAGATGTACCAAACAAACCTTCAGTTTTGCCACTTTTAGAGAAAAAACCTCTAGATTTAGATTTTATTTTTATCACAACATTTATATGTATATCGTACATATATGAAATACATTGTTTATGTACCTATGTATAAAACTTAATTTTTTTTATTGATAAGGCACTGATCGTTAATTTGGCGAAGAACCCTACTAAATATAATCATTATATTCAGTTGGGGAAGTGAAAGATATTCCGAATTCATACAAAATTAATTATCATCAAAAATTTCTTGAAAATCCACTTCTTAATAAGTTGCGTAGATAACGTCAGATTTAAACTACAACATCGTCGAAGTGGGTTGAAATGTCACGCAACGATGATTCATGGCGAACATGCAGAAATTTTTCAGTTGTAGAAACCAATAATTTATTTCGTATTTTGAATTCACACAATTCATTTGAGAAAAGTCTCTCAACCGAGGCGTTAGATACTGGGCATGTCAGCTGGGCTAATGCTAAAATGCTGATATTTTTATGTTTTTTCTCAATAGCTTTTTCAAGTTTATGCACCTCAAGCCAAAATTCAGCAATATATGATCTTTTACAAGTGAAAGCAATGTTGGTTCAGTGCACAGCATATTCAGTTCTGAAATACAATGATTGATTTCTTCAATAAAACTTTTAAATTGAACTGCAAGAGGATAAATAACATCTGCATTACTCATCACATTGGCAGGACTAAAATTTTGTTACGTTATCAAAAGTTTCAAATCATTTAGTTAACGTTTTTTTATTTATTTTATCAGTTGCATTAGAAATATCTTGCACCTCTTTTTTATCTCAGAGATGTTGATGATGACACTCTCCCATGTACTAGACTTTCAAATAACGAACTGTTATGCAGACTAGCTACAATGGGAAAAAAAACAACAACATAAGTCTATAGAACGATTAAGAACTATCACTAAGATCACTGATGAGGAATTGTGGCGGATTCCGAAACGGCCGTCTGATTTGCCCTTCTCTATATACATTGTTGTTGTGGTGACTACATTTGTTCATTAACCTGTTTATATATAACTTCAAATGACAATAGTTCAAATTTATAACAAAAATGCATTATTTATTTAACGAGAACGAAAAAAAAAAAAATGGTAATCTGTAGACTTTATAAATTAAATTTTGTAAAAACACTTTATCTTAAGAACTTTTAGCGGCTTAAAACGAGCATAAAAAAAACTTTTGTAGATAAGAGAAAATTGGAGAAAATATACGTCAACTAGAGATTAGAGTTGGCAGGTGAATGATAATTGCCATTGTGTAAAAAATGTCGCGAATGAAGTGTTGCCCATGAACTTCAATATTTTTTAGAAAGGAATAATATAAATATATTAAATATATACATTTTCTGTAAATTGAATTTAGTTAAAAACCCTCTAGAATCCTTTAGATTTTATTATTTATTAAAATAAAAATTTCAAAAATTTCTCAGTGGCTTCAAAAACCCTTCAGTTTTAGCGAGAAACCTCTAGATCAGGCAAGAGTGATATAAGTAAAAAAAGAATTAAATTACATGTTCAGTGTCGGACAAAACTAAGGCCCTTATTATGAGCTGCTTTCGACGTTCGATCTTGGCTGGTTATCGAAAAGCGATTGTAAAATTCTTATTATGAGCAGTGCAACCCTGTCGAAATTTTCGTTGCTCATCGAATTTTTTGTCGAACACAATTTTGCTTTTGATACGTTGAGTAATAAATGTTAAAAATGTAAGAATTTTTTTAGCTTTTTGATAACTAAAAACTAATTTTAAACGGTTTTTGTAAATTTTATGCAGGTCTAAAGTGGTGAGCAACAAATTGCAGTTAGCAAATCCTTTGATTGCAAAGGATTCTGTAGAAATTTGTACACACATTTTATAGATGGCAAAGCTTCCGCAAAAGGCTACACTTAATCGTTTTCTACTTCTGGCCAGTTCCATCAACCTCTCATCCTCTTCCGATGAATCATTGAACCAAAATTCCCTTGTAGTCAACTATTTTGTTCTTATTTTTTCCACTTCCTTTTTAAACTAATCGGAATTATTTTTCAAAATGACGATCAGCTGATAGAAATATACTATCGTAAACAAGCCAAAATGAGCGAAATTCACAATAGCGCTATTCTCTGTCGAAAGCACGTCATAATACCAAACTCAAATTCGTTCGATCAGGGCATTCGGCTACAGTCGAAGATCGAACGCAGCTCATAATAAGGGCCAAAAGCACAAACTCTTCCTTGTCAACATTTAGTTCAATAAAATTTAAAAATATGCAAGTATGCACATATTTTTTTTTTTTTTGTTTTATAAATTTCGTGTAATTATGCACTTGTAGAAACAAAATAACATTAAAAACTGGGTAATGTTTTTTTTACTAACGTGGCGCAATATGCCTAAACCTGCCGTGACAAAACTAAAGCACATAATCTTTTTCGCTTACTGTTACAATTAATGGTTAAAAATAAACAACAATAACCACCTTAAAACTAGAAACCAGTTATTTTGGAAAATAGCAGGTTTTAAAAAAAATTGGAAGCGTATATAAGTTTTTGGTTATCATTCACCGTCACCGTTCGCATTTCAAAATTTCACTTCCCAAAATGGCTCGAAATAACTATTCTGCACAATTTAGAGAAAATATTCTAAGTGTATTTAATAAAACTGAATCAGTGACATGCATTGTAAAAAAGTTTTGTATTAGCCATTACGTTAATTCCCGAGCTATAAGCCATTTTCGCGCTTCCCATTTTTTAAATACTAAATATGTAGGCGGCAGACCGCGGGGCACAACCAAAAGTGAGGATTAGGCCATCATTCGGTTTATAAAAAAAGATCCTTTTATATCTTGGAAATAAATTGCGATTCAATATTTCACACAGGTTTATCCAACGACGAGTTGTGGAGGGTGACTTAGCAACATACCAAAGCGTGAAAAAGCCATTTATTTCTCGAAAGAAGCGACTGGCAAGGCTCGAATGTGTAACCGCGCACTTTAGCTCTGCTATTACCAAATCAAAGACCGTGCTTTTTACTGATGAATCTATATTTGACATGAAGGGTTGCAAAGGATTAAAGCTAGTGTGCAGACCAAAAGGGCAACGATGAAATAAACGTTATTTGAAAAAGACCGTATAATACGGGGGAGGCAACGCAATGGTCTAATGATTTTTTTCGCTCATGGAATCGGCCCAATTCATAAAATAAGAGGTATAATGGACCGTCTGATGTGCAAAGATATTGCCTAAAATGTTATGTTACCTTATACGGAGGAAGATCTGCTGTTAAAGCAAGTCTACCAATACGATGATGATCCCAGGACGGTGTGTAAAAGTGTTCAATCTCAAAAAATATATAGGAAATTGCAGATCGGAAAATTCAGTGCATAAAGGATAAAACCAAGGATTCCATTTTCTACCAATCGGAGATTGCATGAAGAACATTTCTGCAGACGTTTTGAGCAATTTTATTAAGTCCATGCTACACAAATGTGCAGCAGCTCCGAAAAATAATGGATACGCTACAAAATAGTGGACAATTCGAACTTTTCCATTAATATATTCCATATGTGCTTTAGTTTTGTCGCGCCAGTTTTATGCATATTGTAACTTTCGAGTCAATATATTTATTTTATTTGAAAAATAATATATTACTTATATTTTATTATATATATATATATTCTTACTACACATATGTATATTCAAACATGTTTTTCAATATTACTGAACAAAACGCAAACAAGGAAGAATCCGTGCTTTAGTTTTGTCCGACACTGTATTTTTTGGTAAATTTTAACAATTTTTCAAAGTTGTCCCCGTTTTTACTGAAAAAAAAACGAACCACATTAACTGCTTCCAATTTTTTTTTCCATCATCTGACAAGGACGAACAAGTAAATTTAAAGCATAGCCATCAGGACGGGTCGAATTAAAAAGCCTCCTCACGTTTTAGTATTACAAAAAATCGATTTATTGAACATAACTTAAGAATTTATTATTAAATCATGTACTTCAGTCTTGTTCTTTACTTAAAGGAAACGCCATGAACATGTTCTAGATGAAAATCCAAGTTGGTTTGCGTGCTGAACATATGGCCGCAAATGTGACACGGCCTTTTAGGCTCATTTGTAACTACCTCATACTGTGAAAAATTAGTGAGTGTCAATGACTTGAGGATAACATCATGCTCTTTTTCCATGTGCTTATTTAAGTTATCTTTGTTTGCAAATAGCTGATCGCAAATAATGCAATTATACTTTCCTTCCGTAAGAGATCCTGACGGTTGTTGTTGCGATTGCACTATATATTCCATTGTTGTACTCGGTTGATGTTGCGGTTGAGAATTTGGAGATTGCATTGCTTCAGGGTGGGTGCGTTTATGAACTTTCAGTGTATACTTTTCTGTAAAAGTTTTGGCACAGTAATCACAGCTATACCGCGGACGATCTGCCCGATGGGTTATCATGTGATGACGATAAGTACGTTTCGTTTTGAAAACTTGGCTACATATTTCACATCGTAGTGGCTGTTCTTCAGCCTCGTGCTGTAGCTTATGATTGTATAGCACCGTAGTCTGTGAGAAGCAGAGGCCACACTTGTCACATTGATATTTTTTTGAATTAAAATGCACTTCCATGTGTCTAATGGTACTAATTTTTGTAGTAAATTCTTTATCACAAAAACGGCATTGGTTTTCATTACGACCTTCGTGCACATTAGTATGTAACATTACGTAGTCCTCATTACGGTGGCTATAACTACACAGTTCGCAACTGAATTTCTTGTGAGCCTGTGATATATGTTTTTGTAAGCGAGTTTTGCTCTTGAATCGCATAGCACAAAGATTACATTGAATAAGTTCACGTCGCGGTTTCTGTGCAAGAACAGGTAGCGTTTGGAATCGACTGCTCATTCCAGACTTTCTTTCCTTTTTAACATTACCAATAGCTTCATGCATTGTCTGACTTATTTCGCTATCCGAAATATGAACCTCATCAAAAAAATTATCATCATTCAGCTCTTCCAACGTTGCCATGTGCTCGTTACACTCATCCTCCAAGTCAGAGTCGATATAAATTGTGGCGTTTTCAATGAGCCGTGTGAGACTCCGTTGTTTTTGTAATAGCTTGACCATATCATTATCATATTCAAAAAGTTTCTCTTGACAGTTGTGGCAAAGGCAATCCTTACGTGAAATATGAAGTTCAGTTTTAGCAAGACGCGATAAATGCTCAAAGACGTCTCGAACACTCTTCTTAGAAACTGGGCAAGTAGTTGTTTCAATTAGCAAATGCCCCCTGATAGACATAATTTTCCGTCGACAAAGAAAACAGCGTGCAAAACTTTTGTAAGATTGTGCCATTTAAACAATTAATATTTGTTACACTTGATTCCAAAAAAAAAAAACTAAACAACTTTGTTATTTTGAGATTTCTGCGTTTTTATTGACACAAACAGAGCTACCAGTGCAGATTTCGATTTTAGTACGTTCGTGTTTCTGAAATAGTTGACGTCAGTGTTGCCAAGTCTAGAATTACAAATTCCACCACAATTCCTAAAAAAATCACAAGTTTTTGAGAAAAAATCCACCTTATTTCATTAAGTTATTAATGTACCTACGAGTATATTTATAGCTATTCATATTTGAATATATGGGTGGTTCTCAGCAAAATGATACTTTTACTATTCCAATATTCAAAAGTCTTGTTTTCCAAGTTCTTTGCTATTTTTTATTGTATGATCACAACTCAAATTTAATCTTTCTGCCTTTAAAGCAATTGAGGGGATGCGAGTCTAAAGGGTCTAAATACCAAAAACATTGAACGGGAATATAACAAAAAATATGAATGAAGCGGCTCTAATTAGTATTGGATTTGGACCCCAAGCAAATATTCTCGTATTTTTATTTTTTTTTAATAGATAAGACATAAAACATTACATTACAATCATATTAGGTCTTAAAGACCGTGAAAAATAAATAAATAATAAATATGTGCTCAAAAACTTATCTTCTCAAAAAAAAATTTGGCGCTTAGAGCTTTTAGACTTACACCCAAATGGATACAAGTCCTTACATGGCATCTTGACTAGCTATTATTCATGTTAATGTTCCTGTCTTTCAATCAAAATATCTAGTCGACAACGTTTCGTCTAGACAGTACTCTTGCTATCAACACTAACATAAATTTGAAGTTTCATTCGATTTTTATGTTTGTGCATTTAAAAATGGCGCTAGTTAAGCTTGACTGAAGCGTAATAATTAATTTCATAAATATATATCGAGAATATGAGTGTTTATGAAATTATAAAAGAGAAAAATATAAAAGAATCGAGTTGAAAAGAAATACGTGGAGAAAATGGGGAAACAAATTTAACGCATATTTGTTGTTTACTGTTCAAAGCATTTTGTAAAATGAAATGCCTATACATAATTTTCCCACTTCATATTTTGACTGCCATCAGCTGCTCTGACACGAACATGAACATTGCTATGAATTATAGCTAGTCGAGACGCTATGTCACTGACTATAGATATAAATATATATATATGTACAATGGTTATTAATTACAAATGTGCAAATGTCAAAATTTCAATAATGAAAAAGAAAAAAAAATAGTGAATAAATAAATTATTGACAAATTATAAGTAAATTAAGTCTAAACTATCCTTAAATGCAGCTCTATTTTTAGAGAAATCAATGTCAGAACAATTCTATTATATTCCAAAAGAGTCCCTGCAATTGGAGCATTTCCCAAATAATTAGTGTTTGCCATGGCAACATAGAATAGAGTAATGTGACGAGTGATTTTGGAAGGAGCAATTAAGCTGACTTGGCTTAACAAGAAAGCACAATCTATATATCCAACAACTAATTAATGGATGAACATCAAAGAGTGAATGATTCTTCTATTCTCAAGCGATTTTAAATTGATGAGCAAACAGCGAGCATTATAGGAAGGAAAGTGGTCACTAAAGCGCAAAACGAAGAAACCTTCGTTGAACTCTTTCAAGACGAATTCAATGACCATAATAACAGGGGTTCCAGATGAAAGAGGCATAATCAATCTTGGAACGCACGAGACGAGTGTATAAAGTTTTACGCGTATAAGTATTTTTGAAGTCCTTTGCATAGCGTCGAACAAAAGTCAAAAGCTTGTGCACTTTTGGTACAATAAGATTAATATGATTAACAAAAGTAAACTTTGAATCAAATAAGACACCCAAAACAAGAATTCATCTACCATAGTCAGAGTATTATTTCCAATATGAAAAGAAGAAGGATACATATTATGGTTCTTAGCAAATTTGATATGGAAGCATTTTTTCAAGTTTAGGGTTAACTTATTTTGGTTACACCAGATAACTAATCGATCTATGTCGTCGGGTTGCAACAGTAAAACATCATCTGTGCTACAGATAGTGCGTATAACAAATATCTTGAAAATTTAAAACATGAATCAATATCATTTATAAATAGAGTAATAGAGAATAACAGCGGCCTAAGTATACTGCCTTGGGGAACACCGGAATGGTCTCGACTTTACATTTTCAATAACAACATAGCAAATCCTATTACAGAGATAGAATTTTAGCCACTGGTAAAAATTAGAATAAAAACCAAGACGCTCAAGTTATGTTATAAAGATACTATGAGCAACAGAGACAAACGCCTTGCACAAATCAGTATATATCGTATCAACTTGATTTTCATCTTTAAATGCAGACATGCAATATTGTGAGATTGGTCAACGTGGACCGTCCGGGGAAAAACCATGCTGGTTAGCAAATAAATCTCTTGACTGCGAAAAATAATTTCTCTTTTACAACTTTTTCAAAGAGCTTACAACTTTTTCAAAACGCGGTTCACACAAAATTGGCACGCAGAAAAGTTGCTGTATCTTTTTAACCAGAACACTCAGAATAACAAATAATGCATTGTGTGCATTGGCAACACTGACGTCAACTATTTCAGAAACACGAACGTACTAAAATCGAAATCTGCACTGGTAGCTCTGTTTGTGTCAATAAAAACGCAGAAATCTCAAAATAACAAAGTTGTTTAGTTTTTTTTTTTTTTGGAATCAAGTGTAACAAATATTAATTGTTTAAATGGCACAATCTTCCAAAAGTTTTGCACGCTGTTTTCTTTGTCGACGGAAAATTATGTCTATCAGGGGGCATTTGCTAATTGAAACAACTACTTGCCCAGTTTCTAAGAAGAGTGTTCGAGACGTCTTTGAGCATTTATCGCGTCTTGCTAAATGCATTGTGTTTTAATACTATAATATTAAAAGATTTAAATTTCTTTGTTGTGCAAAAAGTTCCGGGTATTCCTTTTAATGGACCCCATCAACCTTTGAACATCCGCTCTGGATACTTTTGCGGCTTTTTGGTTCCATTTTAGTAACATTGAATTCACATTTTTGACAATACCTGCATTTTCTACCACTTATATTTTGTAATAGCCCAGTATTTTTCGATCGGTCGAAGCTGGGGGCAATTGGGTGGATTCATATATTTGGGCACTACATCTACTTTATTTGTCTGATACCAATCCATGGTTTTCTTAGAGTAGTGGCAACTTGCTAAATCAGGCCAAAACTTCACTGGCGAATGGTGCTGACGAACAAATGGCAATAGTCGTTTCGAAAGGCATTCTTTGATGTAAATATCAGACGTCTTAGAAGAGGATGTCACTAATGCCCTGGATTTGAGACCACAGCTGCAAATAGCCTGTCACACCATTGCTTTCTTTGCAAATTTATCCATTTTTACGTACTTGAATTTTGAGGGTACATTACCACGATTCGTTGCCATATAAAATTTTTGACCTGGAAGCTGTTTAAGATCAAATTTTACGTATGATTCGTCATCCACAATAATGCATCCATTGAATTTGGTCAAAACATAATTATAAAGAAGACGAGCACGTTTTTTGGCCAGCAAATTCTGTTTGTCTGTTCTATTTGGATATTTTATAGCACAATAGCACTTTAGCCCAGCTTTTATGCGTATTCGTCCAGCAGTACTTTTGCTGGTATTGAATTTTTTGGCACGATCGCTATCCGATAGTCCGGGATTGCTTTTGATGGACCTCAAGATCTTTGCCTTTAATTTTAGGTTGGTGGTTCCCGTTTTGTTCACAACTTTTTTAGCTCTTTGAACACTAAGAGTTTCTTTATATCGTTTTATAACTCTACCCACCGTTCTTTTGGAGATATTTAACACTTTCGCAATCTTTAAACCAGACCACGACGGATTTTCAATAAATTTGTTCACAATAAATTTTTTATTTGCAGCTTCCATTGTGCACACAATCACCAACTTGCGATCAATTAATATAAAAAATTTATCAACTAACGGTAACGGTATTGTAAACAAATCCCAGTAAAAAATTTGTTGTTTTTATGACTAGGGGCGACATGGTGACCACAACAAAGCGTGCCAATTTGGCGTGAACCGCGCTTTAGTAGACAATTTGGAGATAGGTCTATAGTTTCCAACATCAGATTTATTGCCCGACTTGAAAATAGGGGTAATATGCGCAATCTTCCATCTATCAATAAATTCTACACAACTTAAGGATTAATTAAAGATTAAAGAGAGAGGTGGTCATAACGAAGTCTAACATTTTTTAAAAACAGAAGCCGAGGAGCCATCTTCATCAATTTTCTGTGATGGTTTAAGACTTAGGATACCTTCAATAATATCATCCTCACTCAGGGTGAGTGCCCCAAAGTTCAGGGACGAATGAGCAGTTGTTGGAGCTGAAGAATGAATGGTTTCAACATCAGAGACAAAGTTTGACATAAAAACATCCGCAAAAAGATTACAAGAATCGCTAAGGCCATTGGATGTTTTCCCATTAAGAATTAAGTAGTATGGTATGTCGGAGCATGATTTTTTTGAGCGAACGTAGCTCCAGAAAGACTTAAGATTTACTTTTAGACCCATCTCAACTCTCAATAAGTATTTATTAATAGACTGCTCATATTAAGATTTAGATATTGGATATTAGTCTCCTTGAAGAGCTTATGAAATTTGTTTCTTTTGTTCTTTAATCTTTTAAGATCATTTATATACCATAGCAATTTATGTACTTTAGGAGGCAACAATGCAACATTATTTGTGAAAATTTCTGAAAGTTTAGATATGAAGATGTCATAACAACCGGCTGTGTTTTTACCGCGGAATAGATCGACCCAATTTACGTCGCAAAGTATAAGATTTAGATTATCATATTTGCAGGCATCAAAATTATAGATAGTGTTATCACTTTTACAATTTTCGAAGTAAATAAAGAATTCTATAGTTAAAATAAGAGGAACATTATGCAAATCTTAAATCTAAGATTCTAATTAGCTTATTCACAAAAAAAATTAATTTGAGTCAAATCTACACTAAGTAAACTATCAATAAAGTATATCTCACGAGATTGATTAACATTAGTCGGAAATAAGATCCGATGATTTAGAATAGAAATCCAAGAAATCTTACTTAAGTTAGTCTCCAAGTACTCAAAGTTGATCATCACAGTAGGATTCAGCTAGCTGCACGATGTTATCCGCATGATAAAAAAATAATTTAAATAAAAAAACTCTTGAATATACGTTTTTAAAACGAACTAAAAAAAACGAACCATACAGATTCGTAACCCCATACAGATTGTCTTGAAAATATGTAATTGTGAATTTTAGTAGGTCTGAAAATATTTGCATGATTTAAAACGAAAGACACTAAATGCTACGCTAAATAATCCATTTCCTAAATAATCCTAACAAAATTTTTTTATCGAAACAATGAGCAATGAACTTATTTAAAACTAAAGTTCGTAGCCGTAAGTCACTCAATTCAAAAAATTCTTTACTTCATATAAAAAATGGATGAAAACACGAAAATTCATTTTGTACATAAACAGCAATAGTGTTTATAATATTTCTGAATTCAGACTAAAGAGTGTGTTATGGCCAGAAGAAGCTGATAGTAATGAAGGGAATATAGAGTTCGACATCGATATGTGATACTTATAAATTTTTACTCTGTATATTTTTTTTTATCAAGGTTTATAAAATAATATTTTTCCATAATATTTTATTTATTTTAGTTTTTCTTGTGTTTGTATAATTTAGAAATGCTGTGAATTAAAAACGTTAAAAAGGCATGTATTTAATTAATTTTCTTTTTAATACGTATATAAAAAAAATTGTGTTTAACACTTTTATAAGAAACAAATTTAGCGCTTTTTTAAAGGAAATACGCGTTTTTTCTTCATTTTAGCGGATTTTGAAAAACAAAAGTTGTTCTCACTGTTTATGAGCGGACTGCTCGTTTGAGTAAGGTTTGCCGACCACTGCTCTAAAGCAATCAGTGTGGCCAACTCAGCACTTTTCCCGCTGATTTTATTTTATTTTTGAAATTTAAAACGCGAAAAAAGAGTGATTTAGCGCTCAGCGCGTTTTTTTTAATTTAAAATATCTTCGAAACATCGAAGAAATTTTCATTGACTAGAAGTATCAGATGTGTGCCTATATAAGTGAAAAAGTTTAAATGTATTGAGTTTTCCCGCACTTTTATAAGGAAAAAAAATTAAGCTATTTTTAAGAAAATACGCGTTTTATTCTTCACTTTAACGGATTTTGAAAAACAAAAGTTGGCCACACTGAAAGCAATGATTTTTACAACGATAAATACAATGCTTTGGTGTGCTTCGTTCCTTTGAACAAACAGTATAGATTGTAAAGGAGTCGCGATTCGCTCTTGTTGGGATTGGAACAAAGAAACCAGCAATGAGGTGCAATACCGATGGTATGACAGCGACACATCCAGTAGGGATGTGCAATTGGAAAGAAAAATCGATTTTCGACTTTTTAAGTTTATGAAAATCGGTTCGAATTTTCGTTGCATGGAATAAAAAAAAAACGAAACGAAAGAATATTGATATGAGTTACTTATGTATGTGTATTTATTTACAATATCTATACATTTTTTTAAAATTTTTATTGAATGGAATATAAAATAAGTAATTTAAAGTAAATGGTTTGTTTTAAATGGCATACAGTTTATATGACCTTAGTGCACCCAGCGACTTGTTGTATATTTATACATTCCACTGCGGTCCAAAAACGGTTTTTGTTTTTTTGCATAAAGCCGTAATCTAATCATAATCTAATCTCGAAATGCATATATCTGGTAAAGTATCATAGGTAGAAAGCTAACATTTGGCGAGTAGATATATTTACTTGATAATTTTAACTATAGCGAAAACAGAGAAAATCGGTCAACTTCCACGCCTACTTTTCATATATAGTTAATTTGGATATATATGTTTGTATGATATGATATTGTGACCTTTAAAATCTCACAGGAGATCCAGGGGCGAGATTTTAGGAGTCACGGCCCCTCGACCCCTCTCCCCTTCCCCTGATACGTTCATTATCTTTTTACTTATTCTGGTGGTATTGTTTGATATTATTCGTCTTCATATGCGAATTTTGTGCGAGTAAATGGAATAGCCTATGGATGTGTGAAGTATAATAATACACAGTTGACTGGCTCGTCACGCCACCAGACTCTCAAGGCGACCAACGCGTATTTCGGTTTACCGATACGTGCCGTAATTGAGTGATCTGATGGAAGTGCGGTCTATCACCTCCACGTGGTGACGGCTGGTAACAGCTGCATATCAGATAGCGGCTGCCCTGACATTGGCAAATATGGTCTGTCTATGACGACCACATTATCTAGGGTGTCATGCGACCTGTGCCTATTGGTTTGACAGCCAGACTTTAGTAGACTGACGCATATGGATCAAACGTCTGTTTTTATGTAAGAATACGTACTTATGTGGAATCACCACGTGAGAACCATGCTCGTCTGATACTATTGTTAAAAACAGGCTGCCTTCTAACGGAACCTCTCTGATATTTACACCTGGCGACCCCAGAAAGTAATTTCGGCCTTACCACGGTATGGGGCGCTGCCGTGGTGTACCCCAGTACTTCCCCTTTAACCTCATAGATCGCCGAGCTAGGCTTCGGCACACGGCAAAGCGATCGCAAGAATCAGATGAAATGAATACAACAAAACAAAAGTCGGATAGCGTGTCAACCGATCCAAGCACCTCTGCGAAAAGAGCGGAGGCGCTTGCGAGGCCTTTCTCTCGCAGAGGAAGAAACTTTCCTGGCCTCAAGCCAGGAAACAATAACCACAACGATAGGGAGTGCCTCCAAAGCACCCCTATCTTAGAAACACCCAAAACCTCAACCTCCAAAGCGGCCTCGGTCACCAGACATAATGATCGCAAGCCTTTAG
This sequence comes from Toxonevra muliebris, assembly GCA_963691655.1. Lineage (NCBI taxonomy): Eukaryota > Metazoa > Arthropoda > Insecta > Diptera > Pallopteridae > Toxonevra > Toxonevra muliebris. The sequence goes on along the minus strand of OY829327.1, from coordinate 65,591,757 downwards.
GAAAGAAAAAACCCGATCTCCCAACTCAAGTCACGATACCTGAAGGCCGTATTCATTTTGAACAAGATTGCGCAAAATGAAGCGGCCGGTAAAGTGCTTGAGCGGGACATCGACGACAAAATCAAGTACCAGAAGGTAGTAGAGGAATACACTCGTATTCAAACTACCAAACAAACCAACAATGAAACGGCAAAGAGGAACAGATCTCACGATGGGGTTGACCAGGCACCGAAAAGACATAAGGTGTCTCAAGACTCCAGCAAGAAATCTGCTCGGCAGCCCAGCACAACAACAAATCAACGGCCATATAGCGAGGTCGTCAAGGGTGACCTATACTTTGCGCTGATCGACGGAGTTACAAACAGCGGCAAAGTAGTCCTGGAGAAGTGGAAGGAGGTGGAATCCAAACTGTCAGAGTACGTACTTGATGAGTACGTACTTGGGGCACAAAAGGGAGGAAACCAACCTCGCTTCGACTCTGCAGGAGTCCTTCGCGGCTGTAGGGTAATCAAATGCGAGGACGAGTTTTCTAGGGGTGTCCTTGAAGACGGCGTCTCTAAGATTAAGTCTGATAGTACAGACTCTGGTAGTAGTACAGACTTCGCTGAGGAAGTCGTAATACGCAACCCCCCGATAAATATATCTTCAACTTTTATTGATTCGGTAATGACCAGAGAAAAGTTTCTCTGGTCAATCAAGAGTTTCAGCCCATACAAAGTTCCCGGCCCAGATGGCATAATCGATCATGCTATGGAACTTAAAAGATTTAGTAGTTCCATGGCTGGAGGTGCTCTTCAAAAAAAGCCTGCAATTTAGCCATACCCCTAAAAGCTGGAGAAGGGTTAAGGTTATTTTCATCCCAAAAGTAGGCAGACGAGGGTACGAAGGTGCTAAAGGCTTTAGACCCATTAGCTTATCGTCCATCGTACTAAAATCATTAGAACGCGTTCTAGATATTTATCATAGGAAGATAATTCAAGGGCAAGTCAACTGAAACTGCCCTATATGATATAGTCGGTATAATTGAAAAATCATTAGAACACACGCAATTCTCGTTGGCTGCCTTCCTTTCCATAGAAGGCGCTTTCAATAACGTCCAGACAGAGGCTATCTAGTCCGCTTTGGCCAAGCTAGGTATAGAATAGGGACTAAACAGCTAGATCATATCCATGTTGGAAACCAGAGTGATTCTGGCGGAAATAGATACCAGCACAATAAAAAGGGCAGTATTATGGTTGATTGTCATAGATGGCATATTGACCGAATTAGAAATAGAAGGATTAAAGTGGTAGCGTATGCGGATGAGGTGGTGATCATAGTTTCAGGTCTGTTTCCAAACATAATACGCGAGATTATGGAAGTGGCCTTGGACTCACTAAATCTGCCCAAATTGAATGGTCATACACTAGCTTTATCAAACAACGCAAAATACTTAGGGGTCATCCTTGATACTAAGCTCAGTTGGAAACCAACATAGAACTTAGAGTCAAGAAGGCCTACATAGCCTTATATACTTGCAAATGAATGCTCGGAAAGAAGTGAGGTCTAAGTCCACAAATGGCACTCTTGTCATACACATCCATAATTAGGCCAATCCTGACGTATGCATCATTAGTAAGGTGGCACGCTATGAGGAAGGGGTATAACCAAACTAAACTAGGTAGAGTTCAAAGGCCAGCTTGCATAAGCATTACAGGGGCTATCCGCTCATGCCCGACAGAGGCCCTAAACGTGCTAGTGCACTTACTTCCTATGGAATTATACGCCAAAGCAACCGCAACTTTAAGTGAAGTCAGACTCAGAGAAATAGGGTCCTGGACTGCCAAAACCTACGGACACAGCAGAATTCTATTACAAATACCGAATACACCAAACCAACACAACATTGACTACATGATACCCAAATTAAACTTCAAGAAGGGCTTGGACACCTTGTTTCCAACAAGATCAGATTAGAGAAGAAAACGTGTGGGAGCTGGTCTTGAGATAGAACTCTACACCGACGGGTCAAAGATGGACTGTGGGGTCGGTGCGGGAGTCTACTCAGAGCACCTAAATATTGCTTTTTTTTATTTTATATTATTTATTGAATCTATTCATAAGAATAATCACAATAAGTATACAAATCTTAAATTCTAAATTTCATTAAATGTACGCTTTTGCCAGTGCTAAGAGTACTACTTTTTGTAGTATGTTGTTTTAATATTTATTAGTTTTTATACCGCAGCGAGAGGATTAAATATAAATTTTGTTCACTTTTGTTCTCATACCAGCAACATTTTGGTAATATAGTGATAGAGCACTTTTTCTCGAAAGATCATAGCTTAGAGCTTTACAAAATGACGACGGATCAGATGCAGCACATTGAGATTTAAGAGTTTTTTGAAGTTGGTCCAGTGATTGATGGTATAATAGGCAGCGAAGCTACTCGTTTGCGTGTTATGAATTCATGGACCACTATTTGCTTTGGCCACTTAGGGTACGTTTTAATTTTCCCAAATACAAATCCCTTTTTTTTTTTTTGGTATGAGTATTTTTTATTGCTACCAAATAATTGCAACAATGTATTATTTTTCTTCTTCCCTTTCATCAATACGTAACAGATGAGAAGAACAAACAAGATGGGTAATGCAAGTGCGACAGAGAAAGAGATGTATGTACGAATATCAAACTAAAATACAAAATTACAATGAGAATCCCATGCAAACTGAGTACGTTTGAGTTTTCGTATTTTTGGTACCCGTTTTGTTTTCGTACATTTTGTTTGTTTCTGTGTTACACTTTCTTTATTTACGAATTTATATAGAGCAAAGCAGCATAGATCACTGCTGCGTTTGAATAAATAAAATATGCACCTACACTCGCGCAAAGCCGACCTAAATTTTTTTCGTAGATTTTCCTTTACTACACCCAGAAAAATACCCATCTCTAGAGCAAAGAAAAAGTTTCCTCAATTTAAATCCACGAAAATTTCTCTCGTTTATGTAAATTTTCCTCAAAATGAAGAAAAATGTGCTCCTTTCATGCAACCATGGTGTTCAATTTGAAGTAAAATTTTTCTTCATTTTTGGAAATTTAATTGCGGTGCTGCCCTCCAATTGAAATCAAATCCCAATTTCAAATCCCAAATCCAAGTTTCAATGAAATTGTTAAAACTAAAATTAAAGAAAAGTAAGATAAAAAAGTTAATAAAACACAAGAAAATATGGGTGTGGTAAATGGGCATCTTCAAATATAATTTTTTTCTAAAACTTAGTCCTTACAACGCGTCTCTGCATAAAATTTTAACTCAAAAGCTTTTATGAATTACTTGGTCTATTGTTAACATTAATGCGCATGGAACAATGGACGTTTCCATAAACCTGTTTTTTTCCAAAATTTAGTCGCACCAGCATATAAAAATTTAAGCACCATTTGGCTGCAAAACAAAAGTATCAAAATGCCATAAAAGAACAAATTACCTTATTTAGAATAAAATTAGGTAATCAAACTTACATACTATTTTTGCATAAAAAATGAAAATGTAAGAAAGAGACGAATATACCAAAAATGTTCTCCATACAAAAAACTAGCTTTACTCTTTTGGCCTTAGCAGACGCTTTGTTTTTCTTTTGAATTTTTAAGTCGGCGTCTCTATTTCAAGCGAAGTGGTTTGTGACTATTGATATATTTTTTGAAAAAAAATAAATAAAATATATTCAAAAGATATAAATTTCAATAAAGTTCAATTTATAATTTTTTGGTGGCCATAAGAATCTTTTGATAATTTCAAGGCGACGATGCCTGTAGTGTTTGTAATAAAACGTATGAATGTAAACCTTAAATCTTATTAAAAATAAAATAATAAATGAATACAAGTAAAAAAAACATGAGAAAATATTCCATAAATTGAGGATTTCTTTTCCAAAAAGTAAATTGACTTTAATCTATGGAAAATTATTCCTCAAACTAAGGAAAATTTTATCTAAATTATATACAATTTCTCATATTTAAAAAATATTTCCTCAACTCAAAGAAATTTTGTATATCTAAATGAGGAAACCGTTTCTATGGCGCCAAATCATTCCCATTTTTCCTCAATTTTATAGCCGTTTTTCTTCGAACCAAGTAAGTATTTCTCTGGGTGTACGTTTTGTTTTCGCATTTACTGCTATTTTTCGAGTTTGTTTGTTGATTTTCTGACTGCGTAACTCAAGTTCGGATTTACATATGAGTTTTATATCGATCAGTACATTTCGGTCTTAAAATATTTGGAGGTTAAGTTAGTAATAAAAAATAAGTTATGGTATTAACACAAAAGAAATTTAAAATTTTTAAATATAAGCGGAAAACTTAGATAATGTTTCTTTATCGAAAAAAGTGGGCTGTCACGAGTCTTCAGTTAGAAGATTCTGAAAGAAATTTTTGCAAACCGGAAGTCTGACATGCCTATCTGGCAGTGGACGTCCAAAAAAAAAAAACAATGAACGTGAGGACAGAGATATTATCCGAATAAGTTTAAAAAATCTAAAAAAAAACTTCACCAGAAATCGCTTCGGAGTTGAGAGAGATACATAAAGTAGAAAAAAAATAAGAGAAAATGATCTGGATGCACAAAGAGCTGCGTAAAAGCCACTTTCAACAGCAAAGATGCGTTTAAATATTTTAAATTGATGCAAGGAAAGGATAAATTGGCCGTCTAATGACCGGGCTCAAGTCATATTCTCTGACGAAAGTAAAATAAATCTTGTTGATCCAGATTCAGGAGTCATAGTGCGCCGCAGACCAAACGAAAGATAACCAAAGTACTGAAAAGCACAGATCGCACGTTATGATCTGGGGTGCAATCACCAGCTGCGATGTTGGAGAAATTTTCTGGAAGGTTCTGTGAAGTCTTCAGCTAATATAGACATAATAAACAAAGGCGTATTACTTTCTATGGATAGGTTAGCCGAGCACATATCCAAAGTAATATTTCAAGACGATTCTGTATCATGTCATCACTCAAAAACTGTAATTATCGCTGTTGAATGAATATCTTTTTGGAAATTATTTTTACAAATTTTGTGTTATTACTTATTTTTCTTTTCATAGATAGCGGAATATAAAAACGTTTTGGGGATACAGTAGTTACCATGGCTCGGAAACAGCCTAGATTAGAATCCAATTGACAACGTTTGGCCTATCATTAAACGAATAATTCGTCAAAATAAACCTTTGACTATGCCCAATATATATAAATTTGGTTAAATTATTGCAGCACATATACAGGGAGTCAAAAAATTGATCATTAAAAATTACATTTTAGAGCACGACAAAACGGAAACTAAGAGAGTTGAAAAGTTTTTAGTCATCTTGATGAATACAAGGGGAAACAAATTTTTAAATCTGATAATATTGGTCATGAAAGTTTCGAAATTTTTATTATAATTTTTGATTTTTTAAAAATGTGCAGCCAAAGCTCAGTGCTCTGTTATTACTGTTTTTAAAAGGAAACATACATACTGTAAAAACAATTTTTAAATTTTTGCTAAATTGCAAAAATCTTCTTATGACTTTAATCCTTCTTTGGCAACAATAAACTTTATTCGATTTGGAAAATCATTTTTGCAATATCAGAGTTGTGAGCTTTAAAGTTGAGTAATACAGTACATCAATTGTACCTAATGTACCTTTTAGTTCGAAAAAGTCGGAAAAAGGTACAATTGTACCAACTTTTTCATCACTGCTTTATAGTAAACATGCTTAACTTAGATGTACACCTTTATTGTAGGAAAGTAGGAAACTAAATGAGTCAACAATGTACCTACCTATGTTGTTATATAGTAAGTTATTTTGTATTTGCAGGTGCTATCACAGTTAGCATACAGCTCGCACCCATAGAGCAAGGTAGAAGGTAAGTTTTAGTTAACAGTATTCTAATTGGTTGAGGGTGTAATATTGTGTTACCCAGAGGGCGCGAAGCATTCCGTAGACTTTACCGATTGTCGAAAATATGTGGTCATTCCAGGCTAAAAGTTTTGTTAAATGTTACTCCAAGATTTTTTGCGCAAGTTACTAATTCAAGGTTAGCACCGTTTAATTCAATTTTTAGAAGCGACTTACTGTCAAAAGACTTTTTGGAGATTGTCATACATTTTGATTTGTCGGGGTTAAGGCAAAGATCGTTCACATTTGCCCAAGTTTGCATGCGGCTTATCTCCTCATTCAATTTAGCGATACATGAATTAATGTTGTTGGGTACTTATATAGAGCTGAACATCATCTGTATATATGTGAGCTCGACAGTTCTGTAAAATTTTGGGCATATCAATAATGTATATAATGAAGATCAAAGGCCCCAGCACTGATCCCTGCGGAACACCACGCTGGACTGCTAAAAAGTCAGACGTTAGCCCACCGGCGCATACAGCCTGTGATCTTTATGTGAGATATGATTTAAGAAGACCGAATGCAGTATTGGAAAAGTGGAAAATTGTTTTAGTTTAAGAAATATTGTTTCATGGTTCACTGAATCAAACGCTTTGGAGTGATCAAGAAGAGTTAGTATTGATATTTGTTAGCATCTAATGTAGATCTTAAGTCTTCTGAGACGTCAATAAAGGCAGTAATACAGTTTCTTTTTGGCCTGAAGCCAGATTGCTTCTAGGCGATTAGACAATTTTGGAAAAGGTATTTACTCATTTGCTTATGCATGATTTTTTTTAGACACAAACTATAAAATTGCTATTGGCCTGAAGTCTCCATTTAGCTTAGGTATACCCATACCCATTTTGCTCATTTTCCATGTCTTTGGGTGGTGAAAATTGAATTAAAAAAATATGTAAAATACGGCAATAAAATTGGTAAAAGAGACCTATATCGTTTAATTTAACTGATAGGAAAGCCTGCAAAACAACAGCCTGATCCACGCAGAAAAAGCTGAATAGGGCTTCAGTATTTTTTTGATTGTGAGCTTGGTGATTGCAGTTCGTATTTGAAGTAAGTAAAGGTAAATTTAAAAACAAATGCTTGGTTTTCACTACGTCATATTTGCCATAAAAGAGAGAATTTGCCATATGAAATTTGTCAACATGCTGGCAAATTTGATTGAATTTGACATAGTGAAAACCAGGCATTAGCATTAATTTGATTGATATCGTATCCTGAAGAATTGAACGGCTGTGAGCTATTTTCCCTAATTCCTATTTTGCGAATGTGCTGCCAGGTTTGTTTGGAGCCTTTACAGTATTTAAATTTGTTTGCATAAAATTTCGTTTTTGCAAATTTTAGCTCATGAACGGCACTAGCTCTTAATTTCTTAAATTCCTCGTATAGATTTGGTGTTTTGTACCTTTTCCATTTATTGTATGCTTGATTGCGCTCGCATATAAGTTTTTTAACTTTTTTGCAAAACCATGGCTTTTCATCATGTCGGACTCTTTTAGTTTGGATAGGAACAAAATTGTTAAATAGATTAGACATGTTATTTTGTAGAAAATTAAGTTGTTCATCAGCACACGCTATGTAGTATATTAGTTTCCAGTCAATAGATTTAGTAGCTTCATTAAGCTGTTGGTAATTAATATTCTTAAAGTTACAATAATTAAAAGTTTCGTTCAATATGTCTATTTTAAAGTTATATTTTAGAAATATTAAGTCGTGCTTGGAAAATACTGGTACTGATAGTTGGTCATATTGAAGTATCTGATCCCTGTTGCTCACAAAAAATAAGCCCAGATGTGTATTAACGGTATTGGTGAAATGCGTCGGGTACGCAGTGTTGGCAGGGTAGAGCCCAACGGATTGCATTTTGTTGAGTAAAATGTTTTCCCTCGGAATGTTACTATTAAAGTCCCCGTAATAATTACGTTGCCGTACGATAACGATAAATTTTCATTGATCGTCATGAGTTGGTCAATGTCAATGCTACTATTGCGACTGTACGCACAGCCAATAAGTGCTTTATTTGTTTCAGTCAATACTTCGAGGAAAATAAATTTAATATAGCTACTGTTTGAAGAGTTACAACATAACTTACATTTAATACTATTTTTTACATAAATGACAACTCCACCAGCATGGCTCTCTCTATCTGCTCTAAAGATTTTGTATCCGTCGATTTCGAGAAGGGAATCATTTAAATTAGAAGCGCCTGGTTATATTGGTGCTTGGTATTCGACGAACTCAAAACATTTTCTCCCGTGCTCGGTCAAGGTGGTTTCATTCAGCTTGTTGCAGAGTTGTTTTTTGTCGAAATATACTCGCTTGTTTAATACTATTTTATATGTAATGATACTGTTTTGTAAAATAACTCATTACCACCCTGAATACTCGGCGTGCTCGGTGTACAATACACCGAGCATATCGTGTTCGGTGTGAGAATGAGTAAAGACTCTCTCTTTGTGTTCGGTCCAACAACAATTTCATGATGTTTGTCGAGCATAAAAATAAAAGTTTTACTCAAAAACAAGAAAAATACAAAAAAGGCAAAAAGATACGAATACATAGAAAACATAGATGGTGGGTAAAAATTGCATTCCATTCAATTGAATTGCACTCAGTAAACGATAGCTCTCATTAGTTGAGTATAGTATTTAACCAGCGTTGTTGTTGTGAAGTGTATCACAAAAAAAGTCAGTGTGGGTGCTGTTTGTACCATTCGATGATTCTTCGTTAAAAATTGCGCTCATCAGCAGATCAAGTTGTGGGACCGAGATCACGCACGTGGGTGCATCATTCATTGTACTATTGACATATACGAGTCCACGCCGGGTAAATGCGCAGTGTAAGTGTTTTTGTTTTTTGAATTTGAGTGCTTTTTTTTAAAAGATGTTGTGGTTTTCTTGAGTCAGGCTCTCGTTGACGTAAATGGGAACATCGAAATCTAATCCCATATGACGCAGGCGCAGGAGATATTTCGTGGTTCGCTTAACTTCAGAGATCGAATTTAACAAGTATTTTTGTCGTACGGAGACATTAATTTGATAATCATAGGCTTATCCGTATATTTAGCATTATTTCGGGAGTGTTTAATCCGAAATACCTATACCTTTTAATACAAGTGTCTGCACATTGACGGTTTTGCATAGGACATTCAACAATTCAGAGAGATTTTCCGAACTGTCATAAGGAACACCATGTAAACGCCAGTCGCATGCTACCGCAGTGTTGTTTTGTTTGCCTAGTTGTGTTTTGATAATGGCAATTTCAGTTTTCAGCAGTTGCACTTCAGTGGTAGTTCCACCCAGAGGGTGACGGCAGCAAGATCGCCATGAATATCAGAAATATTTTTGAGAATTTGTTTCGTGGAGTTATTGATTAACTCAGTCTGTTGTGAAAAACGATGAACAAGTAACTCTAGTAGCTTTGGTGATATTTGTGTTTCGGTTTGCTTTCCTGAGTTTTTCTACAGTTAGGCGAGTTAACAGGCTTCAGCTTGCGTGATCGGAGCACAACACTCGACATTTATATAGAATTCAGCCACTCCAGATTGAACGTAACAAAAAAAACCAAATCTCGGCCTGCCCATTTTAGATTTGCTTCAAACTTTGTCCATGGTTTTGTTTTGGACCAAATCCAACAAAAAGGTATACAAAAAAATTCCGGTATGGTTTTCACCGGAGTCGCCAGAGCGAACCAAATCTCCGAAATTGACTGTATCGAATCACAGAATCGTCCATAACTCAGTCATTATACTAACGCGGATTTTCCGAAAAAAATAACTACTCATTTGTAGTCCAGGACGCTGGTCAAGGATGGCATTGGTCAATTGCACAATGTATATGTGTATACATACACAAATTCAAAGACAAATGAGAGAGAGAACAAAAACAAACAATAACGAACTTTTCGTTTTGTTCCGCTTACAAAGAGTATAGATTTAAAGAGATCGCAATTTGCTCTTGCTGGAATCGAAACAAAAAATCGTAGAAACAGCAGCGAGGTGCAATACCGATGGTGAGACACCGACGATTGTCAACACATCCAGCAGACAAAAATGTATGAGTTTGACGTGTTTGATGAAATAAATATTTAACATTCTTTTAGCAAATAACTTTCAACATTTACAGTATTTATATATTCTTTATATATAAATATGTAAACGTTTTGTTTTGATTTTATGAATTTTATATAAGTACTTTTAAATCTTTTTCTACTGATTTCATGAAATCAAAATGCGAAGAAATATTATCACTATTTTCAACATTGTACCTAAATATGTGTATGTAAATAAGTATATTTAGCTAAAATGTTAGAACTTTTCATATTTTATATTTTAATATATAAACAAATTATTCTTCTAGTACATTTTTACATCCATAACAACAAATCTCCTTCTTACTATGTATTTGGCAAATGCCTTTATTTCATTTCTGTTTCAAAATGTAGAATCACAACGAGGTGCAATGTAAAAACAGTATTTATTAAGTACCCATTTATGTGAGATGATATAATTTGAATTTTGTTATATTTAATAAATAGGGCTATTCGCAATCTGGGGAAAATGATCTTGCACGAGTCCAATAATTAATTGTGACATTGCTTAGACAATTGGTTCTGATTCAATGTGTTAACAATTTCAAATTCCAATTGAGTTCAAGTGACTTCAAAACCTCAATTGACTTCAAGTCACTCCAATTTAGTGCAAATTGTCGGTTTTTAACCATGACTTCAAGGTATTCCAATTAAATTGAATGCATTCTTTTACAGCTCTGGTCTTTACTTAAAATCGATTGCAAAATTTCGCACACACAAGACTAAAAAGTAAAAAATAATAATTTAAATAAAAAATATTTTTAATATACCACGTTTTTAAAATGGACTAAAAAGTATAAAATAATTTCCCCTAACCCCATACAGATTCACAACCACATATAGATTCCTTATCCCATACAGATTGTCTTGGAAATTTGTAACTGTGAATTTTAGTAGGACGAAAATACTTGTATGATTTAAAACGAAACGTGGGACGCATATGGATAGAGATAAAATTGGTAGCCATTTAGGTGAACTATTCATCCATCAATTTCCTATTGCATGCGAACCACTTCATTTTTAAACTAATCGTAGAAATATACTATCGTGAATAAGCCAAAATGACCGGAATTCACAATAGCGCTATTCTCTGTTGAAAGCACGTCATAATACCAAACTTAAATTCGTTCGACCAGGGCATTCGACTACAGTCGAAGATCGAACGCAGTTCATAATAAGGACCTATGACTAGCTCTACTTTATTTATGGATGGATTACCGTCAAAATTCAAAACTTCGTGTTCCATTTCCAGTAGCTTTTTTTGATAAATATCAATAAATTAGTAATGAATTTATATATATATATTAGATTTGGAACTGGAAGAAGTTTGGTTTGAAATTTTTTTTTTGAAATTTTAAAGAATGCTTTAAAAGAAAAAATGCTTTCAAAACTGGAAAAATTTATTGGAGCAATTTTAAGTTTCCACATAGCAGTGCAGCGGCAACTAGAATTTTTTCTCAATTCAATCTAATAAAAGACAAAAAACGAAATTGCTTGCTGACTGCAACTGTTAATGCAGTAATGGTTGGTAAGAAAAGCTACAAAAAAAAAAAAAAACAAAAATGATGCCTCCAACTAGGTACCCTCGATTAAGCTGGTTCAAAGTACCACACATAACATTATACTGTTTTTACCCGGTTTTGAGGAGAAGGAAGACAAGTTTGTTGTAGTTTTTTTATCATTATTGCTTTTTTTTTTATTATTATTTACTATTATTCCTAAAAATATTTACTGATACTACCGTTTATTTCCAAAGGAATATTTGGTTTTTATATGTATTTGTTTTATTTTCATAAATTTTTCAGATTTAAGTATGACTGAAGTTGTAACAAAAAGCTGTGAATAAAAAATTGTATTTTTTTCTAATAAAATTTCTATAAGTCATACTTATTTGAAAACTTGTAAGACATTTTGTAAAATTTCTCCTCTGTAAAGCAAAATCCTCCGCTTGAAAGAAAAAATTCCTCCTTTTAAAATGTTCAAAACGACAGCACTGTACAACACTGGCGTCGGACGATGGAAAATAGGGATGTGCAAATCGATCTCGACTTCAATCGACTTTTAGCTCAATATTTCATATTTCTTTTTATGATCGACTTTAAATTGCCAAGCTTTTTTTCAAAACTACCAATTCAGTTCTCACATTTATTTTTAATTTTACAAAATTTGTCCACACAAGTGCTTACTGGTGGTTTAGACAACTAGTCTATGGCGTCATGTATTTTGTAGGGAACTATTTGGGAGCTTTGTTTTTCTATGAGATGCAAGTGATCTCATGCTCGTAATCGTGTCCTCCTTTATTACTCCTTTTGGAGGCTAAAACGAGTACTCCATGCCCTAGGACATGCAATGTTAAAAAGGAGTACAAAATGCAAGAGCTCTGGAGCAATAGGGAGTAATCGATTGCTCACTTTGGAGCGCTCAATGATTACTCCTACAATCATCCAAAGTTCAACTGGGATATTAGAAACAAAACAATGAATACTCACATGCTTGTATATATATCGTCGCTTGAGAATCGATTTGGCGTATGTGTATAAGTATTCGTATGCCTATACGCAGAATCAATTCTCAGGCGACGATATGTGTATTTTTTTCTTCATTTCTAATTTATGAAAAACGGCGAGAAAGCTATAATAATATCTCCACGGAAATATTCTAACATTATTATTTAAATGGGCATGAGAATGTAAACAGCAAGTAGCCCGTCTAGTAGTCTACAATACGGGCAGTTGGCACGTTTTGTCGGTGTGGGAGTGACATAAGCAAACACACATGCATACACGCTAACATTTATATACGACTGTACTATATATTAGTGTCCGACCCAAGGTGATTTTTCGGCCGAAGCCGAACTTCGGCCATTCATCTAACCTTGGAAACATATACAGAACGATATAAATAGCAGATACTCCAAATAAAAAGCTGACCAGTAACACTAAATAAGTGTTCACTGTCGAAGGAGCTGACATATATTATTTATTTCAAAAATCATTTAAAAATTTGTTTACGTCAAAATATACAGTTCCATCGACTATATATTTGTAGAACGACTGTCGTTCAACGAAACCTGTGCCAAAAAAAAAGTTGGCCGATGGCTGATTCTGCTTATCTAAATTCGAAGATTGAAGCAGCGTATTAATAAATAGACCAGTAGCCGGAACTAAAATTAACTCTCTAGTTCTCAAATTTTTGATTGATTTAAACAAAAATTGGGATTGATAAATTTTAATGTAAAAAGCATAAATTGAAGATACGATGAAAATTTAAGCGCAATCAATTCATTAGTTTTAGAGATATCGTTGCAGCCATTTCGAAAAATGCTGAGAAAAACTAGTTTCAAAGTTCAAATATGCATGTCTGCTGTATCAGGGCCGGCAAATACACATCTGAAACTTTCAATCGACTGTGAATTTCAAAGAATCCCTTTACACATAAGTATATTCGATTTTAGCCAAAACAATTTTAAATTTTTTTGACCTCCTTGAAAGCAAAAAAAAAAAAAAGTGAAGCGCCAGTAATGGACAATGTCGGATTCTCTAACAATTCACGCTTCTTTTCAATACGCTTCAAGTCTTCCTTAAAAAGTAAAAAAATTTGGCCTGCTTCTGCTGCCTCTAATTGTATTAGCTCCAGCAAGTTGTTCGTTAAAAAAAAATCATTGATAACTGTTTGTACGGTTGTAAATCTGTTACTTCAAAAGTAAAAATGGAACAAGTAAACGGAGAAAATATAACATAGAAATTGTAATATAAATACTTTATTTACCCACTTCACATTTATTTATTTGTAAAAATTTTTACTGCCAAACTATAGTAAAAATTATTATAAAATAAAATGCTTATAATCTTCGGCTTCGGCAAATACTTCGGCCAAAACTTCAGCCATTTTTTGCCGAAGCCGAAGGTGCAATTTTAGGCGGAATTGCCGTAGAACCGAAGCCGAATATTCGGACATTACTATATATACATATGTATGTATGTATAGAGGTGAAAGCGGTGGAAAAAAGAAGAATATTATTGTCATGTAAAAATAAATTGATTGATTGGCACTTTGGTATAAATTTTTTAATATTCATTTTTCATATGTCAATGAATCGTAAAATGTGACATTTCTGACATGTCCACAATGATGGCAATCATGCGGTAAAAGTGGTTTTCTATTAAAAGTATATGGTAATAAAGGTATACGCACATACATTCTATATGTATGTAGATATGAATGAATCAAAGTAATTTAGAAAACATATTATAACTACACACATATTACATGCACGATACATGCATATGTGTATGCGTATCATTATCGGTATTTATATTTAATGACATTTAAAATAAACGCCACAAGAAATCAAAAACAGTTTTGTATCTAAAACTACATACATAACATTACAGCCATTTCTTTACACTAATATACCTATACACATGAATACATTTACTTAATTGGGATTCCTTATGAATTTGACCGAATATAAACTATAAAATCCTAACCAACATATTTCGGATGCCACAATATTATTAACCATGCACTGGTCGATAAAAACCAAATCATTCTTTCGCCCATCCACATTATGTTTGGTCTCATGAAGAATTTCGTTAGAGCGTTGAAAAATAACACTAGCGCAATGAAATCATTACAAAGAGAGTTTTCGAAATTGCATTACAAAAAATCAAAGCGGACGTATTCGTTGAACCTCAAATCCGCAAATTGTTCGACGATGCAGGATTACTGAATGTTTGAGTGAGTCAAAACGAGAAGCATGAGAAGCATTTGCGAATGTTGTTCAAAAATTTTTGAGAAATTATAAAAGTGACAATCATGCCCAACTCATCGACGTAATGCTGGAAAAATACAATGATATTGGTAAGTTTAATTTACGGTGAATTGAAAGTTGATTCCTTATTGAATTATTCAATTATAAACAAATTTAATTCCGAAAATTCAGGTGCGAATATGCCTCCCAAGATGCAATTTTTATTCAGCCATTTCGACTTCTTTCCATCAAATCTGGGTGACAAGCAGGGCGAACGGTTCCACCAAGATATGGCTGAAATCGAAAGAAAGGGAAGACCCGGCAGAGAAAAATTGCAAAAGTTCAAGTGGTAGCTCATCATTTTCTACAGCAAAATGAATTTTGAGAAAAATTTCGAGTTTACGAGAATATTTTATTTTTACTCAATCCTTGATTACTTTCATTTTTGATCCGTTTGCTATCGTTTTATGCTTAAAATTTTTGTAATAAAATGGTCTATCGATTAAAAAAATAAAACTTTAAACTTTTTTTAAACTTTTTTGTGAGAAAGAAAACTTAGTCCACGACCTGTGTAAAAATTTCTCAAAAATCACACCAAAATTGAACTTTCAACATCTATATCTCAGTCATTTATAAACATAGCAGCATGAGACGCGTAATATAATTATAATTCCTATGATATACAACTTGGATCGGTCGATACTATAGGTAAATAGATATCAGCCTATAAGTAAAACTGTAACCTGAAAAACAGTTATTTTGTCATATCCCGAAAACTTACCCATAGAAAAAAACAATAGATGCGTGCAACGCACGCAAGATATTTGATGTGTAAACAGTTAAGCCATATGAATGCCATATACATAAGCTCACATATGCATAGGTATATATAGGGATTTGATGTATAATCTATATGCTTAGGTAGATAATTCAAATTAAAACAATTCTTTTATAAACAAATAAATAAATTTAGATATCATTATCTTTTATATATAATAGCCCAATTTACTATAAATCGCAAATGGTCTTGCATCATTGCAAATGCAAATTTTTGTTCCATATCGCATATATTTGTTGTGATAGCAGAAATATTTTGCATTTGCACCAAATCGTAAATAGGACTGATATGTTGTAGTTGCATTATTGATGTGTAAACATTTTAGCTCACGGTATGGGCAAAATTTCAAATGTGTAAAATGTAACAATAACTGTATCGTAAGATGTAAGATAACTGTAACGTCCAGTTCCCTTCTCGCTCACACTAATGCGCGGCATGACTGTGCTACTCTAAACAACAAAGAGAAGAAGAGAGGGAGAAATTAAAATACGAGCGGAGTTTGTTTGTTTATGTTTCGATCAATTTACTCTCACATATATGTGCATACGAAAACAAAATGTGTGTGTACATTTATTCGTGGCAGAATTATTTGTTGGTGTTAAACGTATGGAGATCGACTATACCATACAAGCAGAGAAATCGCCGTAGCAAACACAGGCGTTTAATAGGTTTTGCATTCGGTTAGTTAGATTGCATTAAAATTAAATATTTTTTAAAATACAAAAACAATGCAAAATGATAAGTAATAAGGAATCTAGGTTTCAATAAATGTATAAACAAAACGTAGGGATAATGATAGCAAATCACGAAAAGACAACACTTTTTTTTATCTATGTAAATAGCAAATATGTCAAACAGAAAAAATCAGACTTATTTATTATAAAATCACTTATTTACTTCAATAAAAATACATTCTTTTTTATTTTTATTAAATGCAGTTAAGACAACTCTCTTTGCGGTGCTTTTAAAAAGTAGTGGGGTGACTAGTCATCCCTGTTGCCTTCCTAAGGTTAAATGTGGAAAGCACTTATCGTCGCCTGAGGATTGATTTGACGTATGTGTGTACAAATTCATATACCTATACGCCAAATCAATTCTCAGGCGACGTTATGTAAAATTTTCACATCTAATAAAATTTCAAATCGACAGGAAGAAAAACTTAAAGCGCGAAAAAAAGAATGCGATTGCAGCTGCGTATATGCGAGCATATAGATCCCGATGCATTGAGTAAAAGAAAAATAATGCAACTACAACATATCAGCCCTATTCACGATTTGGTGCAATTGCAAAATATTTATGCTATCACAACAACAAATATATGTGATATAGAATAAAAATTTGCATTTGCAATGATGTAAGACCATTTGCAATTTATGGTGAATTGGGTTATTATATATATAAAAGATAATGATATCTAATAAGTTTTTAAGTTTATAAAATAATTGTTTTAATTTGAATTACCTAAGCATATAAATTATACATTAAATCCCTATATATGGCTATACATATGTGAGCTTATGTATATGACATTCAGTTAGCTTAACTGTTTACACATCAAATATCTTGCGTGCCTTGCACACATCCATTTTTTTTTTTTTTACTCAATGCATCGGGCATGATATGCTCGCATATACGCAGCTGCAATTGCATCTTTTTTCCGCGCTTTAGGTTTTTCTTCCTGTCGATTTGAAATTTTATTAGAGGTGAAAATTTTACATTAGTGCTTTCCGCATTTTACCTTAGAAAGGCAATGGGTGATCAGTCACCCCACTACTTTTTAAATGCACCGCAAAGAGATTTGCCTTAACTGCATAAGAAACAATGTATTTTTATTAAAATAAACAAATGATTTTATAATAAATAAGTTTGATTTTTTCTGTTTAACATTTTTACTCTTTACATATTGTATATAAAAAAAATTTGTTGTCTCTCTAAGTTTAATGTACAAAGCAAAAATTTGTATAACGCCGTGGTTTGCTATCATTTTCTCTACTTTTTGTTTATACATTTATTGAAACCTAGATTCTTCTACTTATCCTTTTGTATTGTTTTTATATTTTAAAAAATATTTAATTTGAATCCAATCTAACTAACCGAATGCAAAACTTATCAAACGCCTGTGTTTGCTACGGCGACTTCTCTGCTTGTATGTTATAGACGATCTTCATACGTTTGACACCAACAAATAATTCTGCCAGGAATAAATGTACACACACATTTTGTTTTCGTATGTACATATATGTGTGAGTAAATTGATCGAAGCATAAACAAATAAACTCTGCTCGTATTTTAATTTCTCTCTCTCTTCTTCTTTTCTCTTTGTTGTTTAGAGTAGCACAGTCATGCCGCGCAGTAGTGTGAGCGAGAAGGGAACTGGAAGTTACAGTTATCTTACATCTTACGTTACAGTTATTCTTACATTTTACACATTTGAAATTTTGCTCATACCGTACGCTAAAATGTTTACACATCGAAAATGAATATGATTTTGGGGTTCAGCGTTCCCGATTTAGTTTAGAAAACATACTTTGGTTCATGTTATATTTTTAAAGTGAAATTTTGTATTCCAGTGTTATTAAGCTTCACACATCCTTAGGCTATCCCATTCACTCGCACAAAGTTCACATATGAAGACGAATAATAAATGTGAAATATTACCGCCGGAATAAGTAAAAAGACTACAAAACGGAACAGAAGAGAAGGGGGAGGGGGGCGTCGGGGAGTTGTAACCCCTAAAATCTCGCCCTTGGGACCTCATGATATATACATATATCTATATATATACATATTAGTCTATATACATATATATATCCAAATCAAAACTATATTTGAAGAGTAGAAGTGGAAGTTGACTGATTTTCTCTATTTGCGTTATAGTAAAAATTATCGAGTAAGAGCCTGTGCCAAATGGTATCAAAGTACTCGAGTGCGTAAATTTTTGACATTTGAGGTGAATATGATTGTCAAAAATTTATGGAGCCCAAGGGGCTACATGAAAATCCATTCTTTTATTGATTCTGCTTCTAATAAAAATATACTATAGCCATACATTTTAGAAATATTGCATTTATAGGCTTTTTTCAATTATTTTTTAGTTAAGTAAATTTTATATGTAATTTTCCTTCGTTGGCTGGCAAACCATTGCTGTCAAAATTTAAGCGAGTACTTTGATACCGTTTGGCACAGCAAAAACGGAGATTTTTCTGACCAAACGGAAAAAATTGTACACCACCTTCTACCATAGTACTTTGCTACCGTTTGGCACCAACCGTAAATATATCTGCTCACCAAATTTTAGCTTTCTATCTATGATATTTTACATGATATATGCATTTCGAGAATAGATTACATGGGAAATGGGCGTGGAACTTATCCGATCTTCTCCATTTTTATATTTTATTATGAATATGGTACCAGATAAATATCTATTTTCTACGAGTTTATGTAAAAAACCCGTAGTCATACTATATATAAACAAATGTCTGGTTGCGGTAATGTTATATAAACTTTATGCCATTAAAAACAAATTTTTTACTTTAAATTACTTATTTTATATTCCGTTCAATAACAAAAAAAAAAAAATTGTAAATAAAAATACATTCATACATAAGTAACTCATATTAAAATTCTTTTGTTTCGTTTTTTTTTTATTCCATGCAACAAAAATTCGAAAAAAGTCGATTAATCGATTTTCATGGACTTAAAAAGTCGATTGATCGACTTTGAATTTCTAATTAATCCAAAAGTCGAAAATCAATTTTTCATCCAATTGCACATCCCTAATGGAAAACTATCAGGCGGATAACCACTTTCAAAATTAAAACGTGCCAAATTTCATGAATGGCACAGAATTGCGTCGGGCGGGTTTCTTAATCCCGGTTTCCACAGGCAAATTTTTGTTTACAAACTCTCAACTTTGTAGGCGAGAAAGGAAAGGGAAGAAAAATAAAATTTTTCGAGTAGAATTTTTCTTACTCGCAAATTCTGCTTTACTTTCTTCGTTGAGACAAATTTTTTTGGCATTTCGTTTTTGTCGCATTCGATGAATTTGGAGAACAAAAATTAATATTATTCCAAACGCTCTGCAATCTATAAAATATATCTTTTGAATGGACACGAGAAGATATAGTTATTCCCACTCGTTTCTTCCCTTTTATTTCTATTTTTGCAGAAACTCGTACGCCGAGATCAAAAGGAAACAAATAAAAGTTAGTAGAGTAAAATTTGCCTGAGAAAACCGGGACTTACTAACGTGTTTTCTCGACTTGGATTTGTTTTGATTTGCATTATGGGCCAGAATGTCACCGTTAGGAAAGAATCGGCAAAGTGTGGTAGCACTGATACCGGTATATGAAAAACATAGAATATTTCTAAAATACTTTTAGACATGTCATTGAAGAGAGAAGGTGGTTTGCAGAATTGACCGAAGTTCGAACAACAGTAAAATTTATTTCTGAATTATTAATTTATCTAATTACATTTAATGCATATTTAACATTGTTCTAGGAATTTTTAAACTTCCAATAAATAAGTTGCCGAAAACTTCATTTGTTTCACTCTACCGCATTTCATCTGTAAAATAAGTTAACATCTTTAAAAATTCTTCTAATTACATTTAATGCATTTAATTTATCTAATTACATTTAATGCATATTAAATATTGTTCTAGGAATTTTTAAACTTCCAATAAATAAGTTGCCGAAAACTTCATTTGTTTCACTCGCATTTCAGCTGTAAAATAAGTTAACATCTTTAAAAATTCTTCGTTTTCTTTACGGAGTCTTAATTTTACATTAGTTTCTCAACATTATGAATAAAAGCCAAGAAGCCGCGAAAACGTTCAGTTGCCTATCATGCAACGATGTCGACAATATTCGCATGGTTTGTTGCGACAATTGTGATGGATGGTACCACTTTAGTTGCGTTGGAGTCACCGCTGCCATAGAACACCTTGACTGGCGCTGTGCAACTTGCACTGCTCTTCTGTCCAGCACATTAATTGAATCGCAAAGACCAGAAATCGACGCTACAGCTACAACACTAACAGGAAAGAGTTCTGAAGCAGTTGGGCTTCTTGATCGCATACACAACTGTACTTCTGTTTCTGCTAGCGTTGAAGGTAACGTAGCTAGTGCTGCTACCCCAGCAGCGAAGTCTAAAAACTGTAGCAAAGAGGTTACCGTTAACTGAGACAACGAATCAATAAGAATTGGTACAATAACCGATGTTCAGTTTGATCATCATGAATTTACACCACCAACAAAAAGAAATGTGTCGTCAGCAGACTCCAACTTATCCAATAGCGCGTATCGTTATCAGTTGAAATTGCTAGAGGAACAACATGAAATATTAAACCAAAAGAAAGTGTTACTCCAAAAACGGCTCGATAAGCTCGAAGATGAAAGTTGTGAGTCGGACGACGACATCGACAGCGTAAAGTTGAAAGATTGGTTGCAGGTACCTCGTAGAAGCTTTACGTATAAAGCAGAAAACAGCAATGAGCACTCTAAACTACAAACGAAAAAGGTAAATATTAATACTGACTTCCTTAATACGCCACCGCAATTTGAGCCAAACTTAACTCGTGTAACTGCAGAAAACCAGTCTGGTCAACCATTGCTAAATTTGGTAATGGATAAGCTCGTCGCCTTGGAACTGCAAATTAACGCAATGTCCAATCTAATCACTAACCCACAATGGCTACCAGGATCCTTTGGCGCAATTCACACATACTCTACCGATGTTCAAGTTTCCAATCGTGTTACAGAAAATCATAACTTGACTCGCGCTCAATTAGCTGCTCGCAACAGTATCACAAAGGAATCCCCTAAATTTAATGGAACCCCTAATGAATGGCCCTTTTTTATCGCAATTTAATGGAGAAAATTTAGACCGGCTACGTCACGCATTAATAGGTTCAGCCCACAAATCTGTCAGAAATTTATTTTATTATTGCACTAGTCCTGCAAGCAACAGATATTAGCCACTCTAAAAATGAGTTTGGCCGCCCAGAGCTTATCATTGGTGTGATTTAAAGACGTATACAGGACATTCCTATAATAAAAGATAATCGTTTGGAGTCTTTGGTGGACTTTTCTGTGGAGGTGCAAAATGCTTGCGCAACAATGAAGGCGTCAGGTCTTCTTGATCATCTTTATAAACCCCAAACTGGACCAAGTGTTGGTTGCAAAACTACCCAGTTTGGGGAATGCACAAGTTATTATTTGTCATCGTGCAATCTGGAGAATTTCAGCAACTGGTTGTTTCAACTTGCGCAAAGTGTCAACAATGTCATCGTTCCTCCTGCTTCTACGAAACAGGTTCAAACACCAGTTCAAAGACGTAGTGTGATAAATGCACATGCATTCACCGGCGCACCTGCCACTACAAGTGTGCGCTACTTTGCTGATTGCAAGCACTTTAAAGACGCAGGTAGAGCTAGGAAATGGTAGCTGGTTCGGACTTACAAGTTGTGCCGTATATGCCTGAAGGCGCATTATCCAATTCAATGCACATCTACCGTTATTTGCAATGTTGGTGGCTGCCAGCAGCTACACCATCCACTGATGCATAAGGAAACCACGACGGCATCTAACCCCTCATTAGGTATAACTTGTAACACATACGGTAAAGATATGGACTCAATTTTGTTTCGGGTTTTACCGGTCGCACTATATGGTAACGGAATGCAACTAACTACATTTGCTTTCTTTGATGATGGCTCATCGCTCACGTTGATGGATGCCGAGCTGCAGAGGAAACTTAATATGAACGGTGTGCCACAGCCTTTGTACTTACGATACACAGCGAATACACATCGCTATGAAGATGGATTTGATCAGATGGATCTCAAAAAATCTGCGGCTGGTGGCACCAAACTTTTTTCATTGAAGGATGTACATACTGTAAAGGGGCTTAATTTCCCTCCACAAACATTAGATGCCGCGAAGCTACAATCGGAACCTTAGAGGAATAGCCTTATCTTCATACGTCAATGCTATGCCTAAACTTCTTATATGCTTGAACAATAGTGGGCTTGGACTGAGCTTACTATCTAGAAAAAGTGTTGAGCGAAAACCCGTGGCTAAAAAAACACGTCTTGGCTGGACGATTAAGGGAATGCTAGCAAAACGACACGATGTAATAGGATATAACGCATTTCATGTTTTCGATCGTGACGTTTCTGTCAACACCGAGCTACTACAAATTGTCAAGAACTACATTTGTTTAGATAATCTGGATGTTCGATCCCAGAGGACATTAATGTTGTCGAAAGAAGACGAATATGCGACTAAGCTACTACGACAGCATACTGCAAGAGTTGGAGATCGCTTTGAAACAAGTTTACTGTGGAGAATTCAACGCATCCTAATAGTTTACCACTAGCTAAGCGAAGAGCGCAATGTTTGCAAGATAAATTGTTAAAAGATCCTGCATTAGCTGAGGCTCTGCGTTTGAAAATAATAAACTTTCAGGCCAAAGGGTTTGCCAGAAAACTTCCACCAGAAGAGATAGCCGCGAAGGAGTGTTGGTATCTGCCTGTATTTCCAGTGTACAACCCTAATAAACCTGGTAAAATCCTTTGGTATGGTACGCAGCAGCTAAAACCCATGGTGTATCTCTCAATACAATGCTGCTGAAGGGACCTGATCAGCTATCCTGTTTGACTTCTGTACTACGCAGGTTTCGGCAGCGATTGGTGGCCATAACTGGTGATATTGAGAAAATGTTTCAACAGGTAAAGATAAGAGTAAAGGACCAAAACTATCAGCGATTTTTGTAGTACGAACCGGGCAACATAGAACCTACAATATTTGGGAAGACCGTGATGACTTTCGGCGTTACCCAGTTCTGCGTAGTATGTTAAGAATTCGAACACTGAAGAGTTTCGTGACCAGCACCCTAGAGCGGTTCAGTGTATAGTTAATAACCATTACGTTGACGATATGCTGAACAGCATGGACTCAGAACAAGAGGTTATTACTTTGGCACGCCACGTAGAACTTATCCATTTAAAAGGAAGTTTCCACATAAGAAATTGGCGATCGAATTCCAAAAACGTACTGAAGGCGCTGAATACTGTAGCTGCAAATACCGATATGAGCTTAGACATAGAAATGGCAATGGGCGAAGAAAAGGTGTTGGGCATATGGTGGCTCACATCGGAAGATTGTTTGGCTTTCAAGGTCTCTAAACGTGATAAGCATGAGGACCGTCGATCAACTAAGAGAAGGGTACTGAACATTGTGATGAGCATTTTTGACCCTCTTAGTCTAATCACATTTTACGTCATCTACGCTAAAATAATCTTTCAAGAGGTCTGGCGCTCCGGCTACAGCTAGGACGAAAGTATTCTGATGATCAGCATACCAAATGGCTGCGATGGATCCAACTTTTTTCCGAAGTCGAAGGTATTAAAATTCCACGTTATTCTTTTCGATGTACCTAATAATATTCCTTTCTCGAGTTACATACGTTTGTAGATGCTAGCGAAAACGGATACGCTGCTGTATGCTACTTTCCTCCACCAATGGTGCTAATATTAGCTGCACACTTCTCGGTAGTAAGGCAAGAGTGACACCATTGAAAATGTTATCAGTTCCTCGGTTATAGCTGTAAGCCGCTTAGGTGCCAGATTAGCTGCTTACATTATTTCATCTCATACTCTTCAAATTACCAATCAGACGCTATGGACAGACAGTCGGACAGTTCTATATTGGTTGCGTTCAGATCACCGTTGTTATTCTTAATTTGTCGCTTGTTGTATAAGTGAGATACTGGAGTTGACTGAGATGGCTGATTGGCGCTGGGTGCCAACTGTAGAAAACGTGGCTGAT
This sequence comes from Toxonevra muliebris, assembly GCA_963691655.1. NCBI lineage: Eukaryota > Metazoa > Arthropoda > Insecta > Diptera > Pallopteridae > Toxonevra > Toxonevra muliebris. Next base: position 65,567,333 of record OY829327.1, on the reverse strand, counting down.
GACGCTACTAAATGGCAGGCAGTATAAGATTTTTCCGGTGAAAGCCGTTGGTTCATTGGACCCGTCTTCTTAGGGTTCTAGCAACAGTTATACAAATCGTACGCATTTGGAAATGTTTCCGCAGAGCCAACTCAGTGATTCGAGGCGCACCTACTCATGACGATATTAAGATTGCTGAAAAGTTACTCTGGAAGGATGCTCACTTTGCTCATTACGGTGAAGAAATTATAACTCCCTTCATATCTGGATGAGCAATTTCTTCTTCGGCTTGGAGAAAGGGTATATCGCACAGGCCTTCAAGATCCCGTAATATTACCAGAAGGCCATCACATTACTCGACTGACAGTTATGAACTACCACCTAAAATATCATCATGGCAGCTCAGAGACAGTTGTGAACGAAATCCGCCCGATGATTTGAATTCCCAAGCTCCGAACTGTTGTCAACAAAATACGTAGCGGTTGCCAAGTATGTCTTAACAGTAAGGCGCAACATCGAGTACCGAGAATGGCACGTTTACCATCGTCCAATGTTACTCCCTTCTGTCGACCATTTTCATATGTTGGTGTAGATTATTTTGGGCCCATTTTGGTATAGGTAGGCAGAAGCAAAGAGAAGAGGTACGGTGTATTGTTGACTTGCCTGACCACAAGAGCGGTGCATTTAGAGGTGGCCTATTCTATCAACCGATTCCTGCATCATAGCCATACGAAATTTTATGGCTCGGCGAGGCGTACCAGTTGAATTCTGGAGTGATAATGGTACGAACTTCAAGGGCACGGAGCGGGAGCTAAAAGACGCATTCGCTGCTATGGGTAAAAACGAAATAGTTAAAAATTTTACCAGTCCTTCAATGCAGTGGCGGTTTATTCCACCCGCTTCCCCACATATGGGGGAGAGTGTGGGAGCATCTTGTTCGATCAACAAAGGATGTGCTATCAAGGATTCTACGTTCCCAGAAACCTTCTGATGAGTTGCTTCATGGCGCCCTCATGGAAGTGGAAATGATAATCAATTCGAGACCTCTCACTTATATTCCAATGAATCCAGAAAAAGAAGAAGCCTTGACACCTAACCATTTCTTATTAGGAAATTCAAGCGGCTTGTGGTGTGGTGTGCAATTTCGAAGGTGCTGGAGGGTATCACAGCAACAGGCTGATGCCTTTTTGAGACGTTGGGTGCGTGAGTATCTACCGGTGATTACGCGAAGAACAAAATGGTTTGATAGCGTAAAGCCCATTGAAGTTGGCGACATTGTTCACATCGTCGAACCAAATTGTTGGCCAAAGGGCAGAGTCATTGATGTCAGGCAAGGAACCGACGGACAAGTAAGAAGTGCTACTATAAACACTGCAGCTTGGATATATGAGCGACCTGCTGCAAAGATTGCCGTCCTTTCTGTTTATGCGGATAAGGTAGGTTCTCGAGAGAACATACCTAGGGGGAGTGTTAAGAAAGAATAGCTAAAGTGTGGTAGCACTGATACCGGTATATGAAAAACATTGAATATTTCTATTAAGTGTGCTTGCACATTTCTAAAATACTTTTTTACGTGTCATTGAAGAGAAAAGGTGGTTTTGCGGAATTGACCGAATTATTAATTATCTAATTACACTTAATGCATATTTAATATTGTTCTAGGAATTTTTAAACTTCCGATAAATAAGTTGCCGAAAACTTCAATTGTTTCACTCTACCGCATGTCATCTATAAAATAAGTTAACAGTCACTTTTTCTGGTATAAAGTCGTTTTTTGTTCTTAAGATTTGTGGACAAAAATGTTATATATAAAAAGGAAATACCTTGAGTATTTAAAAAAAAAACTTCAGGACTTAGGTCCACATTGTGGGAGTACTAGATGTGAAAGAGAAAATTTGAGTCGTTATTAGCGACCCTAAATTACTATAAAACCGTTGGAAAATTTCGCACATAAAGTTTTTGTTGCACTGTGTTCTCAGCTATGTTCTGAATTTCACTTTCGAATGAAATCGAAACAGTGCAATTCATATATCTAGGGCACCCACAATTTTCATTTTCTTGCTATTTTTTTAAAAAACTTAATTTAATTTTTTGCGAACAAAAGAATCTATCTTCATGAGCACAGAAAATGTGACAAAATTCCAATTCCACCGTTCCTTTTTGATTAGAAAACGTCCGTCATGGTTGTGCTCATGAGAGCACGGGGAGGTAAAAAAATAGGTAGAGAGAAAGAGATAGGAGAGATGCGCCGAAAATTCAAAAATAAAAATCGGCGCATTGATAAATGTTCCATGTTCATATTGTTCCGATTTTGCCACTTTCCCTCACTTAGAAGTTGAATAGGTCTGTTCACGTACAAAAATTTGTTAACAATTGTTAATAGCTTTCACTGGAAATGTGTTCACGTACTCGAAAAACGTAACGAGAAAGAAAAACGAGAATGTAAGAATCTAAGAAAAAAACCAGTTGAAAGTTTATGAAAGTAAAATTTTTACTTTCAAAAACTTTTAGCTGCCAAAAAACAAAAGAACTGCCTAATATGAAAAGGCCAACAATAATTTGGTTCCGTTAAATTTGTGGTTTGAAAGATTGAAGTATTTGTGAATGTGATTGTATTACACGAAATGATTTCAACAAATTCCTCTTTAAATTAATTAAATTAATTTTTTTGGTTTGGAAAAATTGTTTGCAAATTTCTTCCAAATTTGCCAGTTTACATTTCTAATTAATTAATAAAATTAACTTAAATTAATTTACTTTACAGTATTTCCACTTAAATAAATTGTTGAAATGACAGAACTATCACAAAGATCACTGATGAAGAAACGTTCGTCTGATTTGCTAGTTCTGTGAACTTTTTGACATTCTTCTGGCAACATTGTGCAGTCAAAGCCTTTTAACCCTGGAACCATAATGTGCGTAAAATTTACGTATACAAAAAACCTCCAATTTGTGGTGAGCATCAAAATACAATTTTTGAAAACTCTTTTTTTTTATTAAAATTAAATTGTATTATATTTTTAAGTTTGTGTATGAAGAAATAGTTCCAAAAAATAAAACCGTAACCATTTATACTGCAAAACATTGTAGCGTTAGCCTTAACGTAATAAAAAAGAACGTTATTGTTCCAGGGTTAAATTAAATTATAAATCGCACAATATTTTTTCGCGCTAATAATTATTTGTAAAAAAATGGATCAGCTGTTTAATTGGAAGTTTTCAATAGCTTTTTATTCAGGTACTTTTTCTGATAGTTTTCCCTTGGTGAGAATGTTTTTGTCCTGAAATGTCCTGAAATTCCTGTGAGATTTTAGAGGTCACAATATCATATATATGGGACATTTTTGTCAATGCGAGACCCCCCGTGTCCAAAATTGGTTAAAGTATTTTAGGTCATGTTTGGGCTCAAATGAAAGCTTATTATCTCTAGTTTTGAATGCAGTAAGGCCTTTTTCGATTTCGTTTGATGGCGGACCAATATGGCGGCTGCAAGTCTACCACCCCACCTTAAAATAATAGTTTTATTAAGAGTACGTTTACCCAAGTCATTATAAAAAAAACAAGTAAAGCCTTTTTTAGTATTTTTTTTCGCTGAATATGAATCTAATATTATTTTTCACTGGAAATTTCACGTGTTGTCCCTAACCTCAAAAAAGGTCCAAAAAGGCTGTTTTCGGGTCTTACGCTTACCCGTCATCATAAAATGACGGGGAAAGCCTATTTCCATGTCGTCCCTAACTCAAGAAATTAGAAATCCCAAAAAAAATGTTTTCAAATCAATCCCAAATCACCAAAAACTCCCAAAAAACATATTTACTTTAAATTACTATTGTATATTCCATTCAATAATAATTTAAAAAAAAAATGTTCCAGAATCCGAGTGAAAGTGAATTCGAAAGTGAATTTGAAATCGAGGGAAATTGTTTGTGGTGTTCTAGAAACCGAGTTAATTCATATTCACTATTTTTTTTTTAACTCGTTGTAATGTTTGCAACTCGTTGTGATTTTCAATCAATTGTTGGCGCAAAGAAAAAACCAAAACAAGTAAAAACTTTTAAAATATTAATGTTTTAATTGTATATGCGCTAAATATTGAAGCCAAAAACCAATATGCTAGCGTAAAAATTAAAAGGCGAACGTTGACAGCGGCAGCGTTGGAAGTGGAAGAACAGCAGCTATCGACGGTGGACGGCATTTTCTCATCGGAGCTTGTGCTATCTACGTTTTCAAAAGTAGAAGGGGGACCAAACTGAGCAGTACCTGTAACACCTTCGCTATTTTCTTCCTATTTGTCTTCTAATCCATCCAAACCTATTGATGTGTTTAATTAGAAAAATGCATACACAAAAATATGTATAAAACTACCTTTTTCCAATCAGATACAGGTCCGTTTTCAATCCTCGCCACAGTGTTTCTACTTTTGGTTGATTAGTTAAGGAGGCTGACCCACTGTGAGTCAGAAAGAGCGCTGTAGCGCCATTTTGAAACCACTTTCTCACCGAACTAGAATTAAAGCTGGGCTCTTACTACCCCAGCTGTGCTCTAGCAGATTCTTTGGACTGACTGCCGAGCAATCGGACAGGTTGTCGAGGAAATACTTCCTCAAGAAGATGTTTTAATGCTTGTTCGTAAACTTGAGGAATAAGGTACACTGAAAGGAGTTCTCATACTTTCGCCATGAAATTTTATTTTCATTCATATTTTTTATACTTCATTAATTTTTTATTAAATTTACTTACATTTTAGCGCCGACTGCTTTATTTCACTTGTTGCTGCTAAAGTGAATTCAAAACACTTTTTTTTTTGGTGAAATCGGTTTCGAGAACATGCGAATTCGTTCGAAATTCACTTTTAACAACGAGTAAGAAAATAAAAGTGAATTATAGAACACCAACCAGTTAAATTGATGTGATTTTAATATTGTAAATAATATATATATTATTTATATTTATTATATTATATGTATATGTTATATTATATATATGTTATATTATATATATATATATATTATATTATATCAAAATTTTTTTTTTTTTTTTTTTATGCAACAAAAATTCATAAAAAGTTGATTAAGCGATTTTCATGAACTTAAAAAGTCGATTAATCGACTTTGAATTTCTGATCAATCCAACGGTCGAAAATCCATTTTTCGTTCCATTTGCACATCCCTAAATATAACCATGCACTTATAAATCAATACACATAAATGTTAGAAGAAATTGCTACTACTTTTTGCTTTCTTATCATGAGGAGCGTAAAGGATGTCGAACATTGGATTTATAGTGTAAACTCAGTCTTAAAATTTAACTCATGAAAAATTGTAATTCGCCCTAAAAACGTATAGGTCACTTTTCTCTTCAATTACGCAAATGTAATCAACTAAATTTTTTAGTAGAGTAGTTTTGAATAAAATATAGCAAATGAAATCTGAAAATATTGCTTATTAATTAAATGACCTGTTATCACAGGTTAGCAACGTCGATGACATTGGTTCGGAAGTTGAGATGCAGTTGCTCAGTGGTCCTCCCCGGTCTCGGCTGCGGCTTCCGCGCCGGAGAAGGAGGCAAGGAAAGTGGTAAGCCGAGAGCAACGGGCCAAAAATAGCTACAAGCGCTCGGCTTACTACCTTCGTAAAATGAGGGCAAAATATCCTTCTTCCTTTACAAAAAGGGAGAAGGATCTTATCAAGAAGCACGAGAAGGTTGTGGCAAAGTTCGAGAAGAATAACGCCACCTCCTCCTCGTGCCAAAAGGAGGAGCCAACTGACTAGGCCACAGATGGGTGGAAGCGTTAGCATGCCACCAATGCCTAAGTCCACAGGCTCTCCAAATAGGGAACAGAGTTCCTCATCGAGCAAGGCTCTGAAAAGAGCCCGGTCCGATGAGGTTACTCTAAGAGAGTCGAAAAAGCCGAAACCTTCGGCCTCCTTCGACTCTCCGATGCTACAAGTAGCCATCATCGATAACGTCAACCCTGATGGGAAGATAACACCCGAGAACTGGCTGCTTGTTAAAGCTAAGCTGATGGAGGCGATGCTCAGGGCTGACAGTGAGGAGCTAGTTTTCGATGGGGCTGGCTGGCAGAAGGGTGTTAAGGTTGTTGGTTGCAGCAACAAGAAATCCTTAGATTTCTTAACGCGTGCAATCAGCAGCATTGATGCACTCTGACAGGGAGCTCGTTTGGAAATAGTTCCTCGCTCTCGGCTTCCGGTTCGACCGATTAGATTAAATTAATACGGAAGTGGGCAATAATTTCGCAGATCACTGCGGCCATCTAGGACCTATTGTGATATACCTCAAAGATTATTGTGTTTATAGTTCTCCTATGAGTTTATTTCCTTTGAGGAAATTTAATATCTCTTTAGGAGAACAATCCGCAATGTCTTGCGGTTGTAGGATAGAGTTTCCAAGTAACGAAGTCGGGTCCTCATTAGACCTTCACAGTGGCATAAAATATGTTCTGCTGTTTCTTCCTCCTCGTTACATATTCGGCACGTATCGTCTTGTACTAGACCCAAGTTCGATAGGTGTTTTTTGACCCTACAGTTCCCTGTATAGAATCCTGTGGCAGTTCGGATTTGGTTCCTCCCTAAATTAAGCAGTTGTTTAGTTCTGCGTTGACAGATCTTTAGCATGAATGATTTAGCTTGTCTGTTACCGGGGGTTTCCCTCCAGTATTGTAGCGAGTTACTGTCCAGCCAATTTTTTAAACTGATTTTAACGGAACTCCATGGTAGACCGCAGAATGGTCGTGGTCCAGTGAATTCACTGGATGATCCTTTCCTTGCAAGTTCGTCCGCCATTTCATTGCCTACATGTCCTCTATGCCCAGGCACCCAAATGAGTTGTACTCTGTTATGAGAAGCTAGACAGATTAGGAGCTGTAGGCAGTCCCAAACTAGTTTTTTATATGCAGTTAGTGCAAGAAGAGCCGCTTTGCTGTCAGAGTGTATGTAAATGTTCTTGCTGTGCACAGATCTGTTTTCATACTCCCTTAGGCAAAGCTCGATGGCATGCACCTCGGCTTGGAAAACTGAGTTACCTGTGCCCATACCAGCATAAATATATTTTTTTGGTCTAACTCCGTACACTCCTGCCCCAACTCCTTCGTTTGTCTTGGAGCCATCTGTATACCATACATGATAGTCCCCTGCAAACTTTAGCCTGACCAGTTCCCAGTTATTCTTATCAGGGAATTTGACATTAAAGTTGTGGCAGAAGTTGTAACGCGGAAGACATTTATCGGTAGAAAGGATACTAAAGATTTCAACCAGATTAATTTCTTGGATTAGATCCGGATGAATTGTTTTACCCGCCGTTCCTTCTGATTCCGAGATGAGCTTACATGTGAACTGTAGAGCTTCTTTCTTTAAGAATAAGTGTAGCGGTGGTAGGTTTAGCAATGTATTCAATGCCGCGGAGGGCGTTGTTCGCATTGCTCCTGTGATACAGACGCTAGCTAGTCTTTGAAGTTTGTTGAGCTTGGCTCGCGCTGTTTTTTGTTTTGCCTTACTCCACCATATTGGTGCAGCATAGGTGATTATTGGTCTGGCTATGGCTGTATATAGCCAGATTGAGAGCTTAGGACTGAGTCCCCAGTTCTTGCCTACTAGACTTTTGCTGGTCCAAATGGCTTTCCTGGCTTTATCTAGGGCCCTATCTAGATGGGAATTCCAGGTTCGACCGATAGTATCAGTGTGGATTCCTCCTCCGGTTCAGGATCAGGAATCCATACTGAGACTTATTGGGCGTCAAAACCAGACGCTTAGCACATCGGAGTGGCAGGTAGTCTCTATGACTCCCTGCAAAAATGGAGTGTGTAGTGACGCGTTGATCGCAGTAGATCAGGCGTCACTTACCAAACTAAGGAGCTGCGAGGGCAGCATCAGGTTCGGGTTAGGCACCCTAAAGGTACGTGTTACTGGTGGGTCACAAACCAACAGGGAAGAAGCTGGAAGTGGTGCAAATTAATTTGCACCACTCCACTTCAGCCTCTCTCGACCTGATGACGTTCATGGCAGAAGAGGGGGCGGACGTAGCTCTGGTTCAAGAACCCTGGTTTGTAAGAGGCAGTATTTTATTTATTTATTTAGTCTATGGACAAAAATTCCTTACAGACTATACAAATTGTAGTACTTCAGTGTAACTTAAAAGTAAACTAAATTTATGAATAAAAAGAATTAAGCATATTTTTAAATGCTGATTTAGAAACAGTGAAATCCATATATGTAGTACTTCTATATTGGCAGTACACACAAGGTACATTCCCCAACATTAGAGTGAGAAAACCGATAAACGAATGTACCCGAAATGACTTTTCAAAAATATAAAACTCAGGAGCGGTGTCAAACATGTCAAATAATTTTTTTCCATCTTTTAGAGTTTAGTTTATGTGAAATTTGTTTTGCTAAATTCAATAAAATTCTTTTGAATTTAATAAATTAAAAGAGGAAAAGGTCCGAAAAAAGCTTTTTCTTGTGTAAAACAAAAACAAATTCAATTAATTTATTTTGCATACGGAAATATGTTCATAACTGCGATAAAAAATAATTAAATGCGACAAAAATGGGCAGCAGTTTGTGACTTACAAAGCAGAAAAATGTAAAGGAATATTTTTATTTGTTTAGCGCTCTTCACTTCTGAGGACTATTAACTGTTGAAGATCAACTACAATCAATTTCAACTTGTTAAATATTTTATATATATTGTTCAATGAATTTTATTGTAGAAGTTTTGATTTGTTGAAAATATTTTCTTCACTCTGTAATTATACTTCTAAAAGGCAACAACTGGTTTGGTTCTTTATTATATATTCAATAGGTTATGGGCCCAGACCCAAACCGTTTGCCATCTGAATTAAATTGTACAATTTTGCAAGACGAAAATAAATCGTTACAATTTTGCATCAAAACTGAAAAACACTTTTTGTCTTACACCAAAGTTTTTCGGGATACGTAATTTAAAATTGCGTAACGACAAATCGGAAAATTGCGTAGCGATCGGAAAATTTTTTTTGTCAATGGCGACAATCACAGGACGCATTTCATTGCTGAATGGGGATAATTACAGCACATGGAAGCCTCAAATGGAGGCGTTATTACATAAAAATCGTTTGCTATGCATTGCAAGAGGCCAGGAATGTAGGCCGAATGTTGTAGAAGTATCAGAGTCGGCGTCAGCAGCAGAAAGGCAGACGCAGAAAAGGGTTCAACAGCAATATGACGACAAGGATATGGATGCCAAAGCGAAAATTATCATCTGTTTGGCACCAAATATAGTGAGAATGGTTAAAAATTTCAAAACCGCATATGAGGTATGGTCATATCTAGAGGAAACATACGACCAGAAGTCCACACGGCGTAAAGCGGAAGTATTTCGTAAGTTATTAAATCTGAAAATGGAAAGCAGCGAAACGGTATTAGAGTACTTAACAAAATTTGATTATTGCATTACTTCTTTAAATGAAATGAATGCGGATTTAGATGAAGATTTATTAACAGTTATTTTAATAGATGGATTATCAAGCAAATACAAAGAAGTAAGGGCTGCTTTTGACACTGTCAATGAGTTTCCCAAGCTGAGAACTTTTAGATCAAGACTCCTGGAAATTGGAGATAAAATAGATTATGAACGAGATGATAAGGATAACGCACTAAAAGTGAATAAGTATTACAAGAAAGGAAAAAATGGTGGTAATAAGAATGAACAAGGTATGTTGAAAAACCAAAACTTTTTTCCTTATGAATGTTTTAAATGTGGGCGAAAAGGACACAAAGCAAAAGATTGCAAGGTTTATATGAGAAAAGAGCAATCAAATTGCGTAGAAAAATATACTGGATTAATTATTGCAAAAGAAATTTGCAATTTAGGTGAATGCACTTTCAAGTCAGACGACAAATATAATATTTGGTGCGTAGAATGTGGTGCAACATCACACATGAGTTGTATCCAATCACATTTTATTGAGTTTGATAAATTCCATTCCGGAAAGATTTACTTAGCCAATGAAAAAGCTTTAGATGTTAAAGGAATTGGTACAATTGAATTAAATGTTGAAGTAAATAAACGTAGTAAGAAGATACATCTTTACAAAGTATTGTATGTACCAGATTTAAAATGCAATCTTATATCTACTGTTAAAGCTACAGATAATAATTGCAAAGTAGTAATGGTAAACGAAAAAACCTATATTTCAAGAGATGGGGAAGTTTTACTTGAAGCGCGAAAAGAGAATGGTTTATATTTAATAAAGTCCAGGAAATCCATCAACGTAAATTGTAAGAAAATGTCAGAAAAGACATGTACTGAATTCGAGTTATGGCACAAACGTTTTGGTCATTTAAACTCAGCACATCTGCAAAAATTAAAAAGGGAAAATATGGTTCATGGTTGCCAATATTTAAGAATATAACTTTAGAATGCATTAGCTGTTTGCAAGGAAAGCAAAATCAGGAATCATTTCCACACAAGACAGATAAATCATCTAACGAAATTCTAGGATTAGTACACACCGATTTGTGCGGACCTATGAAAATTGAGTCATACTTTCATTGATGATTTCACGAGAAAAGTGTTTGTACGTTTTTTACACAAGAAAAGCGAGTATCTACAAGTTTTCAAAGATTTTAAAAATGAGGTGGAATTGGAAACATGCAGGAAGATCAAGTCAGTCCGTTCAGATAATGCAGCTGAACTAACAAGCTATGAATTTAATGGTTTTTTAAAATCATGTGGCATTAAGCGCCAGCTTACTGTTGAATACACTCCACAACAGAATGGAGTAGCAGAAAGAATGAATAGGACATTAGTAGAGATGTCAAGATGCTTTATGATAGAAGCGAAATTACCCGAATTTCTTTGGGCGGAGTTAATACACACGACCGCGTACATTAGAAATCGTTGTTCCACTAAATTAAATTTACAAAAGACACCAGAAAAAATGTGGTCAGGAAAAATACTTGTAGTTAAGCACTTACGTCAGATTGGATGTAAAGCTTATGTTTTGGACAAAAAGCCAGGAAAGTCAAAATGGAGTGCTAGAAGTTATGAGTATATTCTAGTAGGTTATTCAGAAGAATCGAAAGCTTATCGCTTATGGGAACAAGGTACGAGGTATATTATTAAAAGCCGTGATGTAAAATTTTTAGAAGAACAATTCGAAAGAGAAGTAAAAGAAGTTAAAAATTAACAAAATGGATATTTTCAAGTAGATATAAAGAAAAGATTGGAACTAAAAAATGAAAAGAGTAACATAGAAACAGAAGAAAAGGTTATAGAAATTGATGATTTGGATACAGAAGTATATCATGAAAGTTCAAGTGATATGATAAGGCAGCATTGTGAAGAACCCTCATCACAAAATATTGAGGAAAGTTCAAATAATTCTATAAGACAGATATAAGAGATCCGAAAAATTTTAAGGAAGTTTTTTCTTTACCTGATTGTAAAGAATGGAAAGAAGCTATAGACGCAGAATATAAATCATTGATTAAGAATAATACTTGGGAGCTGGTAGATTTACCGGATGGAAGTCAACGATTGGCTGTAAATGGGTACTTAAAACTAAGTGTAGACCAGATGGTACTGTTGAAAAGAGGAAAGCTAGATTAGTTGCCAAAGGATATTCACAAGAATACGGCATAGATTATTTTGATACGTTTGCACCTGTTGTTAGATAAAGTTCTCTTCGTCTAGTATATGCATTAACAGTTGAACATGATTTACAATTACGACAATTAGATGTTTCAACAGCATTTTTAAATGGTGATTTGGAAGAAGATATATTTATGGAACAACCAGAAGGTTTTATTAAGGAAACGGCAAAAGAAAAAGTATGTAAACTAAAGAAGGCTATATACGGATTAAAACAAGCTGGTCGTCAATGGTTTAGAAAAATACGTGAGGTTTTTATAAATTGCAATGCATTTTTTATCTTAAAAATGAGGATAAAACTTTAATAGTTGCTTTATACGTGGATGATATAATTATTGCGTCAAATTGCAATGATTTAACTGATTCTTTCATTAGAAAACTACAAAAGAATTTTGATATAAAAGATATGCATAAACCAAAACATTGTATTGGTTTAGAAATTGTTATGCAAGCTGGAAAACTTTCAATATCTCAGCCTGGTTATATTAATAATTTGATCAATAAGTATGGGCTTGATAAAGCAAAAGTAAGTCAAATACCAATGCAATCGAAAATTAATTTGGAGAAAGAACCAACAATTCCTGGAGAAGGGGAAAAAGTAAACAAAACGGAATATCAAGAAATTATTGGATCTTTACTACATTTACTACCTGACATTAGTTGTAGTGTCAATATGTTATCTCAGTTTAATCAGGATCCTAGAAAGCAACACTGGAACGCAGCTTTGCAAATAATTAAATACTTAAAAACAACCAAAGATTACGTATTAATGTTTCATAAGACTGGTTTACCACTTGTTGGCTATGTAGACGCAAACTGGGCGCAGGATACTAATGATCGAAAATCTCAGACTGCTTTTTGTTTTTTATTCTCAGGTGCCGCTATATCTTGGTAATCAAAGAAGCAACGCGTAGTAGCTACATCGAGTGCTGAAGCTGAATATATGGCGTTGACTGAAGCAGCTAAGGAGGCGTGCTCTTAAGTTATTTATTAGAAGAACTCGGATATAAATTGATGAATTCTCCGATAGAAATATATTCAGATTCGCAGAGCGCACAGCATATGGCTAAGTTTGGTGGACATCATTCTAGAACCAAACATATTCATTACAGATACCACTTTATACGAGATGCTGTCGAAAATAAAATTGTTGAAATAAAATATTTACTTACAAGCGAGATACCCGCTGATGTTTTAACAAAACCACTAGCTAAGACAAAACATCACTTTTGCACAAACCATATGGGTATCCTATCTTGAAATTAATGCAGTTGAGGAGGCGTATTGAAGATCAACTGCAATCAATTTCAACTTGTTAAATATTTTATATATATTGTTCAATGAATTTTATTGTAGAAGTTTTGATTTGTTAAAAATATTTTCTTCACTCTGAAATTATACTTCTAAAAGGCAACAACTGGTTTGGTTCTTTATTATATATTCAATATTAACAAATAGAAGAAACCAGACATTTATGTTTATAAAAATAGTTCAATTCGTTTCGGACCATATTCTTCTATTTTCATTTCGCCCCTGGAACGATTTGACATTTGTTTGTTTGTATAGTTTACAAATATACCCATCTACCAACACAAATAAACAATTTCGATATAGGCTGTCTCTCTTTGATTACGGAATTCAAATTCATTGTGAAGGTAGGTTACTGCCAATATAGAAGTATTACATATATGGTGAAATCTAACGCTAAAGAATTCGAGACAGAATTAAATTCTATTAAAGCTCTATGGATAGGAGCAAAGAAAACATAATTTGTCTTACAAACCCCAGAATAAAATAAAACACAGTGGCGAAGACTTCTCGTAGGTACGTTAAAGTGGATCAACTCTAAGAGAGCTGGACAATTCACAGACCCACTAATAATATCATATACAAACAATAGGGACAGAATCGATCAGTTTACAGCGGGCTGAATATGATGGAGTAGGATCTACAAAGGGTAAAAAACGCAAAGCGTAACGTAGGAACATTTTTTTAATCCGTTCAAGACGGTTGATATGGCATTGATAATGCGGTCTGCAAATGAAAGCTGCATACTTAAGGATTGATCTCACGAAGGAGGTATATGTACAATAGTGTGTATGCGTCCAAGAAATCGGAACTATTGCGACGAATGAAAGCAAGTAAAGAGTAAGCTTTCGGTATTATATAGTTCAAGTGAGAAACAAAAGAAAGCTTCTTGTCAAAGACAACTCCCAAATCTTTTATTTCACATACGGATTTTAGGTTAGAATGACCAATATGATATGATGGTAGGAATACTACTATTTAATTTAGTAAAAGTCATGTGGAAACACTTATTTGTAGTTAACAATAAACGATTTATGCAACACCAATCCAAACTTTGTCCAAATCAGATTGCAATGTTAAGGCATCAGAGTGATTTTTTATTACTGAATAAAGCTTCAAATCATCTGCATACAATAAAAATTTTGAATTAGAAAAACAGTTACTAATATCATTAATAAATAGGACGAAAAGTAATGGACCTAAAATACTACCTTGAGGAACACCAGAGGTGGCCCTAAAGGGAATTGATTCAACATTGTCGATAACAACAAACGAAAGCCTATTTGTCAAGTAACTTCTAATCCACTTCAAAAAGACAGAGTGGAAACCCAGATTTGCCAATTTGAAAATCAATAAATATTAAATGGAATCAATTTGGAAACCATTTTGAAACGCAACAATACAGTCTTCGGTAAAAACTGAAAGATTAGTAATTGTTGAACGACCCGAGACAAAACCATGTTGATTTGAGCATATTATGTTTTTAACCGCAAAATAAATCTTATTTTTTACTATGCTTTCAAAGGGTTTAGAGACTGTAGTTAACTTAGAAATAGGCCTATAGTTAGAGATATAATTTTTATTATCATTTTTAAAAATAGGAGAGATAGCAGTGATTTTCCAATCATCAATAAAAACACCAGAGGACAACGATTTATTGAAGAGGAGTCTCAATGGTAGGATGATTGATGATATGCAGTTCTTAAAGAATAGAGCTGAAAGGCCGTCGAAATCAGTTTGAGCTGATAACTTAAGATCAAGAATACCATTTATAATATCATCATCTGTTAACACAAGGGACGCAAAGTCAATTGAATTATCAGACCCATAACGAAACTATCATCTATCTCAGTTGCACCATCAAAATTAAATTTAAAGAATTCTGCAAAGAGATTGGCCACATCCTGAGAAGAGCAAGCAGATTTCTCATTTAGGAAAACTGTGGATGGAATAGCAGATGAAGATTTTCTGGATTTAACGTACCTCCAAAAGGCCTTCGGATTGGTATTAATATTGATTTCAAACTGTTGGATGTAATTATGGTAAAGATAATTATTCAGAATACTGAATTCCAATTTATAATATTGATACCTAGAGTAGTAATAAGAATTATCGGTACTTTTAAAATTTGTATAGTTCTTATTTCTCAAATTCTTTAGCATTTTTAGTTCTTTAGTATACCACGGTAATTTATGAATCTTTCTAGGAAATCTCGGAATATTATTCATACAAATATCACGTAACTTAAGTTTAAAAGTCATATAACACGCAGACAAATCAAGATAATTAAATAAATCAGCCCAACAAATGTCTAAAATTAGCCGATTAATATTATTGAAATCGCATAATCTATAATTGAAGTCAATTTTATCATTATCATTGAAAATAAATGGAAAGTCATAAAACTCAATATCAAAAGCAATCGGATTATGATGCAAACCAGGGTTAATAAACTATCAATTAAATAGATTTCCGATACACTAGTTACATTAGATGGAGTTAACATATTAGTAATATTAAGGTTACGCCAGTCAACCTTACAAAAATTGAAATCGGCCAATACTCAGATGTGATTATCGTCAGGAATATGCAGCGCGAGGTGAAGTATATTATCTGCACACTTCATATATAAGGAATCACTGCTATTCAGAGGAATATAAGATGCGCAGATATATATTGCTCCAGAAGATACTTGTACTAAAACACAAATCTGATCAAGAAGAGTGTCAGTATTGTGAAGTATGTGAAGTGAGGCATGAAGATTACGACGAACTGCTATTAATACTCCACCACCCTTTAAACAACCAGATCTAATAAAGTCTCTATCTTTACGGAACACATGATATAGATTTGGATCAAACAACTCAGAGTCGGAAAAATTCGCATTGAGCCACGTCTCAGCAAAAACTATGACATTATATTCGATAAGGGAACTTAGATTCCAAATATTATGCGATTTCGTTCTAATTCCAGAAAAGTTTTGATAGTATAACTTTAGAGGAGTGAGATTATTGGCAACAGACGATTTCAAGTTGGTAATTGAGGAACATGTCTCCTTGGAAAAAACTGGAACGGTTTAACATTTACTCCAACTGCCCAAATCGATGGATTAAGTAGCTTTTCATACATTGTATCACAAACACCCACTTTAAAGTTAATGTTGCGTAGAGAATTAGTAGGAGTATCCTTCTTAACCAATTTGCGGCAGCTAAGGAGACTCTTATCAATAGAAGCTTGATGTGAGATATAAGTGATGATGTTATCTTCCGTAACCGAGTGTTTGAATGATGATAATTTTCCTAGTTGCAACATCAAGATCAACATTTGTGTTCTGGCCAACAACCACATTTTGCACATGATTATTGTTGTTGATATTGTTACGAAATTTATCGATAACTTTAGGTTTGATTTTATTCACATTAGTGAGAATTTTAGGAATATTAGTAGAACAATTAATTGATGGACGAGCAGCACGATTAGAGTTCAGACGAGCAGTCGGTGGATTAGGCGTAATGATCGGTGATGCCATGGCAAGCCCATAAAAAGTTGGCGATAGAGACGTAGAGGCAGGAGAAACAGCAGCGATCAGCAACAGCAGCGCAACGACTAGCAACTGCCAAGCGATTACGTGAGCAGGATGGTACATCAGGAGAAATGACTGGAGAACAGCAATCAGCAACGTCAGCATGAGTAAGTGATAAGTCTGGAAATGCAGAGGCATTACCATATGAATAAAGTGAGACAGTATTATCCACCCCTTCTTTGTTGTTTGTTGCATGCCTATTAATCTCAGCCACGCAGAAACCTTTAGGGTCAGCAAAGTGGGCGGTGAATTGATTGGATAGCGATTTGTTGATAACTTGATGACTATTGAGCTCAGCCTCTAAGATACCTTTAAGGTCAGCAAATTGATCACTAAGAGATTTTAACTTCAGCTCGAAATCACTCAGAAGACTATTGAACCCAGCTTTTTGAGATTCTGTAATGGATTCGTAAGCTTTAGCAAGTTTTGCTGACATATCCAGATAGTCATTACAGAAATATCCTAGATGCTGATTCCCTTTTAGCATTTTGACGTCTTACTCAGTCAATGGACCCATGCAACAGGCCCGATGAAAACGCTTCTTGCATAAGCCACTGCACGGAACAACAAGGCAATCATTTCTGGAGAATCCTTTGTCACATTTGCCACAGAAATCGTCCATAGTGATCCAAAAATTAGCAGAAGCAGTGTCAGTCCGGGCGACTAGCAATGAAGTTTTTTACAAGCAAATGAGCAAAAACGTAATAACCTTCGAATTTATAAACTTAATTATGATGAAACACCAAAGTTAAGGAAACTCTAAACCGGATAGAACAAGCAAAAATAAAATTATTGCGGAGGAGCATTAGAATGCTAAAATTAAACGTCAGATATACGCGAGAGTTGCCAGATTGAATGAAATGTATTAACGGACTAGGGCTTAACGGCTATCGTCTTTATGTTGCACCAACCCAAGGTAAGAAAAGAACCTGTATAGTTGCCAACAGTGTTGATTCGATACCCACATAGTATCGATATTTTTACTCATTGCTTGTATCGAATAAAAGTATTGATGCTACCGAAAATATCGGGGAAAAGTATCGAATATGTACTTGTATCGAATACTCGTTTAAAGAGACAAATTACACTTTTTTTAAGTGGCCGTCTAGGAAAACATTCAGGGCAGAACGGCCCATTGTGATACAATATGGTTGACCTTACAGTTTACACAATTCAACACGAGTTTTTCGCCTATACATAACGCTCGTATCTTTTTTTGAACCAAAAACTGTATATTTCTACCAAAAAGTTTTAAAAAACTGTAAATCGATTTGAAAAAACTGTATATTTCGCGGTATGAATTTTTTTCAATGAAAATTAAGAAGGAAAGCATTTTATCCATTATCTAAATCAACTTCGTTCTCCATTTTCATATCTCCTTCTGTAGTTGTATAGAATTTTTACTTGGAATAAATTTGACGAAGCGATTCCTGCTTTGCTATGAGGTATTTATAGAAATCAACGCATGCACAGTATACAGTATGCCAGATAGCAGAAAGTAATCTGAAATATTCTCAGGTCTTCTGAGATTTGACAATTATGACATGTATTCGCTCAATAAATTTTGACAAATAATTTTGTTTATGAGAGAAAACTCTCTTAACCCATTTTCGTCAGCTGTACACATAAATGAAATAAAAGTATCAAAAAACAAAATCTTTCGTTTGTTGTTTTTTTTCTGAAATAAAAGCTCTCAAAATATTTGGTAGAGTGTGGTTCTATAAAATATTTAAATAAGCAAAATACAATACTTTTACAATTATCTTCTTCAAAAATGTCCTCTTTATATTCTAAATAGTTTTACCGATTTCAAAAGAATTTTATTTAAATTTCGGAGAAGTAGATTTCTTAATTGAATGGCATACATAACAAAGAAAATTTTAAGTTTTGAATTAAACTCTTAGTTCACATTATGCACATGGTTGTTACAAACGTCTTCGAAGATCTCGTTTATCAATGTCTAAAAATTTTTCTGGCTTTTCAAATTTTTCTATTTTATTTTTATATTGTGCTGGTACCAATGGGTTAATATTTTTTTATATTTACTTCTGAAATATCAAATGTTTCGGGAGAAGTAAGAGAATAATTTTCAAATTTGGCAGACGTCAGTGAACAGAAAAGAGGGTGTCACTTCTATTTATTTCACTTTATTTATTTCACTACGAACGCATGCATATTTCAAGTTACTTTTGACGATAAGAATGGCCTTCAATGTTTCCACTTCTTTCAAAAGTGTACTCGCAACGAGTTTTGCATTGCGATTGATAAATTTGATTTTCCTAGAGTTCAAAAATTTTATATATTTTCTTAGTATAAACGCGGTATTTTGGTAAAAAAGGCGGTACGTGGTTTTGGAGATGAAAAAACTGTATACTACCGGGAAAAACTGTATAGATATGAGCGTTACCTATACATCATGGTTTTGAGATATTTCCACTGGAAACACGTGAAATGACGTTAACTTAAGTATATGATATTAGCAAATCGCTAGAAAATTTATAATAGAAGGAAAGGTTAGGTTAGGTTAAAGAAGGGGTGTGTGCTACTCACTTCCACTCCGAGGCCTTATTAAGCCCATTGTGATTCCCTTCATTTTATATTTGGGTGACCTTCCCTATCTGTTCGGTTCCCTGCGGATCCAGACTGGATCCTGTGGATCCCCAGTCTTGACGAGAAAGCTGTGTAAATCTGAAATCTGTGCATCAGCTATGTCTGTTAGTCCGTCAAAGAACGTTGTCCCGAGAGTTTGGAGCCGTCGTTCCTGAAATGAAGAACAATGGTATAGCAGATGCTCGACCGATTCCACAGTGTCCTCGTCTCCACAGCCTCCGCATATATCATTGGTCGATAGCCGCCATTTGCATAACAATACGCCCACAGCGCAGTGATCGGTGATAACACCCGACACCATGTGCACAGCATGTTTATCAAGTCGCAAAATACTTTTCGTCCTTTTAATGTTTAGTCATGGCCACAGGGTACGTGCAATCCTGCAATCTACCCTGGCCGACCAAGCTCTGTTTCTGGATTCAGTTAACCACTCTCCTATTGTCCCTGCTGTAACACAAAGTGGTGACAGTAACGTGTTGATTGCAGGTATTGATGACCTTGCTCGGGCAAGCTCGTCCGCCATGTTGTTCCCTTCAATATTGCTATGTCCGGGAACCCAACGTAAACTTACCCTACAGTGTATTATGCTGCTCAAAAAGTTACGACAATCTTGCACTACCTTTTGTTATATGACGATGGATCCGATAGCTTTCAAGGCAGCTTGACTATCCACACAGATTACAGCTTCCTTAAGGAAGGTGCTTTTTATGTGTTCCGCTGCCTTCATGATGGCAAAAACCTCCGGTTGGAAAACTCTACAGTAATCCGGTAGTCTATATGACCTTCGGATTTGTTGCGTTTCACAAAAAATTCCCTCCCCAGTTCCTTCATCTGTCTTTGATCCGTCAGTAAAGTAGACTGTTGAAAGGCCTTCATCATCAGGCTGTAGCCAGCTGTCTCTGGAGGGATAGTCCATCGGAATTTTCCAATTGAAATCACTGCGTGTTACCAGGTAATCAGTTGCTCTACCTATAAGGCTGTGCGTGATATCACCTCTCATTAAGTTGTCTGGAGTGTTCGCAGTTGGCTGATGTCAGCTAGTTAGACTCTCTCAACCTGAGAATAGTCTTGGCTGCCTTAGCCTTTAAAAAATAGAAGTAAAACTAATCAACAGATTAAAACTTGTTCAAAATATTTTATTTTAATGAAAAGGTTTCAATAAACATTATGTTCTACATGCATGGCCGGCAATATTTTCATACATAGAAATATTGCAATATAGACTGAAACATTTTGAATAATTCTGCAGTAGCATTTTGAAATATATTATTGATTGCTGTAAAATATTGTAAAATAATCCACAATTTTAAATGTTGTATAGCAGTATTTCAGTTTTTTAAATAAATATTTTCCAAAAGTATCGAGTATCCGATATTGACCCTTTTTTTCGATACCAAGTAAAATACTTATGGTATAGCATCGAATAAAAAAAGTACTGTAATCGAATGAAAAGTATCGAGTTTTTACTTGTATTTACTTGTATCGAATCAACACTGGTTGCCAAGAAAAGCATTAATCTTTTTCTTCTAACTCCCTACAGCACAGGAGACCTCACAACGTTGGTATGCGAACACAGGCACAAGCGTAGCTTGTTGCTAATGTCTGCATACATTCCATACGATGAGGAAGGCCCGCCCCCACAATTAATCCGGCAACTGGTCGTATATGCGGAGTCACGCGGATTGGACTTGGTGGCTGGCTGTGACGCAAATGGTCACAATGAACTTTGGGGCAGCTCTGATACCAACAGTAGAGGTGAGTCCATTTTTGATTGTATTTTTTCTACTAACTATATGCAACAAGGGTAATCAACCAGCGTTTCGTAACAGGGTTGATTATTGGAGGGTATCAGACATTTGTTCCTTCTCGGACCACAGTCGGATTTTTTTCACCATAAACTCTGAAGTAGAGGCCTCACGGCCATTCCCAAAAGGGCGAACTGGTCCGAATTTTCAATAACGGCTTCCCAAAAGCTTGCATTGACGAGAGTCAAAGTTGGCCAAGGGAATGCTAACATTGACAAAGCAGTCGAACGTCTGACAGGGATATTGAATAAATCTTTTGAACTTTGTTGTCCATAAACTAGGCCACGATCCAAACCAAAAACGGTTTGGTGGAACGCAGAGTTAGGACAACTTAGAGTAAAATCAAGGAGACTCTTTAACCAGTTTACTGGTGGAACGCTGAAATAGCCGATACCAGGAAAAAATGTCACAAAGCGCGCAGGAAAGCGCAGAGAGCCCGCTCTCTCCCCACATGGGATGCTCTTCATTCCGACTACAAAATAGCAAGAGCTACGCTAAAAGTTGCCATCAAAGCTAGTAAACACGCTTGCTTTAAAGCACTGTGCGATAGTGCGGATTTAGACCCTTGGGGTATGGCATATAAAATGGTAATGAACAAACTCAGAGGCCCGAGGTCCCCACAGCCGACCTGCCCATCGCTAATGCGAACAGTGGTAGCTGCTCTTTTCCCACCGCAGGAACAGCTCGTCCCAAACCGAAGCCAATACACCTGTGTAGTCACCCCGGACATCACTACCAGCGATGTACTTGAAACCTTGAGAAGGATCGCTGACAACAAAGCCCCGGGACTAGATGGGATTCCCAACATTGCAGTTAAAACAGCGATAAATACGAAACCGGAGATATTCGTCAAGCTTTTTGGCGCCTGCCTGAAAGAGGGCGTATTCCCAGACCCATGGAAACGCCAACGATTGGTGCTTCTGCTAAAGCCAGGGAAGCTGCCGGACCAACCGTCATCATACCGCCCGCTTTGTATGTTGGACACGCTTGGCAAAATTCTTGAACGTATCATATGCGTCAGGCTCCAGGAATTCCTTGAGAAACCGGGCGGGCTTGCCGAGCTCCAGTTCGGCTTCAGGAAAGCGCGCTCCACAGTTGACGCTATACACACTGTAATGAACATTGCTCGCGAAGCCACTAGTGGAAAAAGCTGGAAAAGTGGCAAAAAGAAGTATTGCGCAGTTGTGACGCTGGACATAAAAAATGCCTTCAACTCTGCGAACTGGCCCCAGATTATGAGTGCGCTGCAACGTTTCAACGTGCCGGAGTACCTGCTGAGAATTATCACAGATTACTTCAAACATAGAGTGCTTCTTTATGACACGGACGACGGCGTGAAGCAGTACGAGGTCACAGGAGGTGTACCTCAGGGCTCCGTTCTCGGTCCCACATTGTGGAACGCAATGTACGACGGAATTTTCAAAGTTGATCTTCCCGAAGATGCCACACTCGTCGGATATGCCGACGACATAGCTATGGTAGTAGTCGCCAAACATCTGGACTTACTACAGGCTAGATGCAACGATGCAATTGCAAGGGTGAGAAGATGGTTAAATAGCTCAAGACTGGAGTTGGCAGTCCAAAAAACGGAGGTAGTGCTATTGAGCACAAGAAAACAGCGCGAAGAGCTGGTAATCACAGTTGGGGATCATTGCATCACCTCACAGCCACACCTAAAGTACTTAGGGGTACTCATCGACACAAGGATGACATTTAAGGAGCACTTAGCAGCCGTCAGTGGTAAAGCGGCTAGAATAAACGGCGCGCTAACGCGCATTATGTGGAATATCGGAGGCCCACGGGAGGGCAGGCGTCAGCTGCTTTCAATGGTGACCAGCTCCGTTATACTGTATGCAGCACCCATCTGGGCGAACGCAAAGAAGACACATCTGAAGGGCATTCGCTCGATTTATAGGCTCAGTGCACTGAGGATTGCCAGCGCCTATCGTACAGTGTCGGACGACGTCATTTGCGTCATAGCAAGAAAATTGCCCATTGACCTACTAGCAATTGAAATGAAGCGCCTTTATAGTATAACTGGAGAAAGGCCAACGAACGTCAGGAAAACAGAAGAGAGGAAGCGTACCATTATGGAATGGCAGCGAAACTGGGAGCAGTCCAAAAAGGGTCGCTGCACCTTTAACCTAATCCCTAATATAGCAGCGTGGATGGAGCGCAAACATGGAGAAGTCGATTATTTCGTCACCCAAATGCTCAGCGGGCATGGGTGCTTTAAACAATATCTGCACAGATTTAAACTTGAAGAAGACCCGTTCTGCCCGAACTGCCCGAGCGAACCCGAGGACTCAACACACATCATTTTCCACTGCCCACGCTTCAACAGCATCAGGGAGGAACTAGAGAGAGCTTTTGGGGAACCCCCCACGGTAGCCAACTTGACAGCACAGATGTGCCAAACGATAGAGAAGTGGAATGCAGTATGCAAGATGGCGAAGAGCATTCTGACATTATTAAGGAATGCTGAATCTGAACGTAAAGCCGAGCGTGCGCAACGAAATATCGCAAATACAGAAGACGACGAGGATGGCTGATGAACAATAAACAATTATTGACACAACACAAATAGATCCAAACAACAGAATCAACAAACGAGTAACAGCATAAAGCTGAACCAGCCCTGCGAAGTAATACCAACTGGTAGTCCCGCGGGGAGAGTGGTAGGAGAGGAAGTAGGTGGTTTTAGTCGGTAGGAATCCGACATAACCGTAGAACTGGAGTTCTACGGTATCTATGAAGATTTCCACCTGCCAACGTACAAAAAAAAAAAAAAAAAAAAAAAAAGGAGACTCTTTAACAAGGCTAAGCTAAGCCAACTAGAAGAGGATTGGAATAAGTATAGGGACAGTTTTAATGAATACAAAAGTAAAATTAAGGCTGCAAAATGGGACTCTTGGCAGCAGTTCTGTGGAACCATGGAGACTGTAAATGAGGCATCAAGACTTCGAAAAATACTGTCTGGAACTACTGCAGCTTTCGGCAGTATTCGGAAGATAGATGGCTCGTGGACAGACTCGAGCCAGGAGTCTCTTGAGGTTCTGATGATGACACACTTTCCAGGTTGCACGGACTTGACCGACATCGAAAATCAGATGGCAAATCTTGTCCGGGCATCAAGGACTGACGTCTTGGATATTGTAGTTAAGGAAAAAGTTGCCTGGGCGATACACTCATTCAACTCGCTTAAATCAGCTTGACCGGATGGAATTTTACCAGCCATGTTACCACATTCTCTTATTCATGGAATGTACATCACAATCATTCGATCCATCATCACCTATGGGTCCATCGTCTGGTGGAAGGCGTTGACTAAGAAGAGCAACCAAGCTCGAGTGGGAAAAAATCAGAGACTTGCAAGCCTGGGGATCCCAGGGACTGTAAATAGTGTACCTCAAGAAGGTCTGAATATGATATTTCATCTCTTACCGTTACGGGTGTTTGTTCAAGGCTGTGCCGCAAAAGGAGCTCTTAGACTAAGAGAATTCAACGTGTGGAGATCAGCAAACTATGGACACTCTACAATTTTGAGTGAGATAAAGCGGAGGGGTCAAAATGGAATCAAAGCTGACTTAGATGTAGCCACGAATTATATGACTTCAAATTTAGATTTTGTTACTTGAATTCCAACTCTTCATCCAACCAGGGAAGACTGGGAGTCGGGTTCGGTAACAGGTAATGCTGGTATTACCATCTTTACCGATGGCTCAAAGATGGAGAATGGAACTGGAGCTGGTCTCTAATCCAAAGACCTGCAGCTAAGGCGGTCGTATCGTCTTCCTGACAGCTGCAGCGTTTTTCAGTCAGAGATTTTTGCTATTGAGAAAGCAGCTCGACTTCTACAAGACAGTACGATTCCGTTTCGAATATCACTATCTTTACTGACAGTCAGGCTGCAATGAAGGCAATAGAATCCAAAATAGTTAAATCGGAGATTGTAAAGAAATGTCGTGCTTCACCGATGGCCATTGAGCACCACAAGGTCACTCTCTGCTGGGTTCCTGGACATAGCAATATTGAAGGGTACGAAATAGCAGATGAAATGGCCAGAAGAGGCATTATGAAATGGACATTAACAAGGCGAATACCTCTTGGACTCTCCTAGACGACTGTATAGTTTCACAGGCCTTGTGGCCAAGGTTAGATAGAAATAGGACAAATGTCCTCTTAGAGCACAACAAATCTGCAGTACGTCTGCTCACAGGAGTCATAACTAGACATTGTGCTATTGCAGCAATGCTTCAACGGTGGCGCATTCCAACGAGCGGACTTTGCAGAAGTTGTCATGATGAAGAAGAGACAGAATCGAGGCTGCAGATGAGTAGACTCCAATGTTTGGGGTCGCGCTTTTTCAATAGTCTAACAGAGATAACGAAAGTAAAACTATCGGATCTTCTTACCTTCATCCGCAGAATCAAATGGTTCAATAAAGACATTACCTGGCCTGCTGACGGAAACCGTGGTTAGAGACGTACCTCATCCGGGCAATTAAATGAGGGCAATCACAATGGACAATTAAGTCTCCTAGTGGAAGTGCGGGTTTATATATACATATACATACATGTATATATATATATAAATATATACATTCGCACACGCCTTCCAAACCTAATTTAAAGACTATAATCGTAATCGTAACTGGCGGTTATTAAAAATGATAATCACTACTTATTAGCATTGCTTGTAGAAAAAGCAATTTCTTAGCGCCTGGTTATATTGGTGTTCGGCGAACACAAAACATTTTCTCCCGTGCTCGGTCAAGGTGGTTACATTCAGTTCGTTGCAGAGTTGCCTTTTGCCAAAATATACTCGTTTTATTAATACTATTTTATAAGTAATGATACTGTTTTGAAAAATAAGTCATTGCCACCCTGAATATTCGGCGTGATCATTGTACAATACACCGAGCATATCGTGTTCTGTTTGAGTAAACTTTTTGTGTTCGGTGCAACAACAATTTCATGGTGTTAGCCGAGCATGCTCGCAATATAACCACAGCCTTATTATTTATTCAGTTTCAAATACGAGAATTTCATTTTCTTCTAAACCAACGACATGATCGTGAATACGTGTATAACACCTTTTAATAAGACAAATTGTATAATTTTACGTAGGAAACCATTTTAAATTTTTGTTACTGCTATAAGGAATTCGAAAATTAGTAGCCTTCATCGGTTATTTCGATTTGGTAATCTGGATATTTTGTTTGTAAAATCTGTTTGGATTCTCCATGATCAGCTTTTCCATATCCCTAGAAATTTATGGTTAGACAATTTTAATAAGTCCCTTGATAATATAACTATCAATTAGTATGACAATTACCTGAGAATAACCATACACTTTTATAAATTTACCACTGGGATTATGTTCAATTCTTCCTCCGCCAAGGCATTCCGTCTCTAACCCCAATCCCTTGCATGATGAGCTAACACGTTCGTAGATATCAGCTAAAAATTTTAAATCATTTTCCAATAAAATTTGTCTTCTTTTGGTTACAGAATTTAAATCTTACAATGCCATTGACAATCACTATATCCACGCACAATATTTTTTGAAGGTTCGATGCCATTGGATTCTTCTTTACCATAAACTTTGATCAAGACATATTTAAAAATTCCTTCTTCAATGTCTACTAAAGGAACGGCATCCAAATACTTATCAGTCATTTTGCACAACGATCGAAATCCTTAAACAAAAAGCAGAAGCCAAACATATTTTAAGGGCACATATACAAAAATAATTACGGTTCACTCACTTAATAATTGACGAGGAGCAAATAAAAAACGAATCCCAGCTGATTTTAACATTTTGGAAATTTATAGCACAGTTGTACATTAATGTAGTTAAAATATTAAAAAGTTGTGTGCCAATTTGCAATTTTATTATACCCCAATTCGAAGGATGAA
The DNA here is from genome assembly GCA_963691655.1 of Toxonevra muliebris. NCBI lineage: Eukaryota > Metazoa > Arthropoda > Insecta > Diptera > Pallopteridae > Toxonevra > Toxonevra muliebris. Next base: position 65,540,477 of record OY829327.1, on the reverse strand, counting down.
AATGCTGCTTCGAATCAATCAACCAATTATCTTTATCTTGTTCTTACAATTTTTTTTTTATAGAAGAGAGGGCCCCAAGATGGGCATGGTTTACGTCATTGTTGTCGTTTGTATAGACGAAGTTTTGTATGCATACTCGAAGAGAAAATCCTTGCTTGTTTTACTGCCGCACACAAGGCGTGAATTTTTTTCGAAAAGTTTTTCAACATTTAGTTGAGTCAGTGAAGTTATCTAAATTTGTGATTTCGGACAGGAAAATATGGCTATAATCCTATTTATATATCGTGTAATAATATTAATCTAAAATGATTTAGTTACCTACGCTCAAAAAATTACGTCGTGTTCCCAAAAATGGACATTTTGGTGACCCTCAGATAGAGATGTATATTTTTTCATTAGTGTTGAAAGTCAAAAATAGCAACGAGGCATGCGTCGTAATGTTTTTTATAGAGTAAATGTGTTTTGTGGATAACGTGTAATAGAGAAGTGCACTTAAAGCACGCCAAAATCTGCTGCTCAGTGAAAATACTTGAAAACACGTAACCTTGTAATTCTCGGTAACGTTTTCAAATATTAGGCACTTATATAGAATGTTGAAATGCTAGTAAGAACCATCACAAAGATTACTGATGAGGCATCGTGGGGGGTTCTGAAACGGCCGAATGATTTGCCTGCTTTTTATACATTGTTGCGACTTAGTAATTTTGTTACTTTGATAAAAAAATGATGTTTCATTAAGCCTGATAACAAACCTTTACCTTTAAAAGCCATGTTTAAAAGTTGTTAAAGACTTTAATATCTTAAGAGTCATTGAAGACTTTTTCAACATAAAAGTCATCCAATCGTTAATAAGGGTATTCCTTTGAACGTGTTAACTTGTGAACCGTGTTAAATTTGTAACCATGTAGTTTTCGGGAACGCATATTTCGATAAACGTGTAAATCAGCGTGTAAGGCTGTGGTTATATTGCGAGTATGCTCGGCGATCACCATGAAATTGTTGTTGCACCGAACACGAAGAGAGAGTCTTTACTCACTCTCACACCGAACAGCAGAGAATATACAGAGAATGGAAACTTTACCATTGCACATGGTGCCAAGTGATTTAGTAGACCTACCACAGTAGTGCCCAGCGATTTAGTAGACCTCCCACAGTAGTGCCAAGCGGTTTAGTAGACCTACCTCAGTAGTACCAGTCGAACCAAAAAGTATTGCTGATGTTCATGGTTTTTTGTTACACTTTACTATTTTGCCTTACTATTTCCTTTGAGTTTACTCCTATTGCTATATGTTATATTTTTTGCGTTATGAAATGTTTCCAAAATTGTTATTTTGTTTTTTAGCACACAATCAAAATATTGAAATCGTACCAACTATGATTTTTTGCTAAAAACTATTTTTATATGTCTAAAAGCGTTATATTCGTAGTTCATTCGATGAACAAAACCTTTTTGTTTACTCATAATTTTTTCATAAAGACCAAACTGAATAGATGCCTGATTTCATTTATTATTATATTTATTTAGTAATAAGTTCACATAAGTAAGAACCAAAAGTTTTAATTGAATGAATTTTATTTAGTACAATTTTGCATACATTTTCGTTTTGTTAGCACGGCAATACATATCCATGAATATTATTCACCGCGTCAAAAATATTGGATTATCTTGTTATTTTGCGTGAATAATTTTATAATATTAATAGTGACTAAAACAGTTGTTTTCAAAACTAATAATTTATATTTAATTGTGGATAAACAGTTTTTTTCTAAATTTAAAATTTATAAAATAAAAAAAAATGCCTCATCAGAGAAAATATATGGTCTTTGTTTCTTCTTCAGCAATAGTCCAGTGTGGGTCTGCTATGATGGCGGTCAACGCTCTGCCTTCATTTACAAAATTTGTTGCACTTACTGAAAACAAATAACAATTTTTTTGTTTAGAACAAGAGAACAGCTCCGTTTGGTTTGGTTACTTACTTTTTTACGTATTTCCGCTTTCACCAAGATGAAAATTCTGTTCCAATCCAGAATTTTAACATCTCATCAATCGCATTTGCATATATCGTTTTACTGGCGCAGTCCATCCTTCTCATTTTTGCACTCCTCTATGTTGATAATGAAAATGTCTGCCGGCAAAGATAAAGAAATATATTATTGCATAATTTATTATCGTTTAAATTAAAGAATATTGCAAAAATACTTACTTTTGCATTCAATTTAGAAAATGTGAAAATTTAATCAGCTGATTTATTTTTCACCACCAACAACAACAAAACTGAGGTGAACTTATATATATGTCTGTCCGCTATAGCGACATAAAAAACGCAAATTTTTCTAAAAATTAGGAGGAAGAGGAAGACTTTCCATTCTCTGTATATTCTCTGCCGAACAGGATGTGCTCGGTGTATTGCACACCGAGCACGCCGAATATTCAGGGTGGCAATGAATTATTTTTCAAAACAGTATCATTACTTATAAAGTAGTATTAAAAAACCGAGTATATTTTGACAAAAAGCAACTCTGCAACGAGCTGAATGTAACCACCTTGACCGAGCATGGGAGAAAATGTTTTGTGTTCGTCGAACACCGTGCACCAAAAACCAGGCGCTAAATCAATTATTTGACAGTTTGATCAGGGTTCCATTTAAGTATTTGGTATCAGGGTTTACTTTTAAGTATTTTTTGTTTTTCAACCATGCATTGATACACAGCAGCTATTAAACAAATTGGTAAATATGAAAAATCAAAAATGGTGACAAGAAATGAGAAGCAGCATAACTTCAATTTATTGACGATACTGAAATAAATGATTTGCTTAGGCTGAAAATGTTTGGACCAACTGATGTTAGCTACTTATTTCGGTACATGTTATATTCGTATATAGACTTAAAACTATTTTTTTTCATTCGTAGAGAGTAACCAGCAAGAAAAAGACCATGCAATTTTTGAGGAATGGACCTGTGCAACATTAATTACACATTGATGTCGATATTCGGTTTCATGACGACCTAAGTCTGTGCCGAAATCTAGAAGGTTTTAAACAGACGTTTTCAAACCTTTAGTTTTTTCCGTTTCCTGAGAAATGGTACTTTTCGAGATACGTGGTTGAAGAATAGAGGTAGCGATATGTAGTATTTTTGAGAGTGACGTTGTGTCAGTGCTGGAAAAGTTATAAAAATACTCTGGATGGAATTTGGACAGCGCAAATTAAGCCGTGTTTCATTTTGTTCATTATTCAGCCTACATATTTACGGCGTCGCATATTTTTATGTAAATACACTTTGTTCCTCAAAATTAGTATCAAATTATTTTAACTACAGGCAACACTGAAATACTCGTGTACTTTTTCGAGGCTGTTTACTAGTGTCCGACCGAAGGTGGAATGGAACAAGCAAACGGAAAAAATAGAACACAGAAACTAAAATGTACATAAATATTTTATATAGCCACTTCCAATTTTTTTATTTCTAAGTATAAATAATTCTGCCAGTCTGTAGTAAAAATTATTATAAAATGAAGTGTTCATAACCTTCGGTGTCGGCAAAATACTTTGACCTCTTTGTGGCGAAGCCGAAATGCGTTTTTAGGCCGAATAGCCGAAGAACCGAAGCCGAATATTCGGTCAGACACTTCTGCTTAGGCATCAAATTTTCCTCGCAATATGACGAGGTGAGTATAAACTACGGTAGAAGTATTTAGAGGTAGATGCATTCTTTCAAAAAATAGTCATTTTAAATTTTTAACAAGTAATAGGAACATTTTAGAGATGCATTTTTTGAAATAGGTAAAAAAGATTAAATTAGTAGTAAAATATTAATACTATTTTTTTATTACCTAGTACAAATTATAAATTTTATTTATAATAAAAAAAGTAGAAATAATGTTATTTAAATTTTTTTTCTTTATTGGCAAATACCTTGAACATGTTAAGTGTTAAAAAATGCATGCCTATGTACATGCAATACTATGCAAATTATTTTCTTATAAATTCTCACTTAAAAATTTAACTATGAAAATACAGCTCTGTTGCAAAAGGAAGTATGGTATCAAAACAAATGTTTTCCCACTTGTGTGTTTTTCTTTTTTAGCTCAGAGCCAGTGTTGCCAGAAACTTCACTTCAAAAATCGTCAAAATTGTAAGAAAATATCGTCATTTTCACACAAAAATCGTCATCAGAGAAAAACTCCAAAATCTAAATGTCCTTGCTCCCTGAATTTAACATCTAATTGGATTTTTATGATGTGACATCAAACTTTGTAATGAATTGACTTCTTTTGAAACACACTGTCAAATTTCATATAAATTTTGACAAGTTTACAAGGCTTTGCACGTTTTAATGAAGGCCCTTATTAATTTTTCTTTAGCATATATGCCATATATTTTCTTTCTAAAAATGATGTTTTGTCTCTGAAATCAATGTTATTCACATCATGAGTTAAATACTCTGATCTTAAAATATTTGTGCATGGAAAGCATAATCAAAATTGTATCATTGGAAATCAAGTTCAACACTGATATATCTAGTCTTTTTTCCTTCAAGCACACTTCTCACAGTATCGAGGAACTCGCTAAAATTGTTAATATTTAAGTTTATGGAAACTTACTTTTGTCACATCATACTGTCACTTAGTAGTATTGAATTCAAAAAATAGAACCGCATTTTCTTTTTTATAATATAAGTAGTTGATATTTCAACAGCTTTTTATGCAGCTTTTTAGTAAGGTAAAAATAAATTTAAACCTGTCTATTATTAAGAAGATTTTTGGGGCTAAAGTTTGTTTGGTAAGTTAAAAGACATTTTTGTTGTATGTTATATGTATAAAAATGGCAGAAGAGATTTTAAAACAAAATAGTTTTTATGTAGTTGTGGTTGATCTAAAAAATCGTAATTTTTCAACAAAAATCGTCATTGCGTCAAAAAATCGTCAAAATGACATTAAAATCGTCGTTCAGACAACGCTGCTCAGAGCACGGAGTAGAGTAGAGCACGAGCACATCGAGTACGCTCTGATCAGAGCACACTCCGAGCACTCCCTGACAAACGCATAGAGCACAAACCAGAGAATATACAGAGAATGGACACTTACAATACATATGCAAAAATGTGCTGCATTAGTATGCGTAGGACTGAATTTTACAAAAACAATTTGCTGTGAAATGGAAAAGTTGGGTGTGGTAGGACTGAATTAATTGAAAATCATTTAGTAGGACCGAAAATTAGTAGTAGGACCGAAAAATTTTGCATGTGAAAATTCATATGGGGTGGCTGATGTTATGAAATTTCAATTACTTTGTATAAAAGTTAATACTTGTTACACCTTACTTCAAAAGTACGAATTATAAAAATGAAATTTCTTACCAATAAATTTTGTTTTTATTTAAATAGTTAAAATATATGTTGTTTTACTTATTACGAAGCATTGTCAACACAATTCCAGTGGTATTACAAATTAATTTATTAATGAATATCAAATAAATACTTTTTTGAATTAAAAAGTACTAATGTAATATTCAACACAATAATATATTTTCCGATTTTTGTCGGATATTGTCGACTTTAATGAATCTTCAATGTAAGAGAACTCACGTGGCATTTCTAATATTGTAGTTAAAAATGTTTCCTATGATTATTTAATTCAAGACCTATCTTGGCAAGCTTGCCAAGACCTCAGCAATCAACCGCTCTGAAAATTCCCTTTAAAGGTAGCAGATTCTTAAAAAAATGCTTTAACGTATGTTCATATGTGATTATTTATATTTAGAATTATATAAATTGCATATTTGTGAACTCCTGCCCTACTTAGGCAAAGAAGTCGTTTCCAAAGATTCTCTCCTTTCTTTTGAAAGACAATTTGTAAAATGAAATCTTGTTTAACCATCCGATGAGTTTAGATTATATTCAAAATTTAGATAAGTTCTGTGAATGTTTTAATTCATCCTGTCATAAAATTGAAGTTACTCAAGAATTATATGAGAAAATGATATTGACCGTTTCACTTGCTAGTTTTGCTCTATTTTTTCCAACTAGATTTTTGTAATGTGTTATTTATCTTTGATTTTCAAATGAGCTTAGGAGTTAGTACTCTATTTAAGGCACTCTAGTACAAAGTAACTAAATCCTGTATTAAAGCACTAGCTTCATTTATTCATTTTATTGTAATTATTTGTTTTAAATTTTAGTAGAACATATATTCATCATCTTAATTCCAGTACAATTCGAGATATAACTATTTCTAATACTAAAAAAAAGACGCAAAAGCTTTAGTACATATATTGCTCATTTTTGACTATATCATCACAACTTAAAATTTGAAAATTTTCAGGAACTCTTAAAATCTATTTTTATATTTTATATGAAAGCAAAAACGATACAAATACTCTCCAGCAATGGCCGAAAAATCACATCCAATGGTCTATTTTAAAAAAATACCTCAAAGTACAGATTTTGAGTTTGCGACTGTATAGTCGCAAATGAACGATATGCATACTTCAACAACGAAAATGTTGGAAGTCTAATTTTATAATCAATTACATATTTCGAATATCTTTTACATTTAAAACTTTTTTTTTAATGCATTCTTCAATGCAGCTTCAGTTAATAACATTTCTCTTCCATAATTACAGCATTCATAATAGCTTTCAAGTCTTTAGCAATGTGAACTATAATGTAAGAGTACGCATTTGATATACAATTCACTAAATAAAAAGGATTGTCCTGAATCGTTTAACTCAATCCAAACAATATTCTTACACCGGCAAATAGAATCATGGAAATTAACTACGTACTAGGACTAATATCCAAACCCATATGTCCTTTGCTTCATTATTGACAGCATCCTCAGCAAATTTATCGCCTGAAGTGGAATTCACAGGCCCATGCAATTTAATAAGCTTATTTAAAGTAAATTGAATGTAAAATTTACACTTACATGAAATTTTCATTTATTAAGCAGCTGTTTTATATTTCACCACCCTTCGCAATTTTATAAGGCAAACAACAACAACGATAGGTGATTTCACACGTACAGTATGTGTGAACATAACAAATGAAAATTTGTTGACAGTTTTGACGTTTTAAAATAAGAGTCCATTCTCTGTATATTCTCTGGCACAAACTATGCTGTAAAGTTTATTTATAATTTTTTTTTCAACAAGGTTTGCTCAATCGTTTTGATTTTTTTTTGCAAAATGGATAAATTAATTATTCTGAGCCATTTCAAATAACTGCAACACTGTCAAAATATTTTTTTTAATCGTGCTCTGTCTGTTCAGCAGTGATGAAATTTCCAAATTTCAAATTGTACCTAATTTACCAAAAAAACTTTATCTAAATGAGCAAGAATATACCTAAATATTATACTTTATTGGTTCATCGTTTTTGTAAGAAATTTAATTTTAATTTAAAAGTTAGCAATTAAAAAAAGTAAACAAAACATGAAAACGATATTCATATATAACTATTGTAATTTATTCTTATTGACAGAGAATATAAATATGTACATTGAATGTACAGGCAAATATATATGTCGTTGTTGAAAATAATTCACATTTTTTACATATACATTGGTAGTTCTTAGTTTTTAGTAAGAATATACTGTCCGGAAACGGTCCGTCATATCGTATTAATATACAGTCCGTAAACTGTACGTCTTGTCGTACTTTCGACGGAGAAGTCTCCGTTTTGTATGTTCCTTTTTATCCGTTGGGTATAATTGTTTCGGATTTCACATATAGTTTTGTAAGAATGTTTTTGAAGTAAGCATGTGAGTAAGTTATGGTTATTTTAAAACTTAATGAAATTAATGCAATGGACCTATTATAATTTGTTTTTTTAATTAATTATACTAATAATATTTATTTGAAGATTTTATACTCTTGTTTTTATATTATCCTAATTATTGTCAAAATGATCTAATGGCTTTTTTTCATATTTGTTTCATATATGTATATATAGAAGAAAAGAATGGCTTTGCATTTTAGGAATAAAAGCATCAACAAGAAAGCGGCTTTATGCATGCGATCGCCACTTTTCCGATGCCATGCGTAGAAGGCGCACTGGAAAGTTTCCTGATATTAAAGTATGCCTATATTGCATGTAGAGGGTACAGAAGATACACAGGGATTTGGCAGCGCCGTCAAGTAGGAACAAATTTTTATGCGTTTCTAATTTATAGATTGTTTCACTGAATTTTAGCTAGCTTGGGTATTTTAGTACACTCCATTCAATATAGGTATAGTGTATATATGTGTTTAATTTATCGAATTTTATTGTTTTGCATGCATATTTAAATATTATTTTTTATTTATTTAATCAAATTTTATTGAATTTTTTATCCTTTTTTTATTGAATTGTGAATTGTTTTTATTAGTCCTAGACGGTACCTCCGTCGAATCGACAACGTCTTTTTTAATTCGATGCCAATTGCTCCCTATATATAAAATTTTGGTTTTATAATTGTGTTTTATTAAACACTATATTGTTTATCCAAAATTATTGTTTCATTATTATTCAAGTGTTTTTTATTCCTTAAAAACGAATTAATTCATTGTTTTTTCTGTTAACTTAACAATGAATTTTGCGGCGTCGACTCGATGAAGAAGTACCGTCTAGGTTTAAGGGTGAAAATATGCCTATAGGGGAACCGAGCACCCCAAAAAAAATCGGAAACGCGCCGATTTGCATACCCATTGGGTGGTGTGGAAACTGCAAATTAAAGATATATTATTGTAAAATTTATTATCGTTTAAATTAAAGAATATTGCAAAAATACTTACTTTCAATTTACAAAATGTGAAAATTTAATCAGCTGATTTATTTTTCACCACCAACAACAACAAAACTGAGGTGAACTTATATATATGTCTGTCCGCTATAGCGACACAAAAAGCGCAAATTTTTCAAAAAATTAGGAGGAAGAGGAAGACTTTCCATTCACTGTATATTCTCTGCTTATTGATTTGTCCATATATCATGCATATTCCATAAAACAAATAAAATTGTTTGTATTGAAATTACAACAGTTGGCTCTTTATATCTAATTAGTTAAATGATTGTAGCACATATACAGTGAGTCACAAAATTGATAACAAAAAATAAGATTTTATGGCACGACGAATCGGTAACTAAGAGAGGAGATAAGTTTCTAGTCATCTAGATAAATACAAGGGGAAAATAAATTTTGTAGTTCGAAAAAGTCGGAAAAAGGTACAATTGTACCTACTTTTTCATTACTGCTGCTCAGTCAATTTCTTTTGAGCACTGTGACGACATTAAATTATCAGTAATTTTAATCGCACAACCCTAAACCGCTAGCACATACATGCCGTTAAAATATATATTAACATTTATATTTAATTAATTATAATATATATATTTCATAGAACGGAAATAATACGGTACAACAAGAAGAAATTGATATAAAAGGACATGCATCGCACGGAAGAAGTCACTCAGACTTAGACTGTGGCACAAGTCATTTCTTCTTCTCTTTGTTAGATTATATGAAATACTCCTTACGGTTGCGTCAGCACGGAAGGATAAGGCTCAGACATTGGTAGCTAATAGCAAACGAAGCGACAGCACGTTTGAGTCCTCTTTAATTCTCAGAAATCGGTCAGGTATTTATTGGACCTTGCGAGTGAGACATCACACCAAGGTATAAAAGATCAGGCATTCATTAAACACCAGGGTGTGCGACAGCCTCACTGGTATAGTACAAACAAAGTTGCCACGGACCATACAGCAAACGACAAAGACTTAGCCATCGGGTCTCGAGGACACGCATCGTAAATACAGGAACAGGAACGAGCGGCAACGAAGCCACAGTAAGAAACCCGAGCGCCAAGAAAGGCAAGCAAAGTGAAACGAGCACCAACGAAGACGAACGAAAAAACAATATACGAGGTACCAAGAATAAAAATACTAAGGCATGATCAAACATGAAAAAACAATTCGTATCTGCCTAGGTATAGGCATACAAAGTGGTGGAAACGCACCACTGTCAGTTAACGAGATCGCTTTTGATGAAAATTTAAAAGTTTGTGTTTTTATTGTTGGACTGAAAATGTCATTAAATTTGTAATTGTAGTTGTTTACCCTGTATTTTTAGTAAGTACGCAGTTAATTTATGGTAAAAACCATAATTTTTAATTTGTTTCTGACAAAAAAGTAAAAAAAAAGGTTAAAAAAATTGAGTGATCTCAAAACTATTGTCTGGAGTGGGTGTCTTGGAAGCATTTTGAAAAAAATTAGTCATTGTGACAGTGTTTGCATATTCTACGGGAACCATCTGGTCCCGCAGCTACACAATGGACGACACGTTCAAGTCGAATGGCATTGTTGATGACTTCTCCTCTACAGACAACATTGGTGATTAGAAGAATAAATTCAGTAACTGAAACTCAAAAATGAAATTTAGGCATTAGCGGCTTTATATAGTGTTGCAGTACGCATAAAAGAAAACTCTGCGACTAGGGAAGAAAGGAAGAGAGCGTTTCTTCAGCACGGTTGCCGGTTCGCAATAATTACAATCAAAATTAAATTTACTTTAAATTCTTTGAAATAAATATTGGTATAATTTGCTATATATTAAGCGTGCGTATTTATTTACATGGTCACAACATAATTTGGCGAGGAGGATTTTAAAAGGAAAGAGTCTAAAGTGAATTAGTTAATTGCGAAATTTTCACAACATAAAATGGCGACTTCGCAAAAACCAAATGCGTTAGAACAAGTGCTAGGCAAATTGCTTGTGCAGCAACATGAGGCGTCAGAACGCCAAGAAGAACAAATTCGAAAACAACAGGAAGTGTTGAATAATTTAATACACCGCATTAACACCTCAACGGGTTTTGCTAGTGGGCCACCAAACAGCAGTACTAGCCGAGACAAGTTGATGGAAACATTATCGAAGCAGGTGACAGAATTCAATCAAGATCCGGACAACAACCACACATTCGAGTCTTGGTATGCAAGGTATGAGGACCTTTTCCAAGTCGAAGGGCAGGCTTTGTCTGACGCGGATAAAACCAGACTTTTATTGCGTAAAGTAACACAAACAGTATACGAGCAATATGCAGACGTAATTTTGCCCACAAACCCAAATGAAATTTCATTTGAGGCACAGTGGAAAAATTTCGTTCAATGTTTGGGCAAAAACAATCGCTTTTCAGCATTCGTTATAAATGTTTTCAAATAATAAAAACAGACTTTGAAGATTATGTAAGCTATTTGGCAAAAGTGAATTGACAGTCGAATGTCGTAAACAACACAATACTGAACCTGTAGAGCAGTAACAGTCGCAGCACTATTACAAAGATGAAAAAAAATTGGAAAACAATCAGTCTGAAGCGCAAACACGTAATGTTCAAAAACAAATAGACTTTTCGCAAAATAGAAAACACATTGAACTTTTCATCAATGGCATCAAAGCTGATCTTCAATTGGACACAGCTTCAGACATCACCATAATTTCAACAGAAGTTTGGTCGAACATCGACAAACCAAATTTACGTGCTACAAAACATTCGGCGCGTGATGCAAATCAAAATAAAATAAATTTCATTGTCGAATTCACCGCAAACCTCACATTTCGTAGCGATACAAAAATAATGAAAATTCTAGTCACGTCAATCACTGATTTAAATATTGCTGGTGCAGATTTCTGTGAAGAGTTTGGACTTTTGGAAGTTCCCACAAATTCATTTTGTAAGTCAGTTCAACTTTCAACAGATCAAATGAAAACAATAGATGAACTCAAAAAAGAGTTTCAAATAGTATTTCGTAAAGAGCTTTCCACTGAAACCAAAATTTTGTCCAAAACGCCCAGTGCCATATGCAGTTACAGCATTAATAGAAAAAGAACTCGATAGACTTGAGGCATCCGGGGTCATCTCACCCACTAACTATTCTGAGTGGGCAGCACCAATAGTTATAGTGAAGAGACCCAACGGCAAAATCAGAGTCTGTGCAGATTTTTCAACAGGACTTAACGAAAGCGTGGAGCCACATTTTCATCCACTGCTGATATTTTTAATCAATTACAAAATCGAAAGTTTTTCAATTCTCACCATTAATCACTGGTGCCTGGAATCAGATCCGCACCAGGAGCATTTCAACAAACTATCGAGAAAATTTGGGTTGGTATTCAAGAAGCTACGCCATATCTCGACCACGTCATTGTTGCAAGCCACACATTCAAGCAGCATATCAAATCAATCAAACAAGTTTTGCAGCGTTTTTCGGAATATAATCTGACAGTCAATTGGAATAAATGTGAGTTCTTCCAAACCAAAATTCAATACTTGGGCCATATAGTTGATTCGAAAGGTATACGTCCTAATCCAGAGAAAATTGCATCTATCAAAAACTTGCCAAGACCATCGAATGTAAGTGAGTTACGATCATTTCTCGGCTCAATCAATTTCTATGGGAAATTCATCGGTTCTATGAGGTTACTACGATCACCGTTGGATGCACTGCTACAATCAAAACAAAAATGGAATTGGTCAACTGATTGTGGAGAATCGTATATACGTTTTAAATCAATTTTATCATCAGATCATATGCTTGCACATTTCAATCCAGAGCCACCGATCATTGTTTCAGCAGATGCATTAATGCTAGGCCTCGGAGCACAAATTTCTCATATTATGCCAGATAGTACAGAGAAACCAATCGCACACGTATCAAAATCTTTGACTTCAGCTGAGAAAAACTACGGCCAGATAGAAGCTCTTGCCCTGGTATTCGCAGTGAAGAAATTTCATCGCATGCTGTATGGTCGGAGATTCACACTTCGCACCGACCATAAACCATTGTTAGCAATTTTTGGATCCCGAAAAGGTATTCCACTACATTCAGAAAGCAGACTTCAAAGGTGGGCGCTTATCATGATGACATACGACTTTAAGATCAAGTATGTTAAAACTGAAGATTTCGGAAATGTTGACATGCTATCACGGTTGTTACCATCAAAGGAACAAGAACATGAAGATCTTGTAATTGCATGCGCTACGTTTGAATATAATGTAAAAGCAGTGTTGCAAGAAAACATCAACAGCCTTTCAGTGACGCATTATATGATACAAGAATCAACGCTCACTGATAGCACAATTCAGCAAGTTATTGGTTTCGTTCAAACATCGTGGCCAAGGAAAGTAAAAGATCTAAAAAACAATAAATTGATTCCATATTTCAATTGTAGGGAATCATTATCAGTCGTTAGCAACTGCTTACTAAATGGAGAGCGTGTTGTCATTCCACACAAATATCAAAAACGTATATTAAAAGTGCTACATAAGGGTCATCAGGGGCAACAACGTATGAAAGCCATTGCACGCAGTCATGTGTATTGGCCTAAAATCGATAAACACATTGAAGAGTTTATACAACAATGCCCACAATGTCAGTACGACGCAAAATCACCGATTAAAACAACATTGTGTTCGTGGCCAACATCAACTTGACCTACGCAGCAAAACTTTGCAGGACCAATTCGAGCAAGGTATTACTTTATTATAGTCGACTCATTTTCCAAATGGCCAGAGGCGTATCAATGTTCAACAATCTCTACAGCAAAGGTCGTAGAAATGTTATTGGACTATTTCAATAGATTCGGATATCCATCGAATGCATCGTATCAGACAACGGCACACAGTTTGTCAGTATTGAGTTCCAGCAGTTTTGTAGACAGCGCGGTATTCAGCATTTGGAACAGCACCATATCACCCGCAAAGCAATGGGCAGGCTGAGAGATATGTTGATATTATCAAACGAGCTCTGGAAAAGTCATTCACAGAGGAATCAAAAGATAACATAAATTTACAAAGCCTTCTACTTCAGTATCGATCAACCCCAAATCCTGATTGCGTGGAAGGGAAGTCACCAGCAGAGCTCTTTCTAGGAAGGAAGGAACGAACAGAAATCGATTTACTAAAGAAGCCAATTCTAGCGGAAAGTTATGATCGAAACACAAAAATTGGAAAAACAATTCGATACCAAGCATGGCGCTAAAGAAAAACAATTCCAAGTTAACCAAAAAGTGTTCGGCAAAACTTTCAGAAAAAAACAAAATGACATGGCAGCCAGGTACTATATTACAAAAATTCGGCAATGTTAATTACGAGGTAGAGATTAATGAAAATGGCAAAACCAGAATTACGAAGTCACACGCAAATCAAATTCGTGAACGCAACATTGACATTGACATCAATCAGCTAGATATGGGACCAGAAGTAACATTTAACACCCAGACTTCGGAAAAATCTGAGCAACAAATCTAGGATGTATCCTCGCAGCAAGCACCCATTTTAAACAGTGAGCCATCACAGCAAGCACCCATTTTAAGCAGTACACCAAACCAACACGCACCCGTTATGAGCGATGTATTGCCGCGGCGATCCCAGCGAACTAGGCGTCGTCCAGCTCGGTACTTAGATGCTTGTTAAAGAAAGGAAGATGTTGCAGTACGCAGAAAAGACAACTCTGCGACTAGGGAAGAAAGGAAGAGAGCGTTTCTTGAGCACGGTTACCGGTTCGCAATAAATAATTTGCTATATAATAAGCGTGCGTATTTATTTACATGGCCACAACATATAGTCCAAGAGGGATTTTGATTTATAGCATTTTTGACAACTTGGTCTCCAAGAAGAGGTTAGTTGGGCCAAAAACAATCAACATCGGGAAATGAGTTATAAGCCGAAACAAACAATATGCCAATGAATTTCCAGATTCGGTTAACACTAAAAGTCGTGCGAATTTCATATGTCATGCGAGAAATGTAAATAATTTAATTAAAACAAGAAATAGAATAAACAAAAAACAAATCTTTGCATTTTCATTCCTTGCAATAAAAAGAACTACATATAATTTTTATTGTAATAAAAAAAAACTTTCGGTCAAAAGGCTAAATATGTTCTAAAATATAATTAAAAACTTATATTATTTTTCTTTAAATGCAACTATGAAGTGACTTATTTAACAAAATAAATCATTTTTTCTGATATTGTCATTATAATGGCAAAAACTAAAAGCATTCAAATTATCCTAAAAATGAACTCGTCTATTGACAAAGGTGTGTTTTCGCACCACACAGTTTCATGGAAACATTACGGGTGAACAGGTGAACCGGTCTTCACACTTTCTTTTCTCGGTTGAAAGATAAATAATCGACCTAACTGTTTGCAAGGTTTCACAATTTAAAAAAAATATTTAGTATTATTTTTTTTATCTTTAAAATTAAAAAAATTCAACATTGGCAAAAATTAAAAACAAGCCTCACTGTAATGGGCGTAGAAGTGTGTCGATATAACCTATGGACTAACAAAATTCGAAAATACTTCTGTATATGTATATACATTAGAGTGCCATTAATTTTCGAAAGTCGGAAAATTTTCCGCGGCACCCCCTCAAAAAATTGTCAGTGTAAAATTCTAGGTCAATTGGATAAGGGGGAATGGTGCCCCAAGAGCTCCAAAATTTGGAAAAAACAGTTTTTGTGCACAAAATACATATTTGATTGTTTATATGAGATACACGTTTTTCATTTTATATAAAAACAGTCTTTACAAAATTTATAGATATATCAAAAAGGAATAATTCACTCCTATAGATTTTTTCGGTATTCCTAATAACTATTGAATAAAAGAAAAAATAAGCTGAAATTGCCCGATTAAATCCAGCAAGTTTTACAAATGTAAATGTCCGCACAACTGCTTTTTTTACTTATTCGCTAAAAACATAGTAACACCTGCATAGTCGTTCATTGGAATATGAAACCAATTTTTTCAGTCCAAAAGTAGGCTGTGACTTGTTTATCTATCAAAATGAACGTCGAGTAACTCGAAACACTCGCTAGCTCTCGAAAGTTGCAATGTCCCTGTTCTCATGATTCCCACTCCAAATAATGGTATATTTGTATTGATTAAGGAAAAAAAATGTAGTTAGAAAAGAGGTGAATATTCCAGTAATTATGCCAGTCCCAGTCATTGTTATTGGTAAAAATTTTGTTAATATCCAACCAGCACAAAAAAAAAATTCTCTAACCTTTGAGAAAATTATAATTCTCAAGTTGATATCCAACATAATTCTCCAATGGATATCAACATTTTTTTTCAACATTGGCTTTCAAGTTGAGATTGAGTTGAAATATATTTGAGAAAATATTTACTTATTTTATAATGGCAGCACTGCTATTGGAAGTGAATGAAGTGAAAATAATTTTTAATTTTAAAAGTAAGAATAATGCATAAAAGTAAAAATTAAAAAGTGAAATAAAGCAGATAGTGGACTTACTGTCGGAGCGCTCAAAGCTGCCGAAACTTTGGTGCTAGAGTCTTGCACATCAACTGCCAACCAAAATTGTTTACTCCCAAGTGATATTGACATAAGTGAGGAGGAAAATGACGATAGTGAAGATAATTCAGAAGAGGAATTTATCGCGGAAAATGGTTCGTCTAATAATTTCAAAGAAGAGTTATCAGCCTGTGCGGACGAATATAAACAGCCTACTTAAAATATTAAGCCACCGCATAAATAGAATTCCAAAGGAGAAAGTGGGATCAACCCACTACGGGTTTGAGGACTCGCTAACTTGGCAAAAATGAGCAAACTTGGAAAAAATGTGCAAACTTGGCCCACATTAATAATTGTTAATGGAAAGCCGTAGGCGGTTAGAGCCCTTAGTATGACAGCAGCCCTAAAACGTACTTATATACCTTTCCTTTTGTTGTAATGTATAGTTAATTTTTATATATTTTTCAATTCATTTCTTTCAGAGGCATTCAACCAAAAATTTCCGGGTTCATCTGATGTGACTGAAATTTAATAATAGTTAAAAAAAAAAACCAATGAATTTAATTTTTCTTAATTTTAGTTTATAACAAGCGAAACATTGTCTAATTCGCTTTAAAAAATAGACTGATAAGTTTTATAACACAATATCACTTGTGATATGAAATTGTTAAAATTTTAAGTAGCTTTTGATGTCAAAAAGCGAAGAAAAAAAAATCATTTAAAATTTCCTTTTATTTTTGGTGTTTCAATTAAATATAATCAATTATTGCTTATGGCAATGTTGAAAATTTCCTTTGAGACCAATTGGAGAACTACTACTCAAGTTGAGAACAACAATTTTCTCCAGTTGATAAATATAATTATTGCCATACAAAAAAAATGCCCTTTTTGTTGAGAATTAACGTTGGAGATTAGAGAAAGGTATTTGATATCAACTTCCCCTCAAGTTGATCTCAAACCAAAATGTTTGTTGGGTAACTAGAGATGATAAAAATGTGTGCGAAAAAAACAGTTTTTTTTTTTTTTGGTATATTTTTTCGGGCTTTCTGTCTTTTTGTTTCTTATAGCAAACATGGGCTGAAATTGTAAAATTTAAATTCTAAATTCGAAAATCAAAGTTTACTAAGTTATGTCCGCAATTGTGAAAATGAATACGATGATACATTTAATGGACCATACCAAACGCCAGAAGATTTTTGCTGAATAGAAAACGTCGACTTAGAATTAAAGAATAACGTTTTATGATTGTCTCCTAAAATTTTGGAGTTGATACGATAGTTTCAACGTTTTTAAACGTATTTATTTCTAAATGTTTTTTTCTTAAGAACCTCTCAACCTATCAAGCTAAAATTAATGGAATTGTTTATTCTGATGATTACATTTATGAAAAATACATAAATTGATTTCAATTTATATGGCAAAAAATTTCCAAATTTTTCGACCCAATTTTTTGTAAACGCTAATGTTAAGAACTTTCAATTTGAAATGTTTGCCCTAGTACCATTAGATTTAAAAAATTCAAAAATTAATATGAAATAGAAAGAGTTGTCGAGTCTTTGCAAATTTAAAAAAATGTATATTTTTTTGGCAATGCTATTTGAAATTTTTCCAACACCATATTATGCGACGCGTTAAATTTACAAACAGAGGTGGGTAGGTGAAACCGGCTTCATAAATTGTTCATTCCTATTTTCAAAATTAAATTTCAAATCGATAGGAAACTACATTTTGCAGTGTTATTGGTAATATTATGGAGATTTTTTATGAAAAGCACATGCCTTTCTATTTCCCAACCTCGTCAGTATTTCCCTATTTACTCTTTTTGTAAATTTTATAGCTTTTTGAGAGCCATCTTCACTACTAGTCAATAGATATATATATAGATGATATAAAAGTCTTTAAAGACTTTTAAAAATAGAAATCATCAAAGGCATTTAAAATTTATGAAGTATTTTTAAATATTACTACTCTTAAGTTTTATTTTTATAATAGAATAAATTAAAAGAAATTTTTAACTTTAATTTTTTAATATAACAGTTTAAAGTCTGAGTTAGCTTAAAAAAAATTTGAGTTATTTTCAAGCTCTGAAATTTTCATTGATATGTAGGTTATTTTTCTCAATATCGATATTTATCGTTAACTCAAACGTCGATAGGTTAGGTTAGGTTGGAGTGGCTGTCGAGAGACACACTTAGGCCTGAACGGCCCATTGTGATACCACATAGTTGGACCTACAGTTTAACGCCGATTCCGAACGGCGGTGTGGCAATTTTTTATCGGCTTGGTGGTTTTGCCATTACCAACCAATGTGTGTACTTGTACACTATCTTATAATTCTCATACACTTCATATTGATAGTGAATATAAGAAAGTAATGAAAATTAACCACCAGACGAAGACGGGAATCGAACCCGAACCTCCCAGATGAAAGTCTAGTGCACTATCCACTAGGCTATCGAGGTCGTCAAAAAAAAAAAACGTCGATACATTCCTATATTGTTGGTCAACTATAATTATCGATAAATATCGATATTTTCCCACCCATACAATCTGTACTTGTGGGTTGGTATATTTTTGTTTTATACATCACAACTTTTTTACAATTCGTGAACTTGGTGGAAATATGCCTGAATGCTGTATTTGTCACTTTGCCACAAAAAATGGACGAAATATTTTTGAGGAGTGCGTCGGAGAATTCTCTGGGATAACACTAAGTTACCTTATCTCCAAATGCACGGAAAATACTAAATACCAAATTGTTGGTAGTGACATCTGTAAAAAATGTAAAGAAAAATTTATGAAGTATTACAAGGCCACACAAATTGCAAAGGAGTTAAAATTGGAGCTGCTACAGCTCATTGCAGAGTCTGCCAAAACGCAACCTGATATCGGTGTTTTTGACAATGAGAGTGTAAATGGGGTTGAAGAGTTTCCACCACCAGAAGAGTATGATGAAAATGAATCCGCAATTGGTGTATCCAAAGAAGAGTTAATGAAACTGGAATATGAAATGGAAGATTATGTAGGTAGGTATTTATAAAATGTTTTAGCATTTATGAATGCATGAACTTTCTTTTAGATACCTTACAGATGGAAGTTGTTGACAGCGTTACATCGTTTACTAATGTAAATTTAGAGAAAAAGGAAATACTCTTTAAAAAATACAATTATTCTGATGAAGAAAGAGAATTAAACGAAGAACCCGATTACAAAAAAGATAAAAGCTGTAACCATAGATTAAAAGAACAAACTGAGTTTAAATGTGTTGAATGTAGTGAAATGTTTCAAACTCAACGAAAATATCACGCTCATATAAGAAAAAAACACTTCACCGGATTCATTTGTGATCAATGTGGCAAAATTTTGCAGTCTTATTCCGGCTTTGCTTCACATAAGCAAACACACAACCCAGTGAAACCATACGAATGTAATGTATGTGGCGAACGCTATCATCAAAAAACCAGTTTGAAGCGTCATATGGCTTGGCACACAGGTGAAAAACCATTTCAATGTGAAATTTGCTCCAAGTGTTTTGTGCACCGTGTCGCTCTTTATAAACATATGCAGATACACGATGATCGAACGCGACGAATAGAGTGTGAGGTGTGTGGCTATAAATTTCGTACAAAAACACATTTGACTCGGCATATGGCAACGCATACAGGTGCTAAGCCATTTTCTTGTTCGGTTTGTGGTAAATGCTTTTCTCAAGTGTATAACATGAAGGTATATTAAAAAAGATTTAATTGTTTTTTGTTCAAAAATCGAATTTATATATATATTTTAAATTTTTTAAAGGTTCATCTAAAAGAACATAAAAATCCTGGTAGTACAAGAAGATTACGACGATTTAAATGCTCGAAATGCTCAAAGATTTTTACCACCAAACAAACTTATGAAGACCATTGCCAAACAAATTGTTAATCTCCTTAATATATGTATTATTATGTATAAGTTTAGATTACGTAAAATCTTTGTTTAAACTTTTTAAATTTTAATAATACTATAGTTAGAAAAGTATTGCTGGCGTTCATGAAGAAATCACTAAGGGAACAGTAATTTTTCTCATTGGTTTCGTATTAATTAGCTTTTTAAATTTAAATCACGTATTTTATTATATGATGATTTTATGTGTTTGCGATTTATAGGTATATGTGTATATATCAATCTGTTGAGTTTTGAAATTTTGTGAGTTTCCATAGCGCACCATGAATGGTAATATCTTCTCTGAAATTAAAAAAATCAACTTAAATTATATCTGAGCGTCCACAATATGTAAAAGTATTTTTTTGTCTTCCTTTACTATCAAAGTTAATGTGATCTTTAAATTACAGCGTCAATAAATGAGTTTATTAACGTATAGAATTAGTAAAATATTGATAGTCATAGACTACAGTGTCAATATCTATGCAGAAAATCATGATGAAATTCGGAATCAATGGATATGAAAAACTTGAAATCACCAGCAAATAGGAAAGCCAAGAGTTGCAAAACTTGTGCAAGGTCATTTAGGTATTTCCAGCTCAACTCAAGTTTTTGAGATATGACCGATTTCTCGATTTTTCAGACATGGATCACCATTTTCATCAAAATTTCAATTTTTTTGAAACGAAAAGTAGAGGGTTTATATTTTTTCTGAATTATCTGTCAAAAGTTATAGATTGGTAGCTATACACGAGTGGATAATTTTGAAAATATGAATTAAAAACAATGATTACCAGTGTCAAAGTGAACAATTGTCGCGATTGAGGCGCGGATTTGAATGGGCTTAAGCGCACAGTCACCACAGCCTTTAGTAGCTTGACCTATTCTAGTTCTATGCCTGCCAATTTCAATCCAAAAACCTAGGTTCGCGAAGTTCTAGCCTAGGGAATGCTCTTTCCCTAACTTGTCTTACCTGCTTTTAAAAATTCTGAATGAAATGTTATCTGAAGACCCTTATAGCTTGTCAAGCGCTGGAGAGCCGAAGTACTACAATTCCAACAGAACAAGTTACCAGTGCAATCGTCATCACTATTACTTTCTGAATTGGTTTAGCCTTGTTAATTTTTTCATAGAGATTTTAAATCGGTAAATTTTAATCATTCAATTTGATTTCTTATATCCCTAGTGCAGCGGTTCTCAACTGTTTTCATGAAATCGTGAAATGGTATTTCACATTCGATTTTATTTTTCCAATAAATAGTTTTTAACAAACTTTATTTCCGCGGTCAAAGTCAGAAATAAAAAATAAAAATTCTCCGTATGATCGAAAACGCGATCGAGCGTTACGAACGTAGGCATTTTTTTTTACTTATTTTCCTTTATATCTACCGTATAACTTATTCATAAATATTTGTTTGACGGTCAGTGATTCAGAAGTGTTTTCATCGGCCAAAAATCTGTATCTTTTTAACTACTAAAGATTTTTTAGTAACTTTTTTTTGTTGAATATAAAATTCTTCATTCTTTATTTTATTATGCAAATATCTGCTATTTAGATTTTTACATAAATAACTCAGTGCAACGTTAAATTTCCAATAGATAATTAATAACATTTTAAGAATAATTCAAGGTCGCTGATTCTTACACTAATAATAATAATTTTCTCATTCCCATTTGGGATTTGTTTTATATCGGTCCGAAACCTACGAGATGATAAAAACGAAATAACTTCTATTTAATTCTTATCTTCAATCATCTAATGAGTAATTGAATCGTAATGTTCAGTTTGTTCTCTCGATAACTTAAGAAATTGCTAATTTCTTTATCAATGAGTTTTCCTTTTATTTCTGCAAAATTGGATTCTAATAGTTGTACTGAATTCAAAATCTTTCATACAAAAAAAAAAAAAAAAAAAACAATACAGAAGGACTTAATGGCATTGGGGACAAAACAAATTATTGTGCGGTGGTGTATCCAGGACTAAGTTTTCATTCGTAGAATGATTTCCTTTATTACCAGTTTTTGGCAAAAGTAATAAAGGATATCACTACATTATTCGAAATAATGAATGTAAACAATTGCTGTGCTTATCGTAAAACAGAAAATAAATATATTTTTTTCTAAACAACAGAACATTTACTGTCAATAGGACTCATTTATGAATCGCATATTCACCGGAAGCGGAAATGGCTTTCGCTTTATTTTGACGGGTACAGAAATGTTTACTTCGCTCTAACTTTGAAAAATATTCTCCGATCTTTTCGGAATTGATCCTTGATTAAGTTAGAAATACTGACTACAAATTATAATAATATTATTAAAATCGATTAAAAACTATTGATTTTATGATATTTTATGTTTTGTCAACTATGGAATTAAAGTTAAAAATTTAAGTTTTGTGTCTTTCCGTCAGAGGTTTTAGCAGTTTATTCATAAAAAATTGTGTTTCATGTAGTTTTTCTCTATCGTGAATATGTCTGGCTTCCATTTTTTAATTTTCCATTTAAATTTTTTTCAATTTTACTGTTACAAAGCGAATAGCACATTAATTTAAAACTTAAATGCATAAATTTCTTTACACCGTAATTATACAATATTTGCACTTTACGTTTTTATAAAATTCCATAATATTTCTTTTATAAACAATAACTTATTAATTTACCAACAAATGCTCCTTTTTTTCGTGATATTGCTTTACTTTTGACTTAAAAAAATGCGCACAGTAACGGTAAACCATTTTTTTTTAATAATTAGAGTGCTCTCAATTCCACTAAATTTTAAGAGGAATAACTAAATACTAAAAATAAAAAATTTATAAAAACTTGAGTCCACATATGAGTACTTTTTAAGCGAAGAGGTTATCATGGAAAACAAATTCAATTTAAGTTTTATCACACAAAAATCTCTATTATTATAACATGGAAATGCTAATACGAAAATTTTAAACAAAGTAAAAGTTTTGAACTAGTTTGGGAACAGTGTTTAGTGCGTTTTTGAGTCTACAGATGGCATCTGACAGCATTAGAACTTTATTAAAGACACAAAAACAAAAAAAAATACTGTCAGCTAAGGTTTGAAAATAATGTATCCTTGACCAAGGCTACCTTATAAAAGCTCTTTTTTTTCCAAAATAGGTAACTATGTAAAAAGGGTATTTCATAAACCTCGTATTACATTAGTACTAGAAACAGGAGAGCTTTAATGGTTTGACCTAATATAGCTAATATACAACTGTGTGCGAAATAATAGCAGTGGCATAAAGTTAAATTTTTGATCAAAGAAAAAAATTCATTATTAGGTTTTATATTTTTTTTTGTATTAGATTTTGTCATTTATGTTTAAATTAGTGAAAAAATACTCATCATTAAAACATACAGTTATTCACTTAAATTGAAAAAATAAAAATGTGTAAAATGAAAATTTCAGTTGTGATAAATAATAGCAGTGTTTTACATGTTATGAAAAACTAAACTAAAAACACAAACACACACAAACCATGTACTAGACTTTCAAATAACGAACTGTTATGCAGACTAGCTACAATGGGGAAAAAACAACAACATAAGTGTATAGAACGGTAGTGGTAGTTTCTTTCAATATCTATATTCAGTGAAGATATTTGGAATCAAATCCGTAATTCTGGGTTATGATTTCAAATATTAGTAGCTTATATAGGATATTGAAAGATTAAGATCTATCACTAAGATCACTGATGAGGAATTGTGGCGGATTCCGAAACGGCCGTCTGATTTGACCGTCTCTATATACATTGTTGTTGTGATGACTACATTTGTTCATTAACCTGTTTATATATAACTTCAAATAAACGTAAAATAGTTGATTAAATGAAAAAGCATGAAATAATATTTAAGCAATTAATATTTTGTGGAATGGCCCTTGTTAGCAAGCACAGCTGCGCATCTTCAAGGCATAGAATCCAACAGACGCCTACATTTCTCGACAGGAATGGCTTTCAATGATCTTCTTATCGCATCCCATAAATCTCTCACATTTTTGAGGTTCTGCTTGCCCACAGCTTCCTTGACATCGGCCCAAAGATTTTCGCTGGGATTGAGGTCTGGAGACTAAGCCGGCCAGACCATGACCTCAATCCCATTTGAAGCAAACCAATCTGTTGCCAACTTGCTGGTATGCTTTGGGTCGTTGTCTTGCTGATAGACCCATTTTAGTGGCATTTTCCTTTCAGCGTGTGGTAACATAGTTGACTCCATTATTTCCACGTATATTTTTGCAGCCATATTTTCCTTAATTCAGTAAATAGGGCCTGTACCATAATAGAAGACGCAGCCCCAGACGTTTATTTTTGCACTTCCATGCTTCACGGTTCTGGAAACGTATTTAGGATCAAATGGAGTTCCTGCTGGTCTTCGTACATATTGGCGGCGTTCTTTAAAACCGAATAGAACTATTTTGGTTTCGTCTGACCATAAAATGTTGCGCCATTTATTAGCTGACTAATTCAGGTGATCTTTCGCAAATTTTGTTCTGGCCTGAACATGTCGCGGCTGCAGGAGTGGCACTTTTCTGGGGCTTCTGCCGAAAGGCTTAGCTTTAATCAGCTTCTTTCTAATTGTAGACGAGTCCATACCAAGATTCAGCTCATCTTAAATCTTCTTCGACGTATAGAAAGGATTTTCTCGCGCCAAAGCCACCACTTTTCTCAACTCCGGCTTCGAAAGAACTTCTTTGCGACCTCGTGTTTCGGGTTGAGGTGTCCAGTTTTTTGCATTGGATATCATTTTTGCTGAGCACCCGAGCAAATTTTGTATAAAATTGTAAGTTTTCCCTTGGGAAAGCAGTTTTTTAATAATTTTCCGCTTCTCACTAGAGCAATGCTTAGCACGACCCATTTTTCCTAAATAAATTATGATTTGTATCAATGTATAAAATATGAATAAAACTTATTTTAAACAAAAAAATATTTAAATCTTGTCTGTTTCACTTTAAATCTTTCAAACACTGATACTACATCACTTGAATTGCTATTTTTTCGCACAGTAAAAAAATAGTGCGTAGTGGGAAGAGTAGCGGTACTTCTTAAATGTGCTGACTAGATCAGAAACTAATATATTTTTAGTGAAGTAGTATTTAGGCCTACGTTTTGGCATTAAACGATTTAAATGACAGTTGTTATTTAAATTTAAAAAAAATCAATGTTTTATTTTCCCTAGGTCACTGCTATTATTTCGTACACAGTTGTATATATTTATAAAATAAAGAAAAACCCAATGTAATGTTATTAAAACTTCAAAAGGTATGCAAATATAATTCGATTGAATGACTTTAGCCCACGCGGCCTAATTTATTTTTTGATCGCGGCCTTATGTCATGCGGCCTAATATCACTGCGCCTAAAAAAATATATACTACCCAAACGCAAATGTATTGATCTAGTAGATTTTTTTTTGCAATCGTTGCGACCATATTTATTTTTAATTTCTATATTTCCTGATTTTTTGTTCAAATTAATTATATTTTGGACTAACGACTGGCAAATTGACATCCTTCGCAATTCTATAGGCCGAAACCCCTGAATTGCACTTACATATTATTATTTGCCAAAAAAAATCGACTAGGATCAATACATTTGCGTTTGGGTAGTATAAGAAAATATACATGATGTCTGCCGAAGATACAGTTTCAATTCAATATACAATTGGCGTGTATTTAATAATACATATCTTTCATTATTTTTGTCTTTTATATAATTAAATTTTGTTTTGTTTCTTAAAAAATAAAACAGCTATCTCTCAAACATTTGGAAAATGATGCATGATGAAGCGAATTTGCTCTCAACATGTTGAGCCTCCGGTGTGTCTTCTGAATGCAACCATTTCTAATACCACACATTAAAAGGCAACGATACTGATGGCGAGAACTTCAGCAATGATAGCAAGGATAAGGACGAAAAGCGTCGCAAGCAGTTATCAATGCGCCGGACAACGCTTTGCTATCATCATAGTTGGGATACAAATCCCTGGATGATTTGACAAAAATATGCAATTTCTTTGCGTATGTTTTGGAGCTTAAAAATTTTGAGGTACAAGCTTCCATAGTAAAAATTATAACTACGCGAAAGAGCTCAATAAACCTGTCCTCTGACATATCGAGGAAGTCAGTTGACGGTCGTAAATATTTACGATCCTTTGTCATCTTATTTCTAATATTTCTTCCAAGGCTGGAAATAATAAAATTCTGATCGACTTTGAATTGCCAAACTTGATCGAAAGTAAACTTTTACTTTCGACTTGCGAAGGTGGGAGGGAGGGAGAGGTCGGGGGGGTAGTGAATCCTGTGAGATTTTAAAGGTCACAATATCATATCATACAAACATATATATCCAAATTAACTATAAATGAAGAGTAGGCGTGGAAAGTGACCGATTTTCTCTGTTTTCGCTATAGTTAAAACTATCAAGTAAATATATCTACTCGCCAAATGTTAGCTCTCTACCTATGATACTTTACCAGATATATGCATTTCGAGATTAGATTATGATTAGATTACGGCTTTATGCAAAAAAACAAAAACCGTTTTAGAACCGCAGTGGAATGTATAAATATACAACAAGTCGCTGGGTGCACTAAGGTCATATAAACTGTATGTCATTTAAAACAAACCATTTACTTTAAATTACTTATTTTATATTCGATTCAATAAAAATTAAAAAAAAATGTATAGGGGAGTGTCGTCAGGGCGGGGCGCTGTCAGGGTCGGGACTGTGTCGTTTTCTCCGTTATATCTCACTGGCGCCCGCTAAGTTAATATACAGTATTGTTTGTCATGACGAAAGAAAACGTAACGTAACGTTGCCAACTGTCACATAAACATCTGTGATATGGGCAGTGAGTGCAAGTGATTACCGAAATCGTAACGCAACGTAGAGTTCTATCTTCGTACTTATGCATAACTGAGCCTTAAGTGTTGCTATTAAGCATTTTTTCTTGTTTTTTGCATACATTTTTACCAAAAAATTACTATTTTGCTCTAAAGGTTAATTATTGCTAATAATTTTACAACGCAAACCTGTTTTGATCTGCTGATTCGGCATCAAAAGCCAAATCATTCGGTGATCGTGGTGGTCAAATTTTACTCTCCCTCTCTCTCTCTCTCAAACTTTCGTTTTACATTGAAGCAACAACAACTCGTTCCCATGACGTGACCGTCTGCATAACAGGGCACTAACTTATATCAAAATTCTATCGTTTCGTTTTTTTTTATTCCATACGAAAATCGATTTTTCTTTCCAGTTGCACATCGCTACTGCTAAGCGAAAATTTGTATCGAACCACTTCAGCGGCTGCCTGTGCCGCCATTTTACGTTCGCCATTTTAAATAAAAATCTGATGTTACTGTTTTAAGTTTTTTTATCGATACATATGAATACGAATGGGGAAATGACAACTGTCGTATAGTTACAGTTATTTTTAACTCGAAAACCATGTTTTGCAAAAATTTTGAGCCACAAACTAAAAAAAATTTTTATTGGTAAAAAATTTGTCTCAAACAGTATGGGATAACACCAAATAGTTTTTTTTTTTAATTATTACATTTAATTTATTCTCAAGATAAGCCCCAAAGGTTACTACAGAGGTCAACCATGTAAATCGAAATTACGGTAATTACGTAGAACAAGCATCGTTCGGAATCATAAATACTATCTCTAGGTATACTTTTAATTGAAATCGGACGTATTGTGCGTTTATGGGTTAACTGTTCAAAATGAAGTTGTTGTGGTAAATTGTTATTATTGTAATCACAACAAAATAAAAAATTTTTTAATTATGTGACTTTATCGTATTAGGCTAAATAAAACGGTAAATTACTTACGTTTATGATGTTGGGCAAAAAATAATAATTATTTTTGAAAAAAAAAACATTTATTTTATGACTTTTATTTTTTTGGACAGAAATAAATCAACCCTATTTGCAAACCCTATCAAAAAGACGTAAACAAAGATTACAAATTTCCACTATAAGACAATTTTTTCAACTCCTGCTTTGCTTTTTCGTGCAATTTTTTGAAAGGTGAACTTGATTGTACTCGACATGGATTCACTAAAAGTTAATTTACTACATCAAATATAACTCGATTTAAAAAATTTTCATATTTTTAATAAACTAAATTGAATTATCTACAAAATTTAAAAAATTACAGCTATCTTCAAAATCCTAACGGATGAATTTAAAAATTTGTAAAAAAAAGTACCAAATGGTCACTTTTAGCGCAAGAGGTGGCTTTCTGTTCAGTTGTATACAAAAACTACGCCATTCGCTTAAGCGGCTTTTTTTAAATAGGAGTAGATAACTGAAATTCTTTTATGTGCAAGATAAATGTTTTTTCCATACAATATCCCAAACCCTTTGTAAAACATCCTTTTAAATCGCGCTTTTCGGAGTAGCGCTTCCAGTTTTCGCAAATTTAATTTTTTTTTAATTTTCTTTGGTTTTTAGCACGTTATTTTCATATTCTGCTGTCGCAAGGAAGATCTGAACTACTTTGGCAAAGTCTATGGAGCCATCTAATGTACATATGTGCAAAGGTCATATGATAGTATGAAACGGATCCCTATGTATTGTATACCGTTGAAAAGGTCTCAACGAGTACTTCCGGTGTTTCGTTTATTAGTTATAAAGGTCAACCATTTATTTTTTTTGATTCGTTTTAGCAATTTCTGCTTAAAAGCTTTTTTCTTTCCATTCCGCCTTGGTTGGAAATCATACCTTAGGTCCGTTCCTGTACTTTATCGCGGGTGCACAAATTTATCCAAAACCGCCTAAAAGCGTTCCCGTACTCAAAAAACTTGCAAATGAGAGCGGAAATGACAGAGTAATGGTCTTCTTCTTCTAGCACGAAACAGTCCGCACTTTTTTCGGGTAAAAATGGTAAAAGTGTCAAGCAGTCAGCTGCTTTGTGTTTGTCCGCTGTTTTGCTTTAGTGAAATATATTGAAAATTTTAAATTTATAAATAAATAAGGAATTTTTGGAAAAATAAGTATTATTTAAAATGAAAAATATTCAAAAAGCATTTGAGCATTTTTGTTAATTTTTAACTATTGTACATTCTACACAGATTAATGACTCATGTGTCTGTTCAACTTCTGATGACGTGGGAGCTTCTGTTACCTCTGAATAATGCAAATGGCAATGAAGATTCTTCAGAAGTTGTCAGGCGAATAATTTAAGTTTAATTTCTTCATTATTTATTTATTTTCTTGTAAGATTTAACAATTTTTATTTTATTAAATATCGCAAACACTTTTTTTTTAAATTTAACTGCCGCTACAATTTGACGTTTTGTTTTGTGCAAGAAAAGTGGCGTTTTGCGTTCCCGTACTTTTGCCCTTTTTGTCCATAGCAGAGAGCATTTTTTATTTACTCTCAGTTTATCAAACTTTACCCAAAAAGTACGGGAACAGAAAATCGCTTTTAAAACACAGTTGTGGTATGATGTAATCTGTTCCTCTGAACACGAAGTTTGGTATAGTACCTAAAACTTTACTGTGCCCTTAAGTACGTTCGGCCCAATAACCGGTTGTCTTAAGCTTTACCACGCTATTGAAGGCAATATTTTGAATGTGAAGGCCAATAGGAAGGAGATGTAGAATTACGGGCAAGTACGTATGGCTTCTGTAATATCAACACATGCTGTTCTCTGATCTCTACTGAGCTTCCGAACAAAGTAGCTCTTACCTAAGTCTGGCCACCAAACTATTGTACAGTAAGTTAGTATCGGATGCATTATTGCTGTATACAGCTAGTGTGTAATATGAGGCCACAGACTCACACACAGGCTTTCCTCACCCATAACTCTATATTGGATTTCCAATTTACTTTTGCGTCCAACAAAACCCCCAAGTATTTGGTCTGAACTGATAGTTCTCTATTCAGTGAAGGAAGTTGAAGGTTGGAATTTTGCCTTAGTGTTGAAAAGCATTAGTTCCGTTTTACTTGGATTTACACTAAGTCCACATCCCGTGGCCCATGTGCAAAGCTTATCCAATCCCCTTGCGTAATTTCGCTCATTATGCTTCGGAACATCCTTGCTACTACCAACACCACGTAGTCCACATATGTTACCACCTTCACCCCCGTTTTGTCTAATACGTTAAGAATATTGTCTATAGTGCTTACGTTGTTAAAAGCCCCCTCAATGTCTAGATAGGTTGCTAACGAGTATTGTTGTGATGAATGGATTTCTCAACAATGCGAATAACCTCATGTAGAGCCCCTTGAGATAAGCGTTTTGACTTTTGAAAATTGGATAGCGTTCTACTATAGACCTGAGATGAATTAAGCAAGAACGAGGTAAGACTAATCGGTTTAAAGTTCTTAGCTGACCCGTGACTAATTTTCTCTGCCTTAGGAATGAAAACTACTTTAACCTTTCTCCAGCTAAGTGGTACTTAATTAAATTTTACGCATGCCCTATAAAACACTTCCAGCCATGGGGTTACTGTATTTTGTAATTTCTGTAGCATGATTGGGAGGATACCATCCATACCTGGTGATTTATAAGGGAAAAAACTTTCGTGTTCACTTTTATGATTCGAAAGCTCCTTATTCCATCATGGTGGAAAGGATTTTTTGCTCCTACTGACTGCACAGGATTTCTTATAAGCCATATTAAAAGCTACATCAAAATTGTCTACTCGCTTATCCAGTTCCTTCAAGGAATTTATAGGAGGCATTTTGATCTTCTTAAGTTTTGCACTAGTAATCCTAGAGAATTTATCCCATTTTATTCTCTATGGTTTTCTAAAGGGGATTGCAGCTTTTGGTGTCAGACTCACATTGAAAATTATCCAACTATGATC
This sequence comes from Toxonevra muliebris, assembly GCA_963691655.1. Taxonomy (NCBI): domain Eukaryota; kingdom Metazoa; phylum Arthropoda; class Insecta; order Diptera; family Pallopteridae; genus Toxonevra; species Toxonevra muliebris. The sequence continues at coordinate 65,509,420 of OY829327.1, read as the reverse complement.
CGAAGAGTAATATTTAGCACTTCCTCCCACTCAGTGTTATTTACCGAGCTAGGAAAGGTAAAAGTTGGCGTGTTTCCCCTATTAAATACTGTAAGATTGGAATTACTAAGAAAATCCAAAAGTGACTCACCTCTGACGCTATCCTCAGTATATGCTTTGCATAGTGTATGCTTTGCGTTGGCGTCACATCCAAGGAGTAGTGGAGTACCCTTTGCGTTTAGACTGGCCGTAAACGACGCAACCTTTTCCGGTGGTGCGTCCCTGTTATGCGCCATGTATGCTGATAACACAGTGTTACAAAATTTAGTGAACAAAAAGGTATGAATGGATGGGTTGGCGGTGTTTGATAGAACAAATAGTTTACATTTCTTTTGGCAATTAACATTTAATATTTGCAGTATTTTCTATATTCTTTATATACAAATATGCAAACGTTTTGTTTTGATTTTATGTATTTTGATTGATCTCTTTTTTGTTATGCACATGCGTGTAGATACTTTTGAATATATTTTTCTGATTTTATTTTATGAAATTCAATAAATTCATAAACAATGAATAAATTAAAACTTACAAAAAATTATTATTATATTTGCGTATTATTACTTACTTACTTACTTACTTAATTGGCTTTACAACCGATGATCGGTCTTGGCCGCCTGTAAAAAGCCTCGCCAGTCGCTTCTGCAATGCGCGCGCCGGCGCCAGTTAGTAAGACCAAGTGCAGTCAGGTCCCCCTGCACCTGGTCTTTCCAACGGAGATTAGGTCTTCCTCTTCTGCGCGTTCCACCTCCGTGGCTCGAATAAAACACCCTTCTAGCCGGAGCACTATCTTCCATTCGCTCGACATGACCCAGCCAATGAAGCCACTGGATTTTTATGCGCTTGACTACGTCAATGTCGGCGTATAGCTCATACAGCTCATGGTTCCATCTTATCCGATACACGTCGTCCACACACACTGGACCAAAGATCCCAACAGCCTCTCATCATTGGTGGTCAATGTCCACGTCTCTGTGCCATACATTAGTACGGGAAGGATGAGGGTCTTGAAGGGAGGGTCTTTATTTTTTTATGTTCATATATGAATATTTATTTTCTTTTATACTTAAGTTTTTCCTAATTTTAATTTTAACTAATATTAAGATGCAAATGAATTCGATTACCCTTATTTTTACTTCAAATAAAATATATATTTTTTTAATGATTTAAATTCTTTTTTTTGATTTCTAGTAGTATCTAGGTCGTTTAGTGGGTTTTTTTTTGGGATCATGGTTGGGAGGGCAATGTTGCAACATCAACATGCAACACAACAACAACAATATTCTCGATTGAATATTGGAACATTAGCTCCCCTCTCTTTCTTTTTCTATTCTTTATGCACGTTATGCACGTAAATTAAAATGTTACTGCTGTAGACATGTTAGCATTAGGTGATTTGCAGCAAGGACTCCACCCCAATTGCAGACGAGCCAGAGCTGGAACTATACGTGCATCTGCTGTCACCTAAACGAACCTTGCCTATACATACATACATTTGATCGTTATATGCTACAGTATTGCTGCTCAAGACGGGCAAACAACCAGGCCAAACCTCTGCGTACAGACCACTCTGTATGCTGGATACGGTGGGAAAAGTGCTAGAGAGGCTCATCTGCGACAAAATCCAACCGTTTTTAGAAGGAAACAACGGTCTATCCGACAAACAATACGGCTTCAGACGAGCAAGGTCGACAGTGGATGCAATCAGACGAGTTATTGATACGGCGAGGGAGGCAACAAGTGGAACCAGGTGGCAATCCGGTACGATGAAGTATTGCGCGGTGATCACGCTTGATATTAAAAACGCGTTCAACTCGGCCAAATGGGCGCATATATTGAGGGCACTACGTGAACTTGGAGTCCCTAACTATTTGCGGCGCATAATCCGCAGCTATTTGAACAACCGAATCCTCTTGTACGACACTGAAGTTGGTCCACAAAAGTATGTAGTGACGGGTGGCGTTCCTCAAGGCTCCGTACTGGGACCCACCCTTTGGAATGTCATGTACGACGGCATTCTGCGGACGGAGCTACCGACGGATGCAACGCTAGTGGGGTACGCGGATGATATTGCACTGGTCGTGGTTGCAAAAAGAATAGAAGATCTGCAATTAAAATGCAACAGCGCAATCTCCAGCATTAGAAGGTGGTTGGTAAGCGCTGATCTCGAGCTAGCAGCCCAAAAAACAGAAGTGGTGTTACTCACAGCGCGGAAAAAACTGGAGCAAATGGTGGTAAACGTTGGAGGGCATAACGTTGTATCTCAACCAGCCATAAGATACCTCGGAGTCCTTATTGACCAACGGATCAATTTTAAGGAGCACTTAGCTATGGTCAGCAAAAAAGCAGCAGCGATTAATGGAGCACTCAACCGACTACTTCCAAACATTGGCGGCGCACAGGGCACTAGGCGGATGCTCCTGTCGACGGTGATAGACTCCGTCTTGCTCTATGCGGCGCCAATCTGGGCGAATGCAAGAACGACTCACCTAGAAGCAGTACGACGCGTGTATCGCCATAGCGCACTGCGTGTGATTTGCGCATATAGAACGGTTTCAGATGATGCGGCATGCGTACTAGCTGGGAAAATGCCAATTGACTTATTGGCCAAGGAGTTGCAGGGCCTACACACAACACAGGGTGCAAAACCAACGGCCCAGCGTAAAGCGGAGGAAAGAGCCAAGTCGGTACAAGAATGGCAGAAGAGATGGGAGCAGTCCACGAAAGGACGATGGACATTCGCCCTTATTCCCAAAATAGAAGAGTGGCTGAAACGCAAACACGGCGATTTAAATTTTCACCTCACACAGCTAGTTAGCGGACATGGATGCTTCCGGTACTACCTCCACCGGTTTAATATTATAGACACCCCCTTTTGCCCGGAGTGCCCTAATGAAGAAGAGACTGCACAGCACGTTCTATGCTCCTGCGTGAGATTCGACGCGGAAAGAGAGGTTCTGAAGGAGGCCCTTGGTGTGGAACTGACAACGTCCAGCTTGTTGTCACAAATGGGCGAGTCAAAAGATAAATGGCAAGCAGGCTACCAGTTTGCAGTACAAGTAATGGCAAAACTCCGAGCTGCAGAAAGGGAGTATCGGCTGAACCAACAGCATCAGCAACTTTATAATATGCAACACAGTACAGCCACCTCGTCGCACAATCCCGAGGGCGAGGTTGAAACAGGAAGACAATCTGACTGAATGACAATTAACAGACGCTTGAGCGTTAATGCCCACAACGGCCTCCTGACGTAGTACCAGTAGGTGTCCCAGGAGGGCTCCACCGTTCGGACATGTGAGGTGGTTTTGGTGAGTGGAAGTCTCACACTGACTGAGGCTCTCAATGCTTTCCTCCTCCAAAAAAAAAAAAAAAAAAATATGCTACAGTATGCTCGATAGAACCTTATAGGCGATGTTAAGAAGGCTTATCCCACGGTAGTTGGCGCGAATCGTGAAATCACCCTTCTTGTGGGCAGAGTACGCTGAGGTTCCAATCACGGTGTATGCTTTCATCCGACCATATTCTGCATAAAAGCTCGTGCATGCGATTTGTGAGCTCTTCGCCTCCGGTTTTAAACAACTCAGCAGGCAGGCCATCTGCGCCCAAGGCCTTATTGTTTTTCAGCCGAGCGATGGCAGTTAAGACCTCGTCATAGTCGGGGTCTGGTACGTACGCGTTTCGCTGTACAGAGGCGTGTGCGGACCTTGGCTGCAACTAAGAAGTGGTCCGAGTCGATGTTAGCGTCACGTATTGTGCGTACGTCCAGTATACTGGAAGCGTGCCTTCCGTCGATTACAACGTGATCAATTTGGTTACGGATATTTTGATCAGGGGACAGCCAAGTGGCCTTATGGATATCAAGATACTAGCCGGGGCGAATTCGATCAGTCTCATACCGTTGTCGGTGGTTTCGTCGTGGAGACTGAATTTTCCGATCGTCGGACCAAAGAGACTCTCCCTGCCCACCTTGGCATTAAAGTCTCCTAGCACGGTTTTAATATCGTGACGGGGGCAGTGCTCATAGGTTTGTCGAGGAGCTCGTAAAAGTCATCTTTGGTCGCTTCGTCCTTCTCATCCGTCGGGGCATGGACACAAATCAGGCTGATGTTGAAGAGTTTTGCCTTGATGCGGATAGTGGCTAGGCGCTCGTTCACGGGCGTGAACCTCGAGAAAATGTGGCGCAGTCTCTTCCCAACCACAAACCCAACACCAAATTCGTGTCGCGAATCATGACAGCTGTAGTAGATATCACAGGATGCTCTTTTAAAGCAACCCTCTCCCGTCCATCGCATTTCCTGGATAGCGGTGATGTCAGCTCGGTATATTTCGAGGACATCTACCAGCTGGATAGAGGCACCTTCCCTGTAAAGGGTTCGGACATTCCAGGTGCATATCCGTAAATCATAGTCCTTTGAGCGTTTGCGGGGGTCGTCAACATTAGGGGGGTTGCATATCCGAGGCTTCGATGTAGGTTTCACTGGAATTGTTTTTTGACGTGGTGGGTTCCAAACCCGACGCACAACAGTATTTTTCAAGGTCACGGAGAAACCCGCCGCACATAATAGTTCACTCACTGACGGGTGTCAGCTCGCTATTCAGGGGGCGCCACGAGGAGGCTGTGTGTCGACTTGAGACGGAGAAGCGCAAAGATCGAATGTGGACTCTCCTGAGCCGGTCACAGACTATTCCTTGTGTCCTCCACCCCCAAACCCCCCTGCGTATTATTACATGGGAGAAAAAAAAAAGGCAATCCAAAAACGTGCATAGATTTTAATTTAAAATTTTTTGTTTGAAAATTTTAAAGTTCATACTTTTTTTTAATTTCGCTTCCTTTGTTTGCAATTGCAATTTCTTTGTTTACATTATTTTTCAAATATAAAATAACTACACTCATGTAGTTTCTCACATGACATCTCATATTTTTAACATGAAAAAAAAATGTTAAATGCTTTAGCCCATACGATTTCACATTGCATCTCATATTTTTAACATAATTTATTCTTGTCAAAATGTTAATTTTTCTTATCACTGTTAAATCTATCGACGTCTCTGCCGTGGCCATGCACCTCATATGAGGTGCATGGCCATGGCAGAGACGTCGATAGATTTAACAGTGATAAGAAAAATTAACATTTTGACAAGAATAAATTATGTTAAAAATATGAGATGCAATGTGAAATCGTATGGGCTAAAGCATTTAACATTTTTTTTCATGTTAAAAATATGAGATGTCTGTGAGAAACTACATGAGTGTAGTTATTTTATATTTGAAAAATAATGTAAACAAAGAAATTGCAATTGTAAACTAAGGAAGCAAAATTAAAAAAAAATATGAAATTTAAAATTTTCAAACAAAAAATTTTAAATTAAAATCTATGCACGTTTTTGGATTGCCTTTTTTTTCTCTAATGCAATAATACGCAAAGATAACAATTTTTTGTAAGTTTTCATTTATTCATTGTTTATGAATTTATTGAATTTCAGAATATAATAAAATCAAAGCAGAAAAATTCAAAAGTATCTACATGCATGTGCATAACAAAAAAGAAATCAATCAAAATACATAAAATCAAAACAAAACGTTTACATATTTGTATATAAAGAATGTAGAAAATACTGCAAATGTTAAATGTTAATTGCCAAAAGAAGTGTAAACTATTTGTTTTATCAAACACCGCCAACTCATCCATTCATACCTTTTTGTTCGGTGAACCGGTTGCCAACCGTTGCGTTCGCTTCATCGGTATGGCACCTCATAAATGGTTTCTAGCTTTTTACGTTCCAAAAATCTTAAGAGCGAATTGCGACCTCTTTGTAGTCTATACGGTAATTACGGTACTTCAAGTACTTCAAGTCATCTTAAATAAAAAAAATAAAATAGAATATTGTTTTGTAGGCTTGTCATTCTGTCCGTAGTAGTTTTAAACATTTTTATTAAAAAATAACAAAATGGCGGACTTCTAAGCAAATTTTTTCAAGAACCGCCTTGTTTTTTATATTATAAATAAATCATTCTACTACCTGCGAGAGCCATTGGCGTGTGAAACGTATTAATTTCAGCCCAATCTTTCGATAGAAGGGCAGATCAAAAAACTTTGTTTCGAGGAAAACGCTTTTAAAGTTTTAACAACTTACAGTGCGCAATTATGAGGAGCTCTTAATTAAGGGCTATAACTTTGTTAATTTTGCAATTTTTACAATATACTTTAGAAAAACAGTAATTCATTTGTTGCAACTCAAACATCAAACAACATCCTTAACCCTTGGATTAGTGGTAAGATTTTTCTGTTAAAAAAGTGATAAGGTCCGTGGGGACCTATGAGCAATTGTATGGAAATTTCATGATTACATTATTTTATGCTCATTTAAATCACTCAAATCATTGGGTACAATTGAATTATTAATGAAAGGATGAATATTTTTGTTTGTTCATTGTGTTTATACATTATTTTATTAAACAAATCGGATTTTAAAATGAATTGTTATTATTGTTGCTCTATACTTAAGGCTAAAGTACAAGTATTCAAACTATGCAAATTGTTTTGAATGTTTAATACAAACCATTTTTTCACAATTACAGCAGAATACTCTGGTTTTTCGTTGATGATGGTTCTGCTCACGAAACAAATAGCATGAAGGTCTATTGGGCCGCTCTGCAAATTTGATGTGCACGTCCTTGTACTCGCTGTCTGCTTTATGATAACTACTCGAAAAGACATCATAGCATTGCTAATGTAAGGAAAACGTGTTATTCGAGGGTTCGTGGCCAATATTTCCAATATTTTTTGCTGCCATAGTGTTATGTTAGGTCCCAGCGGATCTTAAACTAATCCGCGCCCTTAACACATAAGAACCGCCATAAAATCTGAACCAATCTATGAATCGCTTTGTAAATGGCTTTAAACGAAGCATAACAATATATTCTTGGAATACATTGGCCGAAACTAAAGCAATTTTCAATTAAAAACCAAAAAGGTCCCCAGAGGCCTTACCACTAATGCGAGGATTAAGTACTCTAAAACTCTTATTTCTCTGTTTGCTTCTTTGTTTTTATTGTTTACTTTTTTAATGTACCTATTTATTTACAGTAGGGGCGGTAAAAGAAATTTTCAAGAGAGTTACGGTTAAACTTATTGGAAACAAATAAGAAAGTTGTAGTCGGTCTAGTCGGATTATGAAGTACTCTACACTTTAAGTAAATGTTGTTTTGCGATGGACTATAAAGTTGTTGGTAAGCATCTTATCTTACAAAAAAAGCTGGAGAGTTGTTGAATTATAAGCAGTAGCTTATGGTTAAATTTTTGTTATTGGGCAAAGTTGAACAAAACTTTTTTTCAATTTTCTAAAATGTGAATATTCTATTTCAAAAAATTCATTCATTCATTTTCGTTTTATTCACTACAAATTCGATCTTGTCGATGCAAATGAAGATTCCCTAGGAGAGTTGCAAAAAAAAATAATAATAATAAAAATAAAATTGACAAAATATGGCGCAGTAGCGTTACAGGAGCGATTTTTAGAAAATAACTCGAATCAGTTGAAAAGTGAAGTGAATATTTCTCAACTTACAACGAGCAGAGTTTAATTTCATTCCTACTTTTATTTTTGTGTTGTAATTTTTTTTTTTTTTTAATTTATTTATTTTTTTAGCCAATGCTATTTTTTAATTCATAGTATTATAATAATTACAGCGTTTTTCTTAAAAAATACATATAATATTCCTATTTAAAAAATATTGTTTTTAATTTAATCAATTAATAATTTTCTAAATATAATAAAATTTTTTTGTTTTTTTATAATTGTTGGTAATTCATTAAACAATTTTAAGCCTTTATACAATAAAATGTTTTGTGATTTATTAGTTTTGTACAAATTAATCCTAAAATCATTATTGTTTCTCAAGTTATACGGTTTTACATCTCTCACATAAACTAATTGATTTGTTAAATATTTGGGTAACAAATTGTTTTTCATTTTAAATACAAATATTAAAACATTCATTGCGGTTCTTTGATTAATATTAAGCCATTTTAAAATTTCAAGCATGTATGAAATTGGAGTTAAGATGTTAGACAATAATACGCAACGCATTCCTTTGTTTTGCAATTTCTGCAACCTATTTTTCATTTCAGTAGAACCTAAGAATCGAATTGTGGAACAATACTCTAAATGAGGCTTTATCATGATGTTATATATTTTTATAGCACTATTTACTGATAATTTTTCCTTATTCTTTGGAAAAACCCATTTTTTTTGTTGCAATTTTACTACAAATGTAGTTTACTTATCTATAATAATTCCCAAATATTTAATTTCAATAACCTTCTCAATTATTTCTCCATCTATTGAGCATCAAAAATGTACTTTGTTATAAAAGAAAAATTAATAAACATTTTTATTGTATTTTATTGTAAGTGCTATTTTTTTTTTTTAATTTTACACAAATTTTGTATGCAAAGGAAAAGTAATCAGAAATGTATCAGAAGACTTTCATTATCACTCGTTTCAATATTGAGGTCATAACATGCATAAAATGTAAGTATACATACATGTCTGAATGAAAAAAATATTTTTTCTGGTTTATCTGTACATCGATGGATGGAAAATTTGCAGAAAATATATTACGAAATAAAACTGCATCTTGAAAAAAAAAAAAAACAAATTTTTTACTTTTTTTGGGAAATGAAAATTGCAAACAAAATGTAATTTTTGCAACTTCATCTTCTGTAACTTTAATTTGTATCCCAATGTTACAAACATTCAGTTATTTAAATGTTAGTCATAAAATCTTTCTTTCAAAATATGTTTTCTTACCTCTCTAGCTTTAGTACTTTCAAAGTTATGGCGTTTTTAAGTTAGCGATGTAAATAACAACCTTAATTAACCCATAGCGGTTCAAGGGTGCATTTGCAACTCTTGCTCCCAAACAATTTTTTTCTTATTTCGACCCAATAGAAAACAATAGAAAAAAGTAAAAAAATAATTTTGATCAGCTAGCTTGTTCTACTCGAAACACTGTGCGCCAATGTAAATAAGTGTGTCGAGTTTTATTGCATTTATGTACTTTTGCCTAAAATCACTTTTTTGAAATTTCACTTATATGGCAGGTGGGCGTGGTTACAACGGGGTTTGGCTGATTTTAGTACCAAATAAAGAACTAACTTCATTTTTTTATTTATTTAATTAATGGTTAACGTCTACGGATACAAAGATCTTACAGATTAATGACAATTTTGGTATAAAATAACTTATATACTAAATATAACAGCATAAAAAAATTAATTAAATAAAATAAATAAATTAAGACGAAAGCGAGATTCATTGATTCATTTAAGGCATAGTTGGTTTTATGAGTGGACTCCTCAAACATGCGGTTGAACTTCAAGCTTCTGTTGGGGACATAAATATTTAATAGGTTAGACAACTTGAGCGAAAAATATATTCTTCTATCGTGCAGTGACTGTAAGCCGAGCAGCTTACGTCTGGCAATATAAGGTGGAAGACCGTCAGGCCAATGCATTTTACGAAGGGCGTATTTAGTGCACAATCTTTCAACTTTTCCAATGCGAAATGAGTGAACATTATAAAAAGGATCCCAGATGATGGAACAATATTCTAAGTGACTCCGAACTAAGGACACATATAGTAAGTGGGTCTCTAAAATTCTGAGAATTTCTTTTGATAAATATAATATAATCAAAGTGATTTGAAAAACTTAATTTAGAGTTAAATAATATCCCTAAGTGTTTAATTTCTTGTTAACGGGGCAATATCTGGTTATTTAAGGTATAATTAAACAGAACTGTTGAGTTATTTCTAGTATAGAAAACAATACAGCATTTATCAATATTTAAACATAAATTATTAGAAGAGCACCAGTCAAGGAAGTCAAGTAAATCCTGCTGTTATTTTGAGCAATCAGTTAAAGTGGTTATTTCAAAAAATATTTTATCAGCAAACATCAAGCAATTAGACACATATATACTGCTAGGCAAGTCATTACAAAAAAGTAGAAATAGCAGTGGACCGCTATGGGTACCTTGCGGTATACCCAAAAAAGCATTAACTACTATTTCAGATTTAACTGATCCTATTTTTATGACCAATTTTCGATTAGAGAGGAAGCTTTTAAAAAAAGTTCAAAAGTACACCAGATATTCCAAAATTTTGCAAAAGGGCGTCAAATGCTTTGGAAAAGTCAGTGTATATCACATCCAATTGCTTGTGATTTTCCATTGCCTTAACAATGGTGTTCGAAATAAGTGCAAAATTGGTGCACTTAAAGCAGTATTTACATGACAATGAAGTTTTTTGATAATGATATGGTTGAATATTTTTGCAATAACACCTTGTTTGACAAAAGCTCTATAATTATTTATGTCAGTTTTGTCACCAGATTTGAGTATTGGTGTTATATAACACTGTTTCCAACAGTCTAAGAACTTACCCGCTAGTAAGCAAGAATTAAACAGAGTTTTTAAGGGTTGTAAGACATTGTTAAGACAACGAATAAAAAGAACAAGTGGAAAATCACCAGATTCATAACTGTAGCTTAGTCCCGTCAGTTTTCAATTCATGAAAATAAACAATACATGGTCTATTTTTCCCCTTTCAAACTAGGAAAAAAATTGTAAATCAGATAAAAATTAGCAAAGTTATGAGAGATTGTTCACACCAACCTACCCGAAAACGGTTTTTTGATCATAAAACGAGATTTTGGGGGTGTATGGGAAATTTCCGCCATACCATTTTTCTTAGCATAACTAGACCTACAATTTGTCCTAGGTCTCCATAAAAGTGCAAGATCACTGTCACACAGTGTAATCATTAATTGCTGCAAAGTTCGCTTTTGTATAGTCTAATGCAGGGGTGATCAGCCTGAAGCTCAATTGGCTCTTTTGTTTTACATATTACAACAAAAAATCAATTTGATTACAGATTTGTTCAACATCATTGTCAGCAATTTGCAGGGCTATTAATTATTAAGATCAGCCCTGACTGCAATTAATATTCCGCCACCTCTAGCTTTGCCAGTTGCTAATGCCCATCGATTGAAACGATATACTTGATAAAAATCGTCGAAATATTCAGAGCTTGAAATATTGTAATGTAGCCAAGTTTTTGTTAAACCAATAATATCATATTCATGGACATATCCAGATAAAATTGCTTCGATTTTGTTCGCATGTCACTCATATTTTGGTAGTAAATGGAGTATACAGCTTGTGAGCATTCATATGGAACAAAATTACTGTGGGGAAATTCACTTTCAGTTAATCCATAGCTAAGTTCTCTCCTAGGTTCGCAAAAAAACGAATCCTTATATTAGTAGGCCACAGCGAAGAACTGTATATAGTATCATAAAAGCAATGAGATACTCACAATTTGAAATTAATGCTCCTTCGTGTATCACAGTTTACGTCTTTTTTTACGAGTTTATAGCAGGCGAGGTGGTGTTCACTAATTGCAGAATGCTTAGTAACATATGAGATAATATTATCCTCTGTACCTGTGCTTTTAAATGAAGACAGATGCAGCCATTTTTTACTAGTAACAACCTCAAGCTCAGAATTATCATTCTGGACAACAACAACAGCAGCAGTACGTGAAATATTTAGTCTATTTTCATTTAAATTACGCCATATATTATGATTAGATTTATCAGATCGGTTAATATTAATATTAGAATGCGAAGCAGCAACAGAACGAGTTTGAATAGGATTCGATTTCGGTTTCACAGCGAACGGAGAGCGTGGTTAGAAATAACTGAAGCTTTGAGCTTAATGGGAGGTGCGATTGGCGAAGCTCTAGCAACAGCCCAGGTGAGAGTATGTGTCATCAGCAACAGATAACGCAGGAATCGTAACGGGGCGAGAAGGTACCGAAACTGGTACTGATGCAGAACCACATGTAGAAGGTGTTGTATTTATATCTGAGCCATTTTTTGAATTTATCAAGATGTTACTTCTATGTTCTTGTAACTCAGAAGATAAATTAGAAAATTGGCTTGCATACTCCTTGTTGACAATTAAGTGTTTTGCCTGATATCAGCATTTAAAATTTCATTTATGTGGAAAGTGAGCGTAGCTTCAAACCGATTTCACACATTTTACAAAGGAATCATATCTGGACGCTAAGAATTCGATTTTATATAAAAAAACAATTTCAGCCAGCTTTACATTAAAATACAATTAAAATTATAAGCTGGTAAGGTTTTATTTAAATACCGCTAACAAAAAAAATTCATAATAATGCTATTATTTATTTCTAGAGAATATAATCCACACATTTCTTAATTTAAGTTATTTTGCTTATCGTTTTTTGTTTTGTTACTAAACATGTGATGCGCAATACAGTATTCCGCGCTTATAAGCATTCCCCGTTTAATACCATCCCCGCTTATAAATAAAATATGATCCCATTTTTCAATTTTCCCACAGAAAAATAAGCACCTGTACAAAAAAGTTTTGTGAGATGACGAATCATCTGAAGATACTTCAGGAATGGACATTTAAGAAGGCTATATACCGTCAATAGGCGAAGTTTTTGGCACCATTAGTATTTTCCGAAAAAATTTGTGAAAGAAATTGAAGATATTGAACAATTAGTCCTGTCTATAAAGTAAAAAATCCACCAAAAGTTTATAATAATTGTTATCTGAGATTTATCTGCAGTAATTGTTAGGGGGGTATGATAGATGGAAAACCCACAAAAATCAATTCTGGGGTTGCAGAGCGACCCTCCCAAGAAACCCCCACTTTGTTGAAAAAAGGCTTTTTTTTACTAATAACTGATTAACCGTTGAAAATATCAAAAAATTACTTGCTATAAAAAAAAGCTTGAGTGATTTCCTAAAAGAAGGTATTAAGTAATTTTTTCGTATATGTTCGTATAGTTTTCGAGACATTCAATATTTAAAACGTTGCAATCTTCGTACTTTGGACTAGGGATGTGCAACTGCAAAGAAAAATCAATTTTCGACTTTTGGATTGATCAGAAATTCAAAGTCGATTAATCGACTTTTTAAGTTCATGAAAATCGATTAATCGACTTTTTTCGAATTATTGTTGCATGGAATAAAAAAAAAACTAAACAATTTATGTACAGTGTCAGACAAAACTTAAGCACGGATTTTTCCTTGTTTGCATTTTGTTCAGTAATATTGTAAAACATGCTTGGACTGAAATTTTTTTATGAATGTAGTAAGAATATACACTCGTTATAATAAAATTTAAGAAATATAATATTATTTTTTACATAAAATAAAAATATTAACTTAAAAGTAATAAAATGCATAAAACTGACGCGACAAAACTAAAGCACATTTGGAATATATAAATGGAGCTGTTGCACATTTACGTGGCATGGACTCAATAAAATTGCTCTAAACGTCCACAGAAATGTTATTCCATGCAATCTCCGGTTGGTAGAAAATGGAATCCTTGTTTTTATCCTTTATGCGTTGAATATTACGATCTATAATTTCCTATAAATTTTTTGGGATTGAGTGAATGGGTGGGCCACTATAAAATCCCGATCATATTGGCAACAAACCACTCTTTTACACACCGTGCTGGGATCATCATCGTTCTGGTAGACTTGCTTTAACAGCAGATCTTCCTTAGTATAAGGTAACATAACATTCTGGGGAATATCTTTGCACATCAGACGGTTCATTATACCTCCTATTTTATGAATTGGACCGATTCAATGGCAGAAAAAATCAACAGAGCACTACGTTGCCTTTCCCTATTATACGGTGCTTTTCAAATAACGCGGATTTCATCGTTGCCTTTTTAGTCAGCACACTAGCTTTAATTCTTCGCAACCTTTCGTGTCAAATATAGATTCTTCAGTAAGAAGCAGGGTCTTTTATTTGGCAGCAGCCCAACTAAAGTACGCGGCTACGAATTCGATCCTTGCCTATCAATTCTTTCGAGAAATATGTAAATGACTTTTTTACGCTTTGGTATGTCGCTAAGCCACCCTCCTCGTCGTTGGATAAACCAGTATGAAATATTTAAACGCAATTTATTTCCAAGATATAAAAGGATCTTTTTTTATAAATCGAATGATGGCCTGATCCTCACGTTTGGTTATGCCCCGCGGGCTGCCACCTCCATATTTAGTATTTAAAAAATGGAAAGCGCGAAAATGGCTTGTAGCTCGGGAATTAACGTAATGGCGAATACAAAATTTTTTTACAATGCATTACACTGATTCAGCTTTATTAAATCCACTTAGAATATTTTCTCTAAATTGTGCAGAATACTTATTTCGAACAATTTTGGGAAGCGAAATTTTGAAATGCGATCGGTGACGGTGAATGATGACCAACAACTTATATACGCTTCCAATTTTTTTTAAACCCTGCTTTTTTCGAAAATAACGGGTTACTAGTTTAAAGACGGTTGTTCTTGTTTATTTTTAACAATTTATTGTAATTGAAAGCGAAAAAGATTATGTTTTAGTTTTGTCGCGGCAGGTTTAGGCATATTGCGCAATGTTAGTAAAAAAAAGAAAAACGTTACTCAGTTTTGAATGTAATTTTTTTTTCAACAAGTGCGTAAATATACTAAATTTATAAAACAAAAACAAAAAATATGTGCATACCTGCATATTTTTAAATTTTATAGAACTAAATGTTGACAAGGAAGAGTTAGTGCCATAGTTTTGTCCGACACTGTATGTGTATTTATTTACAATATATGAGCCGTTGCGTGCAAGTCAAAATCAGATTTTTAGAAATACTTTGGTTTTGTAGAAGTGCTGTGCAAAATAGGGTTCTTGTAAAATTTATTTTCCAGATTTACAGGCAGCTTTATAGAACTCATGTTCAACCTATTATTTTTATTGAATGGAATATAAAATAAGTAATTTAAAGCAAAGTATGTTTATATGGTCCGGTCCCTCTTCCACTGTTTCGTATATCGTCTTTTTACTTATTCCGGCGGTATTATTTGACATTTATTATTCGTCTTTGTATATGAATTTTGTGCGAGTGAATGGGATAACCTAAGGTAGAAGTATTTAGAGGTAGATGCATTTTTTCAAACAGTAACCATTTTGAAGTATTGACACGTAAGCAGCTGGTTATATTGGTGCTCAGTGTTCGACGAACACAAAACATTTTCTCCCGTGCTCGGTCGAGGTGGTTACATTCAGCTCGTTGCAGAGTTGCTTTTGTCAAAATATACTCGTTTGTTTAATACTATTTTGTATGTAATGATACTGTTTTGTAAAATAACTCATTGCCACCCTGAACACTCGGCGTGCTCGGTGTGTAATACACCTTTTTTACGTGACATAAATAATATGAGTCCCATATAACACAACCATACTCCAGATTGTATAGATCAGTTTGAGAGTATAAAGATTCTTAAAATCACTAGAATTGCGCATTAGAAATCCCAACATAGCATTTGCTTTAGACACAAGATAATCGTAGTGTTTAGAAAAAGTCAACCTTCGATCAAAGAATATACCTAGATCGGACTTCGACTGAACTTTACAGAGACTCTTATCAAGGATTGAATAACTAAAACGAAATAGAAGGGACACCGTAGGTGTAGAAAAAGAATGTTATTTCGGTTTAATATATATAATTCTTTATTTCGAGAGAAATAAGATGCATACCCTAGGGCGATTGGATCCAGAAGAGATCTTCTCATATAACTTAAAAGTACAAGTCACCTAACCGTTCAGTTTTACATAGGGAATTCAGTAACTAAACGAAGGAACTGAGAAGATGTTTTTTTATTTACTACAAAATTAGGGTGTTGTGAAAAATGGATAAAGATGTGTCCACTTAAACAAATATAAATAATAATTTGTTTTCTTTATTAGCAAATACCTTGAACATGTTTCGAGTTAATAATTAATATAAAAAGCAGAAACTAATTTTCCCTATGTACATGCAATACTATGCAAATTATTTTCCTATAAATTCTCACTTAAAAATTGAACCATGAAAGTACAACGCTGTTGTAACAAGAATAGTATCAAAACAAATGATTTCCCAATTGTCAAAGTTCCTCTTACTTGTCAAAATGCATCTACCATCGTAATTCCTTTGCCATGAGATAGCCTATGGATGTGTGAAGTAAATAATAATACAAAGTAGGCTAAAGAGGGGGAAACTATTTTAGAACTATTTTAAAATAAAATGTCAAAAATTACTAGTACATAAAGCACATGCATGTACTACAAATCCACAATTGGAAAAATTTTATAAAGTTTAAAATAAAAGTTGTTTATCTGAATTTTTGCGCGCGAAGCTTATAGAAAACATTGAATTACTCGAAAACCAAACAAGCAAGGAAGAAAAATCAAAATGGGATTTTAAAGGGGATATAAAGTAAAACATTCTCTGATATTTTCATTGACAACGGATAATTTTTAGTATATTCTTTAGTTCAGAAATCTTAATTGTCCAGAAAACTTTAGTAATTTTTTACTTATATGTAACTTCTTAAGATTTGACTTAAGTTTTCTGAGTACGTTTGGAAATAATTTCTGTTTTATATATAACTTCCTAAAATCTTAAGATTTAAGTAGGGTTGGAATTAATTTTTGTTCGATTCTTCTCTCTTTTAGTGCTTTTATCTAATAAAGCGTACAACGTACATAATGTAAATGTATGTTACATATGTATTTGGGTCAAAATTCGTGAAATCAATTTCAATTTGATGTATTTCGGGATCTGCTCAACCAAATTTATGGTAATTTTCAGGACTACTTCTTTTTTAGTGATGGTTTATAAAAAAAGTTTTCGATCGCTAAATAACGGTAATTTGTTTAATTATAAATATTTGTTTATAACATTTAGCAAGTAAACATTGTTCTGTAGCATGAAAAAATCTGAAAAAAATCATAAACATTGCTAATACTGTTTTAAAAAATATGTGAAAATTTGAAAGTGTGTTCATTTTTTATTTAGATGTTATGATTTTTTTAAATCAGCAGTGTTGTACACTCTGTCGCACTTGGAGCAAACGTGCTGTCGTTCGTAAAACCAAATTTTCGGCTATGCAAATTATACTAAGTATTATTATAAATAAATCGATTATCGTCAAATATAGACTCTCAGGATAGTTAAGAGAAAACCTATTTCTATTTCTATTTTAAACCTCCACTGAGATACAGGGTGTTTAAGAAAATTCCTTAGGAACAATATTTGTCACCAAATTATTTATCATAACTTCAATAATACTAAGCGTAGAGCAATAAAATTAGGTTTCTTACATTTCTAAAATATTTTGCGACTATGAAATTTGGAAAAATATTTAAAACGACTATGAAGTTTTGAAAAATATTTAATAAATGCTATTGTAATAAAATGATACTTTTCTTGAAAAAAAAGTTAATTTTAAAAAACGTCCAGAAATCTTAAGAATTAGGAATTCTTAAGTAGCCCAAAAAAAAAAACTAATTAAGAATTCTGAGCGTCCACTGCACTAAGTTAGCGTAGGACATCAATTTGTTAGAAACTCCGTTATTAAGCTTTGACCTTTTTTTATTTGCAAACTCAAGAGGCCTTGCACTTCTCGTAGACTTCTTAGCAAAACCATTTTGGAAGTGTCAATTATATTTTCAACTGCCCACTGAATACATGTTAAATATGATTTACAATTTGAATAAAAAGAATAAAAAAATAACAAGCAAGAAAACCAAGTATCTGAGAAAAAAAGGGCTTTCTTATTATCGGACGGTAATATTTTGCGTTATTCGTATTATAAAGCGCGGTTCACGCAAAATTGGTACGCAGGAAAGTTGCTGTATCTTTTTAACCAGAACACTCAGAATAACAGATAATGCATTAAACGATAAGTTTAATATTGTGTTTTAATACTATAATATTAAAAGATTTAAATTTCTTTGTTGTGCAAAAAGTTCCGGGTATTCCTTTTAATGGACCCCATCAACCTTTAAGCATCCGCTCTGGATACTTTTGCGGCTATTTGGTTCCATTTTAGTAACATTGAATTCACATTTTTGACAATACCTGCATTTTTCTACAACTTATATTTTGTAATAGCCCAGTATTTTTCGATCGGTCGAAGCAGGGGGCAATTGGGTGGATTCATATATTAGGGCACTACATCTACTTTATTTCTCTGATACCAATCCATGGTTCTCTTAGAGTAGTGGCAACTGGCTAAATCAGGCCAAAACTTCACTGGCGAGTGGTGGTGACGAACAAATGGCAATAGTCGTTTCGAAAGGCACTCTTTGATGTAAATATCAGACGTCATAGAAGAGGATGTCACAAATGCCCTTGATTTGAGACCACAGCTGCAAATAGCCTGCCACACCATTGCTTTCTTTGCAAATTTCTCCATTTTTATGTACTTGAATTTTGAGGGTACATTACTACGATTCGTTGCCATATAAAATTTTTGACCTGGAAGCTGTTCAAAATTTTACGTATGATTCGTCATCCACAATAATGCATCCATTGAATTTGGTCAAAACATTATTATAAAGAAGACGAGCACGTTTTTTGGCCAGCAAATTCTGTTTGTCTGTTCTATCTGGATATTTTATAGCACTTTAGCCCAGCTTTTATGCGTATTCGTCTAGCAGTACTTTTGCTGGTATTGAATTTTTTAGCACGATCGCAATCCGATAGTCCGGGATTGCTTTTGATGGACCTCAAGATCTTTGCCTTTAATTTTAGGTTGGTGGTTCCCGTTTTGTTCTCAACTTTTTTAGCTCTTTCAACACTAAGAGTTTCTTTATATCGTTTTATAACTCTACATACCGTTCTTTTGGAGATATTTAACACTTTCGCAATCTTTGAACCAGACCACGACGGATTTTCAAAAAATTTGTTCACAATCAATTTTCTATTTGCAGCTTCCATTGTGCACACAATCACCAACTTGCGATCAATTAATATGAAAAATTTATCAACTATCGGTAACGGTATTGTAAACAAATCCCAGTAAAAAATTTGTTGTTCTTATGATTAGGGGCGACGTGGTGACCACAACAAAGCGTGCCAATTTGGCGTGAACCGCGCTTTAGAACCATCTGCTTTCAAAACACTGCATTCGTATTATTGGACATTCGTACGAAGGAGCATTCGTATTACTGAGCGTCGACTGTAATAAGAAAAATACAATTTTTATAATGTAACTTGACAACAGAAGTTGAAATTAAGGTAATATATGTGATTATGCATGAAGAAGTAAATAACAGGAAGTCGTGCTGGAAAACATATATGCAAAACAAAGTATTAAATATTAAAATTTCATAAACAATAAATAACATGAAGTACATGCGCAGGACGAAATAAAATTTGAGCAGCTGAGGGCGTAGTAAATTGTATAATTTTATTTGGAATTAGGGATGGGTAACGCCGAGAATTTTTGTGCGTTGATGCAATGACGCAAGCGCAATCTTCCGTATCAGCGCAGTGAATTAACGCAATTGCGCCATGACAGAGTATTTTTTTTTTGTCAGAAATCGATATACACAATTCCCTGCGTAGCCACATCTGCTCCTTGCAAGCGAATATTTTTCCATGCAACAAAGTTTGGAAGCTTCCAAAATATCGCAAATTGTGTTCTTAAATTATAATTCAGGTTATAATGACTTTTAAGTTTTTATTTAAGATACGTGATCTCCAACGAAAAACATAAAATGTTTCTTTTAAAATGTGATTTTTAATGATTTTTCTTTTATTTATATTCTACATACATATATAATTCATCTTATTTTTGTGTCCACATATTTGATGCTTAAAATAAATAAAAAAAATGAATGAAAACAAAGAAAACGTAATACATACTTTTTTCATATTTATTATTCATTTTTTATTAAATGATGCAAAAACCCAATTAGCTCAATGAGCAGAATATTTTTTGTGTTATCGGGTGTCGTTTTTTGATACTAAGTTACTGCGTTAGATCATTGCATTTTTGACACTGGGTAGAATATTTCTTTGCGCTATTGTTTTGATACTGAGTTATTTCGCTACAGCATTGTCGATAAGTGTATCAGAGCAATAACGCAACCCTATGTACCAACGCAAAAGCGTAACGCAGCGCTGCGTTTACCCATCACTATTTGGAATTGTGAAAAGCCGTTTGAACTATCTGGCAGCACTACTCCCTGTAAATAGAATAAAAAAGAGTTTGGCGGCTGAATTATTTTTATTTATAAAAATAACTTAATAAATAATAATAAAATATGAAAGAAGTGAATGAAGACGAATATACGGATGATGAAGATTATGAAGGTAAATTACGTATATCAAAATATGCTTGTTTATGATTGTAATTTCGAAATTCAATAGAATATACCAGCTCAGATGACGGCAATGACGACGGGCTAAATGTTAATATTAATTTGTTTGCAGTGGAAATAGCTGCTGTAAACGAACGTTTATTGAGTGAGGTAAATAATTTACTTCTTGCTAGAAATGAAGTTAGCTGTGCAAATGCATTGTCATTAAATAAAGAAATGCAGAGCAAATTGTTACAAATGCAAAATCGTATAAATACGTTAATTCAGAATGTGAAGGAACTCTACTCAAACAATGAAGAACGTCTCAAGCAGAGCATGACGATGAAATATAAAGGCATTGGCATGAGGGGCGCTTACCTGAAGGGTGGGACATTTTACTTTAAAGGAAATATGTTTTTCAAGGATCTAAAATGCCGTAACTGTCCAAATAATCCTGACTACGACCATCGCAGAATTGTTGACGGTGAAATGTTTCCAATGGATTTTGAATTGTGTGCACGGCATATTTGGTCGGTAGTTGATAAAATTAGTGTTGTGCAGGCTATTAAAGAACAGGTAGGTGCATTGAGTGATGGAAGAAAAAAGTCATTTTCAGTATATAAATATAAAACATGAATTAAAGTAGTTATGCCAGAATTTGAAGTTTTAATTTTTTTATTGATAAGAAATTTACATGAAAGTTGATCCCTTTCATGCGATAGTTAGTTAAAAAATGTCGTCAACTCTATTCGCTTTAGAGCGAAGCGAACTACATAATACTAAAATTCATTTCCGGCCATGTTTCCGTTTTGAATGCAGTGGTAGATTAATTTACTCTGCAAAAATGTAAACCGACATTTTTACGTTCCTCATGAGAAAAAGTAATAACCTTTTCTAAAATTTATATGTATATTGATCTCTATTGAAAAATTGGTTTAACTTAATTTAAAAAAAAAAAACAATAAAATGTTAGTATTCAAAATTAACGATTGACAAATTATTGTGCAAGAAGCATAGCATCTTTAATTTTTTTTAAGTCTATTTCTAGCCTATTATGCAAGTTTTTATTAGCGCTGCAGTAGAAAATATCCTTTCTGAAGGCACTGTTACTGGAGCTAATTAAAAATATTTGAAAGTAATCAAACTTCCACAAAGGGTAGTATTTACTAAATTTGAACGAAATCGGTCAAAAACTCGCCGAACTGGAGGGGGTAGAATTTTGAAATTTTGGTCAAGCAACCCCTGTCTAACGCGTTTTCGACAAATTTTTGTTAAATCTTTTGAAAAAGAAAATAAAATCAACAAAATACAAAATTTGACATTTTCATTAAATCAAAAATAGTTTTGACTCTTTTTGAAAAAGGAGAATTTATTTTTTTGTGTCAAAAGAAAACTTAGATCTTTGTAGTAGTACAAACGACTGCGTTCAATAAAATTAAAATATTTTCCAATAATCGCATTATACGATTGCCATAATAATCGCCTGTTACGATTAACCGCAAAATGGCTATTAACCTGCGGTTACGATTAATGATAATCGTAATCGGTGCATATCGTAATATTTTTGATAGTTGAGTAGCAAGAATAAACTGATATTTCATTAAAAAAAAACTTCAAAATCTTATTATTTGCAATTAAAAACGTAATTAATAATAATTTTAATTCTATAATTTGAATTTAACTGGTTTTAAAATGCTTCCAGCAAAGTAGAAAATATGCTATTACTATGCTGCCAAAATAACACGCAGTTGTGCCGTTACTTTGCATTTGCTACAATAGTTGATTTGTAATGTGCTGCCGAAAATGACGGCGAAACAAATCTATGTGATATTTCTTTGCATTTGGTTTCACAGTTGATATGCTATGTGCTACTACAGCTTTTAAATAGTCAACCTTTGACTTTTAATCAATAGCAAAAGTAAAAGCAGGTTTGCAGAATCCTATGATTAGCTTTGGTTATGACTGCGTTAAAATCAAAATCAATTGCAGTTGCACATTTTTGATAGCCAATGATGTGTAGTTGCTATGACTATCAAAAAATTTGAAGCAATAGAGAAAGCAGAAGGCACATTTTTAGAAGCCAGAGAATTGGCTTCGTATGTGTTGTCAATTTTTTGGCAGTGGTAGCAACAGTACATCATTGGCTATCGAAAATGTGCTACTGCTTCTGCTATTGATTTTAATACTTATTTCATTAGTCGTACCAAAGCAACAGCAAATAAAATATATGAGGCATTTCATGTGAAGCAGATAACGTAAAAAAATGTGAAATTCTGAAATTCGGCGTAATTGAACTTATAGAAAATATGAATGTGGACACACAATTCTTTTTCTGTAGGAAGTTTATTTGTCAAGTTATGGGGTTTTAAAGAATTGACGTAATTGAAATATGGATTTTTCAAAAGTAATTTTTAGAATCAAACAAATTTACAATAAAATATTGAACATGGTAATTTAAATAGGAAATTTACTGCTCTTTTCAATTATGGAATCTGACCTGAAATTAAAATTTTTTTGATGCACCAAACCGGAAATAAAAGTAAAAATTAGAATATTAATAACTTCCACCATTTAAAAAAAAATTTATTCTTCAAAATTTAACTTAAAGTATTTAAATAATACCCTTAAAATTTCAAAATAATTAAGTAATTTATTTAATATAATAACACTGGAATACAGTGAAAATATAACATGAACCAAAGTATGTTTTCTAAACTAATTCGAGGTCGCTGAACACAAAAATCATATTCATTTTTTTTCTATGGGTAAGTTTTCGAGATATGAAAAAATAACGGGTTTTCAGGTTACAGTTTCACTCATTACCTAAAGCTTCTAACGATCTGAGTTATATGTTATAGGAAATATAATTAAATTACGCATTTAATACTGCCAAAATCGGATTGTAAATGGCTGAGATATAGATGTTGAAAGTTCAATTTTCGTGTGATTTTTGAGAAATTTTCACACAAGTCGTGGTCTAAGTTTTCTTTCTCACAAAAAGTAATCACAAAATCTGAAGTTTTATTTTTTTAATCGATAGACCATTTCATTCCAAAAATTAAGCATAAAACTATAGCAATCGGATCAAAAATGGCAAAGTAATCAAGGATTGAGTAAAAGTAAAGTATTCTCGAAAACTCGAAATTTTTCTCAAAAATCGTTCTGGTCTTTTTACACTATTATTCTGAATATGTTTGGCCGCAGCGAATCCAACATACTTCGGAGGCCACAATATTATTAACGATGCACTTGTCAATAAAAACCAAATCATTCTTTCGCCCCTCCACATCATGTTTGGTCTCATGAAGAATTTCGTTAGATCGTTGAAAAATAACTCTAGCGCAATGAAATCATTACAAAGAGGGCTTTCGAAATTGTCATTAAAAAAAATAAAAGCGGGCGTATTCGTTGAACCTCAAATCCGCAAATTGTTCGACGATGCTGTATTACTGAATGTTTGAGTGAGTCAAAAGGAGAAGCATGAGAAGCATTTGCGAATGTTGTTTAAACATTTTTGAGAAATTATAAAAGTGACAATCATGCCTAACCCATCGACGTAATGTTGGAAAAATACAATGATATTGGTAAGTTTGATTTACGGTGAATTGAAAGTTGATTCCTTATTCATTTATTCAACGATAAATAAATTGAATTCCGAAAATTCAGGTGCGAATATGCCTCCCAAGATGCAATTTTCATTTAGCCATTTCGACTTCTTTCCATCAAATCTGGGCGAACGGTTCGCCCAAGAAATGATTGAAATCGAAAGACGTTACCAAAGTTTCAGAGTTGAGGGCATGATGGCAGACTACTGCTGGTTCTTGATCACGGAAGACCCGACAGCGAAAAATTGCAAAAGTTCAAGTGGTGGCTCATCATTTTCTACAGCAGAATGAATTTTGAGAAAATTTTTTGATCCGATGGCTATCGTTTTATGCTTCAAATTGTTGTAATGAAATGGTCTATCGATTAAAACTTCAGATTTTGTGATTACTTTTTGTGAGAAAGAAAACTTAGTTCACGACTTGTGTGAAAATTTCTCAAAAATTACACGAAAATTGAACTTTCAACATCTACATTTCAGTCATTTACAATCCGATTTTATCAAGCCTAGCAGCATAAGACGCGTAATATAATAAATATTCCGTAATATAATAAATATTACTATAGGTAAATAGATGTTAGCCTGTAAATAAAACTGTGGCCTGAAAAACCGTTATTTTGTCATATCTCGAAAACTTACCATAGAAAAAAAAATGAATATGATTTTCGTGTTCAGCGTCTTCGATTTAGTTTAGAATACATACTTTGATTCATGTTATATTTTTATAGTGAAATTTTGTTTTTCAGTGTGATTTATAAATAAAATCTAATTTATTTAAAATAATGAAATATTTTATTTATTAATATTAATATAGTATCAAAAAATAATTTAATTATAATATATAAATTTTATATTAATTAATTTTTAAATAAATTCTTTTATATTAATTTAACCCCTAATTAAATTTTAATAAGTTAAAATCCATTTAAATTTTTGTTGTAATATATGTATACTAGCCCAGCTTCGTTGTCCGGACCTGGCAAAGTAGACGTAATGAAAAAATTACAACAACTAAAACTTTTGCAAGAGACAAAATATATCTATATGAGCGTGCCAGTCTCCGATCAAAATCGAATCATTACACTAATCATATCATTTACATGAGTAGTTCCACTTCCACGTGTTTAATGGTGTCAACATTCTTCTCAGTTATTGCTATTAACATCTCATCTTAACATACAAACCTTCATCATCTTTCTTACTATGGCTCTCTAATCATCATACATCTTTTACAACTAAATTTGTATTGCTCGCCTTACTATGGTTCCCCTTATTGCTGCCTTAATTTGCTAAAGCCCTAACACGCATTTTATAAATTTTTCAGGAGAATTTCGAGAATTTGTAATTTAAACAAAAAGAAAAGATTGCAAGTTTTCAGTGTAGGTTTCTAAAATTTTCGGAACAGGGCACATTTTTTATCATAATCCATCGAAAACTCTATACTGAAAAATGAATGTTAGAGTCTTAGCAAAAAAAGGCAGTGATATATACCTTTTGAAGCAATTCCTTTGTATGCCAAAAAACTTCCACATTCTGCCCAACAACTACTACTAACCATCACAATGCAATGGTTTCTCAGGTATACAGTTACAAACATTTTCTTTGCATTGGAGGTGTCACGCATATTTTATTTATTCCATTCCTTTTTTTCTACCATTTTCCATTGGCAATCAAAGCTCTCTAACCACAAATAATTTAGGAAATATACCTTATAAAACCCAGGTGGAACAGTCACTAGCCCAAGTCTACCCATACTTTACCCACCAAATTTTATTGGCAAATCATATTATCGTTCTAAATCTTAGAACTGCACTACAAATAGTTTCTAAGATATACAATAATGAAAATTCAGTTTATAGCGGCGAGGACCGTCTTTTTCAATCCTAACCCCATTTTTTTTTGTGGCGTGGTTTTGTCAACCAACGTGGGTAAATGATTCTGGAAATATATATAAGAGCATTAGAGTTGAACGGAAAAGGCCACGCCATATTTTTTTATAGAATGCCAAAATAAATAAATAAAAAAAATAAAAAATCAGTCTATATTCACATCACATTTTTGTATTTGTGTTTTTTAAAAATGTTTTGAAGGTTATTTTTTTCTTCTAAGGCTGTCAAATCAAAATCATTGTTATTAGTTCTAGGAAAAACATAAATATTTCCAATAACAAATGTAAAGTGAACAAATTTTTAATATAAAAATGCATTTTACAGGTAAACTATTAACTTTAGATGTATGCCACCACTGATTTGATTTTAGCAAACGATAAGATCTATAATCTTTCTACACATAGTTTTTATATACCTCTTATAGTTTAAGCAGCATTTTGCATTAAGTAGCTAAATTTTTTGAAAAAATTGACTTTGGTTCAAATATCGATCTATATTAAAGAAACTATTTGAAATTAACTTAAAATAAATATCAACTTAACTCGACAAATGTCCAAAGCAATTTCATACGAAATTTCATGACAATCCGTTGCGAAATATAGAAACCTATTAGGACTAAACATTTAACAGCCTCTATTTTATATATATAGATATATATATTATTTTGTTTTTTTTTTACTATTTTTATTATTAAATTTAAATAATAAATTAAAAACTACTATTTTAATTATTTTTAATTTAAATAATGAAAAATAGTAGCTATATAAGTTAAAATTAATAGAAGTTATAAAATTTATAAATTTTATTTATATATTCTAATATATATAAAAAAAATATAATAAATTAATAAAGGATACCATTTTGAAATTTTATGGGTATTGCTAAGCTAAGCTATTATTAAGCTAAATTTTGAAAAAAAAAATTTTTTTTTTTAAATGGTCCAAGTTATTAATATTCTGATTTTAAACTGTTACTTCCGGTTTGGTGCATAAAACAATCTTAATTTCCGGTGTGATTCCATAACTGAAAAGAACAATAAATTTCCTATTTAAATTCAATATTTTATTGTAAATTTGCTTAATTCTAGAAATTACTTTTGAAAAATCCTTATTTCAATTCCTTAAAACGCCAATAACGTAGCAAATAAACTTCAAACAAAAAAAAAAAAAAAATTATGTGTCCACATTCATATTTTCTACAGGTTTAAATAGGCCGAATTTCAACGAATTTCAGAACCTTACTTTTTTTTGGTTGTCCGCTTCACATGAAATGCCTCATATATATTTTTTTATTCAAAAATTATTTTTGACATGTAGCAAATTTTTGTTTCGATATTGGGCAAATATTGGAAAAATGACTGAAATTCGGCTTCGGTTGAAGAAATAAATTCACTACTTTACTTACGCTTATTGAATGTTAATAAAATTAGTTCAAATTGGATAACATTCATCCATGTATGAAAGTACTAGCTTAAATTCATTTCAGTGCATTTAATTACTTTTTGAAAATTACCACACACTCACCCACTAACATGACATTTTTGCTTTTAGCAAAGATTATTTAATTAGACGGTTTATAATTAAAGTATTTTTTTAGGTTATCGAGTATTTGGCACATCAAAATGTGACGAAGGCTTACAAACACAGAAATCTCTCAATAGAGCATATTAGCAAGCAAGTTTCTGTACATTCTGAAAAGTTGGCTAGGTTGATGCAAAAAGTTGATGAAAACTTTCGTATTGATTGGTTACAAATATCTGCTCATAATTTGCGTTTTCGTCATTCCCCAACAAGTTGCAAAACGATGTGGAATGTTTATTTACATCCATCCTTGAAACGTAGCGAATGGTCCCGGGAAGAAAATGAACTACTACTTGAAGTGGTTAAAGAGCATAATTTTCAAGATTGGGTTGCGATCGCGAGTGCGATGGACAGACGCTCTGATTATCAGTGCTTCATACAATATCATACTTCTGTGTGCTATATGCTGCCACAGCGATGGAGTAAATGGGACAAAAAAGATGATAACAAACTCTTGGAATTAATCGAAAAAAACACAGTCAATGGTGTTATTAATTGGAATATAGTAGGAGCACATTTTCCAAATAGACCGCGAAAGGCCATTCAACAACGTTATGAAAACAGTATAAATCCGCAAATTAGCCATGGTAAGAATAAATGCATACGTTTTTAATAACAGAATACACTTAATGCACTTAATCTAATTTAGCACCCTTCACCGCCGAGGAAGATCTTGTAATATTGGCTGCTGTTGAGGAGTACGGTAACAAATTCTCTTGTTTCCCACGTACGCTATTTCCGAATCGTTCGATAACGCAATTACGTGTACGCTATGTTAATACACTGCGGAATCGTCACAAACTTACTTCCTGGTCTGTAGAGGATGACAAAAAGTTAATGGAGTTTGTTGCTGGGAATGGAACATCCTCATGGCAATTATGCGCAAAAACTTTAGACAACCATACTCGCACGAGTTGCCGCACACGTTATTTAACCATAAAAAGGTTTTTAGCGAAAAATCATAATGCAAAACTAGAAGATTTACCACGTAAAAATATACTACCCATGAAGAACAGCATAATCACAGCAGAAAATTGGATTGAAAAAATCACCGAACTGCGTGAAAATCCAAATGCTAATTTCAAACCACAAAGAATATGCCGCAGAGACAAAATATCATTGGTGGCAAACAAAGAAAAAAAAAAACCGAACCATAGGAAAAAAAACGGGAAGAAACTGAAAATCGAAGCAGACAATTTTCTAAAACAGCAATGCAAAATTGGCGTTGTCAAAATGGGGCAGGCAATGATTAAAAGAAGAAAACGCAATGAAATTCAACAACCCCTTGAACGTAGATATCCTGTTTATGTGCAACGTTTGCGTTCTGTAGGTCTACAGATTTATCATTTCTTTAAATATTCATATAATTTCATATTGGGTGAAGATCCGAGCACTTTATGCCCCAATTCATGTTATTCGCTATGCCTAATTGCAAATGCACTAGATTTTCAAATGCCAATGACTAAACCGTATGTAAATGATTATACGATGTCAGCGCCAGTGCGCCAAAAAATTAAAAGATTTTTAAAGCGAAAATTACAGATTCAACCTTTCGGCTATTGCTTGCCACCATCCTGGTCCATGGCAATGGGATTTCGTGCGTTGTGCATACAATCTACGGCAATGAATACGGAAATATCAATTGCTATTGAAAACAATGAATCTGTGGAACGGTTTCGAAAGCGAATGCGAGCCTTGTTTTATAACACTTCCTTGTTGAGTCGGTTGAATCCAAATAATTTTGAAAACCTTCACGCACTTCAAATATTTGAAAATGTTGAAACGATATGTTCGGATATCAATAAATGCCCACAACAGACAGAGAATGCAAATTTAAAGGAAGAACCTCAGACTGAAAATAATTACAGTATAAATTACATCAGTAGTAACGAAGCAGAAGCTGTAACAGTAAGCGAAAGTGAAAAGTCGTCGATGTTCTCAGAAGAGTGCCACGTAGCTGCTTTACAATTAAAGGAGCTTAAGCGTAAGCCCGGGCGAAAGCGTAAAAACGCAAACGAAGACCATCAGCAGCAAATAGAAGAAAAAAAACTTTTGCAACACTATTCAACGTTAAATAATGAATTGCACTTTACTTATGATGTTAAAATCGAAAAATAAAAATGAAATCAGTATCATCGGTTGGCTACCAGAAAAACGGTTACACAAGTGCAAGTATGACTGTGATTAAAATGATAATTGTACTCACATATCCACGAGCAAATTGATTTATTGCAGTTAAAGAGTATTTTGACTTTCAGGTTTATTTCTCGCTCTTCGAAAGTCGTGGTTGCGCCCGTGTAAGTAGTCTCTAGAAACATATTTTCCAAAAGAGATAAAAAGTGTGATTATGTAAGCCAACTAACAATATAAAAGAATTATAAATTGAATGAAAAAAAAGTCTGAATAAAGTTAATTTTTTATATTTTGTTTGTTTTTTGTAACTAAAGTTATTAGAAAATATTATTAGAGACTAAACGTGAAGTATTAAGCTTTACGTCATTCGAAAGCACTTTTAAGCTGGTGAATCAGAACGCTGGAATGCGGCTATGAGAGACGGCGGTTTGGAAACTTCATCAAGTGGAGAGTTAGCAGCAGTTTCTTAAGAAAATCCATCCTTCTAAACTTGTCAAAAACTTGGACTTTGGCCCATGTATATGAGTGGATCCTATTTGTAAATACAAGATAAGCTTTTAAATTTATTCTACAACCATTGTTGAGAACTTATGCTAAAAAATATAATTGTAATTAAAAATATAGTAGATCCTGAAAGTATTTACAGTATGTGGCAACTGAATTATGGACGGAAACATTTATTAAGTAGTTTTTTAAATTTTGAGTATGTAAACCCTTTTTACTTAATTTTTGTAGTCAAATGAGCCAAATATAAATTGGATGGGTATTTGTCAGCCATAATGAAGGATTGGGAATCCAGAGCACCTGCTACTTTCTGCGAGCAGGGGTTTACATACCTTGTTAAAAAAATTGAGAATTCATAATTTTTGAAGCAATTGTTATATTGCTTTTTGTGTAATAAAATTTAGTTTAAAGCGGAAAATTTAAATAAGGAAATATTGCTCTGAGGCTTCACTTATTAAAAAATACGTTTTTATTCGTTGGTTTGGTTTTCGCGCTGATGTGATTCTTTTTTACGAAATGGACAAAAAAGTCAATGTATCCACGGAAAAAAGACGCAAGTTGCTGCTTTATTAACGGAAAAAAGTCCAGCTACGCTAAAATTGCAGAAATAGTCGGAATAAGTAAAAGTTCTGTTGCAAATATAGCAAAAGCTATGGATAATTTGAAGGTATTCGACAGCATTCTTACCAACAAGCGCGTTAATTGTTGCGGAAAAAATAAAACACTGATTAGAACAGATAGAAAAATTATAAGAAAGGCTCTATTACAACGTAGTGCACCTTCTCGAACTATCGTAAAAGATTTAAATGATAGCGGTATCGACATATCGCTCAGAACACTGCGCCGATGCTTCAAAGAAAATTCTCTAGTCTGCAGGCGTCCTGCAGAGAAATCAAAACTGTCAAAGGTAATGCGCCAACGCAAACTATTTTGGGCTCAACTTCATAAAAGCTATTCCAAAGACTAATGGCATAAAGTCAGTTCATTTTTCTCTGAGATTTTTTTTTTAAATGCATCTTAAAGCAGATAGAGTAAATTCAATTATTTTTTTAAATCTAAAGGTTATCTTTAGCGTGGAGTACCGGCTAGAAGCGGTGACTGAGACTAAAAAATTAGATCGCAGCTGGCCCCATGACCGGTAATCAGATCAGTGTGTGGTTCCAATTGTAAAGCATCCACCATCAGTGATGTTTTAGAGCTGCACCACAACTGAAGGTCTCAATCCAATTTATTTGATGGTTGAAACAATGCGCTCTTGTCAATACGTGGATATTCTGAGCAATGTTTTGCAATGCATATTTGGGTGCCTTACAGCATTTTGCGGAAGAATACGTTTTTATACAAGATGAATCGCCAAGCCATACGTCCCGAGAGAGTACCAATAGCTTAAATTCATTAAATTTTTAGGTCCTGCGTTGGCCTGACAATTCTCTATCTCCAAATAACGAATTTGTATTTATTGAATTAACTAATTGTTAGCATAGAAAACTATCGCATCCCGCCACCTGTTGATGGAGATATTAACCAACCAGGCCCACAATTGCAACAAAGTTATGCGTCAGGGGAAAATCAGCTGCTTACTAGAATTAAAATTTAGAAATGCTTAGCGTGAAGCTTCAAACAGAGAATGCTGAATTAAAATCTCAACTAAAGAGAACTAATGATAGAAACACTGATACTTCAAAACGAAACTATGAAAAAGATTCACAAATATATGAGACTGATGAGGTAGAATTGGCTTCAGGAAAGCGGTGTCTTCCCCTAAGTATATGTCCAACAGTGCGAAGAGTAATGCCATTAAAAACACATTTGAAATCGGACTCTGATACAAGAAAAGTAACTCCCATATTGTTATCAAATGGATAACTATCAGCAAATCTACAGTCGTATCCTAAAAGTTACAAAAGAGCAATTCTTTATATCGTCGTCGTTCTTGCAGAATTCACTAAGTCCATTTTTTTTAATTTGTGAGATGAAGTTAGTTTATGCAGTGCATTGTGCTCTACCAACACTGACAAAACTTAAAAAGATTGATGCACACATTAGTATACATACGTTTAAATTTTATCATCAAAAATCTAATATATTATGTCATTCGAATTATAGAAGCTAATTAAAACGGATTCAATTAAAAAAATTATTTTGGACTTAGTGATTTCTGCTTGAACGACGATGATATATAGTTACTCAGTAATGGAGTACAATTGTAACTGTTGAACCAGTGAAACGGCAATAATACCGCAGTGCAAAAGCTGCCAAGTATTTGGACCTTTACATTGTATGTAAAATGCCGAAAAACCGTCATCAATGCAACCAAAGTGCTTAGATTGCGGTGAAGAGCATCCAGCAAGTTACAGGGGTTGTGAGCCAAAGAGCTACAAAAAATTAGAAATAGTTCTAAAAGTACTATCAATAAAGATATAAACAAAAAACAGCAACCGCGAACTGCTATAAGAACATCATTAACCATCAATCTTGCAAATAAAAGAAAAGCGTGATAGAAAATCGCAAACCACAATCTACCTATGCACAAATGGCTAAAGTTAGCGGAACCAAATCGGACCAAGATAATGATCCTTTTCAACAAATTTTGGCTAAATTAAATAAACAATATGGTTTAACAAACAACCTTAAAGCGTCTTGGTCGCCTCGAATCAATAATCAAAATATCAAAACATCTTTAAATCCATAAAAATAATGTTATGCAAAGCTAATAGTCTTTCCAAACATCTACATGAATTAGAAAATTAAAATTTTTGAAGTGTATCTCACAATTCACCCGTGCAATTGTGCTCGAGGTGGTAGTGCAGTCGTAGTTCGAAAGAATATCAAGCATTATGAAGGAATTAAAATAATAACTGACGAATTTTAAATAACTTCGATACAAATTGAGGTCAATCACCAACCTCTCACGGTCGCTGCTTTATATAGTCCACAACCACACAATATCTGTAGTGAAAAGTATAGAGAGCTATTCAACCTCCTTGGCGATAAATTTATCTTTGGAAGTGATTTCAATGAAAAACACACCTACTGAGGTTCGCGATTAATCACGACCAAAGGACGAAAACTTCTCAAGGCTTTACAAACAACTGGTTGAGATACAATTTCTACAGGAAACTCCAGACCTTTTTGTCTTTTTCATTTTGAAGAAGTTTGCTTAGCAGTACTATAATTAAAAAAGAACAATACCATACCATATTTTAAAAGCGTTATGAATAGTGCTGAAACATGGCAAAATATCTGCATTGATCATGT
This sequence comes from Toxonevra muliebris, assembly GCA_963691655.1. NCBI lineage: Eukaryota > Metazoa > Arthropoda > Insecta > Diptera > Pallopteridae > Toxonevra > Toxonevra muliebris. The sequence continues at coordinate 65,476,181 of OY829327.1, read as the reverse complement.
CAAACATTAGGGTGTAGCATTTTCCGAAAAAAATATTGGCTATGGCCATAACCTTTGCAGAATGATTCTGTGATCACGAATTAACTAAAGAAATTGTTTTTAAATGACAGTAACCAATGCCAGTAATGCAAAAGGAACTTTTTGGTGACAAGTAGGAAAGAAATAAGATTTGAATGCAATTTCCAAAACTATTGCGACAACGATTGAAAAAAAAATTGGCAGCAATCCACCATTCCCATTAGCTGCAAAAGTATTGCAAAATTTAAAAACTTAACAGTGAGTACAGGAAGGCAATCTTATTTTGTTGATATCAGATTAAAATTTAAATTCAAAAATTGTAAAAAAACACAAAATTTTCATAGTTTGAATACCACCTTTATCAAAAAGTTCCCGGAATTTATTCAGAAAATTAAAAATACAAGTTTATTCATCCAAATCTATATTGGACCTTTCAAAGTAATCCCCATCGACTGCAACACACTTATGCCAGCGCTTGATCCAATCCTCGAAACGTTTTTTATATTCGGTATGTCCATCAGTGCTTCCTGCGATTTTTCCATTACTTCCTCTCAGCTGCTGAAACGCGTTCCCCGTAATGGTTTTTTAACTCGATTGAACAGAAAGAAGTCACAGGGAGCCAAATCAGGTGAATTCGGTGGCTGTTGGATGGTATTTGTTGCATTTTTCGTAAAAAAAATTACGAATAATGATGGCACAAAATCCACGAGTTTTCAGTCCACAATTCTGGTCTCTTTCGAATTGCTTCACGCAAACGTCTCATAACGCCCAAATAATACTCTTTGCTTACTGTCTGCCCTTCTGGCAAAAATTCATGATGCACTACACCGTTTATACCCATGAAAACCGTGAGCATTGCCTTCTTTTTTGACTGAAAACGACGTGGTTTTTTTGGTCTCGGCCCATTTGGTGAACGCAATTCACTTGCCTGATGTCTGGATTGCGTGTCGTACTCATAAACCCACGTCTTGTCTCCAGTAATGATCCTTTTGATGAATGAGGGATCGGATGCAACCGCTATCTCTCTGATGGTTAATTTGCGGTTATTGACCAAAATTTCTTTTACTTTATCAATGTTTTCGTCGGTTTTCGATGTCGATGGTCTGCCACAGCGTTCATCATCTTCGATTGACTCACGATCACTTTTGAACCGCTCGTGCTACTGGTAAACGACCGTTTTCTTTAGAGAATCGTTGCCGAAACACTTTTCCAACATTCGCGCACCATTAAATCCGTTTTTTACGTAAAATTTAACACAAGTTCGTTGTTGCAAATTTAAATCCATTTCTAAAATTGTAAAAAATCGCCAACACACACAGAGATGTACTCTTGGCTACATAACTTTTGCAAATGTCAAGCTATGATGCTAAGGTTAGAGGGAATATAAACAACAGATGTACCTACTTAACAAAAAAAAACTCAAATCGGAACGATGGGAGCGCCACACGGTGGTTATTCCGGGAACTTTTTGATAAAAGTGGTATGTATTGTGGGAGAAACACTTCACCAATTTGGATCAAATATGGCTCAAAATTTACAGAATTTTACCTACTCGAATCCCCATAGGGAACTTTTTATGTTTTTCCTGACAAATATTACAAAATCTGCCGGGAAGGTATCGATTTGTTTTAATATAAGCAAATAATTTGTTGAAAAAGCCATAAAGTTGCCTTTCATTTTCAGAATAAATAAACCGAGTCCATATACTTGCACGGTTTATTTGCGCAGCATGACAAATGTTTGAAAAGTATAAATATGAATCATAAGCTCCTAACACGATAGTTACTGTTTTTATTTTTTCACGTTTATCAACTTTCATTTCAGCAACAAATATACTTATTATTAAAATAACAGAGGAAAGTAAACAAACATTGACAGCTGTCGATGAGAAAAAATGTCAAAACAGTATGCACGTCTGTCTGGCCTGCAGAAATAGTATATTAATTTGAAGATATTCTGCATGCTTTAGTAGTTTAGTATATTAATTTGAAGTCCCACATCATTGACGTCTGAGAGAAACTTGTTTGCTACAAAAATATTGTTTGCCTTTCAACCAAACCTCTATCTATTCGGGGTGCTGGTGTTTTGGGGAATTTCGGGTATAAAAGTGTCCAAAACCCATTTCCGTATTCGAGAGTCTTCTTCACTTTTTTATGAAATACATTTTTGCAGAAGAAAGTATGTCATTATTTCAAGCCGTTTGCCCGGTATGAATACTTTTAAATAAATTTATATCGTAAATTGCCAAAAAGAAGGGTACAGGCACCTGGAGGATATGTGTGAAAGCAAAAAATATTTATCTTCTCATAATAAACAACTTTGTCTCAGACGTCAATGATGTGGGACTTCAAATTAATATACTAAACTACTAAAATCCCATCACACACACACAATCCGATATTTACATTTTTCATTTTTATTCAAATTTCAGCAAATTTGTGTTTTAGCGCGGTGTTGCCGATTTTCTCTGCTGCTGCTGCTGCAAAAAAACCAAATTGAATTTGGTTTGAATTGAATATTTTTCATTTTGCCAGCGAAACTTATGATCATTGTTTATGTTTGTGTTGGTGGTAACCGATGGGAGGTTTATTAGTTTGTCATCTTACATCATTGATGTCTGAGACAAAGTTGTTTATTATTAAAAGATAAATATTGTTTGCTTTTACACCAATCCTCCAGCGTCTCGGCGTACCGCTATTTTGGGAGATTTTTGGAGTATATGTCCCCAAAATCAATTTTGGTGTTCAGATACCCTTTTTACTTTTTTTTTGGGGAATATTTTTGTCGAAGGAAGTATGTCAGTATTCCTAGCCATTTAGTCTGTATGAACAATTTTAAATAAATTTTAGCCAAAAATCCTCTAAAACAGAGGTACAAAGAGCAGGTGGAGGGTTGGTGTGAAGAGAAAAACTGTTTATCTTTTTGTAATACACAACTTTGCCTCAGATGCCAAAGTTGTAGGATCTCAAAATAATATAATTATCTACCAATATCAATTATAAATGCTATGATTTTTGCAAAAGAAATAAAATAAAAAAGTAAAGCAAAAATATATTCCGTCGCATGTGCAAATGTATCGTCGCCTGAGAATTGATTTGGCGTATGTGTATAAGTTTTTCTATGCCTATTCGCTAAATCAATTCTCAGGCGACAGTAAGTTTGTATAATTTATATGTATATATGTAAAATAAATACAAAAATTGTTTGTTTACATGTTATCGTGGCAGCGATATATGAAATTTAACATTTACAAAAGAATTAACATAGCACCTCATGTTAAAATCAGATTTTAACAGAAAACCGAAGCAAAGAATAAGAAGAAGAATCGTGTGGTTTTGTTGTTTTTGCAACAATTGACGAAGATAAGCCATTACAGCAATTTCAAAATAAACATTTTGTGAAAAAATTAACATTGCACCTCATATGAAGTGTAGATTTTCATATTATATATTTTTATTTCATTTATCAATATCCAATACAATAAATGCATGCACCTCATAATATGAGGTATAGAATATTAAATTTTTTTATTTCATAAATTGATATTAATTTAATATTTACATTTTTTCTAAAATAACTACATTTGTAGTTATAATAAAATAAAAATAATAAAACATAAGTAATAAATACAAAAATTTCTTGTTGACATGTTATCGTAGCAGCGATATATGAAATTTAACATGTGCAAAAGAATTAACACAGCCACCTCATGTTAAAATCAGATTGTAGCAGAAAACCGAAGCAAAGAATAAGAAGAAGAATCGTGTGGTTTAAGCATAAACATTTTGTGAAAAAATTAACATTGCACCTCATATGAAGTGTAGATTTTCATATTATATATTTTTATTTCATTTCATGGATATTGAATCCAATACAATAAATGCATGCACCTCATAATATGAGGTGTAGAATTTTATATGATATTTTCTTATTTCATTTATTGATATTAATTTAATATTTACATTTTTTTCTAAAATAACTACATTTGTAGTTATAATAAAATAAAAATAATAAAACATAAGAAATAAATACAAAAATTTCTTGTTGACATGTTATCGTAGCAGCGATATATGAAATTAACATGTGCAAGAGAATTAACATTGCATCTCATGTTAAAATAAGAAGAAGAGTTTTGTGTTCTTGTTGTTTACCCGAATAAATCATTACAGCGATTTTGAAATTAACATTTTGAGAAATTTTAACCTGCACCTCATATGAGGTGCATGGCCACGGCAGAGACGTCGATAGATTTAACAGTGATAAGAAAAATTAACATTTTGACAAGAATAAATTATGTTAAAAATATGAGATGCAATGTGAAATCGTATGGGCTAAAGCATTTAACATTTTTTTTCATGTTAAAAATATGAGATGTCTGTGAGAAACTACATGAGTGTAGTTATTTTATATTTGAAAAATAATGTAAACAAAGAAATTGCAATTGCAAACAAAGGAAGCGAAATTAAAAAAAAGTATGAACTTTAAAATTTTCAAACAAAAAATTTTAAATTAAAATCTATGCACGTTTTTGGATTGCCTTTTTTTCTCTCTAATGCAATAATAACAAGATAACAATTTTTTGTAAGTTTTCATTTATTCATTGTTTATGAATTTATTGAATTTCAGAATATAATAAAATCAAAGCAGAAAAATTCAAAAGTATCTACATGCATGTGCATAACAAAAAAGAAATCAATCAAAATACATAAAATCAAAACAAAACGTTTACATATTTGTATATAAAGAATGTAGAAAATACTGCAAATGTTAAATGTTAATTTCCAAAAGAGTGTAAACTATTTGTTTTATCAAACACCGCCAACTCATCCATTCATACCTTTTTGTTCGGTGAACCGGTTGCCAACCGTTGCGTTCGCTTCATCGGTATGGCACCTCATAAATGGTTTCTAGCTTTTTACGTTCCAAAAATTCAAAGAGCGAATTGTGACCTCTTTGTAATCTATACTCTTTGTTCGAAGCCATATAAAAGACGGACAAAAATAGAAGGAGTTGTTTGAGTTTAATGAAAATTTACATATACAGTAATTTTGGGTCACTGAGCTCAAAAATGAAATCATTTTTTTCTAGACTCTAAAATTTTTTCAGAATTCCATATTTTGTCCGATTCCAAAAAAAAATTTTTTAAATTATTAAAAAAAAATTGTGATAAGAAATATTTTTTTCCAAATTCCTACCAAATTGGGCTTATGAGAAAATTAATTTCGTATTATTTTTGCCAATATTTTGAGTCATATTCAAGAAATTTTTAAAATATTTTGTAATTTTGGAAATTTTCTAGAGATTGCGTACTTACTAATTGTTTCTTGAAATAGCTTTTAACTAAATTATTACAACAAAAAGTATTGAAATTTAATATGTTTGATTTGTTTTTATTAACCATTAACATCTGAAGAATCTTCTGTTGAAGAATTAATAAACGATTCAAAAAGATGTACATTTTGTTCTGATTTCCCGCTGCTAATTTTGTATAGCTCGAAGTCATTATTTCTAACAATTTTATTTTTTGATATGATTTTTTTGATAGACCGCCTTAAAGATATTCGAAAATCGGAAAGCATAAGATATTTTCCTAATATGTGTTATACGAAATTTTCGAATATTCTTGTGGGTCGCTTCCCAAGATTCCTCGGAAAAACAACCTTAAAAAATCAAAGTCTTTATTAAACACGTGTGCAAGTATTTTACTAAATAAATGTTTTTCACCTATCGGGAAATCGAAAAATTTTATAACCACATCCATGAACTTTATTAGCTCTTCATTAATATTATTTCCAACTTTTTCTTTAAAAAAAATAGCTTTAAACTTAATTGTTGCACTGGCGCTAATCCAGCAATTGGATAAATCAGAATATTTCAAATTTAATTCCATTATTAAAAAACACTTGAATTTAGCAAAAATTTTATTTGTTTACCTTTTTTGACATTTCAAAGTAACGGTAATTATGTTTGCTTAAGTTTTCTTTCTTTTATTGGAATTATCAAATTAAAACTTATACTGATGGTCAAAACCGATCGTTATACAACCTACAAAAAAGTTGTAACAAACTCCGCCCACTATTTACTTATAACTTCTTCTTTTGCTTCTTTATTATTTAAAAAAATGTTAAAGTAATATATTTACCTAGAGAATTATAGAACATATTTTGGTCGTAGCATAGCGTAAAGACGATTTTAGAAAATTGAAGTTTTCCGAAAGTTGCAAAAATACGCAGAATTTTTTTCTGGCTTTTAAGGGAAGAAAGTGGCTGTCAAGCCGTCAGTCACTCAAGGGGACCAACACGTATTTCGATATGTGCCGTATTGAGTGGTCTGATGGTAGTGTGGTCTATCACCTCCTCGTGGTTACAGCTGGTAACGGTTGCATATCAGCCAGCTGGTGTAAACTTTTATCTTATAACAGGGCACATCAGATGTCTAATATGCAACTGGCTAAGATAGATCAGGCGGAGAGAGCAAACCCTCTTAAATAAAACACATCCCCGGTATTCTGGCATTCTCCTTTGATGGGAGGGACGTCAGGTACCAAACGGCACGACCTCTATTTGTCCACTATTACTCTAACGACATCCAATTGGTATTGATTGCTGCTGGTGGTTATGGCTTCTGGACCTTGTAGCAGCGGGGTGAAACCTTCTGTGAACGGCTCCAGTTCAAGGTCACCACTGTCTCCGTCCCGTTAAACCCTGTCAGGCCTCATGGTACGTTCGAAGTCCGTCGCCATTCGGTTGGCGGTGTAGGTTTGGTTGAGAGGACTCCCATTTAGCACTGGTCTGGCTCTGAGTACTTGCTCTCATAAGGACTTGTACCAACCCTCGCGTGGCCTCCCTGCTTCGGCATAGATAACCACGGGACCATTAAGGTGACTACACATCCGGACGGAGATAGCGGCCATGAGTGGGGACCCAACAATCATGAATACGTCAAAGAAAAATCCGAAAACCCAAAAGCCTAAGGCCAACCCGCATGGGGAGCCCAACAGATTGGTAAGGCAATCGCCTGCCAACCATTCACCACCTACATCATCTGGTGCTTCTTCCACCAGACTTACGGTGTCGACGAGAGTTTTGGCCAACATACCACCCTCGTCGTCATCAAAACCCACACCGTCTTCGAGCACGCTCGTCACCCAGGCAACTGTGTCAGGTGCGGGTGGTGCTCCTCTTCGTGCTCGTTTGTCTGATACCGGTAAGGCCTCAGCTACTAAGCTAGCCTTATCCCCATCCAGCTCAAGCGCGAGCACATCCCGCTCAAGCGTTCGATCGCTTATTTCGAGCACCCCAACCACTTCGGCAGCTGTGCCAGGTGCTAGGGTTGTTTCCCCGCTCGTTCGCCTAACTGGTGTAGCCCGGGATTCGGCAACTAAGCCGGCCTTGACCTCCACCAGCATAGGCCCCAGCACCGCTTCCACCTCTGGTGCTCACGCGCATATAACAGCGTCAACACGGGCGTACAGGACCAGAAGGTCAGCCTTCAGGATCCTGAACAGGCTGGAGCAGTTTGATCCTTCTTCGCTCTCCGAAAGGGATAAGGCTGCTCTCGTATGGGCTCAACAGAATTGTTGGAGCCCGTCCACCCCCCCCATCCCCGAAGGCTAATCAGAAACGACAGAGGTCGACTGAGCAAGCCGCCCATACTGTCCGTCAAGACCATAAACGGCCAAGACTGGCACCTCCCAGCCCGAAACTAAATCGGCCTTTCAATGAAGTCGCGAAAGATGGTCTCATCTGGGCCATCATCGACTCCAACAATAGCGATGGCACCATATCTCCAGATAACTGGAGATTGGTGCAAGCGGCCCTCCGCAACATTTAAAAAAGATGTTGTTGCGGCTAACCCAGGTCCGTCGCCCAGTTGTCGTGATGCCGGTTGGCATCAGGGCCATATTAAATTGGTGGCTTGTACAGACCAACGCTCCGCGGATCTGTACAAGGCTGCCATTGCGATGTTGGAGGAGGTTTGGCCTGGTGCTAAGCTTGCGGCTGTACCAAAAGACCAAGTCCCCAATCGCCCACGCTCCAAGGCTTGGATTCCCGCAGAGCCCTCCTCGCCAGATGAAATCCTGGAGCTCATCAAATTAAGCAACCTTGAGCTTCCCACCCACGATTGGAAGGTCGCCAAGGTCAGCGATCCAAAGGGCCACCTTCGTGAAGCGCTCATCATTTTAAATGAAGAGTCGTTATCGCCTCTCAATGCCAGCAAGGGAGAGATTAATTACGGTTTCGAGTCGATCTCTCTCAGAGTCTATAGATGCGACAAGCTAGTTGCTGGCCAGGAATCCAATGAAGAGCCTTCAGCAGAAGCTGCGGCCTTCCTGGAGACCTTGCCTCAGTCAGACATCGACACTCTCTCTGATGATGAGAGTGTCATATCGACCTCCGAACTAGTTGGCGACTTTTTCGGAAAAATGGGACTTGTCGCCACAGACGCCGATGCTCCTCCTTTGTCTGAAGAGGAGGACATCGACGTCACCATGATAGCTCACCCTAATGATGGTGAAGGTTCTATAGATTAACCTTCACCACTCCATCACTCCATCACTGCATCTGCAGCCCTGCTCCTCCGCCTGTCTCAAAAAGGAGAGGAGCTCATACTGGTCCAAGAACCATGGGTCGTTAATGACCGGGTTTGCGGACTCAATATTAATGGATACCGCACAGTGTATGTGGAGGGTTAAGGTAAAGCGAGATCCTGTATCCTTATCAAAAATAGCATTAACGCTCTTTTGCTCTCCAGGTTCAGCGATAAACACAACGTGGCCATGGTTATTGTGATCAACGCCATGGCCACCTGGATCGTCTCCAGCTACATGGCCCATGACCACGGTACATCACCGCCGCACGATATGTTGAAGCTTCTGGTTGCAGAGGCTAACCGCAAACGGACCCCGGTTATCATCGGTTCCGACGCCAATGCCCATCATGAGATGTGGGGCAGCACGGACACAAATGAACGAGGTGAATCTCTCTTTGATTTTATCCTTACTCATGACTTAGTTATTGCTAATAGGGGGAACGAGCCAACCTTCATTACTTCAAATAGAAGGGAGGTTCTCGATCTCACTCTAGTAAGTGAACACTCGTCACACCTACTAAAAGACTGGAGTGTATCGCAAGAGTGCTCCTTTTCTGATCATAATTATATTAACTTCACCATTGATAAACTAGATCCTACAGACTCTACAGGTGCTACCAGCCTCATCAATAGGAAGCGTACTGACTGCACAGAGTTCCGTGCCATTATTGAGTCTGGCATACAGCCTGCTCTACCTATTATTAATAACCACTGCGATATTGATCGAGAGGTAAACTCCATTACAGCACTTTTTAACACTGCTGCAAAATCGGCATGCAATTCTTCCAAACCTAGAGGTAAGACCAAACCTTTATGGTGAACCTCGGAGATTGCAGAGCTTCGAAAAGTATGTAGAAGACTCTTTAATAGAGCCAAGGCTTTTAATGACTGGTTTCCCTTTAAATTAAAACAAAGGGAACTTAAGAACGCTATAAGAAAAGCCAAAAGGGCGTCTAGGAGGAACTTCTGTGGTAGCATAGAAAGCTCTTCCGAGACCAGCCGACTTCGAAAGCTCCTCAATATGACTCCTAAGGCTCTCGACTGTATCCAAAAAGCTGATGGTCACTGGACTGTTTCTGGAATCGAGACCTTAGAGGTGCTCCTGAATACTCATTTTCCGGGGAGTGAAACCTTCGTTGATCATAGTCCTCCTGTGACCGATCATCCTTTAAGTAACCCCTCCCCTTTCCAAATGACCGACACTCTTTTAAAGTGGGCCATCAAATCCTTCAGTCCCTATAAATCTCCAGGGCCAGATGGTATCATTCCCGCGGATATTCAATAAGGGGTTGAACACGTAACATCATGGCTATTGCAAATTTATAATGCTTGCCTAAAATTCTCGTACATTCCCAAAAGCTGGAGAGAGGCTCGTGTAGTCTTTATACACAAAGCAGGGAAGGCGTCCCATACCAACCCAAAGGACTTCAGACCGATCAGTCTGTCCTCCTTTCTCTTAAAAACATTAGAAAGGGTTCTTGATTTTCATATAAGAAACTCTATCAATCCCACTCTTTTATCCAAACCACAGCATGCCTATACTAAAGGGAAGTCTGTGGAAACAGCGCTACATGTACTCATTGAGGAAGTTGAGAAATCACTTGCCAACAAAGAATACACGCTTGCCCCGACGCTGTTAATGCCTTAATAAATCTTAATCTTGATGTTAATCTGGTTAGATTTATAGGACAACTACTTAAAACACGTATCATCATCATTTGATAAAGTCGAAAAGGTTGTCAATAGGTGCACACCACAAGGAGGTGTATTATTGCCTCTTATTTGGAATCTGGCGGTGAACACACTGTTAAACAGATTAGACCAAACCGGCTGCAAAATAATAGCTTATGCAGATGACATTGCTATCGCAGAACCCGCAAATACGTTGCTACTCTTTCAGAACGGCTAAATCACTCACTTAGCATTCTGTCTCACTGGTGCCGTGAATTCGGTCTTAATGTTAATCCTGCCAAAACAGAGGTTATGCTTTTTACTAGAAAGTATAAAATACCAACTTTTGCCCTACCCAAAATTAATGGCTTTGCCTTAGCAAGCGCGTCAAATATTAAGGACTTATTCTTGATCCTAAACTTCAATGGAAAGCTAATATAGCAGAGAGAGTACGGAAAGCCTCTTGCGCTATCTACTGCTGTAAGAGGGCATTAGGAACAGGATGGGGTCTTCAACCTCGAGTCACTTCCTGGCTCTATTCAGCAGTGGTCGAGCCTTATCTTCTTTATGGATCCGTCTTCTGGTGGCCAGCTACTGCAAAGACGGTCAACCTTAAACCGTGCGGACGCATCGGTTGGTTTATTACATATAATCTAGCGAATAGAGGACAATAGAACCACCAAGTTACTATCTTAGACCACGATCTAAGTCTGAGTGTCTTGTTCTGTTTAATGCATGCCCTTTTATACTAATTTTCCTTCTGTTGTACCGTTTTGTTCATATTAATTTTTACATATTTTATCGTACTGTAATATGTATGTATATACTTTACTTCATTTATATATTCATACATATGTTACATTTTAATTGTGGGGTTAAAATAACTCCAGTATTTTGAGTCCTTACAAAGTGCTTAAGTGTGCTTTCAAGCAGAAGGCTGCCACTCCAACCTAACCTAACCTAAGAGAAGAAAGTCTATTTAAAAGAAACCTTAAAGACTTTTACCTTTAAAATGACACCAATTTTGTCTAAATCACTAATTTTTTTTTGATTTTTGTACACTGTCCAAGCACTGTGTGTCGGTTTGAAATTTTATTAGATGTGAAAAATTTTACATAAGTGCTTACACCATTTAACTTTAGAAAGGCAACAGGTGTGACCAGTAGAGTGGGTCGAAGAAAAAGTTTGAAAAGTCCGCCCCCTATTTGAAAGCTTATGTTGAGAGTACCCCGAAAAAAAGAAAAAATTTTTTTGGACCACCTTAAAAACAGCCAAAATGATTTTTTCATCATAACTTTGGTATTTAATGTCCGATTTTCATAAATGATATATTGTTGTAAACGTCTTGACTAGTGCAATATTCTTTCTAGATGTTTTTTATCTTCGAAGTCATATTTCACTAGTGAAGTCTGTTACTCAAAGTTCTACCCCCCTAAATGCATATTTATTTTTCACCAAATTAAAGCCCTTAAAAAACCATTAAATTCTTGCCCACTAAGTGTTCAATTAAATCCATAAACAAACAAGTTATAATTATAATTTACATTAAATTCGATTTTTTTTTGTTGTAGCTCAAAAAAAAAGATCAATATTTAGAATTAAAAGCTCCAGATGATCAACGAAATACGTAACTGTAAATTCAGCATCGTAGGCATTGCAACTGAAATTGCAAAAAATGCACTAAAAACATAAAAAATGCAATTAAAAACAAAAAATATTTTTAATTGCATATTTTCGGTAAAAAAAAAAAACAAAAAAAAATGCACATAATTTAACAAACAAAGGACTAAAATAATTCACTTTAAAAAAATATAAAATAAATTTATAAAAAGCAACAAAAATATAAAATGAACATAAAAAGTTTAACTCAAATCGAATTTAAGTAAATATGTAAATACTCATGAGATTAATTTTAATTTATTGTTTTATTGGCGTAAACAATACAATTTTTTTGAAATGCAAAACTTTCCCTATCGGGTCTTAACCCTCATCGGTCCCTCAAAAAATTACCTTAATTGGTCCCTAGTGTATAATATATGATACAATTAATAAAAATGAATTACATCAACACATATAGTGTCTAGAAGTATTTGCATAGTTATTATGTTTAATATTCAAGATCAATTCACATTTTTAATGTTTTTTTAATGGCAAATTATAATTAAAATAAATGAAAAATGAATAGTTTAGTGTTTTAGCATATTATTTCGATTATGTGGATGCCGCGATCTAAGTGTATATTTTGATAGTTTTTATATACACATGGGTGGGTTGGGATGGCTATCTAGAGACACGCTTAGGACTGAACGGCCGATTGTGATACCACATAGTTGGACCTACAGTTTAACGCCGACTCCGAACGGCGATGTGGCAATTTTTTATCACATCGGTGATTTTGCCTTGCCTTTTCCTACCAAGATGTGAACTTGTACACTTATTATTCTCATACACTTCATATCGATAGAGAATATAAGAAGGTTATAAGAATTAGCCAACAGACCAAGACGGGAATCGAACCCTAACCTCCCGGATGAAAGTCTAGTGCACTACCATTACACTATCTAGGTCGTCATGTGCATATGAAACAACGACCTGTTTTTCGTCTTGGTTCCAAATGCTGTAGATTAAGATTTGAACCCCGCCTTATATTTTCAACAATTTTTCGAGCGCGCGATGATGTAAACAGCTGTCTTGAAGCAGCGGCAAGTATGATCAACAGGTATTTTCTGTTTAAAACTTTTATATTATAGAGCATTAATTGTAGATGGATTTAAAAAGTTTTTTAAAAATGTTTATTTTTAATAAAAATAAGCCGTGTTAAGTTAAGTTAAAAAAATCGTTTTTTTTAATTTTGAGTTTATTTTTAGGTAGACGAATCTTTATACAGGAGAATTGCGATAATTCGTACCCCGTATTTCGAAAATATTAACAATTTGAAACAAACTGTTGGAAAAAATCGCTTAATTTGCAAAAATTTCATACATTTTGGCCCCTATATCGTATTTTTTTCAGTACAAGGCTCACAGCGGTCTTGAAGCAGAGGCAAATATGGTCAAAATGAACCCAAACCAAAACCAACCAAATTTAAGATTCTGAAAGAATTTGGAACAATTCTGCATAATATTTGGTTTGGTTCATTTTGATCATAATTGCCGCAGCTTCAAGACCGCTGTGTGTAGGCATTTTGGAATGACTTTCAATTATTGATTTTACCATCGAATCGAATGCAATTGCGGATCAATTTGAATTTTTTGAGAGACATTGTACCATTCTCATCGTCCCATAACTACGTTACAATAAGAATGCAGAAAGAAGCACAGGTTCCGATATTAGAGTAGGCGTTCATTCTTGGACCTACAAATGTATAAATAAGACACATTCCAGTAAACCATTTCAAGCACCGCATATTTTTATAGACCACCTTGATCAAAAAGTTCCCGGAATTTATTCAGAAAATTAAAAATACAAGTTTATTCACCTATATCTATATTTTCCCCTTTAAAGTAATCCCCATCGACTGCAACACACTTATCCCAGCGCTTGATCCAACCCTCGAAACATTTTTTATATTCGGTGCTTCCTGCGATTTTTCCATTACTTCCTCTCGGCTGCTGAAACGAGTTCCCCGTAATGGTTTTTTAACTCGATTGAACAGAAAGAAGTCACAGAGAGCCAAATCAGGTGAATTCGACATATCAACAACAGATGGACCACCAACTTAACAAAAAAAAAAAACAGAACTAAAATCGGGACGATACACTGAAAAAACAAATTACAAAATTTCCATTAAAATTGACAAAAAATTTTTTGTTAAAATTTTACAAACATATTTTGTTAATAAGACCAAAATTTATCCATTCTTCAATATTTTTTGTGTTAGTTACAAAATTTTTATCAATATAACTTAAAAAAAACCAATTCGATTTAACTGAAACTTTTCTGTCAAAATGAAAAAAATTTAATCATTATGACAAATCTTATTTGTCAATTCGATAAAATTTTTGTCGTATTAACAAAACTATCGATATGTCATATTGAAAATTTTTTTGTCAAAAAGATAAAAATGTAAATATTTTTATAATGTAAAAAATAAAAAAACTTGAATTAAAAAAACGTTTAAAAAGTTATTAAAAAATCAATTATTAAAGAATAACAAAACACTAATTGAACATTGCGCGATTCAGCCATTTTTCCTTTAACCTTGAAATATTAACGAACGTAGATTTCTTTGTTTGTTCGTACAATGTAAATGCTCGGTAAAATACACGAAGCTACTTCAATCAATTTCGGTTTGAATTCAACAAAACGCGCAATGCTGTCCATAACCAATTTTCAAAATACCACAAACTGTGCAAAAATATCCAAAAATTATATAACACAAATAAGCATATATTTATAGAATATCATTATTTTTATCATACTAAGATTTCTTTATTAGAAAGTTTTTTATTTTTCTATGTGAAAAAACCTTTACAAAGGTTTTAGAATTATGAAGTTATAGAAATATAAGCAAATTATTAGCAACTTAATATTTAGTACGCAATTTTTCAACTGTGCTTGAAGTGGCATCCTTTTTAAAATTCCACCACTTTTCCCCACAACAAAATTTGCAAGAAATTTATTTATTTCAGGATATTTGCTAAAATTCTAGCGAACGAGCTCATTTTTGCAGTACTATTTAAACGGTGTTAATATAATTTTTTTTCTAATTATTGTCAAAGTCTTTGATGTCAAAGAAATTTAGTGCCATTACCTTCAAAAATTATTAATAGTGGTGTAGATAGTATCAAGTACTCAGTACTACGTATTTGATTCTTCGGCTTGATTTTGGTATACATGTAAATACATGTATGCATTTGTTTCACAAATTTGGTAAAATTCCTTAATACATTTCATCCTGCATACATTTCAATAAGAGTTGATATCAAACATATTTTAAATTATTGGTAACGAGTATAGTGCAAAGAAATTATTGAGTACCTATCAATACTTACAAAAATCGAAATCTTACTTCGCTAGAAAACTATTGAAATGTGTGCATGGTTGCATCATATTGTGTGGTGAATATACTAATTATAGTAATAGACTGATTTGCTTTATAAATTCCGTAATATGCAAATTTTTCAGTTTCTCCAAACTCTTAAATATTATGCATTTGAGAAATATACGAGAAAAGTGCTGGAAGCAAAGATGGGGCTAAAATTTTTAGCACCAATAATTAGCCACATTTTGAATGTGGCTAAGTATTAAAAATTGGCTACCAATCCAGAACTGATTTACAATCTTCCAAAATGTCTTCCATTATTAAATTTGGCGAAATGCTAATTTGATGGAAGGTGATTTGTTGCGTTGTGAAACGAAGAAGACAATTTATTTCAATGAAATATTTTAATTTGCACTTACGTACATTGCTTTTTGTTGTGAAATAAAAACCGACCACGAATTTTCATATCAAATACGTGTGAAAGCGCATAAATGAAAGCCCGCTTAAGTGTAAATTTTGACAGCTTGTGTAAGTGTAAATGCAAATTTCGACCGCTTTTCAGGGGAAAACAAATTGTCTCACGTCATGTCCAGCATGTCTTTCAACCAAAAACAGAAATTTGCATTAGCAATTATACGAGCTGCCCAGTGCTGTTATTGTGAAATTTCAGAAAAGTGTAGTGTGTCATAGTAATAGAGAAAAAAGTGTAGTGTAATTTCAAATTGGCATAGGAAAATGTAATAACTAAAAACAATGGTCACAGCTCCTACACTCGGGCCTCGTTTTCTTACCTACTTATTGTTTAAGTATAAAACAATGCCAGGGATGATTTTGAAACATTTTGATTTTTAAAATTGGTTGAAAAGATGAGTGAGAGCTCCAGCGACTGCACTGGAGTTGCCATTTATGTGCTTTGTTTTTTTCCTTTTTATTTATAAATAGAGCGAATTATCGGTCCTCCATCCTTTTCTATTTATTTGATCAAAAACGTCTAACTAATCATCAATAAGCATGTACATATTTGAGGACTTCCGAAAATAAAAACATCTTATCTCGACATACAAGATTTTCCCCTTTTTCATTTCGACCCTTTGCTGCTTTTGTCGTGAAATTTCTAGTATTTTCAGTTTAAGTTATAACTCTTGAACTATAAAGACAGGATATATAGAGATTACAGATGCAAAAATGCTTCGAATGAAAAAGAAAAGATGAAACTTTGTACGTGGAGATAAGTTGCTTCGCCAAAATTCAAATGTGCAGTATGTATGTCTTTAAACGGTGTTGCAATGTACCTAGTTACTCAGGTAGTTAGTTTTGTGCAATTGGTGCTTTACCGATAGTCCAGAATGCATAGATGAAAGCAAAAAAATAATGATCTTATTACAAGTAAATGTATGTTTTAGTACTTTGAATTGTAGTCGTTTTGTTCCTTTTAGATTGATATCTACAGCCTTTCCACGGAGTGACAATACGAGAAGGAGAGGAAAATTAAGGATCCTGCTAGTTTGTCCTTACTCAAAGAGCTTCAGAACATATATGAAAGTAAGTATATTTCACATTTAAAGCAAATTTATTGAGCTTTAAAATTGTATTACTTTAAATACAGATGGTCGTTTTGCTACAGTGTTGTATTTGCTTCATGCTGTCCTCATACCAAGACAAAAATCTGTTACAGTAAAGAATGACAAAAAAGAACATCGCAGATTCTCTATTAAAGATTCCCAAAATTCGTTCGTAATGTTGGGAAATACGATTGAGGAAATCGAAAGACAGCTACAAAAGTCCATTGAAAAAAAGGAGCCAATACAACCATTTTTAACAATTACAGGGTCAATAATGCACCCTCGAGAAATTTTAGTATACATCGATGGAATAAAATTTAAGTTTCTTTCATTTTTAAAGGCAGTGGATATATGTTTCAAGATTTTTCAAGTTTTTAATTTGAGATACCCATTGGCATCTATTTCGGTTTGGCAGTTTTTGCAAAAACACTTTTATAAAATTTAAACAAAATATGATAGAAATAATCCTCAATTGAGCAAAATTATTTTTGAATTGGAAAATAATTAATTAATTTGTTCATAAATGCTGAATAATTGTTATTTACATTTTTTTTGTTTTATAAGAAGTATATTATTATTATTTCCTATTTTTTTTTCTTTATCTAGTTTCTCAAAAAATTTTATAAATGAAAGATTCATTAAATGTAAATTTATTATTGTATGTATTTAAAAATAAAAACTGTTCATTGTTTAAGCAACAACGAAATAAACGAAATAACAACGGAACGGGAAAGTAGACAATGCATTACGACCGTAATCGAATAAATAATGAACAAAAGTTTTATTCATTGCCAAATAATGGAATAAATAATTGATAACATATTACTTTCCTAGCCGTGTAAAAAATAATCCATTGATGTCCTAGGAAAGTAATGTGTCATTAATTATTTTTTTCATTATTTGGTAATGAATAAAACTTTTATTTATTATTTATTCAATTACGGTCGTAATGCATTGTCTACTTCCCTGTTGGGAATTTGTCTCATTGACACAAATCATTTTTTAACTCAACAAAATATATTTTCAAATTGACCAAAAGTTTTTGTAAGTATGAAAAATTAAATTTGTTGGATCCACAATAATAACATGTCTAATCGACAACAATATTTCTTCAATTTAACAAAATGTATTTTCAAAGTGACTAAAAGTTTTTGTTGGTTTGAAAAATTAAATTTATCATTTCGACAAACATTTTGTCAGATTGATAACGACAATTTATTTTTGTATTTTTGTCAAACTGACAGCCACTTTCTATTGACGCTATATTAACAAAAATTTTGTCAGTTCAACCTGTTTTTTTGTCAATGAGACTATGCTTTTTTTTCTGTGTGGGAGCGCCACATGGTAGTTATTCCGGGAAATTTTTGATCATTATATCGCATATAACAGAGGAAAGGAAAGAAATAGATCAAAATACATGCCTGAGGCAATATCAGCACTATTTCTATATGAAACTTGAACATTTACATCAATTGGCTCATAAGAATTTAATTGTTTTATCCTTTGATAAATACGCAGTGCTTGGGTCAGCAGCCATTTCAACTCGGATATTTTGCTATAAATTTTCAATGTCACTTGTCTTTCTCATGCTTTCTTCTTCTAAACTGCTTGTATTTAGATTAAAATCGAAATCTTCATCATCTGATGCTGAAGAAAAATTACTTTCTTCACAATTTCCATAAACATGCATATATGTATCATATTGGATACACAGGGACCAATTTGTAACTTTTTTTTGTACAGTGTCGCACATATATTACGGCTACTTGTTTTCTATAGCGTTATATTACTCCTCAAAATTAACTACACGAGCTCTCTTTTTATTTGAATCGGATAATAACTATAGAAGATATTTGATTGAATATATTGAGATTGTATCATATTGGATACAGGGGACTGATGAGGGTTAAAAAATGTTTGTATAAGGAAAATGATCGTTCTACATCAACAGACGGACGATGGGAGCATAAAATTCATTTATAGAATAGTTGTTTCTAGAACAATTTTCTTCATTAATTTCCAAATTTACATATATGTGGCCTCATCTATGGAAACCCATAAGAAGTGGTTTTTAGGCCGAACTTAATTTCTTTTAATAAACGAATATATATTTGGCCGATATAAGTTTTGCGCAGTGACGTTTCAAGAGGAATGATTTCATTAATATATGTTCTCAAAAAACTTCTTAATTGTGGATTGTAAAATACAATGGAATATCTGCTGAAATAAAAGCTTGGCATAAATCCAAACAAAATATTTTAAGCCCTGCCGCTGCAGAGATAGTAATCAAAGGCTGTATTGTTTTTTCGGACGCGTTTTTCAATTCTTTATGTTTAAGGCTTTCCAAATGCTGGTCAACTTGAAATTGTTTTCGCAGCTCACTAAAAAGTTATCAAAATTATTAAAAATATGTAAATCAAAAAAAATAAAAAATATGTGAAATCATGCATTTATTGCAAAATATGCACAGTTACCCAAAAAAATACATTTATAATATGCACTAACGATTAAAGGAAATCAAATGATTCGTAAAGATAACCTGTCCATTTCAATTTTGAGTAAAAACATGCATTTGCATGGAATTCCTTGCCCTACTCATTAGTAAATGTTTATTACGTGCTCTTCTTTGCAAATTCAATCAATGCAAATCCATGTAGATGATCGTGTGCTCTATATTGCTTAGGAAAATATCAAATTGAAACCAATTGTAATTTACAGTGACAGCAAAAATAAATTAATTATTTCACTATTTTTCCATTTACATTAAAATTAATAAAATGTACTTTTATTCTAATCGATTTAATTTTTGTGAATAAATTAATTATTTCCTATTTTAGTATTTACATTAAAATCAATAAAATAAAATACTTCAATTAAAAAACAAAATTTACAATAAAATAATTTTTAAATGCATTCATATGAAAAATCTGTTAATTTTCTTCAGTTAAGCATTTGTATGGAATTTCTTTGGACCGACTGCTCAAATAACAACTTTAAATGCAAATGAAAAATAAAATAAAATTAGTTTGTATAAGTTAGTTTTCTGTGATAATGCCGATTAAAAATCATGCGATGCCTCGATGCCGATTACTACTCGTAAATGCATAGACGATTATGCGAGTACATGAAGGCATCGTTGTATTCGTCAAATGCGTATTTATACATGTACTCGTACGATGCCGTACTCACTTGTGCAGCTCTCTAGTACCTAAAATATTTTACCTTAAAGAACCGGATATTTTTTATTTTTAATAACTTACGCTAAAAATTGCTGACATATGTATGAACAATTGAATATTATGAGAAATAATGTAAATTAGAATTGCATATTTGTTTATGGATTTAATTGAACATTTATTGGGCAAGAATTTAATGGTTATTCAAGGGCTTTAATTTAGAGAAATAAAAATGCATACTTTTCAAACTTTTTTTTTTGTATGGGGACCGACCCGCTTTAGTGACCAGTTACCCTACTACTTTTTAAAAGCACCGCAAAGAGATTTGCCTTAAGTGCATTTAATAAAAAAAAGCCCTATTCACAATTTGGTGCAAATGGTCTTCCATTATTGCAAATGCAAAATATTTCTACTATTCCAACAACAAATATATACGATATGCAATAAATATTTGCATATTGCTAATGTATTAAAATTATAGAAATGAATAAAATAAATGTTTTTTAAGTTTTTTATTGAGAGTGAGTACATACTCTCTCCTTGTGTTCGGTGCAACAACAATTTCATGGTGTTCGCCGAAAATACTCTCAACGAGTAGTTTGGTTCTTTTTTGATATTTCATAAAGAGATTTCTTGAGCAAAAAAAAAGCCCCAATTACTGGGACCTTACCGACTAGTTGTTTTTTATTATTTAATCATCGATCAAAAAATTTATTCACCAAAGTAAAGGCAGATCCCTGCTATTTTTCATAGGTGTTCAAAAACTCATGTTTTTAACCTAGTTTTTCTTAAAATCAGACATCCATAAAATCGCTTCAAAAATATCTATGAGATGCATCAAACTTCTCTCATGTTCTATGGAATATTTTTAGCGAAACATTAACTGCACTGGATTTATTTATTGACTCTATAATTAAAAAAAAAAAACAATATACCTTATTTTATATGTTTATTGTTATTAAACTTAATTAAAATTATGATAAAAACAAAAGCTGAAAATAAACGATAATTGTTTCATTGCCGCCGCTAATAAAAATCACATCAGGACTCATCAGAGAAAATTTAATTTCCTTCGCTGTCTTATTCGTAGCATAATGCCAAAGCGTAACATTGTAATATTTTATTCTAAATTGCTTTTGTCGTTTTGATTTATTGAAAATTGCTAAAGTCGGTTTTCAATTTAATTGTTGGTTTTTGGGGCTTCGCTGCCCCAGCGCGATTCTGCATTTCGTTAGCTTTAGCAATATTAATTGACTGTTGATGATTCCGTAATGCTGCTTCAAGTTTTTTACGTAACTCTAATGTTTGCCCCATAAGAGTTTTGAATTCTTGCCGATATTTCAGTCCAATCTTTTGTAACCATTGCAAAGATTGTTCGTGCAATTGACGTTGATATTTTGGGAGAGTACGAAGTTTGGTTGGTTCAGCCAAATATTTGATAAGCACGGGCACGAGCAGCGTAAGCATTTGAATTCCTGCAGAAGAGATAATAATTTATATGTAAGTATCTGTGTAACAAAATATAACATTGAAAAAGTGATGAGTAATAATGTATGTAAATTTTGTTTTGAATTTATATAATCAAGTTTTTGTATATACAACTGTGTGCAAAAAACTATAGTGACACGAGCTATATGGTAAGTTTCAAATTACGAATACAAAAAAAAGTAAATTGTTAGTAAAGTAAAGTTAGCCTCTGATCACAAATTCGGTGTCTTACACTAATCTGCTTGATTTGCAAACCTGATCTCGATTGAAAGTCCTAAGATAAACCAATAATTGTAGCATAGGATTAATTGACTTGAAAGTTGAGTAAAAAGTGCTATACATTTTATACCCTTTAACTCGCCTGGGATGCTCTCCAACATAGTATGGATAAGTATCTACTGGTAGAATCGTGATAAGGGACCGTTCACATATTACGGAACGCCCGTAAAGTTTATTAAGAAGTGTTACATGGGGGAAGAAGGGGTCATCAATTGCGTTACGTAATTGAAAAAAAACATCGTGTTGTGCGAATTCGTGTTATATAGAACAAGGAAGCAGTATAAAAAGCGGAGTTAGGTTCCAAGAATTTAGAAATTTGCCGTGTTATATACGAAATCGTATTATACGGGACAAGAAAGTAGTACAAAAAACAGGGTTATGAGTTAAGAGTTTAAAAAACAACTTTTTGGGGTAAGTGTTCGTTCGAGTTATCACATTCAGGGGCATTTATTTGCCTCATGTATATTTTTGTACGGTTTAATTGAGTGGTCGTCGTAGCCTAGTGGTTAGTACGCAGAGGTACCCGGGTTCATATCTTTCTCAAAAATCAAAGATAGAAAATAAAAATTGTTCTAGACGGCACCACCTCTTGGCCGGCAATGACAAACCTCCAAGAGTAAAAAAATGCCTATGAAAAGCTTTTCACTTTGCCGTTCGGACTTGGCATAAAACTGTAAGTCTCTTCTATTCTTGTATAAATATAAGTCACACAACATGAATGGATGCGAAAGGCTCGGCCTTGGCCCTCCAGGGGCTGTTGTGGCATAATAGTAGTAGTAGTACGGTTTGATACATTTTCATCCTTTTATAAACAAATTAAAGTTTTTATTTTCGGTTGTAAAAACTAAAAAAACCGAAAGTAGATTGATTTTATATAAACAAATTTTAATAATAAGTACTTAACAAGGAAATTTATTGGAACGTTTAAAGAAAAAATTTGAGTTTTAGTTAAATAGCTTATTAACAAATTCAAAAAGCGTTTCTAATTTCTAAATTATTTTCACTAATTGTGGCAGGAAATCGTGGTGTAGTAGCATTGTGTTAAATGGGGATTTTCGCTATTGACAAATCGTGTTGGAGCGAAATCGTGCTCTACGAGTGCCATGTTGTACATGGAAAACCTGTACATATAATACTGTAATTGGCGGACGTAAATAAAGATTACAAATTTACACGATAAGGTAATTTTTTTCAATGCCTACTTTGTTTTTTCGTGCAATTTTTTGAAGACTTTTGTCAAAGGTAAACTTGATTGTACTCGACATGGGTTTACTAAAAGTTAATTTACTAGTTCAAATATAACTCGTTTTGTGTTTTTAATAAACTTAATTAAATTACCTACAATTTTACGTACTTTAATTTTTAAAAAATTACCGTTATCTGGAAGTTCCTAACTGGTGAATTTGAAAATTCATAAAAAAGTGCCAAATGGTCTCTAGGGCTGGCTTTCTTTTCGTTTACATAGGAATAGATATCTGAAATTCTTTTATTGTGCAAGATAAATGTTTTTTCCATACAAGATCCCAAACCCATTGTAAAACATCCTTTTAAATCGCGCTTTTCGGAGTAGCGCTTCCAGTTTTCGCAAATTTAATTTTTTTTTCATTTTCTTTGGTTTTTAGCACGTTATTTTCATATTCTGCTGTCGCAAGGAAGATCTGAAATACTTTAGCAAATAAGCCATCTAATGTACATTTGAGGAGAGGTTGCTTTTTTATGGATTTTATCCCGCTGAATTCGAAAATCAAGTCTAAAATTTTTTAAATAGATTAGATTTTTCATTTTTCTAACTCTTTTACAATTTAAAAATCATATTTCGAGGTGGAAATGTCCGTTCGTTCTTGATAACAAATGAAAGATATTAAGGCTGCAAACTAATTTCATTGAATTTTCAATTGGTTAATTGATTCAAAAGATATCGATGAAAGTGGGTAAGATTTTTAAGAAAATCGAATTTCAATCACGGCTGATACTGTGGCCATGGAAAAATTATTGCGCATATTAAGTTTTATATAAAAATCTAAAAAAAATATTTCTGATACCTGGTTTTTGCCCGAAAACTGGAACTATCTAAAGCAAAAGCGTAAATTTTGGTAGCAGATTTAAAGTCTCTGAATTTGTTAGAACATGGGGTAATGTTTCCAGTTACCGAAGATCCCAATTATCATTTATGACATAGTTTACTGCTAATGAGGATAACTCATTTGTTTATTGTAATGATATTGAAAGTTTAATGACAGAAATGAGTATACAATATTCCGCTGATGAAAGGCGTCTATTTATTGACTCATCTAAAATCAGCTTAAAAGCCTTGCTTCTTTACTTTGATGACACCAAAGCATTGAATCCGATAGCATATGGAAACGGCATGAAAGAAAACTATGAACTGTTGAGATTAATTTTGGAAAGAATTAAATATGAATAATAAATGGCGCATTTTTTGTGATTTGAAAGTGATTGCTATTCTAACAGATATAAGAAAAAGGTATTTCGTTGTTGAATGGCAAATAAATTCCCCAAATTACGCATTTTCTCGCATATTATTATTACTCCATTGAATAATTTAATTATCTAATGTTTGTTTTGCAATATAAACTATATTTTTAGTTTAGAAAATACTTTTAAGGACACACTAGTTCACTGCGTATAAAAGGTGAAAATTTAACATTTTTGGAATTTGGGTTTATTTTTACTAAAACCAAGTTTAGAGATTTTTGTTGTTCAGTGAAATTTCATCGGCAACATATTAACTCTCTATCAACCCTCGCAATGGATCAAAAATATAACTTTTGTAAAGGGCAAAAAAGACCCATAACGGTAGGCACTAAAGGGTTGATATGTTCCAAAAAAAGTATTCTACAGAAAATTCTACAATAAGTTGCTGAACATTGCTGTTGAGATGACTACATTTGTTCATTAAGCCTGTTGATATATAATTTCAAGTAAGCTAATGTTATTAATGTAGAAAGCATTAAGCAATTAATATTTGAATATTCTGTAAGCTATATTAAGGATGTAAACTATATGAAGGGCTTTAAATAGCGAAAAGAATTTTGTTACGTTACTAGGGGGAGGGGCTGGTGCGTTTTGTTACGTTGCGTTACGACCAGGGGTGGAGGGGTCGAAATTAGTCAAAAACCTACGTTACGTAATATGTGAACGGCCCCCAAGCTTCAATACAATGAACAAATGTTTGCAACAATTGTTCTACTATAGTTTAATATTCAGGATTTATTGAGTTCATCTCACCTACAAAATGTATTAAGGTGCTTTATAACAGAGCTGTAAAAAATGCAATCAATTGAGGATATAAGTCACAAATGAATAATAATTTTTGATTGCAATTATTGGATAATATATTTGACTCCCGAATAAAATATGTAGTTAGAAGTTTTTTTTGGAGTCGCCGATTAGCTTTAAATTCATTAGCTGAAAATTAAAGTTTTGAGAGGCATTTATGTGAAGTGTGTGCTCTCAACAGAGCACTTTTTTGAATTTTGCCATTTACATGGAAAATTGGGGCCAATCAAAAAAAATCATTAGGATATTCGGATTCTAAGGAAAATTTTACTATAGAAAATGTTATCGTCATTCGTTGTGGTGAAAGTTTTTGTAAATTTGTAGAATAGTGTTATTTATGTTTGTTAATAAACACTCTAAATGCAGACAGTTTAGTAGTACAAAACTTAAAAACTATTATTATACAAAAAGTTGAAATGGATTTTAAATTTGAGCATTTACCGCCAATCAACTTCTTTTTTGTACCCTTCGACTAACTCTTTCTTAAAAGAAAACATAATGAATGAAGTTAAACAATTTTGTATTTTACAAATTGCAAATAATGAAAATATACTAAAAATATATTAAATTGTTTGAATGGGGCCCTAGAATCATTTTTCTACAAACACACACTCATGTACTAAAATTTCAATACCGAACTAGTAACAATGAGAAAACACAACAACAAATAAGTATATAGAACGGTAGTGGTAGTTTCTTTCAATATCTCTATTCAGGGATGATATTTGAAATTAATTTGAATAATCTGTAATTCTGGGTTACGATTTCAAATATTAGTAGCTTATATAGGATATTGAAAGACTAAGAACTAACACTAAGATCACCGATGAGGAATCGTGGAGGATTCCAAAATGGCCGTGTGATTTGCCCGTCCCTATATACACTGTTGTTGTGATGACTACATACGTTCATTTAGCCTGTAATACATTTCTTGAAATAAACTAGACATGAACAAAGTAGTCAAGGCTTTGAAAAATTAACGCTTGGATTTAATTTTCATAGTCTGCTAAAAATATAAGAAAATATTGAATTTTCAAGCAGTCCAGTTAGCGTGCCATCTCTGAATACCATTCTTAAAATTTTTTGATTTTATTTAGTTTTATTTTATTTAGTTTTTAAAAGAAATATACTGAATATTATATTGAAGGCAACAGCAACAGTTCGCACATTCGTTGTCACTTCCCACCAGTTTGCTAACATTTCGTTGCCTTTGCTAGCATTTCGGGAACAGTAGCGATCGTACGCACACGACAAGCACAATACTATTGAACGAATCATGCATTTCTTCATCTATTTGGTGTGTAGTGTTATCTCAGTATTAATTTTTCTGTGAATGGCTTATAACTGTGGATGAATGCATTCATGCACATCTATCTTCTATAAGGAGGGAGATCGAAAAAATCTTAACATATATAAAATTCAATAATTTTTAAACGGTTGACCTTAGAGTTTTGATTTTTTTTATTTAATTGATAATATTTTACAAATTACAGAAAAACATAACTTTTATAGTTCTAACCACTATTTATGAACTCGTGGACCTTTTTTGGAAAGCCTTCCATTAGAGATTTGAAAGTTGTTTCAGACACCTTTTTGGAACAGTTTGTCCATCTCCTTTTAAAATCTTTGATATTTTGGGACACCCTTTTTTGTGCTCTTTAAGTTTCTTTTTACAAGAGCCCAATATCTCTCCACTGGTCTTAGCTCCGGACAATTTGGAGGATTGGCCTTTCTTGGTACAAAAACTGTTTTATTACTTTGGTACCACTCCAGAGCTTTCTTGCCGTAGTGACATGATGCCAAATCGGGACAAAAATATGTGGACACATTGTGCTCTCTTTTTTCAAACATTCTTTGAAGTATATTTCGGTATTTATAGAGCCCACTGTAACAAATGACTTGCTTCTTTTGCCGCAACTGTATATAGCTTGCCATACCAGAAATTTTTTAGGAAATTTTGTCTGCTTTTGGATTTTAAATTGTTCTTCGACATTTCCTCGAGCATTAGCAACATATAAATTTTGACCCGGAAGCTGCGTAAAATCTGCCAGTACATAAGTTTCGTCGTCCGTTATACAACATGAATATTTTTGTATGAAATTCGATTTTAATTTTCGAGCCCTACTTTTGGCGTCTAAATTTTTTGCAGCATTCCTGTGTGGAACTTTTTGGACTTTGTATGTTTTCAAACCTGCATTGGCTTTAACTATTCGCACCAAATAGTCAGAGCACTGGGCTAACCGGGCAGCTTGGCTTTCCCAATATCATGTGGTCCTTGTTTTCTTCCCGAACCAGATTTCCTGTCGATGGTCAAATTCTCCTGAAACTGTTTAATAACATTGGAAACAGTTTGACGGCAGACCTTCAAATTTTTGGCCAATTTTTAGTTGGACCAATTTGGATTTTTTTGAAAATGTTTAATAATTTTAAGACGTATTGCGAGTATGAATGTGTAAACTCGTTTTTTCGTAATTTGGACACTTATTGTGAAAAAGTGATTATAAATTTATTCTTTAAAGTATTGTCCATCGTTAGCCACAACCTTTTCCCATGTAAGCCCGGCTCTGCTAGGGGTTGCCACTTGAAATGCGGATGTGGCCCTAAATTCAGTACACATCCCAGTGACGATTGGCATATCCTCGCTACCCGACTTCATTGTGTCCGAAAAGCGCACGTTTGTAAATTTTAATAGGGCCGAATGGACGAACTTTACAAACTGGACAGAGAACGCCTTTGCAGGCCTCGTACCACCCACAAATGTCCGAAAAGGAGAACTCATGCTGCGGAATATTCTGATCAAAGCTGGCAAAAGATCCATACCTGCTGGTAGGATACCCAACATGCGCTCAAACTTCCCTTCAAGTGCCTACAGAATCGCCAACGAGTGAGACGAGCTCAGAAGACTCGACCCAAGCAATCCTAGGATCCCTGAGCTTAGTCGAGAAATCGAAGCGCTCGTTAACGAGCATCGCCGAACCACCTGGCTCAAACACCTTGAAGAATCCGACCTCACCACAAACAAGTTATGGGAAACTATCAAGACTCTTTCGAATCCGATGAGAAGGAACGATCGCACCTCAATTGCATTCCGGGACATCCACATCTCTAATCCCAAAAAGTGTGCGATCTCCTTCAATCGGCAATTCACGGAGCATCCAACTAAAAGTGACTCGGCACAGACGCAAAATTATCAGGGACATGCGAAGGCTTGAATGTCAATCAGGTGAAATAGAGTTCACCGTTGACGAGGCTGAAGACGCGGTCAAAGCCGCCAAGCCATCTAAAGCCTTAGGGCCTGACGCTCTGGCCACAGTCATGCTGAAGCACATGGGACCATATGGCTTGGCCTATCTGACGGCGCTCTTCAACCTAAGCGTCTCCGCGTTAGACATTCCTGACATCTGGAAGACTGACAGGATTATCCCCATCACCAAGCCGGGAAAACCAGCAAATCAAGGTGCCTCCTACCGGCCAATCACGCTTCTATCGCCTATCGGGAATACTTGAAGTACTCTTCTCCCTTTCCTCAAAAGGCACATACGATTGGCAAACCACCAGCATGGTTTCCGCCAAGGATTCAACACCACAACCGCTTTGTGCGAGTTAACCACACAAATTTCCGAGGGTTTAAACAGTAAGCGCCCTCATCATCGGTCCATAGTAGTAGCGCTAGATCTCGCCAAAGCGTTTGACACGGTAAACCATGCTGCACTACTCCGAGATCTGTAAAACACCTCCTTGCCAAACACAATGAAACGTTGGCTGACGATCTATATGTCGGGTAGGCAGTCATGTGTGGAGTTCAGAGGTTTGAAGAGCAGTTATCGTAAACTGAAACAGGGAGTACCCCAAGGTGGTGTGCTCTCTCCGCTTTTCTTCAACCACTATGTCTCCAGCATCCCGACTCCTCCCCCCGACATAAAGATTGTCTCCTACGCCGATGACTGCACCCTGATAACTACAGGCAGGGACGTGAGTGAACTGACTGAAAGGATGAACAATTACTTGCCAGTCCTTTCGCAGTTCCTCACGGACCGCAACCTGGCTCTCTTGGCTGGGAAGTCAACGGCAACATTGTTCACAACCTGGACAAAGGAGGTGTCTACAAATCTTGGAGTAATGTTAGGAGACACCTTGATACCCACGACAAACAACCCCAAAATCTTAGGAGTGACCTTTGATAGCCTCTTCGTTTTCTCCAAACATGCTGAGATCACAGCCCAGAAGTTGAGGGGGAGAAATAGAATAATGAAGGCACTATCAGGGAGTACTTGGGGAAAGAACAAGGAGACCCTAAACACGACCTATAAGGCCATTGGTCGTCCTGTATTAAATTACGCAGGTCCTGTCTGGACCCCAAGTATCAGTGACACGCAATGGCGGAACCTTCAGGCCGCTCAAAACTCCGCATTGCGTGTCGTCACTGGTTGTCACCTTATGACTCACCCGGATCACCTTCACATTGAGACAGAGATCTTACCAGTAAAGACTCACTGCGAGCTGCTCACTCGGCAGTTCGTGACTGGTTGCCTCTGTGCAGATCATCCGGGTCAGTCACATGTTCATGACCGAGCTGTTCGACACGATCTCCGTGACGAACTGGCTAACATCCAGGAATTTATTTGTGACCTGTCGTGACCCCCCACAGCCCTGGAAGTCATAAGCTCAAAAAGTGACAACACTGTACAGAACGCACTTACAAAATACAGACAGAACCACGTACTGAACGACATCCCTCCCCCCATCTGTAATACAGAGCGCTCTCTGCCCAAAACCACCCGTGCTACCCTATCGCAGCTTCGCTCGGGAGTGTCTAAGGGTCCTATATTCCTACCTCTCGATGTTAAACCCTGAAATAGCTGATGCATGTCCGAAGTGTGGTAACAGTCCGCATGACACACCTCACTTATTGAATTGCCCGGCCGATCCTACAGCTCTCACACCAACATCACTGTGGACGGAACCGGAAACGGTAGCCCGTTTCTTAGGACTGGATTTAGGTTCAAACTTCTAATCTTTGTGTTTGTCTTTTCTCTCTATTTTCTATCAAATGCAACCTGCCCCACAGTCGCTACAACAACAACAACCTTTTTCCACCTTTCTGGTAGCATACGGATTCCGCGTCGAAAGAACTTCTCATCTTTTGAGGCTATCCACGAAACGACCCATTTTTTGAGTTCTTTGAAAGAACGGAAGTGCTGTTCAGCCAGGCCATGTGTCATCGATCGGAACAAGTGGTAATCAGAAGGAGCAATGTCTGGAGAATACGGCGGGTGGGGTAGCACTTCCCATTTCAGCGTTTTTAAGTATGTTTTTACTTGCCTTGCAACATGCGGCCGAGCATTGTTGTGCTAAAGAATAACTTCGTCGTGTCTATTCTCATATTCTGGCCCCTTATCCTTTAATGCTCGGCTCAAACGCATCAATTGTAGTCGGTAGCGGTCGCCAGCGATTGTTTCATTCGGTTTCAACAGCTTATAATACACGACACCTTTCATATCCCACCAAATACACAGCATGAGCTTGGATCCATGGATGTTCGGCTTTGCCGTTGATGTTGATGCATATCCGGGCGGTCCCCATGATTTTTTACGCTTTGGGTTATCGTAACGTATCCACTTTTCATCGCCAGTCACAATACGATGCAGAAAACCCTTTCTTTTTTGTCGTTCAATCAGCAGTTCACATGTGAAAAATCGTCGTTCGACGTCTCTCGGCTTCAATTCGTACGGCACCCAATTTCCTTGCTTTTGAATCATTCCCAATGCCTTTAATCGTTTAGAAATGGTTGATTGATCAACTCCTAAAGATTCTGCAAGTTCTTGTTGCGTTTGACATGAATCTTCTTCGAGTAATGTCTTCAATTCTTCATCTTCGAACTTTTTCGGGCCGCCTGAACGTTCCCTGTCTTCAACATCAAAATCACCACTTTTAAAACGGGCATACCACACCTGACACATTCTAACGTCTATAGCACAGTCAGGATAAACTTTAACGAGTAAACGATGTGCTTCAGTTGCGTTTTTCTTTAAATGAAAGAAGCAAATTAAAACTTCCCGCAAATGTTCTTTTGTTGGCACGAAATTCGACATTTTCAGCTATAGTAAAACACTTTTGTAAAATTATGAAAATTATTTGACAGATCAATTTCTTATAGTATTTTTGGCGCTCTTCGAGATAGAATAGCTGTCAATGTCAAAAAAATTGCGCGTATGATAGATATGAAGTTAGACACAATTACGAGTTTATACATTCATACTCCCAATACTTTTTTTTCTTCACTCATTTTGAACAAACTCACAATAAATCTACATGTTTGTCGTTAAAAATAACAACTGACATATTTTTCAGAGATAACTCGATCGAAGAAATTTTTAAATTTTACACCCAACAAAAATTATTAGGTTAAACGTGTGTTTAGATTTTTTCAATATCACTCCTTATATGCAAAATTACCAATTCTGGTTCAGTCAATAACCATACTCATATAGATGAATAATTTTTTCTTCTTTTTTTCAGATGCTCCTGAGCTTCAAAATCCTGTCACAAGTAGATTGTGGTCACATAATTAAGTCACTAGAACAATATTTTATGCTGAGTTTGAAAAATATTTTGTATTAACAGTCTAAGAATTTTTTATAATGTCATTTAGCGGTACCATTAGTAGCTTTAAAAAATATTAAGAGCAATTACAAAAGAGTGACGTATTTCGCGCGCAACTGTGTGTGAAGGAGTAGGATTAGAAATGGACATATAATTAAGTCATTTTATATTCTTTCGCAATCAACTTGACTTAATGCACTTAAGTTCCGTAAAAACCAATAAAATTAATCATTTACACATTTCTGTATACTTTTGTTGAACAATTGTTGATTTTGGTTGTGATGAGCAAAAATAAGAGTTCCACTTCCACGAAGAGGGAGCCTATTTGGAAAACTTTCCAGAACCTTGGGATTATTCCAAAGGTCATCTAAGAGCTAGCATTTTTACGTGGAAAAGTGGTCAAAGAGATAAGATACTACAAAAAATTCAAATCATTTCACAATTTGCAATGCAAAAAACCACTTAAAACGTCTCCAGCTGAAGATAGGTACTTGATTAGGCTCAGCAAAATGAACGATTTCTTAACTTTCATCAAACTAAGATCACAAATGGAATTAGATTATAATTTGAAAATATCAGCCAGAACTATACGCAAGCGAATTAGCAGACATAAATCCAACGGTCCAAAAAAAAATATTGCGCACCGTATTCAGTTCGCTAAACGATATCTCCACTAATACCAGCATTTTTGGAAAACGATTGTTTGGAGCGATGAATCCAAATCCCAATGCTCTGGTACTAGTCAAAGAGATGTACAGAAATTATCAGGCAAAAGTTTTCACAAAGTACTACCAAAGGTAAAATTTCAGTTTAAAGTTAAAAAACATCAAACTTATTATTTTTAAATATTTTTGTTTAGCATATCGCTCATTTACTAAAAGACTGTTAAAACTCAACAAACTCGATTTTGCAGAAAACGCGTTTAAAGTTTTCAATTGACTCCCACTTTGCAGAAAAAAAAGAGATCTTATAATTCTCACGCACAGAGTATACAAGATATTAATATGAAATTTTTACACAGTATGAAGAGTGAATGAATAATTCTGCATCATTAACTCAAAAATCGTGTTTTTTGACTTATGACAGTCTTTTAGTAAATGAGCGATATGACTTTATTATATGACTGCAAATTACACCATAGACATACGATATTTGGTAAACTTTTACATATTTGACATTATTACTGTTTATTTATTTTATAATTTTAAATATTGTTTCTTTTCAATAGAAACTTTATTTTTTCTTAAAATTCTTCTGTTGATAAGAGTTTGACTTAATTATATGTGCACAAGTTTATATGTATATTATAGCTTGCCTACGAGATATATGAAATGTGCAAAGTTCGATTTTTTTTCTGCTCCTAGTGGATTTTCTGAAAGATTATGTGAAAAAAATATGATTTAGAAAAAAATATGAAAAAATGGAAAATATCCAGTTGGTTTTGAATCAAAGGTTTAAAAATAGGCTTTAAAAAGGTAAACAGCTTTAATCGTTGATAACTTCTAAAATTTTGAATTTCAATTAATTAAATTTTCCACTAGACTAATTCATATTTATTTCACATCATTTTCAGAAAATCCACTAGGGACAGAAAAAAATCAAACTGTGCCCATTTCATATATCTCGTAGGCCATTTATAAAAAAAATCGTGAAAAAACCTGTTTTATTCGATCTCTGGACTAGTCAGCCCTCTTAAAGAAACATTTCGTACAGAGGTTTTTACACAATTTTTTTTACACAGAATTCTTGAGTATAATATTTCGATCCATACCCAATGAATAAACGTTATTTGATAAGAATTTCAGGTCGACTTGGATTCCAATATTTTTTTTCCATACATGGTATATCGTGTATAATATATATTTACAAATTTAAAATAAGTGACCAATGAGGATTGGATTATGTGCTTACAGTGCATTTTATGTGGTTTAATTAATGATATTTACCTTGCATTAAGTTTCCTATCGTTAAATAAAATTACAACATAATTTCAGGATGGGTTTTGTTATTGGAATTATGGTTGTGTAATTTATTATGGAATGCATTTTTTTGAGAGAAAAAGAAAAAATAAAAAGAGAAAGAGACAGAAACTTTAAAATGCCTTCAATAAATGCAAATATTAAAAAATATAAAAAGAAGAAAAATATGCAGGGTGAAATAAAAAAGTGTGAATACATTTGTATGCACTATCTATACTTCCAAAAATTAAGACGTTCTAATGATTAGAGTGTAGAAAAAACTAATTTCTATGATCTATACACTTACGATTTTGTGGCTCAGCTAAATCAATTAAGGTCTCCACTGTCAATATGCTCTCCAATATGATTTGTAATTCAATTTCACTGCTCGGTTGATTGGCTCTTTCTGCATAGAGACCCTCTATGATGCGTGGCGCTAAAGCATGTATATATGGGGTTGAAACTTTCAGATAAACTTTAGCAAAAATTGAACGCGTCGTTTGTATACACTTCAGTTTAACTGATAAATTCTCCGATTGCATGCATTGACGAATATGATTTATGCATGGATATTGCAATGAAGGTGTCGACACTACTGCTGACGGTGTATGCAATATGAAGACAGCAATCGCCAATAGCATTGTTACCTCATCAACTTTATTGCGTTCATCGTTATCCCCGGCGGTTTTAGTCAGGTCTATGATGGTGGCCAATGAACTTTGCAATATTTGTTGCCAATCGGCCGTAATACATTCATTTTTCGCCCATTTATCGTTGCAAACGGATTTCAAGGCATGTAATGCAGCCTGAACCGCTTTTGTATTTGCAAGTATAGTTGAATCAATTGCAGATTTATTCGCTATTTCTCGCATTATAGATGTTACCATGAAGAGTATGGTTGGAAGAATAGTGAGTGCACCTTTTGGTGAACAGAGTGACGTCAAATTTTCGACACATTGTAGGCCAATCGCGACTAACATTCCATTATCTTCAGCAAGTACGACGGAGAAAAACGAGTGAGATGAGGCGTTTTTCGCTGCCAATTCCTGCTTTAACTGTAATGTGCTTAGTTTGCTGGCAGCACTGGGATTCATTTGGGGAATTTGTCGCACAAATACGCATAGACAAACTTCTAGTACTGCGTACACATGCGAACTTCCCGCGTTAATTTCACCTGTGTCGCCACCTTCACCCAAATTATCGACTTCTGTTTGCAGAGTAGCATTGTGAGTATTATCGTTATTTTTATTTTGCTCGAAATGTGCATCCTGCTTGTCCTGTAAATCTTCCTTTGCCGCTTGTATTGATTGCTTGAGTATTTCCATGCACAACAGCTGCACGAGCAACTCATCTCT
The DNA here is from genome assembly GCA_963691655.1 of Toxonevra muliebris. Taxonomy (NCBI): domain Eukaryota; kingdom Metazoa; phylum Arthropoda; class Insecta; order Diptera; family Pallopteridae; genus Toxonevra; species Toxonevra muliebris. Next base: position 65,441,195 of record OY829327.1, on the reverse strand, counting down.
AGTTAGTATTTGACGGTGCAATACATTACACAGTTCAATAATCAATGTTTTATCTTTGACCAGTTGGTGGCGAGCCCATTGTGAATCGAAAATAGTGTATAGTGATTGCAGACAGCTAATGACGTTTTTGGGTTTCTCAGAAGTCCGTGTACTGCACAAAGCCTCCATGCTTATGCCAAAGATCATGTGAAAGCGATCAGCTGACAACGAACCGTGTGACACATTATTATTCGCTTCGTATGAAGATTTATCTTGCGTTTGCCCACTACTATTGACAGAGTTCGTATCCAAATGCATTGCAAAACCTTCATCTTTTAACCACAAGGAAGCAGCGTATAAAATAGGCGGCCAAGAAGTTAAATAATGTGGTTTGGATGAATTAACGGTGTCAGTAGTGTAGAACGCGCCCCCATCATGAGGCAACTGGCTTTGAAATTCCGCAGGCAAAAGCAGTAATGCATGATCCCTTAGAGCCGCTAACCAATGTGTTGATAAATTGCCCAGCTCTGGCTTAACTAAAGTAAGTAAACTTTCCCCACGGCTCTCGAAATCGCCATTATCTCCTCCAGTGATTTCGGAATCGTCCTCGGCTAAACCATCTAAGCCGCTAGTGAGCGGTGTTATGGTATTTGTTGAGGTTAATTTTTTTTGTAATAGTGAAGCTGGCGCTGTGTCATTACCTATCATTGCAACTATGTACACCTCAGCCCATGCTTTTAGAATGCTTAGCTTTTCCAGCGTGGCCATTGACTCGTTGTATAATTGTGTACTGTTAGTCTTTGTGCGTAATTTATCAAGCGAAGATACGAGCAACTGATGGACCCGCCGCAAATCATTTAAATCACGTGCAACACCCGAACCAATCCATGCGGAGCAAACTTCACATGCCGCAGCAGTCACGTGGGAAGGTGTGTCAGGTGAAAAAGCGGGCCTTAATGCAGCGCCAACCTGTGCATTAATTAAAAGAATTAAAATCGTTTTAGAATGAGAAAGAAATTGCAAATTTTTTAATTTTAAAGCAATACATACAACGAGATTTTAATGAAACATATAATTTAAAAGTCACTAATTTCAAAAATTTAAACTTTGTTGTTTCATTATAAATCAGGTTTAAAAATAAATTTTTACCGTATTTGAAAGGGTATTAGAGCGAAATGATTTCTTTAAGATTTCTAAACTCAAAATTGAATATCTTTATTTTGTAAATTAAACTGTATGCACCGGTTTTACTCCATAAAGGAAAATTTAATTTTCTTAAGCAAGAAAGAATTTAACGCAATACTTCGTCGGTGTCATTATATTTTCTAACCGTTTTTCAATATATTGTACATTTTGCTATCTAAGCAACATGAATTCCAACTATTTTTTTTTTTTTTTTTTTTTTTGATGGGCTGAGTCAGAGAGAACTGGTGGAGACACAACATTTTTACGTGTAAAGGGAATTGTATTCCCTATCATCACTTTCAGAACATTTTGTATGAAACCTCTTCGTCTTTTTTGAATTCTCTTTATTTGATGCATTTCTTTAAAGTGTTCTGCCTACACAGGACCGTACGTATAAATTTAGTATAGCAAGCCGAAGAAAAAAAATCATTTGCATTTTGGAGCGCTTGATTTCGGTTTTCATTTTCAATTTCTATTGTAGTGTGATTTGGAGTGAATTTGTATTGATTAAAAAAAAAATAGAACGTAACCATAGATGCAAAAACTACATCGATGACTGAGCTTTTTTCAAAGCAACGTATTACAAACAAACAAACAACATCAAGGGAGGCGAATCCGAAGATCACCAATACCAATACATTTTTTAGCGGTCCGTTTTAGAAGCACCAGTAACGCTTGAGGACATTCCCTTTTCGGGGGGTTTGCCCTCGCCTGGTCCTATCAGCAAATCGCTGGAGAGCCTGTTGCTGTGCGATGACGATGCAAGAGCAGAGGAATCGGAAAAGGCTCAGGAGGTGCAGAAAACCTCTGCAAAACCTGACGCTGGATTCGAGGAGACTGGGACGGCTCATTACCGCAGCAGCACTCCAACGCAGCTTCCGATGTCCGCCGGCATTATGGTTGATCCTTGTGCAAACTTGGAAAGAACCAGCATGTCGATTGGCTTTGAGGCTGCGCCTGGTTTAGGGGCCGGACAGGTGGAATCTAATATGGTCCGGGAGGTGCATGGAACCTATGCAAATCCTGGTACCGTTTTGGAGGAAACCAGTACTGCTCCTCTCCAGGCACCGCTTATGCCTTCCATTGGTCTGATGGTTAAACCCAGCGTGAGCTCGGACAGTACCATCGAGCCGATGGATACAGAAGCAGTGCCCGGTTCAGGGGAAGTCTCTCCAAAAGACAGATCAAAAGGATAAGGCAGAGACGGGCGAAAGCTTTCAAGGATGCGGGAAATGCAGCTTTGGTTCGGGATGAAGCAGTGGAAGAAACTTCGGTGGATGCCATTGTGGAAACCCAAATCAAGACTGGGGAAGATGCATCTGCGAAAGTTGCCGTTTCGTCTCTGCTATGTTCTACCCCTGTTGCTGAAACTGGCAAGAAGAACAGATCTGATGATGACCCGTCTGATCTGGTCAACTTGACAGGGGAAGCGTCGGTGTCTGCTCCGGCTGAAATGAGCAAGGCGAAAAGGAGGAAGGCTGAAAAGCAAGAATCCTCAGTAGTCAGCTCTATACTGTAGGGCGCTGCTACAGGACGAGGAGCCTCAGGCGGTCGCTTTGTTGGATTCACTGGTGGGTTTACGCCCACTAGTGGGTCTAACGTGGTGACTGCGGTGGCCACTAAGAATGTAGCTGCGGTAGCGGCAGGAGAAGCGAACGATAGCGGGCGGTCTAAAGGCTGTAAATTTGTCATTAGACAAATTAACAGAATTCAAAGACTGACGCGGGTGAGCACGATGATCCCTGGGCAGCCAAGGGAGCTTCATGCCATAATCACCCGAATCCGTACCCAGAACGCTGGGCTTGGTACAACGCACTGGAGAACGTTACAATATACTAGGGCGGGATCGGGTCCAAGACTTGGAAATGTTTACCGTTTGGTTATTGGTGTCGATCCGGAGTCGTTGAAGATCATACGATCTAAGTACGGCATGCGCCTTTATCTGAATTTGGGACGCGTACTCGTTACGCTATTGGATTCAGATGAAGGCAAGGTGAAATAGGACATGATGACCAACTCTACGTCGTTCAGCATTACTTTCTCACAAATTAACTTGTAGCATAGCAAATCGGCTACTGCCCTCTTATGCAGTAGCTATGCGAAACTGCATACAAATCTCCACATAATTTTAATCCAAGAACCATGGGTGTTTAACAGACGCGTATTCGGATTGGGAGGAGTTAAGTGGGGTTCCGTTCTTTATCGTGAAGGAGTGGTTCCTGCATATTGTGCCGAAAGCGGTTGACTGCACGACTTTAAGACAATTTTGCTGTCAAGAGCTCGTTGCAGTTAAAATAAAGTACCGTTATGGGGGAGGTGTGGTGGAGACTATTGTTGTTTCGGCTTACCTTCCCTACGTTTCTATTATGCCCCCTCCTACGAGGGAGTTGATGGAAGTCGTATGATACGCGGAATCTAATGGCTTAGGACTAATAGTGGGCTGTGACGCCAATGCTAAGAACACTATATGGGTGAGCACCAAGTGTAACTTCAGGAGGAATAAGCTGTTGGATTTCATTCTGTCATCCCGACTGGTAGTTCAAAAAGTTAGCACCAGCTCGACTTTTGTTACTAGTAGTAGACAGAAGGTGATTGATCTAACACTATCAAACAGTATAGTGGCTGATCAAATAAACGGATGGCGAGTTCTTAGAGATGACTCCCTTTCGGACCACCGTTACATAGAGTTTCGGCTTGCAGCTGAGCTAGAATTGGTTCCTGCCGGCCGAAATCCTCGAAAAGCGGATTGGACTCGATTCGGTGAACTGGTCGAAGGAAGAATTCGCTTCGTTCCTAAACTCCGGGCAATAGAGTCAATCGAGGAAGCCTCTAATACTTTAGGGCGAATCTTTGTTGATTGCTGTGAGATGGTGTGCTCGGAACGTAGGAGTAGACAAGATAAGGCGGTCCCTTGGTGGAACGCTGAGCTTTCGAAACTCCGGAAAAACTCCAAGAAGCTTCTGAATCTAGCCCTTAAATCTCGGTTGGAAGCGGACTGGACTGCCTACCGTCAGCTGCAAAAGGACTATAAGAAGAAGGTGAAATATTTAAAACTGGACTCTTATAGAAATTTTTGCAGTGAAATGGTAGATCAAAAGGATTCGGCGAGGCTATGCAAAGTTCTTCAAAGGGACCGGACGGCTAAGCTGGACTCACTTCTGAAGCCCGATGGCTCCTACACCAACTCTAGGTCAGAAGTATATGTACTCCTTGCAACGCAACGGGCTGCAAGATAGCTGCTCCTCAGAGCGCTGTCAATACTCATGGTCAGGTTGACTCCAGTACCATAAGGCTCGACTGGTTTATAGCCTCTAGGATAGTCACCGAAGAGATATTAAGGTTTGCCTTTTCGTCATTCGATGACTTTAAGTCCCCTGGACCCGACGGCATTTATCCAATCATGCTAAAGAGGGGAGGGACAAATCTTATGAAGGTTCTGGAAAAGATCTTCACGGCTTGTCTCGCTCACGGATATATTCCACGTCTTTGGCGCTCGGTTAAAGTTGTATTTATTCCTAATTTCCGATCGATAAGCTTGACATCGTTTTTGCATAAAAGTCTGGCACGCATGGTCGAGAAGCACATCAGGCTGAGGGTTCTAAGCCAAAACCCTCTCAATTCTCGACAACATGCTTATTAGAGTGGAAAATCCTGTGAATCAGCTCTTCACGACTGTATTAGTACAGTTGAACAAGGGCTGGAAGCAGGGAGCTACACCCTGAGAGTGTTTGTCGATATCGAAGGGGCTTTTGACTGGCCATCTCCATCCATCCATCTCCGTTAATCTCGATCGGTCTGAATTTTGGCAAACACCTCTCTCTGTCATAGGACGGAGAAGAAGTTATAGTCGGTTGATTCGTTAAAAATGTATTTTTGGGCAAAAAACCGCGCCAAATCAGTTCAAGTATTTCCTGTAAAATGATACCGGATTAAAGATTTCTGACAACAGATTTTCTGGATTTTGCCCCTAGCTCGAAGCACTGTGTGACGACTTTTTTGAATTGATATTTTCGAATTAAAACAAGTAAAATATTGTGCATAAGCATTTGGAAATTACCTGAGCTTGAAATTGTTCTAAAAGCAAATGTCCCGGAAATTCTGGCTCTGGAACACCAGCGAATCGGTCAATAATATCTTGTAAAGTTCGTAATCCTTCCAAACGTAATTGATCTGAATCAGATGTCGCAGCCATAAATGACATCCGAATTAACTCCGACAGATGTAAAATTAGATAGTCACCTCGAGACTTTATCATTTGCATTTCCTTGGCTTGAATCAAATCTAAATGTATAGGGTTAGCCGCTTCACAAGTTGCTATAATCTTGCGCACACATTGTGCAGCGAAAACACGTGTTGGCCAACGCGGTTGCACTGCAGGATGTGTTGAAACATTTTCTTCAGCATGATACTCAGTAACATCATCATAGTCCTCCTCATCATCATCATCATCTTCTTCACTATCTAGTTTGTGTTCAGTTTTTGTCGACTTGTTTCCCAACGGCTTATTAGAAACATCGGTTTTCAATGTACTGGTGTCATCTTGTAGTGATGCACCTTCCACCGCCACAGTCAAAACATTCTTGCAGAGACTCAACCATGAACTCAAATTATCAGAAGCCAATATTTGCAGCATTGAAGTGAGTGTATCGTGAATATTCTTCAGCATCTCGGCATCGGTTTCTGAGTCAAGCATAGCAAATAATAACCCAGGAAGACCATATTCAGTGATTATTAGGTCGGGGCATTGTTCGGGTGTAATTGTAAAGGCAAGTTCGCATACCTCCTTTGCTTCACGCTGAGCTAGCTGACGTAAACATGAAACCGCCGCTTTTCGGAGCATTAAATAGCTGCTGGATAACGTTTTTACTAGAGTTGGTACAAGAGTCGATAAGTTCACATATTTGGGGGCGAATAAATGTAATTGTTGCAAGCAACCAGTAGCTTCAGCTTGCACTAGTGGATCGGAGTGAGATTGCATGACAGCAGCGGCACATAAGAAAGATGAACGCATAGTGCAAACAGAGCTAGCGTTCCCCTTTAATATAAATCAAAAATTAAGAAATATTAATAGAGATAATATTGATAGGTTATAGGTTAAGCAATAACAAACCTGCAATTCAGGACCAACTGTTGTGATAAGAGCGTTTAGCACACGCCCAACACACTGATGTACATCTACATTAGATTGTGGCACTGACAGTAAAAGCTTTAGGGACAATGACAGCGATGCCTCCACATAACCGCGAAACATGGGACCACCTGAGTCAACAATTAAGGCCAGAGCATACAGAGACCATACTTGCACCACTGGCGATGAGGTATCCTGGGCCAAAGCGAGTAAAATCGAAACACTGGTGTTTAAATGTTGCGATGACCCCATTCCTCCTACATAACGATGCAAACAGCCCAAAGCTAAAGAGTGTCCCGTGCGTGTGACAACATCGCGTGCAGATTTTAATTTATCGAAGGAGTTCTGTGCCAACTCTGCTGTAAAACGTGAATCACTAACCACTTGCGCCATGCGTCCAAGCGCTTCACCTGCAGCGCATCGCAATGTAGAGTTCGTACTCACTAGTGCAGCGACAATCAAATTTGTTGCACTCTTTTTCACGTCCTCTTGGCCAATACTTGATTTACTGTCCGTCAGACCTTTCAGACCGCTGAGAAGTGCTGTGAAAATATTCATTTGTACAGCTTCTTGACGACTGCTCTTTGCCTGTTTAATGCATTCACCAAAGTGCTCCAACATCTGAAGACGATGTTTGTTTGCCACTTTCGGGAAAATAATACCAAACAGTGTCACAGACATATCGATTACGGCAACACCCAAAGGCAATGGGCCAGGACATTGTTCAGTTTTATTGATTTGACTATTTGATATAACGGCTGCACCAATGACAATAATTGATGGGCGGTAGAGACAGCATGGATCGTGTTCTATTGCACCAGAACCAGCGGCACTATTAGGTTGAAGCTGAGAAATAAAACAAAAGAAATTGAGAAAATTTAAGATGATATTGGGTACTAAAAAAAAGTTATTGAATTACAAAACAAATGTAAGCATGTACTAAATATGTAGGGGAGTGTACCCGGGTATGAGACAGCACCAGGTATGAGACAGTCGATTGTTAACATCATGCAATATCAATATTGCCGATCTGACTACTGTCAAAATTTTCTTTGACATGAGCCAGTTTAGACTTATTGCTTGTAACAGCTGCAAACATATTGTGTGAAAATCGATCACGAAAACTTTCTTGATTTTTTTCAAAGTGAATTAATCAGGGTTCAGAAAAATACACACAATGAATAAAAATCCCATACAAAAATGTAAACAAACACAGTTTAGAGCAATCAACAAATATTTTGATTTTCATATCAATTTTGTGTGTATCCAAATTTTGTTCGGTGTCATACACGATCGTGTATGTGTATCGTTTTAATATTTGGCTTCGTTCGCATACATCGGTAGTTCACGTATGGTTCGATCGAACATACACAAACCACACACAGGTCGGTGAACAACAATACTTTACATTCGTGTGTGACTAAAAATGAATACGTTCTTCGTTCGCGAACGGAAAAATCTGATTGCTTTTTGTTGGCATAGTTTCATTGAGTTAGTTGCAAACAGCGGTACCATATTGACAGATTTATCTGTAAATTACAATTTTTTCGGTCGGCATGCAGTCTTACAGATTTCCCTCAAATATTACAGTTTATTCTCCAATTTTACAGTTTTTGCAATAATGTGCAGAATAGACTTAAATATGTTTTGGTTATCATAAAAATGTAATTGTATTTCAGGGTAGCACTTTCAGGTATCGAATGTGGAAAGAATATTTTTCCAAATTAATCCAACAAAACTAAAATTCGAAAATTAGCTGAAAAGAACAAAAAAAATTATAAAATTTAACAAATTTTGTGACATCAAGAGAAATGTACAAGAAATTTGATGAAACCATTTTGAGAGCTTTCGATTTTATTAATATTATTACATATTTATTTAAATAAATTAATTTCAGCTATTCCAGAGCATTTTTGCGAGGAGAATCTGACACCAGTTAAACGCTATTTTTTCAAACAAAAACAATCTGATGGACATTTTGTTACGATGCGTTACGACCAGGGCAGGGGGGAGGTCAAAATTGCGTTACGTAATATGTGATTGACGTATTGGAAAAATTTTTCTCAACATAATTTAAAATTAACTCAACTTGCCGAAGTGGTACTTGCTGTACCTGCAACGCAAGTTTCTGTAGAACGTGTATTTAGTGCGCTTGCTACAGTCTTTTCGTTTTTTAAATAAATTCTGTGAACATAGTTTTTTTATTTTTTCAACTAAGTTCGAAACATGACCCTCTGTGTCACGCTACTGTACTATGTAAGCATTTGCATTAATTTACGTATGCAATGCTCTGCATAACAACAAACGAACGCAATGAAAAATAAATTCTTTTTTCTAGGCGTGAATTCATCGCGTTTAAACAATTCTAGTAATTTTTGATGTGTAAACATTTTAGCTCACGGTATGGGCAAAATTTCAAATATGTAAAATGTAAGAATAACTGTATCGTAAGATGTAAGATAACTGTAACGTCCAGTTCCCCTCTCGCTCACACTACTGCGCGGCATGACGGTGCTACTCTAAACAACAAAGAGAAGAAGAGAGGGAGAAATTAAAATACGAGCGGAGTTTGTTTGTTTATGTTTCGATCAATTTACTCACTCATATATGTACATACGAAAACAAAATGTGTGTGTACATTTATTCGTGGCAGAATTATTTGTTGGTGTTAAACGTGTGGAGATCGACTATACCATACAGGCAGAGAAGTCGCCGTAACAAACACAGGCGTTTGATAGGTTTTGCATTCGGTCAGTTAGATTGCATTAAAATTAAATATTCTTTAAAATATAAAAACAATACAAAGTGAGTAAAAGAAAAATAATGCAACTACAACATATCAGCCCTATTCACGATTTGGTGCATTGCAAAATATTTATGCTATCACAACAACAAATATATGTGATATGGAATAAAAATTTGCATTTGCAATGATGCAAGACCATTTGCAATTTATGGTGAATTGGGCTATTATATATAAAAGGTAATGATATCTAATAAGTTTTTAAGTTTATAAAAGAATTGTTTTAATTTGAATTAATTACCTAAGCATATAGATTATACATTAAATCCCTATATATGGCTATACATATGTGAGCTTATGTATATGACATTCAGTTAGCTTAACTGTTTTCACATCAAATATCTTGCGTGCCTTGCACACATCCATTGTTTTTTTTTTTTTGCGTGTCTCAGATTTTCCGTTCGCGAACGAAGAACGTATTCATTTTTAGTCACACAAGAATGTAAAGTATTGTTGTTCACTGACCTGTGTGTGGTTTGTGTATGTTCGATCGAACCATACGTGAACTACCGATGTATGCGAACGAAGCCAAATATTAAAACGATACACATACGCGGTCGTGTATGACACCGAACAAAATTTGGATACACACAAAATTGATATGAAAATAAAAATATGTGTTGGTAATTTTTCAACAATACATTGTCTTCTTTGCAGAATCTACAAGTGCTGTCCTGACTTAAACCTAGGTTTTTCATATGCTCCCCCAGTTTGCAATACCCTGAAAGGAAGCCCATTATTAGCCTTAGTTGGCTTTTATTTAACTTAAGACAGAGAGCCGCTCTGCTGGGATCAAACTTCCCAATTAGCAGCTTTGATTGTCTAAGCTTTGGGCGTAGTGCCCTGTAGGATGATCTGTATTTTGCCTTTTAAGGTTTGAATTCCTATACCTAACAAGGGTTCTGGACCAATGAAGGTCTTGGCCGCTGCGTTCCTTGCCACGTGGTCGGCTACTTCATTACCATAAATACCTTTATGTCCGAGTAGCCAGAATAGAGTTACCTTATTAGTCTTGCCTAATGTGTTTAGTAACTCTTGGCATTCCCATACTAATTTTGAGGTGGTCTCAATTGAGTCTAGCGCTCTGATAGCAGCTTGACTATCAGAGTATATTATTTTTTACTTTTTGTACCCACGTTCGCGGTTGAACTGTGCACAAGTACAACCTTGAAATGTTTTTCGAAGTTGTATTTCTTGTTCATATCGTCTCTAGGTAGCGTGGCTAGGGGAATGTCAGCAGAGATACTTTCGAGGTTTCTACTGCTTAGGACTTTCCCCCTGCCAGTTCCTTCCCTTGATATGCCTATAAGTGTCCTTTTGGCTGCCGTCTCTACAACTATATGTAGAGGAGTGAGGTCGAGTAGTGCCTCCATGGCTGCCGTGGGACATGTTTTCATGGCTCCTGTGATACAAACACAGGTCAGTCTTTGGACTTTGTTGAGGGTATTCCTCATTGTAACTAATTTAACTCTTTGCGACCAGGCTACCAGCAGGTGAGTATCGGCCTTACCATCATGGTATACATCTACTTTAAGATATACGGAGTACAGCCCCAGGTTTTTTCTGCTAAGTTTCTGCATATCATGAGGGATTTAGTCGATTTCCTGACAGTGATGGCTAGCAGATAATAGACGGCAAACGATAAAAGCGATGGCTGAATTTTATTAAAAATCTGTATGCATGTTTATCGGTATTTCTCATTACGCTATAGTTTTGGTGGACATAAAGTACGCAAAGCACAGTTTTTTAGTTCTGTGGTATGAGTTTTATCCACATTGTACATTGATGATACGCGAAGAAAAGCTTAAGAACCGCTGGTCTAAGTAAAAGAAAAGTTATTACACCTTACCCTCAGAAGTAAGGTTTTCATTCACACAACGTCCAAAAGATACCTTATCGCTCAAGATTTATTTTTTCCAGATTTTTAGCCTGCATTTCTATAGAAACATTAAAAACTCCTAACAAGAACAGCATTAACTCTTCCTAGATTTGCTCAAGTACTTAAGTTGTAAGAAAATCGAAGAATTGAAAGTGCATTAAACATTGTCAATACCGCAAAGCCTGAAAAATCCTTTCAAAATAGATATTTGCGGATTAAAATATTTGCCGGAAAATTTTACTAGTGTTTTCCAAAGACATAAAAGTAATATATTTAACGGTTTATGGTTAATAAATGGAAATAGCCGCCTACCCACAGAAACAAAATGTACTATCCCAATATGCCATTGAAATGGATACTATCATTTCCACGGTAAGACAATTTTTTCAACGCCTGCTTTGTTTTTTGCAATTTTTCGACGACATTTGTCAAAGCTGTATTTGATTGTTTTTAATGAACTAAATTGAATTACCTGCAATCCTACTTATTCTAATTTTTAACAAATCACCACTATCTGAAAGATCCTAACGGATGAATTTGACACTTCTTAAAAAAGTGCCAAATGTGGCTTTCGGTTCAGTTGTATAAAAAGACTGGGTACGTCATTCTATATATAGATTTTATGTGCAAGATAATACTTTTTTCCATACTAGATCCCAAACCCATTGTAAAACATCCGGAGTAGCTCATCCAGTTTTCGCAAATTTAATTTTTGTTTTTCATTTTGTTTGGTTTCTAGCGCCCTATTTTCATATTCTGCTGTCGGAGGGAAGATCTGAAATACTTTAGTAAAATGTATAGAGCAAATAAGGCATCTAATGCATACTTTCAACTAATGCAATCAGATCTCATGCCGGATTGCATGACTTTGAATTTGTTGGACAGTGTTATTTAAACATGAACTTGTTATTTTAAATGAGATTCCTTTTAACAAGTATCATTGTGCGACAAGTTGGGGACCTCCAAAAATGATCGGGTTCAGGGTATATTTGTTAGATAGGGAAAGTGTTTCAGAGCACTATGGTTAACTCCGTTTTGGGCGTCAACGTTATGTTTTTTTTTAAACGGTCCTAAACCTTTAGCTCAATTCTGAACATATTGCTATAATAAAACATAAGACATCTTGGTTATTTTTTGCTTCTGACAGCGTTTATGTGTGCAGTACCTTATAATAAAATCGTATGTATATACATAGAATATATTTTTCTAATGTGCTAAGCCATTATCTTCATACCTTATAAATATTTTCTGCCTTTTTCTAGAAAATTTTTCTTTCACCCCATTTAGGGAAATGTTGCTTATAAAATTTTGCTTTTATTATAAAAAATATGGAAAATTTTAATTTCCATTTGAAAATTATAAACACCCTTTTGGGGGGCCCCTTGAGGGAGACCTTAATGTTTTTAAATTGGACCGAATGGTACATGTGGGTCTATGGAGACAACTTTTTATCGACTTAAAATTTTTAATTTCAAAACAAAACAACGTTTTTGTGATACACTCTAATGTATATGCCTATGCTACCATCTGACTTATCGGCTCTTTGTGTATCTCTTATCTCATCAGTCGAATTTTCTTGTACATCGCGGAGAGTATAATTTGAGTTTTATAATTTTTTCTATTAGAATGATGTAGGTTAGGTTAGGTTTGGAAGGCGTGTGCGTATATATATATATACCCGCACTTCCACTCGGAGACTTCATTGTCCATTATGATTGCTATCATTAAAAAAAAAAAATAATTTAAAAAACAAAAAAAAAAAAAATTTTGTTGGCTCCACATGGGAGAACTTTTTTTCTTTTCAATTAAATAATTTTGCTGGCTTAACAACTTTGACATCAAATTCGAATCTGTTGAAATAAAGAAATTTCTTAGTAGCCCCTGAATACCCCATTTTTCCGATTTCAAGTCCATATTGTGGGAGAACTAGATGTGAAGGAGAAAAATTGAGTACGTAGTCGTGATCAGCGACCCTATACTATAAAAACGTTAAAAAATCTCGCGCATATAATTTTTGGTGCACTGTGGTTCTACTAGCTGTTGCAACAATACATACATATCTTGAATATGTAGAATTTTATTTGAGGAAAGTAATATCTTATGATTCCAAACTTTATATATATATACAAGTAAAAGACACTTTCAACAATAGTCCAGTCATTATAAAGATTTACATCATAAAAATTCTGAGATTTTTCTTCAGTAATTGTTAGTGGGGGTATGATAGATTCAAAAACCACAAAAATCAGTCCTGGGGTTGCAGAGCGACCCCTCCCCCAAAAAATCCCATATCTTTTAACAATATTTTCTAATAATTTAGAAGTTAAAAAATTGCATTAATAAAAAAAAACATCAAATACAATAAATAATAAAAAATTGGGTGATTTTAATATGCTGATAAAATTGCAAAATGATAATTTTTTATTTCTAATTTTAACAAGATTTTCAGAAGTAATGTCTGAACTAAAAGATAATACATTTATAACATATAGTGAAACCAGTTATTTTTATTAGGCCTGCAAATAGTAAAAGTAGTAAAAACCAACAGGCAACTATACTATATTGTTATTTTTGTATACAAAAAATTATCCGTTGTCAATGAAAATGGTTGAGGATGTTGAAGTTTATATCATCTTCAAACCCCTTTTTGATTTTTCTTCCTAGATTGTTTGGTTTTTGAGTAATTCAATTTTTCCTATAGGCTCCGCACTCAAAAATTCAAATAAACAAAAATGCGCGCGTATCCACGGTACATCCAAAGTACTAAATTTGCAATTTCTTAAATATTGAATATCTCGAGAACTATGACATATACGAAAAAAGTAATTAGATAATTTTTTTAAATCTCCAACGGTTAACCAGTTATTAGTACAAAAAGGCTTTTTTCACCAAAGAGGGGGTTTTTTGCAGAGCAACCCCAGAACTGACTTTTGTGGTTTTCCATCTATCATACCCCCACTAACAATTACTGAAAAAAATCGCAGTTAAGAATTTTTATGAACTTTTGGTGCATTTTTTATTCAACTGACTGGGCTACAATGCAAAAGCATAAAACGAATATACAAATAATTTTGAAAGCAAAATTAATCATGCAAAGCTTGAAATTTACACATAAAAACAGAGAAAATGCATTGTCTAAAAGCCAAACCAAGGCGAACGACAATATTGTATATCGATTATCGCAAAATACAAAAACAAAATAGAATAAAAAACATAAAAAAGTCTGCCAAGAAGAATACAAACAACACTTACATGCTCGCCATCAGATTTACGATTTGGTTCCATCTTTTTGAGTTGATTTATTGAGTTCGAATTCGGTTATTATTAATACGATGAGTGAAATATACATAAGGGAGAAGTATAAAATTCATGTATTTTCTTATATATATGAGGATATATTACACAGTGCTACAGAGAATGAAAAAAAAAATTGCAAGAGCTTGAATATACTTTTATACATAATTCGAGGATGATGAACATGATGGCGTTTTCAGTTTTTCCCCTATACGTCACAATTTTTTGAAAAATCTATTTGAAAAAAAAATTGTTTGTCGGGTTTTTAAACAACTTTTCCAATATTAAAGTATATGGAGATTTAAAATTTGGTAGTTAGAAGCTCAATGATTCCCACAATACATTTTCAATATTAAGACCATGTCCAAGCTGTATCTATGTTAGTAAAAATGTGAAATTTTTGCGAAAAATGGCACAATGGAAATAAATAGCAATAGTTGAGCTAGAACCTTCAAATTCGTTATGGAGATTAGTACCAGCTAAATATATACACAGAAACTTTCATCATCATACCTCTAACGGTTTTCAAGTTATTGCACTTTAATTTGTATTTTTTAAAGCATTTACCCCTTAAAAATGCAGTTCATATTTTTTTTCATCAAAACATTAATTTTTAGAAAAGAAAATTTTTTCAACTTTTTTTCATTTTTTAACTTTAAAAAATTAAAAAAAAAATTGTTTTTTAATTAATTCATTTTTTAGTAGTTTTTTTCATCCTCGATATCATCACTCACTTTTATCTCGTTGTTAGCTTAACCCAGTATTGCCTAGCGGTGCCATATGGCACCTTGTCGCTGAGCCGTTCCTGAGCCAGGTTCAAACAAAAATTTTCTCTCAAGTTACTTTCTTGATCTATCTACTTTGGTTCCCGCTCGTCCTTAATGGGTTAAAACAATGATGGCCAAATGTGTACTTAAGTGCAAAATGAGCTTTAAACTCTTTATACATATCGTATATGAATACTTATACACATACGAATGCGATTGGCGTACTTGAATAAGATACTCAGTACGTAGTTAGAGAAAAAAAGCAACACGTTTTTAGAATGTTTAAAGGCCACTGCGTTTGCAAAACTACGTCTCCACAACCATGCCTTCGTCTCACTGAAAAATGCCGTTGCAATGTTGAAAAGCAGAGCAGTAAAAACTTTGACTTTAATTTAATGTGTTCTTGAACAATTAAATCCTAAAAATGAATTTAGATTTTTTTGTTAAATTTCGAAGCAAGCTTTGAGGAGTACGTTGTCACCGGTTTTATATTTGTACAAACTTTTTGTTTCTGATTAGTGTTTTGAGAATCGCGATGTGTGCAAAAATGGAATTCAGCGTGTATGAAACTAAAATAAAACATCTTCGGACAAATTATGAATAAAATCTAAAATAGAAAAATAAATCTTTCTCTTGTCAGAAACTATGTTCATAGGTGCTTCCGTTTTTCATTTTATATTATATATTTATCTACAATGTGTTCAAAAATTAATACGTGAACGTGTCAAAAAGGAAACAATATATAAATTTATTTGTAGGTATATATAAAATATAATATATAAAAAATCGAAAATATTTTTCTTGAAAAATGTTTTGATGAAAAAAAACTGCATTTTTAACTTTTTTTTCAATTTTTTCAAAAAGTATGACGTCAATAACAAAAAAATTTGCAGAGCAAAACGGACCACGGATTCGGACTCAGCGACCCCCCATTACCCTAAGAAAAATGTACCGTCTCTGCTCATTTTCGGCTGTTGAATAGTGTAATTTATTAAATTTTTTGTGTTTTATTTCCTTATTAATTAATTTGGAAAAATTTTTTTATTAATACCTCTAGTATTAATCTTTATTGATTTCTGACCAACTTTTCCTGAACTAATACAAACAACTAAATACTTTCGTCGAGACGTAGGTCTAGTCAAGCAGAAAAAAACTGCATTCTCAGAATTTTGAATTAAGTCTCAAAATCTGGACTAAGGGCCGAAAAACCCATTTTTGATAGATTAAAGCATATACTTGCCCGTAAATTTATTTTTATTTACCGGATGAGTAAGTTTTTATATTTCATTCAAAAGAGGACATTTAGCTGTTTACAACGATATATAAATTGTTAAAGAACTAGCGGAGTTAAAGGGCAAAATATAAAGAAAATCTTTATCATTTTGAATAGCGTTTTAAACGACTATTTTGTTTGCCAATGTATATATAAAAGTACATAAAAATAAACTGCGTTCAATTCTATTTCCAACGAGTTATAAATTTTCAAAACCCATTGAGGTGTGGCTGACTCATTCAACTCTTTTATTTAACTACACAAAAAAATTGCAATACGTAAGTACGCAACGAGTATTACTCCAACTATTTGAGAATGCAAAACAGCAACTTAAAAATATATGAATTTTTTTTCCAATATATGGTGCTTGAAATCGAATATCTCAGTCAACCCCAATAAATTTTGAAAATTTATGACTCGTTGGAAACAGAATTAAATGTAATTCATTCAATTATACATTTGAATATACACTGGAAAACAAAATGATCGTTTAAACTACCACTCAAAATTAAAAAATACAAAAAATTTTCAAATTTCTTAAGATATATTATCAATTTATATATCGTTGTAAGCAACTAAATGTCTTCTTTTAAATAATATATTAAAATTGACTAATCAAATAAATAAAAATAAAGTTACGGGCAAGTATATGCTTTAACCTATCAAAATCGGTTTTTCGGCGCTAAGTCCAGAATTTAAGGATCAATTCAAAATTCTGAGTATGTCTTTTTTTTTTTGCTTGACTAGACCTACGACACGTGCAAACATCGAAAAAAGTATATTCAAATTCTTTGGGTATACTTTATGTGCATATATAGAAGTATTTAATACTTTATACTTTATGTGCATATATAGAAGTATTTAATATGACTAAAAGTAAAATAACTTGAAAACCGTTGGAGGTATAATATTGAAAGTTTGTACGTATACATATTTATTCTAGGTTAACTATTACCATTTATTTCCTTAAAAAGTTACATTTTTCGTAAAAATTTCACATTTTTCCTAACTTAGATACAGTTTGGACATGTACTGAATATTGAAAATGTATTATGGGAAACATTAAGCTCCTAACTACTAAATTTTACATTATTATTAACAAAATTAACAAATTTTTTTTTTCAATTCGATTTTTCAAAAAATTGTGACGTATAGGGGAAAAACTGAAAACGTCATAGTGTTCAACGTGTATGTAGAAAAGTATATTCGAGCTCTTGCAATTTTTTTGCTGTTGCACTGTGTTATTAATATAATGACTATTTCTTGCATTTAAATTTTGGGAAAGTTGGCAATTGAGTTTGAAATTTTTAGTAAAAATAGTGGTATTCCGATAAGGATAATAATGGCAACGAATCAATATTCATATTTACAATGCCTTTTTTATAAAAAAAAAAAAAAATTAATATCAATATAAACAACAGAGGAACAATATAAAATTAATTATTTCAAGCTATGAATTTTAATTCGTTACACATAAATGAAGGGATGGGGGGAAAACGCTCAGCCCATTTTTTTTGTAATTCTCACGGGCTCTAATCGCTTCGCCCTAGCTCTTCAAATGAGAAACAAATCCATAAAATAGTTATAAATTTTACAATATTGAAAAACAAAACTAAAGTTTTTAAAGAATTATACCTGATCTTCAATTGTACGATGATCGGTTTCTTGCAGCCAAGTGCCTAATATTATCGAGTCATCACCATGACAGAGGGCACGCAATAGAGAGTTCGTAGTATTTGCGGGATTTTCTGAGAGAGTAAATTCGGAAACTAACATTCGCAGCAAATGTGTATAGGAAGATTCCAATGCAGTTGGTGGTAACAGAGTGAGAGTCTCATAAAGACGTAGACGAACCATAGCTGCTGGTGCTTTCAACTGTGTGCCATAACTTTTCAGAACTGGAGACAGACTGCAAAAGAAAAACGTTGTGGAGAAAAAGCGAAATTATTATTTTTTAGCTAAACGATATTCTAATAGAAGCTATTTTCTAAGTAATGTAATGAAGTAACAAATTTTTTTGTTACTTCATTGCACAGATTGCAATTTTTGCTATACTAGACTTTGAGAATTCCCCTTATACGTATATTATATTCGCTTTGCATTTGTATTGCTTTCGCATTTATAGTTAGTAGGATAAGAAAATTGTATGTAATGAGTTGGTTAAAAAACTATTAGACCAAATTTAATTTGGTATATAAAACAAATACAGCGCAGCGAAATATTGTGTTTTGAGAGAGAACGTTTTCCGTTCGGTAGAGAAAAAATAAAGTCGATATAAAGCGAAGCAAAGCAAACGCGTGTATGTTTCTGCTATAAAATATTGATACTTACTTCACAAGCATTGCCAAAGCGCTTTCAATAGGTGTCAACAAACGACGTGTAATATCGTCCGTCACTAAATCAGGGCAATTCAATATAAAACTATGCATAACCGATAAGGCTCCGGCACGTCCTTCAAGGGTTACCTGCCAAGTGAAGGCATCACCTCGTGCTTTCTCCGATTCGAGCTCTTTATTCGAACGTGGAAATGAATTACGCCAAAGCAACAACATGCGTGGCAGTAGACCTTTAACCACCGGTGAACCAAGTGTCATAATGGCACCGATAAGTAACCAACCAGCTTGCGTGCGATTCAAGGACATGCGACTGTTTTGCGAAGCGGATCTTAATAGCTCCTCTGCTGTATTGAAAACAACTTTTCCTTTAGTGTGTGGTATACCTAAAGGTGAATAACGAACGCTCCCCAAAGTAGCAGCCAATGCAGCACTATACCCTGATATTGCTTCGGGGGAGGAGCGCATCTGTTCAACAGCATCAACAAAACGATCAATTAGCGGTGTTATCTGACTGGGAACAGCAACGCAGAAACAACGTAAACACCAGGCAGCTGCAAGGCGTGCTGCAGCACACGGATGAACCAGTACAGCACAGGTGGCATCTATTGAATTTAGCGTATGGTCGTTGAGTAGATTTTGAGCGGTGGTACCTAGGCCGAGTACGAGTGAGCCCAGTTCTTGCAGCGCACATACTAACAAATGCTGACTGAATAGTGTCTCCTGATTGGAATCCTTAGCATTCTCAGGATTGAAATCAATGGAATTCATTTGCTTTGCCACAATGTGTATGAGTTCTTTACATGCAGAGCTTTGAGCTTTTTCGCCTAACATTTTGCCGATTATCGAACGCAAAATGAAATTAATGCATTTACGAGAATAAACTGCATCGACATGCGATGATGCGGCTTTTGGATTTGCCACCAAATCCAATACATGCACGAGAAATGAGGTTAGATTACGCTCCAACCAGACGCTACCCATGAACTGAACGAATATTACGTACGAATGCGTAACACCAACACGAACTTCCCGATTAACTCCCGAACTGCCCTTAATAATTTCACCAGTACCCTTTAGGAATGAAACGCCACCACGTAGGAATCCCGACATGAGAATGCCTAAAGCTTCATCTAGCGATACGGTACGTGGTTGATTTTTTGTCTGCATGGTTTGAACGCCTGGTAGTTTTTTGTTTGCGCCATCTGGTGTTTGTTGTGTAAAAGCTAGAAGAGTGCCTAACAGTTTAGCTACAGCACAGCGTACTTCATAATTGCTGCCATCAAAAGCACGGAAGCACAGTGTTGCTAAACTTTCCAATTCAGTTTGATAAAGGAAGGAAGCATGATTAATCATTTCCAATATACATTTTGCTGCTGACACACGTACTGCCATAACACGATCCGTAAGGCAATGCTTTGTCGCTTTATAGATATCTTTGTGCACATTAGAAATAGCTGTACCCATACCAGCGCAAACCTGCAAAATATATTTAAGAAATATGTTAATAATAATGAAAGAATTTTGAATTTTATAGTATATTCAGTTTCGTTGACCCTCTAACCCGCAAGGTTCAAATAATAATAAATAAAACAAATACCAGAATTTTTGTTTCCACTTAACATTGATGAAAGAAAAATGAATATGAAGTCCATTTTTTTTATTAGATTTTGAGTTTAGCAGTTAGGTGAGAAAAACGAAAGGCTGCCTTGATGCGGCCTTGAGGGTTTAAGCCAAAAATAAAGATATATGGGGGCAATTCACAAGGTGTCTTATTTGGTGTTGTATCCTCTCATTTGTCATAAATTCTCATTTTTCATACAAAATTATACGAAATTATGATTATCCGACAGTATATGAGGAGACTTAGAAATATTATTTTTTTAGATTTTTATAAAAAACTTATATGTGCGATAATTTTTCGTCACAAAACCACACTTTGTACAGATAAAAATAACTATAAACAACAATCGTGTGATCGCAGAAAGTGCAAACTGACCACAAATTGTGTGTTTATTCTTTCTTCAGGTCTGCCAATTAATTTTAAAAAAATAAATAAATAAATTTGTACTTGTCCATTAATTAAAATAGAGTGAAGTCTGCCTCAGGACGGCCTTACGGGTTAGAGGGTTAAGGGGGAATATACACCTAGAATGGTCAAAAAATCAATTTTTCAATTTTCAATCTTGAAGCTTGAGATTGAGATGTCTGGTGAAAATTTCAAGAAAAAATACGAAGAAACAAAGGCTGCTTGCCGCCACTAATCAGCTGGAACAGACAGGTAGAACAAGTCGTTGCTCAACTTTAAAACGCGTTTTTCTCTAAACTACGTTTTTCAAATCGGTGACCAAAAAGCTCGGCAAATAGTGAACCGATTGACTTTAAATTTTTTGTGGTTATTATCTAGTCTTTCTCGCAGTGACTTAGATTTTGTTTTATCAGCAAAATAATGACAAATTTTTGCCTAAAATTCGCTACGTTCAGTTCAAACACCCCATTTGTGACAGAAAACAAAAACAAAATAGTGAGTGAGCAAATTGTAAGGCAATTTTTCTGTTTTTTGACAGATAAAACATATTCTTAATTGGCATGCCAACACTGGCAGGTGTAGACGCGGTGTTATAATGTATATTACAAAAACATATAAACAAAATCAACTGAACAGAGTATCAGTTTACTACAATTGAAAAACATGCTTTAAAGTAGATTAACTTAAGAAACTATGTAGTATCTTCGTTTTTATACAGAACAACAACAAGGAGAGACACGATATTGTAAAATTTTATAAAGTTAAGATATGGCAAAATTAACACAGTAGATTTGATGAAACTATGAGCACCGTATAAGTTTCGCCTATTCCAAATTCTACTTGTTGACATATATTCAATCGAATTTTTCGACTTTTCAAAGTTAGAAAATAGGCTAACAGTATGAACAAATTCTTTTACTGTTATATTTATTTCAAATAACAGAAACTTAAAGCATTTTGTTTTGTCACAAAGTGTTATTGGGAAATCAGATATTAATTATCTACATATGGTCAACGGTCAGTAAAACGAAACCACACGAAAAATCTCACTTATTTACTTATAGTTCATAAGTATATGCCCCATAGTATCGGGGAATACAAAAATGAAATTTTAAAACTCATTATTGGTTGGATATTTGACTACACTCTCACTTGTTGCTCTCAATATGCAGAAAATGCTAAGACAATCGAGTCGAACAAAGAGGTAAGAATACATGATTTACTTTGCATTTTTTTGATGCGATTTCGATTTCGTTCGATAAAATATATGTAGTTCAAATCAATAAATTGCATCAAAAGTTTGAGCAAAAATAATTTCGTGTGCATGTTGGACAGCAATAAAAGATGCCGCTTTTGCATGTAAGGGCGATGTCAGGCAGACGGTCAAATGATCGATGGTCACGTCATTTTTACGCTCTTTCTTTAATTTTTCCACTCTGTGCCCAAAGTATGTTATGCAAACAGTCATTTGATCGTCGGTCACTAGTACGTTTTTGTATAGTTTAGTACTTTTTTGCTACTATTTTATTAGGAATTGATAGTTATTAAAACAGTAACATTTGGTTTCTACTATCAACACTTTGTGATATAAGTTAATAAAATTTTTAATAAAAAATATATAAAAATGAACAATATTGGCATAGGTTTAGAAGCGCTATAATTTGCATATGTAAATAAAGTTATATTTTGGAGGGATAAACACAGACAATTCATAAGAAATATTAAAAAACGTATATTTTTATATATTTACGTAAATTTTTTCTATTTCGTGAAAAACTAAGCAAAAATAAAAGTAAACAAATGTAAGTGTTGCTATTAAGCATTTGTTCTTGTTTTTTGCATACATTTTTACCAAAAGTGTACTATATTGCTTCTAAAAGTGAATTATTGCTAATAATTTTACAACGTAACCCTGTTTTGATTTCATGATTCGGCATCAAAAGCCAAATCATTTGGTGACCGTGGTGGTCAAATTTTACTCTCCCTCTCTCTCTCTCTCAAACTTTCGCTTTACATTGAAGCAACAACAACTCATGCCCAAGACGTGCCATGATAGATCACACAAAAATTCCATGCGAAAAAGCACTTTCAGTTTTCCCGAATTTTCCTATTTGATCTTTCACTTCCAAAAAATTATAACGTTACTAATCGACGGGGAGCCCGTGACAAATACAATAGGCTGCGCGCGCGAAATTTCAAATAAACAAAAATGCGCTCGCATCCACAGTACATCCAAAGAACAAAATTTGCAATTTCTTAAAGATTGAATATCTCGAAAACTATGACATATACGAAAAAATTATGCAATACCTTTTTTAGAAAATTACTCAAGCTTTTTTTTTGTAGTGAGTACTTTTTTGATATCCCCAACGGTTAACCAGTTATTAGTTATTAGCTTTTTCACCAAAGGGGGATTTTTTGGGGGGAGGGTCACACTGCAACCCCAGAACTGTTTTTTGTGGTTTTTCCATCTATCATACCCCGATTAACAATTACTGAATTTTAGATAAGAATTTTTCTGAGCTTTTAGTGCATTTTTTACTCTACCGACTGGACGACTTACATGCCATGACTGACGAGTTGTTCTATGAAAATGTTGACTGACTAACTTTTTCATGTTTTATTATTGATAAACTACTTAAAAATTTTTTTTCAGATTTTAGAAAACCGTTGCCAAAAAAATTGTTTTCATTCAAACTTGGAGCCTGACTAACGGGCCCCGTTTTAACGAAAATCTGATTGACTCCCGGAATTATGTTTTTTATTAAATACATAACCTGTATATAAAGTTTCAGGCTAGTATATAATAATAAATAATGAATGGGAAATTATTGGCATTGAAAACTGTAGGTTTATACTTCTGCATTGAAAATATTCAATTATTAAAAAAAAAAACAATTATGTGTTTATGCTAATAAAATCACATGTTGCTTGAAAGTAATTGCGCAAGGTGGGTCATTCCAAAAAAAAGCCATTTTTTTTTTTGAAGGATTTCAAGGTTGTCTTGATCATAAACGTCTGGCAATGACAATGTGTTACTGCAAAACCTTTGAAAACATTTTTAAAATCTACCATGCTTGTTTAAGTTGTTTAACCTTCTCAGTCTTGAGCTGCAAATCGACAATGGATTTGAAAACTTTTCCTTTATTTGGATTTTTAAAATATCGAAATTGTTACCTTGAAACGCAAGTCAGTAAGACCAAATGCATAATATAACAGGCAGAACAACAATATGGCGAAGCAAACGGCAGCGGCTGACTTTAGTCTGCTTAAAATTTTGAAGGACCAAAATAAAAAAGGTGAAGAGTATACCAAAAAGAGGAAAGAAAAGGTTCAACCGACTTATAAACATAAAGAAAAGTAAAATGTAAAACTTAGAAACCTGGTATTCGTATTAAATAGAAGTGGTGATAACGTATTTCTTTAATTATCTTGGAATAAAGTTTGCTGACATGATAATTTTATAAACAGAAAAGGTTTTCTAAATTTTTTAAGTGGTGATATAGTTATGAAATGGACTGTTTATGAAACATAATAAAACGCAATAATTCCACTAGAATAAATTTTTGGATAAATTAATAAATTAAATTAAAGCCAGTAGGATATATCTGTGGTAAAATAGAATAGAACAGCTTAAGTTTATTTTCTTGCCAGCCGAGTTTGATAACTTTGAATAGAGATATTAAAGAAACAATAGCACTGTTTTAAAAGAACCTATGCTCAAAACCAAAGACCATTCTTAAAATGATACACAATTCTATAAATTATTTAAAGATTTGTCTGGTGCAAATATTTATAATCAAAAATATATGGTAAAATATTTTAATTTTTATAATAATGGTTGCATAGTTGAATTGAACTTGATTAAGTCAAACAACTAAAAACTTAAAAAGTGGGATTATTGCATTTTGTTATGGACGTCCTCATATATTACTTATATTACTTTATTAATGATAGAGAAAGGGAGTAAAATTAATTACTAGTACGCACCTTTTCTAGAGTGATCATAATTTCGATGCGTGTCTGTGATTCAGCATTACGTAATGTGCGTATAAGTATTTGAACTGTTTCCTCATAAGAGCGACCCATCATGCGTCCAAGTTTTTCGTACATAGAACCAAGCACACATATTGCAGCACTAAAAATTAATGAAATTTCAGAATATTAATAATTTTGCAACTTTAAGTACTTACAGTTTTGTTGGTAAATAACTTGGTGAATCATCCTTATTCTTTAATATATCATTGCAGGCATTAACCGTATCGAATAACATAAATGTATCGCCCACAGAGAAGAGTGTAGCTAAGCAACTGGCAATCAGTTTCCGTGTCGGTGGGCCAGGCGATCCTTGTATATGCTCCGTGAGTTGTTGAACTAATTTCTTTTGATAATCTTTAATATCCGACTTTTGTGCTGTGGGCAAGGCTTTCTCTAAAAATCTTAACCATTCGAATACAAAAACTGGACGCTTTGGTTCCGGAAGCAGCTTCAGAGCATTTTCATTCAACGTAAGACTATGTGAAAAATCCATTTCATGTGTGTACGCGTTGATGC
This sequence comes from Toxonevra muliebris, assembly GCA_963691655.1. Taxonomy (NCBI): domain Eukaryota; kingdom Metazoa; phylum Arthropoda; class Insecta; order Diptera; family Pallopteridae; genus Toxonevra; species Toxonevra muliebris. The sequence continues at coordinate 65,415,971 of OY829327.1, read as the reverse complement.
CGTTGTTAACTACGTTGATTATAATTGCTTCGTGATCTTCGCTGTGTACAAATGATCTGAAATGTTTTAATTAATTAAAAAAATGTACATATGTATGTATATGTATAACGTGTTGTATTTATAAGTATGGGTATTGCGTCATAATACATATTTTTGCAACCTAAAGATTATTTTGTTTTGATCATATGTACTTTTAAAGCTCATTGCACATAAAATAATGAAAAGAGAAGTACATATGTACATAGGTGTTTGTGTATATATGTGCCAGCGGATCCAGACATTGGCTAAAGAGGGAGGGGTTTTAAATTTGTTCATTCATTGGAAATTTTGTTTTTGATTCATGAATCAGAATGCGGATTTTGTGGACCTAAAAACATAGAGGCAAAATAAAAGTGCAAAAAAGAGGGGAAAAACAGCAGTATAAAGCTAAAAAAAAAGACACAAACAAAATTTAATTATAAAATGTATTTATTTTATCAAAAAAAAAAATCGATATATAGAAGTTTATATTTTAGGTCTTAGTACATATTTATTTAAACAAAGTTTTAGGTCAACTAGTAAAAGGCATTTAAATGCTTACAAAAAAGTTTGGAATTTTTAAACCAAAGAAGATTGAGCTTGAATAAAGCAAAGTGAAGTCACACTTTTTCGAGTATGGCACGATGACAGTTACAAAAAGTAAAAAAACACGTAAAATTCGTCAAATAAAGTTGCAGTTGCGTTTATCATTTCCAACATTTTTGTTTGCCCTCAATACAGTGAAAAGAGCAAATTGTTTGAAAAATAGCAGAAAAGTTCGAAATTAGGTGAGTTGAAACGCGTATATATTTTATCATGTAAGATTTAAAAGGAAAAAAGAATTACTCAAAACCCGCTCCTTGTTTATGACCAACGATCAAAATGTACGAGCTTTTCATCGGTAAGGGGGAAGATAATAGCGTGCACCATTAGTTTAGCAAAATTTTATTGCATTGTCGTCGGAGACAAGTAAGTATGCCAAATATTAATACTTTTAACCCTTAAACGCCCACTACGTCCGAATAAATAAAATAAGGTGCCGTAATTTCATTATCATTTCATTTCTAAAAACCATTATTTAGTGTTATCCCATTTTAATCGTTACCTGAAAAGATTTTAATTTTGAGTTTTATAGTTAGATGTAAATCTTCACTATCAGATCCAATTTCCTAAACCTTGTAATTTTTTTTGTTGAACTGAGATATTTGTTCATCCTTGTGCAAATGGTTTACCTTCTTGCTCCCGCAATAACGTATTGCAAAAATTGTGGAGTGCGTACAAAATTAATATTTTCCATTTTTAAGTTTAAGTTTTCAAATATTTTATTTGTATTTTATAAATATTAATGGAACTCTTTTTCACATTTCATTACAATGTTAATATTTCAGTTAAGAACTTGTATTTTATTCGCTTCTTTTTCCATCAGAAATCAATAATTTTGTAGGAACGTGAAAAATGTGCAAAGCTTCATCGCAAAGCTTTCTCTTTTCTACTCTTTGTTTATATTTTATTTGTTTTTGTTGTAAACATTCAAACAAGTAAAACTATTTTTTTCGTAGAAAGTTATAAATATATAAACGAAATTTTAAGAAAATCTTAATAACAATTCGCACTAAGCTTTCACATTTTCCCTATGTAGGTACGACAGCACCAATAACAACGATAACAGCTTCACATTTGCAAGGAAATGACGTGATATCAGTGTTGGTATTCAGCTCATTTTTTTCGTACTGAATCTAATCTCAAAAGTGTACTAAATCATCGGCCTTTGAAATAACTTTTCTAATTTATAACAACTTTTTTTTTAAGACAAGAAAATGATAAAAATGTGATTATATCTTTTATTGATGGAATAAATAAAATATTTCTTTTTGCATATTCCCATGTATATATGAGGAGAAATTCTAAATTAGAACTGATTTAATCGTATGTAATGGCACAGAGTTACAGCGGAACGGATTTACAGTTGACGCACAGTGGACAGTTTCATACAAACTAAAGGGAAAAATTTTATTTTATGTGCTTAAAGGATTGTTTTCAGTTCTTTAAACAGCTCTTTAGGACATCTCGGTGGCCTCATTGTAGAGTGCTTGACTGGAAACCCAGCTGCCTCGGGTTCAACTCCCAAACGGTGTATAATTGCTATAATAGTGAAAGGAAAGTAATAAGTAAGCCACTTCGGTGGCTTAGTGAAGCAGGTGCTACTACGGGTACGATTCTCTGGTAGAGAAAACGAGGCCCTTATTATGAGCTGCTTTCGACGTTCGATCTTCGCTGGTTATCGAAGATCGAATGTAAAATTCGTATTATGAGCTGTGCAACCTTCTCGAAATTTTCGTTGCATCGAATTTTCTGTGCATACTGAGTAATAATTGTTAAAAATTTAAGTATTTTTCTATTTCTTTTTCCTTTTTGAGGACTAAAAAAACTAATTTTAAACAGTTTTTGCAAATTTTTTGCAGGTTTAAAGAAACTTGTATCATTGTTGGAAGGCAAATCTTCTGATTGCAAAGGGTATTTCCTCAAAAGTTCTGTGCGACGAAGAAGGAACTAAATGGTTTAGGACCAACCATTAATTCCCGTCATTCTCCTTTTATTAGCAAAATTACTTTTGCTTGTATAATTGAATTTTATTAATCTTTGGCAAATACAATTTTCCAGGACATCTAAAGCCTAACACCACAGACATCGTGGGCTGGGCAAGTCCAAGATTCTCATTCCCTATGCTTAGTTGGATTGATCTCTCAGCACAAAATCGCAGAACTGTTGCCAATTTTAATATGTTCAAAATTGACTTTACTCATATGCATTGCTTGAGCAGTTCATCTATAGTAGTCATCAAGTCCACAAACGCCTCCTTGGTCAGTCGTAAGTTCTGTAGAAATCTGTACACGAATTTCGTAAATGCCAAAGCTTTTTCGAAAGGCTGCACTTTATCGTTTTCTACTTCTGCCAGTTCTATCAAGCTCTCATCTTCTTCCGATGAATCGTTGAACCATTATTTCTATTTTGTTCTTATTTTTTCTACTTAATTTGTAAACAAATCGTATTTATTTTTCAAAATGACGATCAGCTGATAGAAATATACTATCGTGAACAAGCCAAAATGAGCGAAATTCACAATAACGCTATTCTATGTCGAAAGCACGTCATAATACCAAACTTAAATTCGTTCGATCAGGTCATTCAACTACAGTCGAAGATCGAACGCAGTTCATAAGGGCCCGAATCTTAAAAAAAAAAAAAAAAAAAAACACAAATAAACTGCGTTATGACCAGTTTACAGCTAAAGAGGGGCGTGGGTCGCCCACACATGAGGCGTTTCACATCGATTTTGTCAAATTTACATGCATTACAGTATTTTAAACAAATTTTGTACCCCAATTTATTACCGAGTTACAGGATACCAAATTTTTAGATATGGTAAGTCATCATAGGTTATTTCGATTTTCAAATTAAAGACAGTTTTGAAAAAGTTTTTCTTTAGGTTTTAAAACATTATTTTGAATTTTCTGAAAAATTAAAATGTAACCTCACTTTTCTTACATATAATATTTATTTGTTACTTACACCGACCCCTCTAAGGGAATTTGAAACATAATGGATTTTTAAGGAAAGCTCATTTCATTATCTTTATAATACTGAAAAACCAGAGTTCCGAAATTTTGGTTTTAACCAATTTTGGCCAGCTACCAGTTCTAGTGGACCGATTTCAATGAAAAGTTTAGAGATTATCCATTTTGACTCTCTTATGAAAAATCCATTACTAGGGTGATGGCATCTTTCACAATAATTTTACAATATGAAAAATAGTAAAGAGCCATGGAAACAGATGCAAAAATACACACACAAGAAAATAATAGGATTTTGTGTTAAAGTGTACTGAAAATGCTACTTGCGTGCTGACGTATTTCTGACTCTTAAAGTGTACTGAAAAAAGTACAATCGTATCGAAAAATCCAACACTGCGTATCTTGGACGATATGACAGTGCTGCAATAACCCAGCAGAAATTACAAATTCACGAAGTGCGAAAGAATTTAAAATGGTGTGCACACAGGGTTAAAAAAAAAATAAGTGTATACATAGTCCAGTCATTATAAAGATTTACATCATAAAAATTCTGAACTGAGATTTTTCTTCAGTAATTGTTAGTGGGGGTATGATAGATCCAAAAACCACAAAAATCAGTCCTGGGGTTGCAGAGCGACGCCCCCCCCCCCCCCCCCCCCCCAAAATCCCTCCTTTGGTGAAAAAAGCCTTTTTGTACTAATAACTGGTTAACCGTTGGAGACATCAAAAAATTATCTAGCATACATAAAAAGCTTAAGTAATTTTCTAAAAATATTATGTAATTTTTTCGTATATGTCATAGTTTTCAAGATATTCATTATTTAAGAAATTGCAAGTTTAGTACTTTGGATGTACTGTGGATGCGCGCGCATCTTTGTTTATTTGAATTTTTGAGTGCGGAGCCTATAGGAAAAATTGAATTACTTGAAAACCAAACAAGCTAGGAAGAAAAATCAAAAAGGGTTTTGAAGAGGATATCAAGTTCAACATTCTTTGCCATTTTTATTTCAATTGCAGCAGATTCTAGGGGCAAAATTTTAGGGGTCACAACCCCGCGACCCCTCTCTTTCTCAAATAAGAAATATTTTAATACTTCATATAATCTATTATTGTTATTGCTTGCATTTAATTAATTATTTCGTTAAGGTTCGGATATATCACAATTCCTTTCTTTATTAAGTAACCTCATACTATATTTAAATTTTGTTACTGAAGTCGTTTTCAAGTAAAAAATCAAAGGCTTCTTCAGGAGGAAGCGGAACTAACTAGCTTTGTTCGGAAGAATACGGTTTTCATATCTAGCTTGACCGTGCTGCAATTGTAGTAGCATGAACCATTATATCAATATTGTGATTTTCTCCAAAAAAAGATTTGTTACCAGCTTTTCCTTCAATCGGTTCTTTGCTTCTGGGTTTTCATAATATTTATTATTAATTGCAATAACTTTGGGTATTTTCCTCAAACCGATTCAACATTCTGTTACAACCCAGACGTTTTTTGTTAACAAAACCAAGCAAATTTTGTTTTCTTAATTTCACCTTTTTCTCCCAAATTCAATTCATTGTTGTTATTTTTTTTTTAAATCCATTCGAAAAAACATAATTTTTACGACTAATCTCTGGTCAAACTCTAAGCATTTCTTCGTGTTGCAATTCAAGTGTTTCTAGAAATTCCAAAGATCTTTAAATCGGGAGAAAACGGGCAAAAGTTTTTAATAACACAATATTCTGAATACTTTTGTTAATAACTTGCCATTTGCAACTTTTTGCAAGCGCTTGCACTAAAAAAGTAATATTGAACAAAACATTGAACAATTGGACAACAACACACAATTATGAAAAAAGTAGTATTAACCATTTATTTAACACACCTTTACTAATGTTTTCCACATTTACACTTTATCTTCGTTTTAAATTTTAAAGAAATATTTACGCTTAAAGGCAGTCAATGTTTTCCCCAAATTTTTGTCAAGTCAACTTGCTACTCAATCAGCTGACTTTTATCGTGCGCCAAAAGTAAATTGTTGTCCATAAAATTCAATTCAATATATTTTTTGTCTATCATGGGCAAGGCCGTATTTAGAGGGGAGGTTTTGGGGGTTCTGACCTTTTTGGGGGGTTCTGACCTTTTTGCTTCCATCGGTTTCTTTCTAAAAAGTCATATATAAAAAAATAAACTTGAAATCTTAGTTACACTATGCGATCAGATTCGATTTGTTTTCTTTGACATGAGGTTTGACTTTGGATACAAAAAGAGGTGATGCTGAGCAATTCTGCATTTATAGTTTTTCTAGGTCAGTAACTGTTTTTTATTTACCGTTTCGGGTTTAGGGCTCATCTGGAAGGTCATGATTTCGAAGTTTGTAACACGCCAGTGTTCAGCTCTCCAATTTTTAAAAATGACCAAAAATTCTATTTTAGGGTTTTCCATCCCATTTTTTCTAAAACGTAACGTGATTAGAAATTTTTGACCTCAGATTCGTGTGCAGTATAAAAAATTCATTCACAAATAGGAACCATTTTATTCGCAAAGCCCATGTAGGGCAGTAGTAGTGGATCAGCTCCAAAGTTCTAGGAAACAATCTTAAAATGTAATTAATTCTTTAACCCATTATTGCTTAGAGCACCCGACTCGAAAGACCTCTTTCAATGCAGTAACTGCACGAATTTTGGGAATATAAGCCAACCTCATCCGGATTCCTTATCACGGCCCGAATTCTCATTGATAATCATTTGAAAAAAATGAGCTCCTGACTATTTTTAGTATTTTTGGTAATTGTTTTGAGGTCGGGCTCATCATCAGTAATGGAAATTCAATGTCAATTTTCTTCGAATAAAAACCCCCCCCGAAAAAAAATCCTGGCTACGGCCCTGATCATGGGTATCCAGTTTCAGAAAATCGATTCATTTTAAAAATATAAAACCATAAAAAATTTGACTTTATGCCAAAAAAATCGGCTTTTGGACCATAGTAGTATGGCCCATTTTATCTGACCTCGTTGCTAGGGCTGTTGTATTTTCATTTATTATTATAAATAAATAATAAAATAAATATTAGTCGTGAAACAATCTAAACGACGGATTTTTCTGCCTAAGATAATATTTTACTAATAACACGGTAAAAACAGATCATTTTTAGAAATTGAAATCATTTACTTAATATTTCAACACTAGTACCAATCTAACTTTTTATAACCTTGGGTAAAAATTCTAATCGAAGCTGGGTAGAAAACGTTAATAACCAAATTAAATTTTTGGTTAACTGTTGCCTTTTACATTACTTTCGAAAACCATTACCTTTTTCATTAACTTACATTAACTCAACCCCGTTAACTATAAAAAATTTGTAGAAATTAAAAAAGACGTGCTTGGTCGACGAATTTCATCTTTTGAATTTGGGTTTTTCTTTTTAATTATTTTTTTTTCTTTATAAGTTTTTACATGGAAATTAATTTTTCGATCAACTTTTGCAGAATGCAAACACTCCGTATTCAGGGTATATTGGTTTTTATCTAGGGCTCGTAAGTATGAAATAGGGATGCCAATCTCTGGATCCCGGGATTCGGTCTAAAAGTAGTCTCAAAAATCTCGGGAATGAAGAGACAAAACCCTCAGATTTTCGGAATTCGTATATATCTACACAAACTTATTGGAATTCAAATTTTTTTTTTTTTTATAAAATATTCAATTTTTTTTTGGTCAAGACTAGAACCCGTTGAACTGGTACTTGAGTCACGTAGTCAAGCACTCATCCACGAAGTAACCGTTGTTGAACGTCGTCGTTCTTTTTCTGAACTAGATTAGCAGCTTCTGTAGGAGATTAATTTGACGCTAAAATGGCAGTATCGTCTGGATAAGTAGCTATAGTAACACCATCAATTTCAGGCAAGTCGCAGGTAAAAATCGAATAAATAGCAGGGCCCAGAACAATGCTCTGTGGTACTCACTTGACATTTGGCTTTCACTTGACATTTGGCTGATGTTTCATAATTTACTTTGACATAGAACTTTAAGACCAAATAAAATGGAGCTGGAAGTAAATTTTTTAATTCTTATAACAGCCCTTGATGCCAAACTTTTTCGAACGCTTCTTGAATGTCCAAAAATATGGCAGAGCAATCTTTTTTGCGTTCCAGAAAGTCAGTGACAATATTCACTATGCGATGATATTGCTCAGGAGTACCGTGCTTATGACGATTTCCTGTATTATTAGCAATCTACTACTTCGAATATTTTCGAAAATATTGCCTTATAGGTTTATATGAGGGCACTGAGTTTTGAGGTTTATTTGGTTTAGGTATCATTATTATTTCAGCACATTTCCATAGAGAAGGTAAGTGGTTTAATGAGCAAGATTATTCATTATTCTTATAATTGAAAGCAAATCGTAATAACTAAAAACAACAATAACTAATTTTGATTATTCACGGGTTGAGGCAACATCCCCTTGCGACGTTGCGAAACTGCGGATCGCGGAAGTTTGACACCTTTCTATCTTTAAATTCGTAAGAAGAATCCAAAATATTTTCATTATTTTTCATTGAGATTGTAATATTGTGACAGTTAAACTATTTCGCATCTCCAATATTTGCATTGAACGCTCACATCTTAGTGCTTTAAGTCGCACTTTTGCATCAACGCGTGAATACCCATATAATGTTCACCTTTTTACCTGTTTAAGTTATTAATTTTTTAAGTGTTTGAAACACTTTTGGGGGAAGCGGGGCGAAGGGGGGATTTCCCCCTGTTACCGCCCCCCTTGTATGCGCCCTTGACTCAACCCTAGGACATTAATGATAGTCGATTCGACTAACATCGTTTATATTTTATAGCACAATTTTTCTCTCAGTATCTTTTCAAAATGAATTTATAAACTGAAAATCTTAAAACGACAAAACTTTTGTTTTATTTTTACTTACAACATATTAAAATAATAATAATAATAAGAACCGAAAAAATCAGATTTAAATACATCTTAGTCGATTCGACTCGAGAATAAGTATTTACGTACAAAAAAATAGCATTAGTATTCCACGATTAAAAAAACAAATTAAATTCATAATAAAACTAAATAAATTTTTCAATTCCTAAATGTATTCATACATCACTTGCGCAAAAAGAAGTTATATAATATAATTGTCGGTGCCGTAATTCCCCCCTAGCCACAGTTATTTAATTTTTTTTTTTAAGGAAAAAATAGTTAAAGAACACAATTCTGAAGAAATAAGCTCTTAGTTATTTCTATCTATTTTGTTCGCATTTTTTTTTTCGGTTGTGTCGTTTTTGACACCGAAGTACAGACGAAAGGTAAATGAACAAAAATCCCAGTAAGTTAACAAATGTTGTCCTTAATAGTACATACAAATTTTGATTTTACTTCAATTATTTATTTTCACTCACAGAATAATTAGTTAATTTCTTAATTTAGAACAATACTGGTTAGAAATATTCTAAAATATAAGAGATGTAAATCACATCCTACTATGATCATATACTGAAATAAAATTTTAGGTGCATAATAATAACCCAATATTGCTCATCATTTTTATGTTCTGCAATATCATTTTCAATAGAAAAATGTTCCCTACATGTCGCACTTACAAGTGCACAGTTATTGCATTCACAAACAGAAAAGACAAAACTTCTAAAATATAAAATCATTTATATATTCCTACACACACACATACTGAAATGAAGCAGCATGCACCCAGTTGCACAAACAGTAAGTACTCCTCAAACGATTAATGATTTTTGATGTGTAAACATTTTAGCTCACGGTATGGGCCAAATTTCAAATGTGTAAAATGTAACAATAACTGTATCGTAAGATGTAAGATTACAACAAAGAGAAGAAGAGAGGGAGAAATTAAAATACGAGCGGAGTTTGTTTGTTTATGTTTCGATCAATTTACTCACTCATATATGTACATACGAAAACAAAATGTGTGTGTACATTTATTCGTGGCAGAATTATTTGTTGGTGTTAAACGTGTGGAGATCGACTATACCATACAAGCCGAGAAGTCGCCGTAACAAACACAGGCGTTTGATAGGTTTTGCATTCGGTTCGTTAGATTGCATTAAAATTAAATATTCTTTAAAATATAAAAACAATACAAAATGATAAGTAATAAGGAATCTAGGTTTCAGTAAATGTAAAAACAAAATGTAGTGATGATAGCAAATCATGGCATTATAAAAATTTTGCTTTGTACATTAACCTTAGAAAGGCAACACTTTTTTTATCTATGTAAATAGCAAAAATTTTAAAAAGAAAAAATCAAACTTATTTATTATAAAATCACTTATTTACTTCAATAAAAATACATTCTTTTTTATTTTTATTAAATGCAGTTAAGACAACTCTCTTTGCGGTGCTTTTAAAAAGTAGTGGGGTGACTAGTCATCCCTGTTGCCTTTCTAAGGTTAAATGCGGAAAGCACTTATCGTCGCCTGAGGATTGATTTGACGTATGTGTGTAAAAATTCATATACCTATACGCCAAATCAATTCTCAGGCGACGTTATGTAAAATTTTCACATCTAAGAAAATTTCAAATCGACAGGAAGAAAAACTTAAAACGCGAAAAAAGGATGCAATTGCAGCTGGGTATATGCGAACATATCGTGCCCAATGCATTGAGTAAAAGAAAAATAATGCAACTACAACATATCAGCCCTATTCACGATTTGGTGCATTGCAAAATATTTATGCTATCACAACAACAAATATATGTGATATGGAAAAAAATTTGCATTTGCAATGATGCAAGACCATTTGCAATTTATGGTGAATTGGGCTATTATATATAAAAGGTAATGATATCTAATAAGTTTTTAAGTTTATAAAAGAATTGTTTTAATTTGAATTAATTACCTAAGCATATAGATTATACATTAAATCCCTATATATGGCTATACATATGTGAGCTTATGTATATGACATTCAGTTAGCTTAACTGTTTTCACATCAAATATCTTGCGTGCCTTGCACACATCCATTGCTTTTTTTTTTGAACACAGCTATAAACCATAAAGACGACTTAAACAACATACACCAAACGTACGCAGCAGCTATTAGACAAAGCTAATAATAGTATTGGTGCAATATTAATGTAAGATTGTTGTGAATTTGTAAATATGTTTTTGTTTTTAATTTATAATTTGTTTAATTGTTCATTTGTTATTTTATTATATTTTATAATAAACAGACTCCCTGAATATGGTTTTAAAAAGACCGAAACGCGTAGGAGAAAATGAAAATTAAAGACAATCTTTAATTGTTTCTAAAAATCAACGACCAAAAAGGTTTGAATAAAAAAAAATAAAAAAAACACGATTAATGATTTCATTACTCCAAAAGGGGGGATAAACGAGCAACTCCAATACAGTAACAAAATTTTTGAATTTCACTAACACAATTTCATAACTTTATATGGTATATTTTTAGAAATAATGATAAACAAAGACAGCCTGATTGAGTAGTTCAAATTTGTATATCTTACTCTTTCTTGCCCAGTTAACCCTTTACGGTAGGTAGGATAAAAACTGCACCGCATACTTTTTTATGCATAGTGATACATTTTAACCCACTTCAAAAAGTTGAAATTACTTATAGTCACACAGTCTAATATTTTATTTAATTTCTCATTCTGATGATAATGATATAAACTAAAAAAATTTCTGTGCAACTGTGCCCTATTTCACCAAATACAATTTACAATTACAAATTTGAATTACAATTACAAATGTGTAAAACCATTTTTCGTTTCATAAGTTACAACTCTCAAATTCACAAATTTGTAAGAGGCAACAAAAATTGTAAGAGAGCACTTGTACATTACAAGTGTAAAAAAATGACGTTTCACGAAATTTTCGTATGAAAAACCAATTTTTTATACAAATTTGTGACACTAATGTATGATAACATTTACCAATGAGCGAACAAATTAAAATTTTCGCGGATTCTTTGATTAAGAAGTATTTCTACCTAAAAATTTTCAAATTAATTATTTTTAAAACTTTTTTTTTATATATATACATAAAGAAAAATAAAATCATTTTAAAAGGGCATAGCCGGGCTTCCATGTCAGAAATGCCCCCAAACCGAATCAAGTTTCTCATGGACCCTTTTGAAGCACTTGATTTAAGAATGATTTGGCTAAATTCTCAGACCATTTGCAATTTTTAATGAGTAATGGCGGAGAGAGCTTGATTGCATATAAGGAGTGAGATTGAAAAAATCTTAACACACGTTTTACCTAATAATTTTTTTTGGGTATAAAATTTAAAAATTTCTTTTGATTTGAAAAATCAAAATGAGTGAAGAAAAAGAAGTACGTCTTAAAATTATCAAAAAAATCCAAATTGGTCCTACAAAAAATTGGCCAACGAATTGAAGGTCAGCCGTCAAACTGTTTCCAATGTTATTAAACAGTTTCAGGAGAATTTGACCATCGATAGGAAACCTGGTTCGGGAAGAAAACAAGGACCACATGATATTGGGAAAGCCAAGAAAATAGAAAGCATGTTGAAAAGATCTCAAATCACATCTCGTAGAAAAGCTGCCCGGTTAGCCCAGTGCTGTGACTATTTGGTGCAAATAGTTAAAGCCAATGCCGGTTTGAAAACATACAAAGTCCAAAAAGTTCCAGACAGGAATGCTGCAAAAAATTTAGACGCCAAAAGTAGGGCTCGAAAATTAAAATCGAATTTCATACAAAAATATTCATGTTGTATAATGGACGACGAAACGTATGTACTGGCATATTTTACGCAGCTTCCGGGTCAAAATTTGCAGACAAAATTTCCTAAAAAATTCCTGGTATGGCAAGCTATATGCAGTTGCGGCAAAAGAAGCAAGTCACTTGTTACAGTGGGCTCTATAAATACCGAAATATACATCAAAGAATATTTTAAAAAAATACTTCTTCCTTTCATAAGAAAGCACAATGTGTCCATATATTTTTGGCCCAATTTGGCATCATGTCACTACGGCAAGAAAGCTCTGGAGTGGTACCAAAGTAATAACATAGTTTTTGTACCCAGAGAGGCCAATCCTTCAAATTGTTTGGAGCTATGACCAGTGGAGAGATATTGGGCTCTTGTAAAAAGAAACTTAAAGAGCACAAAAAAGGTGTCCCAAAATATCGAAGATTTTAAAAGGAGATGGACAAACTGTTCCAAAAAGGTGGCTGTAACAACTTTCAAATCTCTAATGGAAGGCTTACCAAAAAAGGTCCACGAGTTCATAAATAGTGGTTAGAACTATAAAAGTTATATTTTTCTGTAATTTGTAAAATATTATCAATTAAATAAAAAAAATCAAAACTCTAAGGTAAACAGTTTAAAAATTATTGAATTTTATATATGTTAAGATTTTTTCGATTTCACTCCTTAGCTGCTTTCCTTTCATGTGTTATATACATGTGCTACGCATATTTGTGCCGATAAATGTAGTTTCAAAAGAAAAAAAGCTTTAGAAAATAGAAAGAGGAAGAGTGCAAAAGCTTCAACAACAACGGTCACTTGAAAAATCGCGTTTTTGTTGCATTCTAACAAAACCAGTAAGAAACGAAGTTATGCAGTTGTTATTCGGCTACATACAATCAAGCAGAGACGACTTCTCGCAGTTTTATCACATGTGCTTTAGGGAGAGAGTCGATATAGAAGTCTCGGCCTGATTGCATATAACTGAACTTTCCTTTTATGTGTTATATACGTGTACTAAGTCGTGTTTGTGCCGATAGGTGTGTAGAGTATCAATAGAGGAAAAGCAACAACAAAATAGAGAGTAGAGGACTACAAAAACTTCAACAGAATATTTTATAAATATTTTCTAATAAACAACAAAGTTTCACTTCCACTGTGAGTGCTTGCAGACACATATTTTTTTTGTTTGTTTTAGATCAGTGGAAGATCCAAAACATGACTCACCAGCAAGATCTGTTTTTTGAAGAGAGCAACTTTAACACCAATTTTATAGCTTTTTATTTTCTCGATAAAATGTTGCATTTTTTTGCACCGTGCGACGGCTGTCAAATTTCGTGTTCTTCTCTGAAAAAGAGGCAGCCCTTTCCAAGAGTATTGTGTTCTTTTCTAAAAAATGTTGCTTTCTTTTGCACTCAACTAAATAACGGGGTGAGAATGTTGCCCTGCAAATTAGCTGATTCTGACAAAGTAACATTTTTATGTTCTTTTCTTGCACTAAAAAGGAAACATTTTGGCAGGCAACATTAAAAAATTGTTGCCATTGCATGGGGCAAAAAAAATGCAACACTTTGTCAAGAAAAGAAAACGATATTAGTTTACCTAAAATTATAATTTTTTTCTTTTAGATTTTTTTTGTATGTTGTTAAAGTAATTAAATATATCTACAAAGTTTAAATACTATTGCTCACTATTTTATTTAAAAAAAAGTCCTAAAAACTCGTCAAATTCAAAGGCGCTAGGCCAGAAAGCCCCCTTAAGTTGTTGTATGGGATTGAAACACTGCGCGGAGGCTCGACTGTATAGAGAGCCTCCAATCCGGTGGAAATGTTTGGTTTGCATGATTTGATTTTTATTATTATTTTGACCAAAAAGACAAATTTAATTTTTATACATATTTATTGAATCAAAAATTTTACAAAACTAACATGATATGATAGAAAAATTTCGAATATGCATTATGGTAAAAATGGCATAGCAGGTATATATCTTAGAGCTTTTACAGTAACGCTATTTGGATTTCCAAGATCTTTCATGATACCTTGTATGCGAGAAACAACATCACTACGTTGTATATCACCACGGTCCAGCATACGTTTGAATAACGTGTATAATTGGCGCTCAGCAGATGCGCTTGATAGCTCATGCAAGTCATTTAGTAGTTCATCTGAATACCCTTCATATTTGCTCAGATTTAATGCTTTAGCATCACGCTTGAGCAAATCGTAAACAAGCAAAAATTCCACATACGGCTTTGTGGGTGGTACACGTTTCTTTCCTGCAGTTGAAGAAGTCGACCAACGATCCATTGCTGTATCAGGATCAAAAGCAGCACGACCGTAATTATCGTCGTACAGCCGCAAGAAATTATCTAACGATTCGACATCATTAGTGAATTCATCATGTGCTGTTTCGGTTTGTATGTCACGTATTAATGATAATGTTAACTGATCGAAACCCTCCGGATTATCACCTAGTTCATTGAATAACTCATACCCTTCAAGTGTTTCGAGATTTGGTTTCAGACGTATAGAATGTAATGGTGCGTATACACCTGGTTTGTGCGGTGGCGTAGGTGGTTCCTTAGGTTTTTCAGTTGTTGTTGATTGTTGCCACCAATTTGGTGGTTGCCACCAACCTGAAGTAGTGTTGCTGCTGCTGCTATTAGGACTTCGTGTTGTCGTTGTTTTTATAATTGTTGGCATTGGTTCTGTGGGCGATAGGTTGAATACATTGTTTAACTCTTCATCACTTGCACTAAATGGTGGCTCCACAGTTGTCGTCGAAAGTGGCTCGTATTGCAAATTATCAATGTAGTAGGCGAGTGCTTGCATTGATGCTGGCAAGTAGCTTGTAAGCAAGTTAGACGCACATGAATGGTGATAAGGCAAAATGGTAAAGATAAAATAAAAACCCAGCTGAAGGTTGCTGAAAGCGTTTATTTTCACCATGTTTTCTTTATATAAAAACGAATATTTGATATTTTATTATTTAAACATTTTTTTCTTTTTGCATATGACAAACAATAAATGCTAATTTATTAAATGTCAGTTATACTGGCTCTTTTTCTCTCAATGATTTAAAGAACATTCACTAAAAATTTATTTCCCAGACGTTTGAATACGTTTAACGTTTTTATTGAGAAGGAGGGGAAAACGAGTTGAGCAAATTGAAGAAGTTACATATCACGTAAGTGATGGTAATTCGGATTCATGTATATAAGCCGGATCGATTTTGTTTTGCTGATAACTTTTCTTTGGTTAATTAAATATTCTACTGTGTGGTAAAAATAAGCACTATTTTAGAAAGCATACTAAGAAAAAAATTTACTTTTCGATCCGAATTACATGCAATTCATTTTTTTCGAGATGATGTCACCTTAGTAACCATTAAAAAAAAGTGATGAATTTTTTTTAGTAATTAAAAGAGGCAGAAGTGTGCTTTAATTTTGTATTAAAACATTTTTTTTCATAAATCTGTAATCCTTATTTTTACCGCTCAAAGTTTCCCTTGCAAAAATTGATCCGAATTACCTACACTTACGTTATATTGGGAATTTTTTCAATAATATTTAGGTGATTCAGAAGCTCTAGTCAATACTACTTTATGTAATGGGGGATGTCCAAATAAGCAAAAAATCATATGAGCAATGTTGGCCTATTTTCAACCCTTTACGAACTGCAAATTGTGTAAGACTTTCTGGTTAAATTTCAACTTATACGTAAATAAATAAACACGAAATTGAAGAAAACCCGATTATTTTGTTTAAAAAAAAGCAAATTATGTTATTTGCTTACTTATAACTTGGTTGCTTTGTTACACCTTGATCATATTGTTTGGTTTTATTTATTTATTGTAATCTTTAGATCTTACAACACAGAAACCTTTAACCCTCTATAGCTAATAAAGAGCCACAGAAAGGTCTCCCCACCCATATGATTTCTTCCTTTCTTTATTTAAATCCCCTACTCTTATGTTTTTTTTTAATTCTGTCATTCAAATATCCTTAAAAATATATTTTATTGTCAAATCCTTTAAATCATTAAGGGGAAAGAACTGTTAAGTCAGTTGGAATCTATTCAAATTCTGATGAGTGAACCGAACTATGTTATCACAGTTTATGTTTTTGTAAGAATAAATGTAGACGCGCTCTTGTGGCTGAAACACTACCTTTGTTTGAAAGCAAATTCTGACTGATCGGTCTTTCTATACTCGTCAGCTACAACTGAAAGAGTTACGTACCACTTTGGCGTTTCTGGTGACTGGTATATAAATATTAGCGAACAATATTTGGACCAGATTTTTAGTTTTTGTTGTTTTTCTTTGTCTTAATTCTTTACCAAATTTTAATATACCAAAAATTTTGTTTCTGAAATTAAGCGTTGTTATTGCTTAAATGAAAGATAAATACACTCTTCTTGTGTTGTCAGTTATTCTACAGAATAAGGTATAATAAGGCAGCATGCTACACAAAACTAAAAAATAACAAACCAAAAAAAAATCATCTTTGAATATTTATAAGAGCAAAGCAAATAATAATGTCAGAAATACTGCAGCTCGATGTCTGTCGTTTAAAAGCTTGCTTTTCATATTTCACAAACTGTAATAATATTTAAATCTCCATTTCTCTGAATAAAATTCTGTATAAAGTGCTTTGACTTCCGTGATGTTAACTCTGCTGGCCCACACACTCCGCACTTTACAACAATAATTAATTTGTAATAAAATTCAATACAAAAGAGTGGATATAATGCTTGTCCTCCCGTTTATTTCTTTACAATATGATAATTTTAATCTGAAAGCATCAATTGATCTAAAGTTTTGAACAATTTTATAAGCGCAACACAAGCTTTGTTAGGAAATTACAAGCTAATTTGTTGCATAGTGTAATTAAAGCGATGAAAAACAAATCCCATAAAACTTAAATAAAACCTGAAATTTGTAAACACAATAAAAATCAAACATAAAGTTGAATGAAGGTGTAGCATCATCATTATCAATTCCACCAAAATGTTAAAAACCGGTAATAGGAAAGCAAAAACTTCATAATTTAATTTCAGAAAGAGAAGAAATAAACAGTAATTAACATAAATACTGAATTTAGTAAAATAATTCGGACGCAGGTCAGTAGTTCTTTGATAAAATTTGATATTCACAAATGTAGGGGAATGTGTTGTGCCTTGGTCTGGATTTCAGTTCTTTTTTTTTTTTTTTTTTTTTTAACCTTTAGTAAGAAAAATTACTTTCCAACTAATAATCAAACGAACCAATATAGTCTGCTCTACATTGGTTCGTTTTTGCTTGAACGTATATCCATGTCAGGATCAAAGCTACACGTTTACGCTGCGAATTCACTACTCTATATAACTTTTCTTATAACAAATATTTTTAATTTGGAAATTTTTTTTTTTACAAATTTCTTCCAAATTTGAATATGTAATTCAGATTAATTATTTAAAATTAATAGGCTTTTAAATGAACAATAATGCCTGAAGAATGCCAAAAAGTTCATAGAACTAGCAAATCAGACGATCGTTTCGGAACCCGCTACGGTTCCTAATCAGTGATCTTTGTGATGGTTCCCTCATTTCAATAATCTACAAGTCCTAATCACTATTAATACGTACAGCTGGATTTGTTTCTAAATTTCCACTTTGAATGCCATTTTACGATTATAAAATATGATTTTTTTTAAAGATGTTATATGTTTTTGAAAGCTTATTGAATAATTAATTAAATATAAAAAGCAAAAATATTTTACTTAAACAATAAACGAAATTTTTTACTTTATTCGAGCATACTGATAAAACTAAAAAACAACGATTGACCACTGATAATACATACAGTACATAACAACCAAAATTAATATTCTTTGGCATATCCTCTTGCTGTTATTATGAGTTTAATTTGGTTTGGCATACTTTTAACCAGATTTTGGCGATCACTGGGTGTTATGGATTCCCAATTTTCTTTGATTTTGGATTTTAATTCCCCAAAATGTCTTTGCAGATCATATACTAGACGTTTCTTCATCATTGTCCAAGCACTTTCAATCACTTGAGGCCAGGGTTTGATAATGACCAATCTCATACACTTATTTGTTTCGAATTTAACTATACTTATTTGTGAATTTAGCGGTATACATCGTAAACAAGGGTATCAAATTTTGATTTATTACTGAACATAATTGAGTTCCATTGTCTTTATAGCCAGAACCGTTTATTCTTCGCCCAAGCAAGTCGTATTTTCTTTTGTTTATCGGTTAATAGTGGCTTTTCTTTGGCCTAAAAAATTTAAAAAAATATGAAAGAAAAATGCAAAAGTGATACTTCTATTGACCCAACCTGTCCTACAGCAGCCATGGAGGCACTATTAGACCTCACGCCTCTACATCTAGTAATAGAGACGGCCGCAAAAAGGACAATTATGGGTATAGTAAGGGAAAGAGCTGGGAAAGCGAAGGTCATTAGTAGTAGAGAGCTTGAAAGAATTTTTGCGGACCTACCCCTATCAACCTTGTCAAGAGATGATATGATCAAGAAATATAACTTCGAAGTTATACCAGGTAACAGGAGGGAATGGGATATCAAAAAATTCCACACCTCTTACAAAGAACACACACAAAGGTGGTACACTGACGGCTCAAGAACAGAGAAAGGAACTGGGGCAGAGGTGTACGGTTCTAAGACCAAACACTCGAAGCCTATGGAAAACATTGCAAGTATCTGCCAAGCGGAGATTCTTGCCATAAGGCTCTGTGCACAGATCAACCTTGAACGTGAGTTTAAGAAGGCAGATATAGTAATTTACTCAGATGGCCAAGCCGCTATCAGAGCACTGAACTCCTTTGAGATCTCTTTAAAATTAGTATAGGAATGTCTAGAGCTGAATAAGCTAGGCAAGACAAATAAGATTACCTTATTCTGGTTGCCTGGACACACAGGAATATATGGTAATGAGATAGTCGACAACCTAGCAAGGAAAGCAGCGGCCAAGGCATGCATTGGTCCCGAACACATGGTAGGTCTAGGAATCCAAACCATTAAAAGAACTCTAAAAGATGAGGAATGGAACAGTAACAGAATGGGCACTCCTCCCAAAGCTTAGGCAATCAAAGTTCTTCATTGGGAGCTTCGACCCCAAAAGAGCGACCGTGTCTAAAGCTAATGAAGGACCAACTTAGAATAGTCATGGGCATTCTCTCAGGACACTGTAAACTGGGAGAGCACATGAAGAACTTAGGAGTAATTCAGGATAAAACTTGTAGGTTCTGCCAAAGAGACAAGGAAACATCAGAACATATCCTAATACACTGCGAGGCACTTGCTCGCAGGAGGCAAAGATACCTGGGGCAATATTACCCGGAAAGTAAGGACATCGTAGCCTTGAAGCCTTATCAATTGCTGAGATTCATCAGCAAGATTGGCTTATCTGACAGCTTATAATTAAGCTACTATCGGGGGTACAATAGATCTTTAAAATCGAAGTACATGTTACCCATAATAATCAATCAATTAGGCCCAGGGAGTAACTTTCGATGTTGAGACAATAACAAAAAAACTTGTTCTACGAACTTATTCCGATCGAAAACAATTTGGGCCCAGAGAACATTGGCGCAAGAAGTCATGGAGTTTCAGAACGATTCATCAAGAAGCAAAAAACACATACATGTTTAAATTCAAAACGGGCTTGATTAGGCCCAGGTGCCCATCCTATGGTTAATACGGATCCAATTAAAAATTTTAATTTGGACTTAGTGAACGACGACGATATTAAATAAAGTTCAAGTAAAAAAATAGTATTACAAATTCACATATATACAGGGTGACAATTGTAAAGTGACGCAAGTTTAATACTCTGCAGCAAGCTTTGCCATTTACAGTTACTTTAATTTAAAAAGCAAATTCATTCATCATTGGTTTTGCTTTCAATTTCATTTGAATCTTTGTTATTACATTTTGAAATTTCCATAAAAATGGACAAGGAAAATATTCGTCGTGAAATTATGAAATTTCATTTGGCAAATTATAGTAGCCGTCAAATTGCAAAGGCTTTAAATTTGTCAAGTCGTACGGTAGACCGAGCTATTATTCGATATAATGAAACTAGGGGTTTTGGAGATAGAGACCGGGGAAAATTTTCAACAGTTGCCACTACTGGTTTAACAGAAAAAATTCGTAAACGAATCAAGCGAAATCCAAGGCGCTCAGTGAGAAAAATCGCTAAGGAAGTCGGAGTAAACCGTGAAACAGTGCGAATCATTGCAAAATCAAAGCTTAATCTTAAGCCGTACAAGCTCCGAAAAGCTCAAGATCTGACACAAGGAAAGAAAGATTTGCGACTGCAAAGATGTAAGGCGTTGTTACGCTCCTCCGTGTTAAAAAATGTTGAAAATATCTTGTTTACAGATGAAAAAATGTTCACGGTTGAACAACATTTCAATGCGCAAAATGACCGAATGTGGCTAACATCATCATCGCAACAAAATAGGACTGTTGGCCGAGTCCAAAAGCCAGCTTCCGTTATGGTATGGGCTGGAGTTTCCGCTAATGCTAGAACCCCTCTAATATTCGTTGAAGAGGGTGTTAAAATTGACCAGATTGTTTATCGGAGCATTTTAAATGAACATGTTCTTCCCTGAGCCCAAGATACATTTGGAAATGAAAACTGGACTTTCCAGCAAGATTCTGCACCTTCCCACATGGCAAAATCAACGCAAACATGGATAAAAGACAATTTTTCTGGATTCATAACATCTCAAGAATGGCCACCATACTCCCCAGAATTGAATCCAATGGACTATTCTATTTGGAGTATTTTAGAGAGTAAGGCTTGTGCATCTCAACACCACAGTCTGGAGTCGCTGACAAATTCATTAGAGAAAGCCTGGACTGAAATTGATCAGGAAGTCCTGCGGCGAACAGTCCTACGATCTCCGGATCGATTGAAGGCATGTGTGCAGGCTAAAGGAGGTTATATTGAATGAGGTGGGGTTCAAATGAATGCTTATATATTCAGCAATGTTAACACTTAATTGTACTTAATGGAAGTACGTCCTTTTGAAAATAACTGCTGAAATGTGTGCGTCACTTTACGATTGTCACCCTGTATTAGTCGTACATTGCTATATTACATTATTATTTTAATTCGTAAATTTAAGTTGGAAAACACTTCAGTTCGTAAATTTAAATTGAAAAACATTTCAATTCGTAAATTTAAGTTGGAAGCATTTCAATTTAAAAACAGCAGTCATTTTGTGGCTTAACTGGATATGCAAACGTAAATTTTAGTTAGGTTAGGTTAAAATGGCTGCCAGCGAGCGCCAGCACACTTAGGCCAGACAAGGCCCATTGCGATACCATAAAAAAGGAGCGAAGTCCCTATCCCTCTAATTCAAGCCATTTGAACCATTGAGTACCTTTCAGGAAGTTAAGTAGGTGTCTGATTTGGATGTTAGTCAAGTCTTTAAGGTCATCGAAGACAAAATTGTCCAGATGTTTCTTTCGTACGTGAATCAAAGCTGGGCATTCGCATAAAAGATGAGTTACAGTTTCCTGTTCTTCCTCGTTGCCACAGCTTCTTTTTAGTTGGAAAACATTAAATTTAAATTTTGTGGAAATGTTGAATTTGACAATAGTCCTCATTTGGCGCTCCACCTGAATCACATACTAGGGGACTACTCGAAATAGAAGGAACTTCTGGTAAGTTCTCGTCTAGTCCTGAGTTCTCCACGTCCCACTGCCATGTCATTTTCTGTGAGCAGATTTACTATTTTCTTTCCTTTACTTCTTATTTAGTACTTCTATGCATTATTATAAACATAAATATAACTTATCATTGTTACTTCCTTTTAAATTGCTTTTGCAAATTCATTTAAATGAAAGATTTTTGCCGCGTCACTTTTTCTTTACTTTGTGTTTCACTTTTATTTTATATTATAGAACATTGATCCCAGATTAACATTCTTACAACTCCAATATTTGCTGCCAGAATTTTATAAATATTATCTCAAGTGAAAAACAATTGAGAAAATGTTTGTTTTCAAATGACTAGAAAGCTGAAAATCATTTTGAGAATTATAAATTTATCAAAAGTTAGAGCCATAAATATTTTCTCATGTTTTTCTCAACTCGTACTCAAGCTGATAGCAAACTATCATGAATTCCGAACGGGCTCCCGTCGCGAATCGAATGCACGTCACGTATGCGAGAGGAATGCTATCATTGGTTGCATTTAGAAGATACAGCTGTGGCGTGTGTGTCTTCTGAATCGGAATGGAATGTGAATTTCTGCTCCGTAGAGCTGTTAACATTTCGACGCAATTTTTTCCATCATATTATAGTTCTGCTTTTTCGGGTCAACATGTTGCCTAAAAAGACCAGCGTCGTCTATTTTTATTTATCGACGGTTTGGTGAGTTTTACACGGTGGCTGGTAGCCGATATTTTCTTTCGGCGGCTACGTAGCAGAACCGAATGTTGAGCCTCCGGTGTGTCTTCTGAATGCAACCATTCATTCCGACGTTTTCGTAGTTAACAACTACCAACTGCCAACTATCCGAACTTAGTTCGAATTAGTGTTGACAACCATTAAAATAAATTTCTGATGTTTTTTGTTTAAAATTGTTGACTATTGAACTATAATCAAATTTGTTTGAAAATGTATTTAAATTAATTATATTATAGTTATTATTGCGGCAACAGCACTGTTAGTAAGAAGAGAAAGTAGCCGCCAAAATACATGCTTAATAGTAGAGCGCAAAATGCTAAGGGGAGTTTGCAATCCTTTTGATTTGGGCTTAAATGAGTTACGTGAAAGAAATTAAAAATATCAAGTTCAACTTCTTTTTTTTTAAGTTTTATAAGTACAGTTAAACCTGCTAATTGGGACACCCTTCGGGACCTAGCAAGAACGGCCCGATTACAATTTAGTGAAAAAATGGAAGACGAGATATGTATGTAAGCACATGAATCATTTTTTATTATGTAAGCACTTATACATGACTCAAATAAAGGAAAATATTTATGGTATATGATAAAAGTTTATGGTATATGATAAAAGTTTTTATTTATCTGAACTAATACAAGGAGAAAACCAGTTTTGAAATCAGATAATCAGGTTTCAAAAGGGTTTCGAATATTCCGAAATTTTGAGATTCTCCTGTTAAAAATTTGAAGACGATGTTATGCCTGGGTTTAAATGCTTCTAGCCACACGTTTGATGCCGTAAAATTGAAAATATTTAATGCTTGAGCAATAACACTGTACAACTACAAAGTAGTATCCGCTTATCACGAATCTCGTTATTAAAAATTTTTTCGGGTCAGATCAGATTTCGTGAATATTCGTAATTCTTGATTTTTTGAAAATTTGATAGAATGAGGGGTTCCATGGATGAAAATTTTTTTCCTGCTTTTTTATATGAATCATACAATTTTAAGAGTTGTGGATTATTTTTACAGATTTATAATCGTGTAATTTTGCTTTGTGTTGTAATATCGTCAAAAATTTGGAAAATATTTTTGAGTGCAAGGGTAAACAACTTAAAAGCCAGCGAATCAATGTCAGTAAATGATGCACACGATTTTATGCCTTGCACAATCTTTAATTTTTTTTTGGCAAAATTCTTTGAACTTGACCTTTGCTTATCTTAAAGATTTCCGCACATTTCCTATGAGACAAACACCTCTCCTCGGCGGCATTAAAGTGCGGTCCATGAACCGATTGGAAGGTGGCCCGATTAGCATGAGGAATTTCTTCTGAAACCAAAAAAAATTGATAGTGTGGTTAGTTTAGGAGGTAACCCAATTGCAGAGTGTCCCAATTAGCATGTTTAACTGTAAGGGGTGTGGTGCAGGTCGGCCTTGGACCATAAGTCTGAAGTAACAGCACTAAGCCACGTAGTTGGTACTTTGCGATTTCTGGCACAGGGTGGATACCAAAATGGTGTTGGCTAGGACCATAAAGTTAGAATGGTGCACATCTGGCCATAAAGAATGAAAAATTATGCATTGGATAACGCTGATAATGACGAATGAGGAAAAAAGAGAGGCGATTTCTATGCAAGAACGCAATTCCCCGGCGTTATGTGCATCAATGGTACACATATCAAAATAATTCCTCCTGCGGAAGAGAAATTTTTATATTATAACCGAAAAGGCTATTATGTTATCAACTCAATGCTGATAAACATAGGAAAATATAAAAAGTGTGCTAGGCTTCCACCAAATATATTTTTAGATATGCAATAATAAAATGCAAATCAAATGCGTTGATGCATATAAAATAAAATAAAATTTAACAATTCATAATTCAATTTTTATACAAAACTCAGTTCTGTTTGCTTTTTATTATTTTTATCCAATTTAAATTTCCGATCGATTTCTTCCCGCTTTAATTTTTTCATAACAGAATTGTGTCTGCGCATTTCATCCAATATATCGGCTTGAGTCCTAGCAAAAGTTTCGTTAGCCCTGTTAAGCCTACGAAGACTTGTGGCGATTTCCTCCATCTTAGTTTTCTGAAAGTCAGTGGTTGCTTCTTAAAATGATTGCTGCATGTTAATTTGTTTCTGCAGCAGAGTTCGTGTAGTGGTGTCATCTTTCTTACGGGTGGGACTTCTTCAAGAGGTTATTGCTTATATATATTTATTGCAGTTACGATAATTTACAATATTATTCGCTTCTTATTTTCTCCATGTAGTCACTTATTTTACTGGTGGCGCCAGACTGTTAAGCTGTACCACAACCTCCTACCAAAAACTTTTCACATTTTCCTTTAGTATATTTGGGAAACCTTAGGCTATATCGGGACGCTCACTACGCATTCCCACCAATTTTTTATATTGGCTGCGGTTTATGGCTGGATGAGAATTATTACAGTATGTAAAATATTTGTAAATAAACACAAACATGCAGTATTTAAATTTTTTTGCAATTAGATGTGTAAGTAATAATAAAAAAAAAATTTATCTGCTCCCGATACACTGGTATAAAAATATCACGAAAAATTGTCAAAATTTCTATTCACTCGGAATCAATGATACCATTCTCACGAATTTCGAATTTTCGGCGCAATTTCGTGGCCACGTCGGAATTAATAATACCGATTTCCCTTCGTTGTTACGCCGGCATACCATGATAAGCAATGCTGAAAATCAAATTGAAACTAAGATTTTTTTGAGAGTTTTTTTCCTGTGTTTGTTGGAAGAATAAAAAAGGAATTAATTACTGTATTTATAGCGTACTTCGCTTGTGCTCGGTATGTATATACAAACTCAAAGAACACTAAACGCAGTGTACATGTAGCGTACTTCTCTTGTGTTTGATTTGTGTTTGTGTATGCGTACACAAAGGCTGATGTTACACGGTCAATGTTTTGCTGTCAATGTTTTCTGTTTTTACTCTCTTTTCATCGTTTTGTTTGATGCCCTGTTAGGCTGATGTTACAGGTCAATGTTTTGCTGTCAATGTTTTCTGTTTTTACTCTCTTTTTATCGTTTTTTTTGATGCCCTGTTACACTATCAGTTTTTTGCTGAATGTTATTTTTTAATACTTTAATCTGCAACTATGTTTTTCCAACTAAAAAGTATTTAATTGTATTTTGGAGTGTATGAAAATTCAACAATTGGAGTGGAATTGGATGAAAATAATTATAAAGACAATATGAGATAATGTTGGTGGAAATTAGCAACAAATTATACAAAAAATATTACATTTATGTATGAACGCAGAAAAATACTGCTTTAAATTTGCAGACTATTAAAATAAACTCCGCCATTTTGTATCTTGGCCATTAAATTACCATGTTTTAATTTTTTTAAACAGCACTCTCACAAACAAAAGCCAAACAACGCAAAGGGTGGCAAAGAAAAAAGAAGTCTTATGAACACTTCTTTTTTCTTTAGTAAAAAATGTAGTATTTTCTATCAAATATTAGTATTTTCTAATAAAATGCAACAGTGTATCTTTGGTAACCTCATTTTATTTGAAGTGATGAAGGTTTTTTCCGTCAGCCAAAAAAAAAGATTGAAATGAAATGTATTCATTCTCTCTTTTGCTCAGTGTTCATTTTTCAAAACAACAATAATTTCATTGTTTGACAGCAAAACATTGATCGTGTAACATCGCCCAAACTCTACGAAGCAAGTAAATATATGTGTTCTTTTGATGTACGGTTCGTGCAGTTCATACAGTACAAAACACTAACGTACCGTATGTTTTCACTTTCGTGATCAACATTGTTCATTTTCTTATGCTATAAACGAACCAACGGCTCATTGTATCCGAGTAACGAATTCTATTTTACCCAATATTGATATTTTTACTAGCTTTTCAGTAAATTTTTTGAAGATAATCTATTTGTTGTCCTATTTACTTATAATTATCAATAATGTCTCTTATTTTCTTATGTATTTTTATGGTTTTTATTTAGTTCAACCAAAAGAATACATTGTAGATATGTGTTCTTTGATTTCAATTTACTGCCTTTTTATTATAGGATAAGTTTTTGTCTATTAAGTAGTCTGTAAGAGTATATCGTAGTCGTTTAAGCAGAAATCACTAAGTCCAAATTAAATTTTTTAATTGGATCCGTATTAATTAGCTTCTATAATTCGAATGACATAATAAATTCGATTTTTGATGATCCAATCAAAATTTATACTAATGTGTGTATCAATCTGTTAACTATTAGAGTTTTGCCAATGTTCGTAGAACATCAATCACTGCATAAACTAAATAAAATAGCTTAGTGAATTCTGCCAGAACGACGACGATGTACTCTGTTTGATGAAAATAAATAAATGAAATTCTAAACGTCGATAGGTTTCACTGATAAGAAAAATTAAATTTACTTATTTCAACTTGTTACTTGTTTTCATTATCATGGCCCGGTTTTCATTAGACGCGTTAATCGAAGAGTAACTGTATTATACCATGTTCCCTGAAAGATATGCGTCCACGTGTACTTGCTTCTGAACAACTACTAAACTTTATTATTATAAAACTTACATTAAGAAAGGTTACAACCAATATATATAATGTATATATAAACTAAGCTTACCTTTATACATAAATCTATATGTTTATAAAGCTCAGCTTGATACATAACATATATAACTATAACTATATATATATATATATATATATATACATAACATTCCCTTTTATAGACGGCTAAAAATTTAATTTTCTAATATATAGAACAGTTGGGGTAGTTTTATCTTTTACTCGCTAGCTGCAAGGAGAGTACGCGAACAGACCTGCTGTTGTTGCTTTGATAAAAAAAAGTTAATTTAGCTGGTTGAATATCACTGAAATAACTTTGTAATTAGAATGAATAGTATGCACAACAATACGAATAAAAATTGTAAATAAGGGCTTTCCGCATTCAGCAGAATAGATTATGAGAAGTTTGAAGGAACTATGTATTAAAAAATGATTACTAATACACTTATTTAGAATTGAATATGTATACTATTTTGGGATTGTTGACCTAGTTTCACCAAATATTTTGTGACATGTCAAATGTGAACGTGTTTTTTTATCTACCCACTATCCCTGCTGTGCCAGCAAAAACCGCACACGATTCAGTTTATATTTTGCCATTGAAATTTTTTTCATTAGAAGAAAACTTCTTACCTTCCTACGAAGTGTATCCAATTTCTTTGATACTGAAAAACTTTTTATTTTTATCACGATAAATTTTTGTGGCTTTTAAAGTTAGACACTTGTCTGAAATGTATCTTATATACTCATACACTTAACTATATGCATATATAAATGCACATATTTTAATAATAAATTCTAAAATATATTCACAAAACTTTATCGGTAACAAAGATTGTATGTTTTTTTGTCAGGTTGACCACAGTGAGTTTTGATAGTTTTAGCGTTGCCAACAACATACATAAAAATTAGAAACACAATCTTGCATCCCTGTTCATGCATGAGCATGATGTTTGTACATGCTGCATGTATAAAAAAAGAATTGTTTAAAGTTTTTATGCATTTGAAATTATGGAGCAAATCTGAACTTCAAATCGAGCTTAACCTTTCGGAGGGAGCGCTCTGAAAAGTTAGACGAGAGGGAGCGCCGCGTCAATTTCATAGTATCGACTGCAATTTTTCTTACTTATAGCAAACAAAATCATGAAAATAAAACAAGTGAATGCTTTCTAGTGATATTGATATATATTTAAAGCATTTATTTTTAAATTTTTATTTGTCATCGTTTTAACTTTGAAAAAATTTCTGCAAGCTACACTTGAATTTGTTTGTTACACGAGAGGGCGCGCCTCGGCAATTTAGCCGCAAAAACGAGATACCAATTTTCAAACACAAATAGCAGCTAAACGATGTAATGGAGAAACCAACGGCTAACGGTAAACGACACTGCATCTTAAAACTAACAAAGTCACTTGAGTGGCATCGGTTGGCTACTATGATTAGTATTTTAAAAACACAACCTAAACAATTTGCTGCGGTGCACCCTCCGAAGGGTTAAAGTATACACCCACAGACGCGACTTTGCCGCAGCAACAGAATTTGGGAAAACGCAACACGTTATTTTATATGAACAGCCGCGCACAGGCGCATCATTGTCGCAGAGCTTTTTTTCAAACATAACCATTTTTTGTTTTGTCGCGCTGAAAACGCAGCTCACGGCATTATTACTGCGACTTTTTTCTTCAACTTTTTCTTTAATTTCTTTTGTGATAAAATTTTTCAACAAAAAAATTATTGAAAAATGTTCGATAGGGAAAAGTTAATAGAAAATATGCGGAAACATCGCATTTTATTTTATAGCAAAAAGTAAATCTTTTTTAATTTTTTGCGCAGAAAAGATAAGCAAAAAGTAAAACAGCTGTTGCGACTTCAAAGCAACTAAATCGCGCCCGTGCGAGGTAACGTGCGATTTTGAAGCGCCGAAAACGCTGCGACAAAGTAGCGTCCGTTCGTGCATACCTTAAAATAGTTATTTTTTCTATTCCGAAGTTTACTATTTTAACTCTGATTAATTTTTTTGATTCTTAGTGCATATCAGAAACCTGTAGCCCGATTCTGAGTTTCTCTAACGCTTAATATCGATCAGATCTCCAAAATTTAGCTAAGCGCCGAATCAATTTATCGAGATCCCGTATTCTCTTAAGTTTTGGAATAAATTGAGTTAATCTAAATATTTTCGGAGACCAAGAAATGCTGCTTTTTCATGTATTTAGAGTTGCTCAGTGGAGACTGATTTGGCCCGATTCCTAGAAATTATATAGCCATAACTAATTATTAAATTGTTAATTTTTCTTTTATATTGATAACATTTGTTTTAATTATACTTCTTTATCAGACCACCTCTTTGTGTGCCCCCGCGAACGAACAAGCCCATTCACCAAAACGCACAAACGGATGTCACCAAAATATCTTGCCGCTAAAATCTTTATTGAAGGTAACAGGTAAGTTACAAATACAATTTTTACACAGAGTTGAGCGAAAAAGTATTATTAATTTTGTTTAGATATAGAAAAAATAGAAGACTGGGAAATAAGCGAAGTGTGACAAAAATGCAAATAGTGTTCTTAATTGATTATTTGGAAGAGCATCGAGAATTTGCACACGATCGGTAATAACATGAGTTAAAAATGAATATATGTATATTTTAATTTCTTTACTGTATATTTGCAATTTTGTTAATGACGCGGGCGTCCACTCCTTAGCTGAACAGTGGGCAATTTTAACTGGAACATTAAATGCTTTAGGTGGTGCGTTAAAGGATGGTGAAGGTTGAGTAAATATGAGGTAAGAAATAAATTAATGAACCACATTCATATATTTGTACAAGCACATATGTATGCTCATATTCCTCAGAAGTAAAACCAAACAAAAGGCGCAGGAAAGTAAAAATGCAAGGAAACGCACTGGAAATTCGGCGTCAGAATTGGATGAGCACATTATAGAAATAATGTCGCCTTTAGCTGTTGTTGAACTTTTGGGAGTTAGCGAACCACTGGTATACATTTATGAAACGAAACCCGAAAAAGTATATTTTTTGATTGATTTTACGTATTTAAGCGATCATCTCTAGTTATCAGCAGATTTTTCGGAGATTGAGGTAATTTTGCAGTTTTAGTCGAGTACATACATAAATATTTATTCTCGAAAATATTAACTTTCTTTTAATTTTTGGATGATGATTGTGTTGTTTCCTCTCAACCACCAGCCCCAATGAATGCACTACCGGACCATAAAACTGATGCGCAAGAGGCTATGGACTGTCACTTCTGGTAGTTGCACCTATTGATGATTCGATACAAGTAAATACTCGATAGTTTTCATTCGATTCAAGTACTTTTTTTACTCGATTTCAGTCCGTGAGTATTTTACTTGGTATCGAAAAAAAGGGTCAGTATCGGATATTCGATACTTTTGGAAAACATTAATTTATAAAATTGAAATATTGCTATACAATATTTAAGATTGTGAGTCGTATTGCAATATTTTACAGCAATTAATAATATATTTCAAAATGCTACTGCAGAATCATTCAATATGCATATTCAAAATATTTCAGTTCCATATTGCCATATTCCAATATGACCGCCCATGTATGTAGAATATAATGTATGTATATTGAAAACTTTTCTTTAAAATAAAATATTTTTAACAAGCTAATAGCCCAGTCGGTAGAGTAAAAAATGCACCAAAAGTTCATAAAAATTCTTAACTGCGATTTTTTTCAGTAATTGTTAGTGGGGGTATGATAGATGGAAGAACCACAAAAATCAGTTCTGCGGTTGCAGAAAAAAATCCCCCCTTTAGTAAAAAAAAGCATTTTTTTTACTAATAACTGGTTAACCGTTGGAGATAAGTGATTTTCTAAAAAAAGGTGTAATTTTTTCGTATATGTCATAGTTCTCGAGATATTCAATATTTAAGAAATTGCAAATTTAGTACTTTGGATGTACCGTGGATGCGCGCGCATTTTTGTTTATTTGAATTTTTGAGTGCGGAGTCTATAGGAAAAATTGAATTACTCAAAAACCAAACAATCTAGGAAGAAAAATCAAAAAGGGGTTTGAAGATGATATAAACTTCAACATCCTCAACCATTTTCATTGACAACGGATAATTTTTTGTATACAAAAATAACAATATAGTATAGTTGTCTGTTGGTTTTTACTACTTTTACTATTTGCAGGCCTAATAAAAAATCTGGTTTCACTATATGTTATAAATGTATTATCTTTTAGTTCAAGACATTACTTCTGAAAATCCTGTTAAAGTTAGAAATAAAAAAATTTTCATTTTGCAATTTTATCAGCATATTAAAATCACCCAGTTTTTAAATTTTTGGCGATTTTTTTATTGTTTCCTTAAAATAGAAAAAAGACCCAAACGAATTGAATATATATCTCAAAAATTATTTTTTTCAGTACACATCTTTTAACAATATTTTCTAATAATTTAGAAGTTAAAAAATTGCATTAAAAAAGAAAACATCAAATACAATAAACATTAAAAAATTCGCCAAAAATTGAAAAATAGCTTTTTATTTGTGCTACATAATTTTTTGATATCTCCAAAGGTTAACCAGTTATTAGTAAAAAAGGCTTTTTTCACCAGAGGTTTTTTTTGGGGGGGATGGTCTGCAACCCCAGGACAGAGTTTTGTGGTTTTTGAATCTATCATACCCCTACTAACAATTACTGAAGAAAAATCTCAGTTCAGAATTTTTATGATGTAAATCTTTATAATGACTGGATTATAAAATCAGTTGATATATATTAAATATCATATATATAAGTTAACACTACTCAACAAATTGCAAATCTCTTTTACGTCAGCCAGCCCATACGTAATTTCTATATGATTCACATGTTTCCAGTGAAAATATCTCAAAAACATGGCGTATAGGCGAAAAACTGAGTACGCCATCGTGATCAGAGAAATGATGTATGAGGTGCCTGATGCCAATTTCGTTTTGAGTAAAGTAATTTTTCCCTCCAAACGGGTATTCGATACAAGTACATATACGATACTTTTTACCGATATTTTCGATACTTTTATTCGATGCAAGTAATGAGTAAAAGTATCGATACTATGTGGGTATCAAATCAACACTTTTTGCACCCAGTCGTCTATCGAAAAGAAAATAAATAGCGTTTTCTTTTCTCGATAAAATGTTGCATTTTTTCTGCACCGTGCGAGGGCTGTCAAATTTCGTGTTCATTTCTGAAAAAAAGGCAGTCCTTTCAGAGAGTATTGTGTTCTTTTCTAGAAAATGTTGTCTTCTGAGCGGGGAAAATGTAACACTTTTGCACTCAAATATATGACGTGGTGAGAATGTTGCCCTGCAAATTAGTTGATTCTGACAAAGTAGCATTTTTATGTTCTTTTCTTGCACTAAAAAAGCAATATTTTGGCAGGGTTGAGGGCAACGTTAAAAAAATGTTGCCATCGCACGATGCAAAAAAAGTGCAAAAATTTTTAGAGCTGGAAGAAAAAAAATGCGCACAGCCGAAAAAGTTTTAGAGGAAAAACGAAAAAAAAGTATTAAGCTTTTAGTTCTAGCACTTTTTACATTTGCATACGAAAATTTAAAAATATTTAAACCTCATCGAACAGTTACGTACATTTCGAATATGATAAAAAGGATAGATCTAAAATGTCACTAATACAGAGAAATTTCAACGGATTTAAAAAAGTGGTACATCGTTGAAAGCAGAATGAAATGCAATTTTAAATGATTTATACAAATTTAGTATCATGTTAGACAACAAATTTTCTTAAAGCGATGAAAACCGTAAAAAGTTGGTTAAAATAATTTTGAAAAATCTGAAGCCTGGAAATAAACTTTAGACCTGTGGTTTCTCCGGAAAATATTCCGTAATTATCCGTAAACTCCATTTTTGGTCCCCGATTAGTCGAAAAGAAAATTGACCCTGTCTGGTATACACATATATGTACTATATATATGTAAATAAAAACTAAACTGAAAAATAATCCACAACTTTTTGTCTTGTAGCAACTCTTTCCGCAGTAAAGGTACCAATGTTAAAACTATTCTCTTCATCATGGTTATACAAGGGATCATCGATACTCTCAACAAAGTCGTCATCATTTAGTAATATTCCATGATCAGCCATAATATTATGTAAAATTATGCCTGAGTTTATTATTTTCCCACTAGGTTTGTATGCTAGTAAAGTTTCCCTTAATAAACAACGAAATCGTGATTTTACACCAAAAATCGTTCGATGCATTTCCTAGCTTTGCGGTGATGTCTGTTAGAAGTCTCGTTTGCTGCCGAAAGATTGTTGCCTTGAATTGGCGTCATAAGATATGGCAATTGTGGATAACCACTATCTCCTGAAAAAATTAATATGTATTATTTTTATCAAAATATAAACAACTGGTTACCTAAGAACCCAAAATTTCGAATGCCACTTTCATATCGGTTTTACATGAGCGCTCTTAACACTCTTGCTCTTCAAATAGATGCATCATGGGCAGTTCCCCCAAAGCGTGCATTGCAGTCCAAAATTTTTAAATTGGTGCCATATACCTAAAGAAAGCAAATGCATGTTGTTTCTATTCAATATAATTTATAAATTGCTTTCTATATTATCACTTGAACATTCATGGAATGCCCTCCTTTCCCGCAAATATAAACATGCTTGAAGATGGCGTCTTAATTTTGACATAGGAGCCAGTCAATTGCTCCAATAATGCACGGTCACCGAATCTTCTCATAAAAACTAATTACACAAATAAAAAAATAAAAAATTTATAGTAGTTTTAGTTGTTGGCTCTAAAATCTACGTACTGCATTTTTGTAAACTGGATCTCCTGAGGCGTCATTGGAAATTCCACGTATTTCGCCAATAATGTATGTCAAAGATTTTAGCAATTTCATTTACGCAGCGACTGACGCTACTTTGCTATATGTTAAGCAAAAAGTGTTGACCAACTAAACATTGGTAGCTTCCTAAAACGAATACTAATCAGGCAAGCGAACATTGAATTTTAAATTGATTATTCTACCTTGCACAAAAAATCTTAGAGCCACAAGAAATCAAAGCTTTTTCGATAGCCTTTTACGCGGCTTCCTCGCCTTCATGAAGAGACTAACCTCCTCGCCAAGGCTTTCCGGAAGGCGAAAGAGCTCCATAAACCTTTCCTCCGACATATCGAAGAAGTGAGTTGACGATCGCAAATATTTTCGTTTTTTTTGCCAACTTATTCCTCATATTTCCTCGAAAATTGGAAATGATCAAATTTCTGCGCAAATAGAAGCTCATTTTTCTCTTTATTCTTCTATTTTATTTTATAATTTTGTTTTATTTATTTGTTTACAAATAATTTTCAACTCTTTTTGACATTTCTGTAGCTAAAATAGCGCTATTTGCGGCGAATAGAGAAACAAATTAATTTAGCTGCGAGATGTGATGTTCAGAATCGCATTCATGCCAAATTTCTAAAATTTTTGACGAACAAATTTTCATACTATCATTGTGCAAAATGCTTTGATTTATTTTCTACCATGGCTTTATGTTATATGTATACTCATTTACTTAAAATAATTAATATTATTTCATCTTAAACTTTTTATACTATACTTCTTATTTCTATTTCTTTTGTTTTTATTTATTTATTTTATTTTTCTTTTATTTAATTTTTTATTTTATGTACTGGAATTATTCATCTTAATGTACTCTTATATTTTCTAATAATAAATTGAATAATAATAATAATAATCTTAATGTACTCTTATATTTTCTAATTTGAATAATAATAATAACAAATTTTTTAGCTTATTAGAGATGGAGATTAAGCTTTAGCTACGAGAAACTCAGAATCGGGCAGCTGGATGATTGCGTTCATACACAGTTTACTGCCACTTGCTTAAAAACGAATATCATGCATTCGTACGCAACATACAAGTATGAATCAAACAAAGTTAAAACAAATAGGTCGGACGCGAGAGATTCATGATTGAGAATGCGAACTAAGTTCGAAAACATTTCAATCGTTTGCAGTATACGTATTCATAAATATTCAGAAGTATTCGCAAATATTCACAATTATTCGAAAATATTCTCAAATATTCGAAAATATTCAAAATTATTATTAAATATTTATTTTATATTGTAAAACTACTTTAGTTTTTTTAAATTCATGTTTATTCAATTCATAAAATGAAGCAAAGCTTTACATAAAAGTCAAAGTTATACAAAGATAGTTTTCAATATTAAAAATGTAATTTTGCGCTTACGCAACCGTATTCATTCACGGCGTCAATCGAACTCTCTTCTGTACGCTTTCTTCACGCAGGGTTGCAATTACTCTGACAGCTATGCCAATCCTGGCGTGGAATCGTCCTCGATTTCGTTAGTATCGTTTTCGGTTATGTCAAGCTCAGGAGAATTTCGACACCATGGTTTGATCTTATCGGACGAGTATATGGAAGCGAATTTTCGCGACGTGATTTGGACACCGGGTATGTCTTCTACCATGAATCTGTCATTTTCCTGAACTTTCGTGATGATGTAAGGGCCTCGATATTTCAGTTCGACTTTCCTGGATTCACCAGTTGCGGGAGCTTCATTCTCGATTACAACTAGATCATTTTCGAGATATTCAGAAGGTTTGGCATGCCTTTGGTCAAATCGCTCTTTCCATTTAGCACGTTCTTGCATAATGTTTGGAGCGGCTTGTTGACGTTTTTCGCTGATTGGTAGGTTATTCTGTTCACCATCAGTATCGAGATGGACTGCAGCCAATAAACGATTTTGTACGCCATCGATTAATTTAAAATCGAATACCAGTTCATTTGGGCTGAAACCTGATGTCGCATTCTTTTGTGAGTTGACGGTCCATTGTAGGTCTCGTAGGGTGAGATCCCAATTTTTCGGGTCATCGGCTGATGGGCGAAGATAAGCGAGAATAGTTTGGTTGGCTCGTCCAACTTGCCCATTCTCCCTAAGCGTGCGGACAGCTGTTTTTACGTGTTGTATGTTGTTTCGGTCGTAGTACTCTTCAAATAATTTTGAATTGAAAGCAGTACCTCTGTCGATAACGATACACCTAGGTAGCCCAAAATAACTCGTCATTTCGTTCAGGATGTTGATCACAGGCGCTGTTTTTGTGTTTCAGGCAGCTTTCACCACCAGAAATTTGCTGAAAGCGTCTGAAATAGATAAAATGTACATATTACCATGCTTACTTTTTATGAATGGTCCGAGATGATCGAGGTGGATTGTTCGAAATGGTATCGGCTGAATTTCGTCATAGTGTAGCGACCTTCGGACTTTCCTCGACGTGACTTGAAGTAACAACATTGAACGCATGCTGCTATGTACTCCTTTACATATTTACGTAGCTTGGGAAACCAAAACGTTTCTCTGATACGGTCGATAGTTTTCTGCAGGTCAAAATGACCCATGTCATCATGACAGGATTTAACCACTCTCCAGCGTACAGCTTTCGGGACCATGAGCAAACGCATAAAAATCCAGCGGTTTCGCTGGCTGGGTCACGTTGAGCGAATGGATGAAAGTGCTCCGGCTAAAAGGGTGTTTTATTCGAGCCACGGAAGTGGAACGCGCAGAAGAGGAAGACGTAATCTCCGTTAGAAAGATGGAAAGACCAGGTACAGGGGGACCTGACTGCACTGGGCCTTACAAACTGGCGCCGAAGCGCGCATTGCAGAAGCGACTGGCGAGGCTTTATAGAGGCGACCAAGACCGACTAGCGATTGTAGGGCCAACTAAGCAAGTAAGTACATTATTTAATAGAGTTGCCATATTGCCACAGACGGGCACAAGTGTGAACACCTGTCTCCCATTTTACTTTTGGTTTTTAAACAAACATTTTTTTAATCTTCTGTTGAAAATACATTTCAGTACATGCAGGAAGTAAATCCGAAATATCAGATTAAATAAAAGTATTTATTTATCCGCGCCTGCGGAGCAAAAAATTGAATAGAACAGAAGATAAAAGCTGCGGTTATGTTGGTGTTCGCTGTTTGGAGAACACATCACATTTTACTTTCGTTCACGGTATAGGTGTTTACATTGAGCTAGTTGCAGAGTTGCTTTGGTCGAAATACAGTTCCTTTTTAATACTGCTTTGTGCACAATGGCATGTAAGCAAACTTAATTGAATGTGCAATGGATTATGCAAATAATAATAATGCAAACAAACTTAATTGAATGTGCAATAAATTATGCAAATAATTAAAATTCTTAACACGGGCGCAAGCATGAACGCCAGTCTGCAAAAGAGAGGTAGAAAAAATAGGTAGTAAGATTTAGATAGAAACTTCCTTATCTTTTTCTAACTACCCATTTTTTTCACCTCTCTCTTTCAGACGACGTTAATGC
Organism: Toxonevra muliebris; assembly: GCA_963691655.1. NCBI lineage: Eukaryota > Metazoa > Arthropoda > Insecta > Diptera > Pallopteridae > Toxonevra > Toxonevra muliebris. The sequence goes on along the minus strand of OY829327.1, from coordinate 65,378,297 downwards.
TTGCGTTCGCGTGAACAGTCTCTTATCACTATGGGGCTGCTCATAAAAATAGGTAGAGAGAAAGAGATAGCTCTCCTATCTCTCCTGCGCCGAAAATTCAGAAATAAAATAAAATTCATGAATTTTGCCACTTTCCCTCATAATTTTTTAGAAGTTGAATAGGCTAAATGAACGCAAACAAACAATGTGCATCTAGGGCACACACAATCTTCATTTTCTTACTATTTTTTTTTTTAAAAATTATTTTATTTCTTTAGAGATTGTTGTTTTTATTTTTTAATTTTAAGTACACATTTAAGGCACACAATTAATATTTGTTTTGCATTTTTTGCGAACAAAAGAACCTATCTTTATGAGCACAAGAAAAAGTGACAAAATTCCAATTCCAACGTTCCTTTTTGATTAGAAAAAGTCCGTCATGGTTGCAGTCGTGTGATCCGACCCACAGTATACAGAATGCCAGATAGCAAAAAGTATTCTGAAATACTCTGAGGTCTTCTGAGATTTGACAATTATGACCAGGCTTGCCAAGTCGGGGGAAATTCCCCCATTTCGAGGGAATAGGAAGGGTAAAGGGGGTATGACTCCAATGTTTGGGGAAAATTTAAAACAATGTTTTGGGTTGAATTTAATTTGAAAAAATTACGGAAAATGCATAAAATTAAATTAAATAGTGCCACAAATTAAAATAAATAAATTTTATGTACTTGGAAATGACCGACAACATTGTTAGATCTGAATTTTGACAAATAAACAATAAATAAAGTCATTTCAAAAGAGATTTCGATGTCTTTTCCTTAAAATATAACACTGTTCTACAAATGGAAACTTTTGAAAACGAGCAGAGGCGAGACAAATGCACTTAGGGTAATGGGGGGTCGCTGAGTCCGAATCCGCGATCCGTTTCGCTCTGCTACGTCACAAATTAAAAAAACAAAAAAAAATTAAAAATGCACATTTTTCACATTTTTTTTTCATCAAAACATCCATTTTTATAAAAAAAATTTTTCGTTTTTTTCTTATTTTTTAACTTTGAAAATTTAAAAAAAAAATTTTTTTGAAGTGAAACTTCTTTGGCGGCGTTTTGAAGGGTAAACTGGACAGGAAACAGGAAGTGGGGACGGAAGCCGCTAAAATAAGAAGAAGAACGGGGATGGAAACTATTGAATTTCACAACCACAATGCTTCCATTTGGGATTATTACATAGCGAAATGAAAAACGAAAGAGAAATAAAAAATAAAAATGTTGAAAATCCCTTAAATTGGCTTAGTATATTAAGCATAAATTTACTGAAAACAATTTTTAATGATTATTTTTTAGAATACGTGTGTGCGTTATCTGTGTACAAAGAAGAATATTTTTTTTCACAATAGAAAAATGAACACTGAGCAAAAGAGAGGATGAACACATTTCACTTCAAATTTTTTTACTGTCGAAAAAAACCTGCATCACTTCAAATAAAATGGGGTTGCTGAAGATGCACTGTTGCATTTTATTGGAAATACTAATATTTTTTGAAAAATACTAGACTTTTTACTAACTTATAAATACATTTTTTTCTTTGCCACCCTTTGCGTTGTTTGGCTTTTGTTTGTTTGTAAAAATGAGTGCTGTTTAAAAATTGACTTAATAATTTGTATAAAAACATATAAACCTGGTAATTCAATGGCCAACCAACAAAGTGGCGAAGCTTAATTTAATAGTTCGCAAATTTTAAAGATTATTTTTCTGCGTTTTTCATATATAAATGCAATATTTTTTGTCTAATTAGTGGCTATTTCCACTAATGTTATCTCATATTGTCATTATAATTATTTTCCATCCAATTCCATTGCAATTGTTGAACTTTCATTCACTCCAAAATACAATTAAATACTTTTTAGTTGGAAAAACATAGTTGCAGATAAAAGTATTAAAAAATAACATTCAGCAAAAAACTGATAGTGTAACAGGGCATCAAACAAAACGATGAAAAGAGAGTAAAAACAGAAAACATTGACAGCAAAACATTGACCGTGTAACATCAGCCTAAAAATTTGAAGTGAAATGTGTTCATTCTCTCTTTTGCTCAGTGTTCATTTTTCAAAACAATTTCATTGTTTGACAGCAAAACATTGATCGTGTAACATCGCCCTTACTAGTCAAAAATTGCAAATGGCTACTTTTTGAAAAAATGCATCTACCTCTAAATACTTCTACTATGGTTGTAACATATTATTTATCTGTATTCGGACAGTCGCTTATGCTGGATAAGCCAATGCATGCATTTTATAGTTAGCCCTTAAGGCAGCTTATGTATATTATAAGGTCTGTTTACATACTTTCCCAGTAAAAACAAGCAGTGAGAGAGTAAAAAAAAGATTGAGAAAAATATTCTCGAAAAGAGACAAATATCAGAAGAACCACGTGAACGAAAAACTAGTGGAAACTTGCAAGTAAACAAGTGCAAGTGTGGTTGTGATTTTTGTAAATTAAATAAAAAAATCTATATGGAGCCATCTCAATTGAAGTGCTCTCCAAAGACCTTCAAGCGAATGAAAAATGGAATGTATAAAAAAATTGCATTGAAATGCGCAATTAATGAATTACTTTATATCCAGATGCCGTTTTTTTGCGTGCTGCTGTAATTAGAGTTTATAATTTGCTGAAATCATTTCTTGTGTACACACCAGTATTCACAAATACTACTTAAATCTTCCACAATATCACAAATATTTCTTTTCCTCCTTAATTTTATTAAAAACCACAACAAATTTACTAAAATTAACAAACACACTTCTTGTTGACGTTCAAATTTTTGATAGTTTTTTTTTTTCGGCAGCTAAATGTTCTTGCAAGTAAAAATTTTATTAGTAGAAATTTACAACTACTTTTTTCTCTCTCATTTTTTTACGCTATCGTTTTTCTCTCTCGTTGCAAGTTTTTCGAGTACGTGAACACTTTGAGCCTAGTAAAGCGTGAAGTACGCAGCTGATGCACAGAATGTAGCGTAGCATACAATGAAGAGCAACAATGAAAAATGTGAACAGAATGTGCACCTCTGAGGCTCATATTTATTGTAATTGGAAACACACACAATCATATTTTTCTGCAAATTTTTGCAATCAAAGTACTTTAAATTATAAACCTATTAAGTTCTCTTAAAAGTTCTATAAATAATTCAGTGCATTCTTCCACTTTTTTATTTTGACAATCAGTTGTTATGATTGAAGCGCGACAAAGTTAAAAAGTTTCAATTTTGCGCTTCAGCTTCAGCGGCAGCGACAACTTCACATTGTGTTTGATTATAATGAACATGTATACATTTTACATTTGACAGATTGTCACTTCAAGCTTCAGCTTTACATTCTGTTCCTCACTTTAGTAGTTGAAACTTGCAACAATTTGTAACAATTTTTTGTAAGTGAGCAGATCTATAGTTAGGCCTTTAGCCTTTAATGGCTATAAAAATTTGTATTTTTATCGATAAAAAATTGCGTCCCAAATCAAGGTTTGGGTGTACTCCAAAATGAGATGTACGTGTCAATAAATGAAAAATAAAAAATTTGTACTTTTTGAGAATTAAGGATAAGAAAACAAAATATTTCGTTGGAAGTCGTCAATAAAATGTTAAAAATGTGTAAAGAACTGGAATTAAATCTAAATGTCAACGTTGATATGGATGCGGTTGTGAAGCAAATATACGACAAATACTTTAAAGAGAAAGTGTATGAAAATCAACAGGAAAAATCAGAAAGATTTTTCGCAGAATTGTTGCGAGTTAATAAATCGATAGCTCTTAAACCCATGGATGATGACATATGGATTTTTGGCTATGGTTCGCTAGTTTGGAAGGCTGATTTTCCCCACACCGATCGCAGGGGCGGTTATATTTGTGGATATCAACGTCGTTTCTACCAGCATAGTATTGACCATCGTGGCACACATCAGAAACCGGGTCGCGTAGTTACTCTTTTGCCAACAAAAGTTTCTACAGATAGAGTGTATGGGATGGCGTACCGCATATCAATGCAGCATAAACAGGATGTTTTACAGCATCTTGATTATCGTGAGAAAAACGGATACGAACGTTACACATTAATATTTCATGAATTCCCAGAGGCAGATGATTGCAGGTCTTTTAATGTTATCATGTATATTGCGACCCATGATAATGATTCATATGCTGGGAAAGTATGGCAGATGCCGCGCATTGCGGAACAGATTTTCACTTCCGCCGGTCCAAGTGGTCCAAATCGTGATTATCTTTTTAATTTAGCAAATGCAATGCGAACATTGTTTCCTGGTGTACAAGATGAGCATCTGTTCAATTTAGAGAGCTTAGTTTTAAAACTAATTGAGAACTATGAAGCTGTGGCATTGGAGCGATCATTAAAAAAACAAATTATTGAGATAGTTGAGCAGAATAAAAATGAAGGGGCAATTCATGAAGAAGAAGCTAAACGAAAATTAGAAGACTTAAAAAATTTCTGTGAAAGCCCGGGATGGAAAGAATCCCTACTAACAAAGGAATTGATGTTAACTGCAAATAGCTGATGTAATTTTATATCAATTTAAAATTAATATTTTCTAAAAGTCTCAATACTTAAGGTGTGTTCGATTAAGGGCCTAATTCGCCGTAATGGAACATATTTTTAAAAAGAGATTAAAATCTTAAAATGTTTAATATCAAGGAACTTTTCATTTGATGCTTTAATTTTAACTGCAATAATTTGAAAGCTGTATTTATAGATAAAAATACAGCATTATCATGAAGCCATAATTACCCCACGCTTTTATATTGAGTTACACAAGTATTGAGGATGGTTTCACTCGTTTTCTGCAAAACTACTACTACTGCTATTATGGCACAACAGCCCATGTAGGGCCCAGACCGAGCTTTTCAGATCCGCTCACATTGTGCGAGTTACATTTATACACGAATGGAAAGGGCATATTATTTTATGTCGAATCTCAACGGCGAAGTGAAAAGCTTTTCATAGACAATTTTTACTCTTGGAGGTTTGCCATTGCCAGTCAAGAGGTGATGCCGAGCAAAAAATTTGTATGTTCGGTTTTTAATTATTAATTTTTTGAGCGTGCCGAGATTTGAACCCTGACACCTCTGCGTAGCAGTTTAACATATGTACTTAACCACTACGGTCAATATGGGAAAATAAAAACTTAGCATTGACATGGCAAATAAATGCCAACTTTTGACGTTTTCGATTATTACAGTGTGAACATGGTGTCAACATCAGCCAAAGGCATCCATTCATGTTATGTGAGTTACATTTGTACACCTACAGTTTTATGCCGAATACGAACGCCGAAGTGAAGATCATTTCATAGACAATTTTTTACTAATGGAGGGTTGCTATTGCCAGCCAAGAGGTATTGTCGCGTAGAAAAATTTGTATTCTCTATTTTTGAGCGTGCGAGATTTTAAACCCGTACTCCTCTGCGAAACAGTCCAACACACTAACCATTAGGCTACGGCGACCACATCAAGAAAATCACATTTTAAGTTTTTATTAAACTTCCACTTTTGCAATAATGACACATACTTTGCTTACGAGGAGAATCATAAACTGCCCAATAATAGAAAAATCTCACAGAAATCCCTTGGTAAAGCAAGGAACTGGGTCAGTTAAGAGTAAAGCTATAAAGCTCTTTAGTAGGGAAAAATCTATAAGTGATTGGCTGGCTTATAGAAGGGTTCTAATGACATACAAAAAAGAGTTGAGAATGGTCAAAATACCATACTCGAGGAATTATTGTCAGGTCATTAAACAACTTCAAAATGCAAAAATCTCGAGGGAAGGCCCACTCAAATGGTATCCTATCCTTTTTCTAATATCTGTAGAAAACACGACAGGACTTCCTGGGCACTCACTGTCCCGGATGCGCCAGAAGAAGCAACACATTGCCATAGGAGATCAGCTGGCCAATTCTGCGTTTCTGGAACGCCTATTCTCGACCGCTAAAATTCTCTAAATGAATTTGAGAGATTCTAGCGATAATTTCAATTTCTGACAGTCTTCATCTCCTAAATTTAACTAAACGTCAAGTTAATTTATCGAGATTGAACTAAATATCTTTTTCGACATTTCGATTTCCAAATAATTTTTTAATACAATTTGGTCGCTTATTTTGATGCTATTGTAAATATTTTTGGAGAAGAAAAAAATCTTGCCGCTAATATCTTTATTGCTAATAAATTTACACTTTCAGTAATTTGATACCACACGGTAACACTTTAAATTGACATAAAACAGATGCAATACAAATTTTACTAATGACATATATATTCGATTCTGTTAGGTTGAAGTCAAGTCAAAAATCTATGTGCAAAAATTGATCATCAAATCAGTTTGCACTATTTTAATAAAAAAAATCTATAATTTATTGCTGAGTGTAACTATTACTTTTCAAGTATGTTTGCAAAAGATAGGATAATATAAAAATCAAAGAATTGAGGAAAAAGGTCTCACCAATTTCCGTCTATAGCTTCATTTTTGAACATTTAATAACGGATAAACAAGGATATGCAGAGGTGTGAAACATTTTTAATTTGTTGTAGAAGTTTTAGGAGTAAAATTGTGCTTTAGTCACTTTTAATAAAATAGCTTAAATTTTGTTTTCTTTCAAAAACGGGTGTATTTTGGTCTTCTGATTACAAAATAGGCGGGGGAGATCGCAAATTTTCTTTATTTATTTAAAAAATGCGATTTAAAAATCTAAAAATTCGTTCGGACCTACACTGATTTTATGTTGTTTTATGAATAATTCTACTAGTTATCATTCCACTATCACTATTAATTGAATTCACTATGAAAATACGCGTTTGTTGCCATCGAAAAAACACAGTTTCGATAATAAAAACTGACCAAAAATCGCACGATTTTTTCATAAATAAACTTTCCTACAAGCCTTTTTTGGTGAAAAAAGTTTCTTTGTTCATTATTATCCTTATCAATTTTTTCCCCAAACAAAATAGCACAATAAAATGGATGAATGAATCTAATGATAATGAAAAATTGCACTAAACAAAATAGCACAATAAAATGGATGAATGAATCTAATGATAATGAAAAATCGCGCGATTTTTGCATAAATGAACTTCTGCAAGCCTTTTTTTTGTGAAAAAAGTTTTTTGTTCATTATTATCCTTATCGTTAGTATCATTCATTCATTTTATTATGCTATTTTGTTGATCGACACTTTTCAACACACTAATTCATTGATATTGCTTGTTTGAAACATCACCCCAAACAAAAAAAAAAGGAAAAATGGCTCCAAATTTTCGTGTTGTTGTGAATAATAGCATATTTTGGGGTGATTTTTCACTTTTGATTTAGGGCTATATTTCCTAGGGCCATATTTAATTTGGCTAAAAGTGCCCGACCGACCCGAGAAGTGGACGACCTCGATAGGGTTCGATTCCCGTCTTCGTCTGGTGGTTAATTTTCATAACTTTCTTATATTCACTATCAATATGAAGTATATGAGAATCATAAGACAGTGTACAAGTGCACACCTTGATTGGTAATGGCAAAACCACCAAGCCGATAAAAAATTGCCACACCGCCGTTCGGAATCGGCGTTAAACTGTAGGTCCAACTATGTGGTATCACAATGGGCCGTTCAGGCCTAAGTGTGTCTCTCGACAGCCACTCCAACCTAACCTAACCTATTATTGAAACTGTGTTTTTTCGATGGCAACAAACGCGTATTTCCATCGAGAAATCAATTAATAGTGATAGTGGAGTGATAACTAGTGCAGTTATTCATAAAACAACATAAAATCAGTGTAGGTCCGAACGAATTTTCAATTTTTTAAATAAATAATGAAAATTTGCGATTTCCCCCGCTTATTTTGTAATCAGCAGACCAAAATACACCCGTTTTTAAAAGAAAAAAAATTTAGCTATTTTATTAAAAGAAGTGACTAAAGCACAATTTTACCGTTTTAGGTAATCATAAATTTAACACAAAGTTACCTCTCAAGCTCTATTAAGAATATGTACTGAAAGGGTTAAATGCTAATACATTAAAGGCTAAGATATTAGTGGCGAGAACTTCAGCAATGTAAGGATAAAGGCGAAAAGCATTGCATCATAATTGGGATACAAAAGTTTACAGTGAAAAAATGCACACCAAGCTCCCGCGTGATTTTTTACGAAACTTCCATACTAAATTATTTCTGCGCAAATTGGTACTTGTTTTTTCATTTTTCTCCCTTTATTCTTCTTTTTTATTTTATAATTTTGTATCAATATATTTTCTTTATTTATTTACAAATATTTATAATTGCTCTTTAACATCACTCTTTAACATTTTTATAGCTAAAAGGGCGTCATTTGCGGGGAATAGGGAAACAAATTATATTTACTACTAGACGTGAGGTTCAGAATCGAATTTTTGTAAAATCTCGAAAATTTTTGACGAATAAATGTTTTAGCTTATTGGCGATGGAGATTAAGTTTTAGTTACCAGAAACTCAAATCGGGTTGCTGGTTTCAAATAGCTGCAGCCTGATTCGGAGTTTCTCGTAGCTTAAGCTTAATCCTGCAATTGTTTTCGGAAATATTTGGGATTTAAAAAAAAAGTTCGAAAAACTTCAAGTTCTGAGTGCTTTGCAAAAAATTAAAAGATTTTTTGAATTTTTGTTTTCAAGATTTAGTTATTTAGATTAAGGGTCGTTGGATTTTTTTGCATTTCTCCTTAATTCGAAGGGCATCATTGGCTGTAGCCAGATCGGTGTTTTTGAATTTATATTCCCTATAAAAAGTAAGACTCCATCTAGCACACATCCTTTAGTACATTTTGGGACCTTTTGTGTTTATTTAAATACCTATTTGGCAACATTGACGAACTGTCATTTAATTAATTAGAATTTAGTGGAAATTGACGAGGCTTTTATTGCTAAATAATAAATAATTTTATGTAAAAGGACAGGCATCGAGAGTATGTTTTAAAAGTTTTGTCGGAGCCTTGTGTCTGCTTCACAGTAGAAAACTAAGCTCATTGAAAAATCACAAGAGTTTTTGTAACTATTTTAAAATTTAAGGTACTTTAGGTGCACTTACTAACTTTTTGCCAAACTAACTTTAGAACGGAAACACGTATATTTCAATTAAAGGTTACTATACAAGTGTTTTTATTAAAATTCATTAACTTGGAACTAACAATTTGATTACAATTCAGCAAACGGATTTTTAGGTGAAATTCAAAGTATTATTAAGCAAACTGTAAGTATGAAGAAATATTAAAGAAAAGTGAAATTAAGTATACAGGGTAAGTATTAAGGTGAGTATTAAGGTAAGTATTAAAGTATGTATTAAAATAAGTATTCAGTCTACACCGATAATAAATTCATAATTTATGATGATATGACGAAACACACATTAAACCAGATAAATTTTGATAATTTGTCGCTTTCTCATTACACTTCAAAAAACACTTCACTTTTTTTAAAAATCACTTCGAAACACTTCAATTTCTTAAAAATTTCACTTGACAAAAAAATTTCAAAACGACAGCCCTGGTGCTACTCCAAACAACTATGAGAAGAGTGGGTAGAAAAAGAGGGGAAAATTAAAATACGAGCAGAGTTTGTATGTATATGAGAGATCATTTCATACCTTATAAGCAATTCGGTAGTCGACTACGAAAATCGCATACTTGTTAACTTTTATGACCTAACTATAAACTAACTGCAATGTAATGCAGAACATCCCCAAAATTAAAACGTGCATATTCTGTGCAGTGAATTTGTTGTTTTTGACATATTTTCTTATATCTGTATCAAGGCGGATTTAACATGGTGGTAGCAGCATTACAACAAGTACAACGTAACAATAACAACACGCTACTTTGTTGTTGCTAAAAATCGTAATTGTCAAAAGCACAAGAACAAATGCATGGAAAACAAAAAAAAAAAAAAGATTTTGACAGTTAAGATTATCTTCATATAAAAAAATTAGAGAAGAAGAAGAAGACAGAGCTGACGCTGATATCACCTATTATAATTTCGCCATGTATCTGTATAAAGATCATTTGACTGTTATTTGCTTTTTCCTTTTGTGCATGGTAAAATCAAAAACAGTGCTCAATCTCGTGCGTGCAGTTAAGTGAGGTTAAAGTGTGCAATACCATAAGAAACGCCCTGGAGAAAAAGAAATATTGTACAGCAGTCTTTCTAGACATCACACAAGCCTTTGATAAGGTTTGACACCCAGGCCTGTTATTCAAATTGAAAAAAATGCTGCCGTACAATCTTTACGAAATACTGCGGTCATATTTTAAAAACAGGTATTTTATGATCAAATTCAATGAAGAATTGACAGAGCTATTCCCAATTGACTGGAGTACCGCAAGGCAGTGTTCTGGGTCCTATTCTATATATCCTCTTTACAGCGGATCTTCGAACTTCTAACTCAGCAACAATCGCGACCTTTGCTGATGACATCGTCATATTATCTACTCACGATAACTGCAACATTGTAATCTTAACGAAATAGACTTCTGGTTGAAAAAATGGAGAATACGGGCAAACTCAACTAATTCGGTACAAACTACTTTCACCCTAAGGAAAAACACCTGTCCTCCAGTCAAATTTAACAACACTGATCTACCTCAGTCGAATGATGCAAAATATCTTGGTATTCACCTGGACCGACGACTGAATTGGCAGAACCACATATTCACTAAAAGAAAGCAATTTGGCTTAAAACTAACGTCATTACACTGGCTCATCGGTCGTAACTCCCAACTAACTGTGGAAAACAAACTGCTAATTTACAAAACAATATTGAAACCAATTTGGACGTATAGTATTCAACTATGAGGATCAGCATCCAAAACTAATATAAAAATAATTCAAAGATTCTAGTCGAAAGTATTACTCCAGATAGCAAATGCTCCATGGTATGTCACGAATGAAACTCTATCCCGCGACTTTCAAATTCCGACCGTACGAAAAAAAATACTACGATATTCTGCAAAATATAGTACGAACATCGTCTCACTCTGCATTCCAATACACTCGCAAGGAAACTCCTGGATTTCCAAACTACATAGAATCGTCTCAAGCGAGCTGCACCGCTCAAGTTTACTTCCTAAATACACAAAATGAAATTATACTTATTAATTGTTTTTGAATATAAATACATATATAACACAATACGTACTAAGAATATAATATAATATTCTAACTTTGATGAATATTGGCAATGACCCATATTCTTCACGTTAAAATATGTAAACTGAACCAAACTAAATGCTGAATGTCCTTACAAGACAGCTTGCTTTAAATAAAAATTGAAGTTAAAAAAAAGTGCAACTAAATTAGAAAAGGTTAAATATTAATATTAATGTGAGAGGTGCAAGCAAAAGGCATATAATAAGGATTTTTAAAAAGGAAAAAGGTCTGTATTCAAATAAACTAATTTCATTTAATCCCACCAAACATGTTTATTTAATCTCAACTTGAGTTGCATTTGAAAACTAATGCCTAAAACACAATCAAGTTTTGCGGCTGCGTGCTTTGATATGACATTCATTCGCTTTATATCGTTTTTGTTTTTTTTTTCTGCCAAAAAACTCGATCATAGTTTTTCTCAAAACACAATATTGCGTGCGTTGAGTTTTTTTTTTTTTTTTGCCAATTATTAAAGAAATAAAATTTCAATATTTTGCTCTCATGGCATATGGTGGTTAGGTTAGGTTGGGTTGGAGTGGCTGTCGAAAATTAACCACCAGACGAAGACGGGAATCGAACCCGAACCTCCCAGGTGAAAGTCTAGTGCACTATCCACTAGGCTATCGAGGTCGTCTAAAATATGTATGGTGGTATAAGTATGGTGGTTACTCAATCCACAAACAGGCACAAATGTCTGAGCAACAAAGACAATGGATCCGAGAGCTCATACAAAAAATCATGCTCACGCACCAAAGAAATTAAATGTCCCTCAAAAGAATTAATTTTATTCATAACAAGTCACATTAAATTTTATAAATTTAATCTATATTTTTTAAGCACAACACACGTATTTTTTCCCCCCGATTCGCTCTTTGACAAAAACAATAACATCGAACAACCACAACAACTGCCAAATAGGGTTAAAAGTAGAAAGTAGCTCTACTGGCAGCGTTTCAGCTGCGTTGATCGTATTTACGATCAAAAGCCTGAGGCCAAATTGTGTTTTGCTACGAATGAATGCATACGATTCTACTTTAAACGTCAAAACAAAGCAGCCGCAAAACTTTATTGTGTTTTAGGTATAATCCTTTTCTCAAATCTCAAACGTTAGTTCTTAAAAACACCTAAACTAACCGTTGATAGCGTTCTCAAACTAAAAGGGTAATTTTAAATATGGGATTTTTCTTAATTCTCAAATTGAGAAATGTCAAATTCTCAACTTTATCTCAAACAGGAAGGGAATCCTATTGCTCTCATAGAAAGATATAGCGTTGCCAACGATGTCAAACTAATTTTAAAATTCAGAATTGTCATAACAAAATAATTTTTATTAATGAATTGTATAATAAAGTTAAAGTAAAAAATAGTTTTACAAATTCACATATATATATATATATATAAAAACGTAAAATGAAGTTGGAAACTTTTCAATTTAAGAACAGATGTCATTTTGTTTTTTAAATAGATATGCAAACGTAAATTTAAGTTGGAAGACATTGAATTTGGTAGAAATGTTGAATTTGACGGACCACGCTCCCTTGCTTCACTTGTTAATAGACTTTTCACTTCTGCATCGGATTCTGAACAGTCCTCATTTGGCGCCCCAACTGAATTACATACTAGGACACTACGCGAAGTAGAAAAAACTTCCGCCAAATGTCTAGTCCTGGGTTCACCACGTTGCCATTTTGTGTGAGCAGATTTGTAAATTCATTTAAAGTACAAATTTTCACTGCGTCACTTTTTCCTCACTTTTTGTTTCACTTTTCTTTTATATAATTGAACATTTCTGTCAGATTAACATTTTTGCAACTCCAATATGTGCTGCCAGAATGTTATAAATATTTTCTCAAGTGAAAATGGTTGAGAAAATGTTTATTTTCAAATGACTTACATGCTGAAAATCATATTGAGAATTCGAAAATTTATCAAAAGTTAGAGCCATTAGTATTTTCTCAACTCGTATTCAAGTTGATAAAAAAACATTTGAGAAAAGGTTTAGTTTCAAATGATAAAAATCAAACTGAGAACTAAGATTGTTTCGAACGTAGTAGACGGGTAGTATTTTTCTAGTTGCAAATGTTTTGAACTCTTCAATTCAGACTTTAAGTTGATATTACTTCTTTCTTTTTTTATTTGCAACATAAATTTGTACTTTTAATTTTTTATAATAAATGGCAGTAAATACACTTTGTTTTGAATAAAAAAGATTTTTGATAAAAGTTATTTTAGTGAACTTAAGAATGACTTCTTAAGTGCAAGTGATTTTGGTTGCAAATCATATGACCGGCACTGTACAATATACATTAATATGCATACAGAAATATTTATACAAAAAGTTTCATTATTTTTTAGATATTTGCATATGGATAACAAATTTTCAGGAAAAGGAATATTATGAAAAGGTACTAAAAGCGATAATGTCCATGTTTGGCCACTATAAAAATTATTTCAGAAAATATATGCCGATGGCGGTTTAACTTTGAAAAATTCTATACTAAAAGCCAAAAGGAAAAAGAGACTGCAATATCATGGTTGCGTCTTATTTTCATGTTTCAAATATATTATCATCATACTTCGTTTTATTATACAAAATTATAACTTGATTTAAAACATTTTTTCAGGAATGTAATGGTGGCACTTCCCGTTTGAGCATAGGTTATATTTTATTTTAATCAATAAGAGAGCTTCGTATCTCCCATATAACTCAGATGATTTTAAGGTATATCTCCGCAATCAGAGATTTGGTAAAAGGGCGTGGGTTGACAGAACCACGCCACAAAAAGGATGTGTGTGGAATTGCAAAAGACGGCGACGAACTTTCCAAATAATGTGAGTTTTCGTTATTGTATATCTCAGGAACTATTTGTGGGGCATTACTACGATTTGGAATGAAAACATAATTTGTCACCTCGGTTTTATACGGTATATTTACAAAATTATTTGTGGTACAGTATTGATTATTGGCACGAGAACTTTGATTCCCAGAGGAAAATACTAGAAAAAAATGTATGGAATAAATAAAATATGCGTGACACCTCCCATGCAATGGAATTGTTTGAAACTGTATTCCTGAGAAACCATAGCAAAGAAAACAATGACAGTTATTAGAGAGCCAAATCAAGAAAAATGATAAAGGTTTGTGTGTTAAGATGGCATCTTGATTAGCTGAGAAGAATGTTGACACTATTGAACAAGTGGGAGTGAAACTATTCATGTAAATGATATGAATGATTAGTGCAATAATTAGATTTTGATCGGAGACTGACACGCTCTTATGGCCATATCTTTCGCAATAGTTTTTTGTTGTCGTAATGTTTTGCTAGGTCCGGACAGCGTAGATGAAGTATCGAAGCCGAATATTCAGTCGCTGTGATAGTACTCTTCAAAGGTATGCACTATAGCAAATAATTTATAAAATCTTCGTTATTTCCACGAATAAATGCAGCAAGCTGCGCTTTTTCTCTGATATCTGTACTTTCATCAACTGCTAAGGTATATCAGACAAATTTTTGAAATGAAGCTTCTTTACCGAGGGTAAATCGAAAATTTTGTAACGGAAGTCGCGTTGTTATTGCACTCATATGAAACTAATAAGAAATGAAGTTATGCTGTTGTTAGTGTTTAGCGAACGAAGTCATATAGGAATCAGCTGCATACAGTCATGCAGGGAGTCGACTTCTTGCAGTTTTATCCGGGGTAGAAGTATTTAGAGGTAGATGCATTTTTTCAAAAAGTAGCCATTTTGAATTTTTGACAAGCAACAGGAACTTTTTAGAGATGCATGTTTTGAAATGGGTACAAAAGAGAGAGTTAGTAGGAGATAATTAATACTACTTTTTTACTTAGTACTAAATTATAAATTTTATTTATAATAAAAAAAAGTATAAATAATGTTGTTTAAATTTATTTTCGTTATAAGCAAACACCTTGACCAACATGGTCAAAAATAATATAAAATGCATCTACCTTCTTAATTCTTCTGCCTTGGTTTTATCTGTGCTTTCATGCTCTTTAGTGAGAGAGCTTGATTCCATAAAGTTGAATTTTCCTTTCATGTGTGCTACGTCATGTTTGTGCCGATAAATATAGAGAGCATCAACAGCTTTAGAAAATAGAAAGAGGAAGAGTGCAAGAACTTCAACTACAACGGTCATGCGTTTTTGTTGCATTCTACCAAAACCAGTAAGAAACGAAGTTGTGCAGTTGTTATTCGGCTACATACAATCAAGCAGAGTGCTTTAGTGAGAGAGGCCATATAGAAGTCTCGGCTTGATTGCATATAACTGAACTTTTCTTTCGTGTATACTAAGCATTGCTGTCGTTTTGAAAATTT
Source organism: Toxonevra muliebris (assembly GCA_963691655.1). Taxonomy (NCBI): domain Eukaryota; kingdom Metazoa; phylum Arthropoda; class Insecta; order Diptera; family Pallopteridae; genus Toxonevra; species Toxonevra muliebris. The sequence continues at coordinate 65,362,775 of OY829327.1, read as the reverse complement.
TAAGGGGAGGAATTTTTCCTTTCAAGCGGAGGATTTTGCTTTACAGGGAAGGAATTGTTCAAAATGTCTTACAAGTTTTTAAATTAGTATTACTTAAATTGCAAACAGTTACACTAATGTATAGAAATTTTATTAGAAAAAAATACAATTTTTTATTCATAGCTTTTTCGTTACAACTTCAGTCATACTTAAAGCTAAAAATTTGTGAAAATAAAACAAATTCATATAAAAACCAAATTTTCCTTCTTTGGAAACAAACGGTAGTATCAGTAAATAATAATAAAAATATTATTGGTAATATTAGTAAATAATAGTAAAAAAGCAATATTGATTAAAACACTACAACAAACTTGTCTTCCTTCTCCTTAAAACCGGGTAAAAAAAGTAGAATGTTATTTATGGTACTTTGAACCAGCTTAATCGAAGGTACCTAGTTGAAGGCATCATTTTTTTTTGTAGCTTTTCTTATCAACCATTACTGCATTACCAGTTGCAGTCAGCAAGCAATTTCGGTTTTTATCTTTTATTATAATTTTTTCCAGTTTTTAAAGTATTTTTTCTTTTAAAGCATTCCTTAAATGAAAAATTGCACACCAAAATTCTTCCAATTCCAAATTTATTATATATATAAATTCATTACTAATTTATTGATATTTATTAAATATGCAAATTTATTTTTACGCGGTTTTTCTACTTATGATTTCAATTGTCAAAAATTATAAGCATTAACACAAAGACAAGCAAAAGCTTCTGGAAATGGAACACTAAGTTTTAAATTTTGACAGTAATCCAGCGATAAATAAAGTAGGGCTAGTCATAGTAACAAATATTTCACAGACAGAAACTAAAATAACCCAACAGAACACATTTAGTTTGATTTACGTTTACAACCAAAAATTCAAGAATACAACCCAAAATTTCAAGAATATGAAATAGGAGGATTTTTTCCGATAGGGGAGGACAGGAGGATTGAGATTTGAGCGGACCTTCGGCAGCATAGGTACGAAGTCGTGTTTGTGCCGAGAGTATCAACAGAGGAAAAGCAACAACAAAATAGAGAAAAGAGGACTGTGAATACTTCAACAGAATGTTTTATAAATGTTTTCTAACAATTTTCTAATAAACAACATAGTTTCACTTCTGTTGCGAGTGCTTGCAGACACATAATTTTTAATTTTATCTTTAAATTGAAATTCCAAATTATCTGTTCTCAAAATGCTACTACTGACAGCTTTTCTCTTCAGAAACAGGAACGCCTTTTAAAGGAATAAAGACTAGGTATATCTGTTTTGAACTTGATTTCCAGTAATACAATTTTAATTATGCTTTCCATGCTTAAATATTTTAAGACCAGAGTATTTAGAAAAAAAACAATATTTTGCGTTATCAATTTGCCCAACGATTACCAGTTTCTTTAGGAGACTATGAAAATTAAATCTAGAGGTTAATTTTCAAAGTCATGACTTAAGTTCATGTCAATTTCGTTATTTGATTACCAGTTTCTTATGCTCCACGTCTTACGTGCGCGTTTGGCATCAGCAGAAATGTTATGAAAGCTCCAATGCATGCTTCCTTATATACTTGCCTGGCTTCTCCCTCCACTAGCCACGCATGCTCGTCAGAAGGAGTCGATATGGAGAGGGTATTTGATATTTACAACATATATATTGTGTCCGCTATATTGAATCCGCCATTTTGAATTTTAAAAATCTGATGTCAAAATCATAATCAGCGACCCCAAAAACCCATGTAAACCAAATTTCAAATTGATATGAATAAGTTTCACTGATTCAGTCCGCCATATTGGATCCGCCATTTTGAATTTTTAAAATCTGATATCTAAATCGAAAACCTGAAAACCGCCGTATACCAATCTTTATATTGATATGAATCAGTTTTACTAACTTTGACCGCCATATTGAATCCGCCATTTTGAATTTTAAAAATCTGATATCAAAATCGTAATCAGCGACCATAAAAACTTAAAAATATGACCATTGGATAAAAAAACAATTATTAGAAAAATGTGTGCTTGAAAGGGTTAAAAAAATTAGAAACTTTTTTTTTATTAAAAAAAAACTTTCTGGACTTAGCGATTTTGAAAATAATTCAGAAAAAAAGTTTTTATAAATACAAAATACCATGATGACTAGATAAAAATATCAGTTGGTTTTCACTTATACGAAGACTTAAAATATTTGGAAGAATTCTGCAATACATAAATCCTTTTTTCGACTTATTTCAATACATTTGGGTTGGCTTAGCTTTTACCGTAAGCTTTATGAGGCTGCTCACACGGGCTCAAGCATGACTGCCTGTCTGAAAGAAAGAGGTCGAAAAATAGGTAGAGAAAGAGATAGCAGAGATGCGCCGAAAATTCAAAGTTAAAACTCGGCGCATTGATGAATGTTCCATGTTCATATTGTTCCGATTTTGCCACTTTCCCTCATAAGTTTTTAGAAGTTGAATAGGCAATATGAAAGCAAATAAACAATGCGCCTCAAGGCGCACACAATCTTCATTTTCTCGCTATTTTTTGTAATCAACTTATTTTAATTTCTTTAGAGATTGTTGTTTTAATATTAAATACATATTTAAGGCACATTTGCATTTTTTACGAGCAAAAGAACCTATTTTTATGAGCACAAGAAAAAGTGACAAAATTCCAATTCCACCGCTCTTTTTTGATTAGAAAAAGTCCGTCATGGTTGCACTCATGTGAGCATGACGTTTATGCTTGCGCCCGTGTGAGCAGCCACTATAACACTCAAAACATTTTAAATATGTTTTTCTGAGCTTAAAAATGCAATAACCGTGAATAATCTTAATTTGTTTACATTTTATCTGTTCTTTAAGTTATCAAAAAAATTATTTTATTTTAAGCAATTTCATCAGTAATATTAAAACTAGATTTCATAATAATCAAGCATTTTTCATAAAAAAGGAATATTTTGCAAAAAAAAGGTATAAAAAAGGAGCAACTCAGCAGCACTGTGCGACCAAAATCGTGGTGTATCTGGGTATTTATTTGGGCAGAGAACTCACACTACTAATAAAAATCTATGTGTGAGTAAGGCTGTGGCAGCGATGCCAACTTGCGGGGAATTCCCCGATTTGCGAGGAATTTGACTTAGAGCGGGGAATCGGGGAATGAGCTGTTTTTGCGGGGAATTTGAAGCTTTTCAGCTTTTTTTCGTCAAATTTTATGTAATGTAAAACGTTTAACTTATGCCTTATTTCATATTTTGGGTCTTAAAATCTTCGTTTTTCTTAAGTGGGCCCTGCACTTTATTGGTTTGGAGAAATCGATTTTAAAAAAAATGTGCTATTTGAAAGTATTGTATTTCGAAAGTATTTTGTAAAAATTTCAGAGAGAATTTCAGAATGATTTCGTAGATATAATGATAATTGCGCCGAGTGTCAGTCAGGCCAAAACAGTAACTCTTAATCCCTGCTGACTAATCTGTAAACTTAAAAATTACGGTCAGCCATCATAAAGTCGAAAAAGTATATTTTATCTGTAAAAAACCGACAGTCAAAACCATTTTTTCTCAAAATAATGTTTTTGCCATTTTTTATTTGAGGCAAAAGAAAGACCATGACTTTTCCTTTGATAACTTTGATGTCCAAAAGTGGGCTGAGGGTTATTTATCTATTAAAATGAACGTCTAGTATTTGGTGTGGTAACTACTACCCAATATAACTAAGCTTTGTGCAAGTTCGAGCCCGATCGATTTTAAGAATGGGTTCCCTTGAAATGAAATCTCATATGTGTTAAAAGAATTCCGGATTCAGAAAGTACATTTCTATTAATCTACGGGTCCTATAAAATTTGGTTAAGTCTTGGACCGAGAAAGTTCAGGGTCGCCCTAAAATAAGACCCACTTATCGAGATCAATTTTAAGGTATTTTTCGTTTTTGTAAAATGTTTATATGGAAAGTGCGTGTCGCGCTGTTATAATATGAAATTATACCGATGCGGGGAATTTGATCGAAAACCGGCGAATTTCTCGAGGGCTATCGGGGAAAAAGAAAAAATTAGTTGGCATCCCTGGGCTGTGGTTACCCAGTTGAACTTTGGATGATCGTAAGAGTAATCATTGAGCGCCCCAAAACGAGCAATCGATTACTCCCTATTTTAAACTCCTTTTTAACACTGCATGTCCAAGGGCATGGAGTATTCGTTTTAGCCTCCAAAAGGAGTAATAAAGGAGGATACGATTACGAGCATGAGCTCACTTGCATCTCATGGAAAAATACACTCCGAAATAGTTTCTCACGAAATTCATGACGTCATAGACTAGTTGTCTAAAACACCAGTAAGCACGCAAGCACTTGTGTGCCAAGGTTCAAACCCCACAATTTTTTTTTTTTAATTATAGTGTTATATTAATTTTTGTTCATTATTTTAAATTTTTTTTTATTATTTCTATTATCGTTTTATAATTTTTAATAATGATTCTAGTACTATTTACTGATTTTTAACTCTTCGATGCACACGATTTTAAAGAAAATAAAAACACCAGTTGCACAGAAATTTTTTTGGTTTATACTATTACCAGCAGAATGAAAAACTGTAAATAAAATATTAAACTGTTAAATATATCACACTATGCATAAAAAAATATGCAAAAAGTGGGGCAGTTTTTACCTTACCTACCGTAAAGAGTTAACTGGGCAAGAGAGAGTAAGATGTACAAATTTGGACTACTCAACCAGGCTGTCTTTGTTTATCATTATTTTTAAAAATAGACCATATAAAATAATGAAATTGTGTTACTGAAATCAAAACAGCTGATGTGCCTGTGTGGGCATCGCTGGTTTAAAGCATAAATCTCAGTTTTGTAAATAAAGTTCCCTTTTACATGCAGTGACCTTAGCAGTAACTTTTTGGTCACCAGTGACTTGGTGACCAATTTTGAGCGTCTAGTGGCTTAAAATTTTATAGTTCTGGATTGTTTTTGGCATTTTCTCTTTGTTTATGTTTACTTTTTGGTTCTTTCTTGTGCTTCTGAAAATTATATTTAAAAACAATATAATTTAATTAAATGCATCTGCGTGTTTTCTTCAATCGGAGGAAGAATTCAAACCAAAAAAAAAGAAATAATCTGAAATAATAATTGAAACTTCCCACGCAAACTTCATTCCGGGTTTGTAAATTTATGTGACATTGATTTTTCTTTGTCTAGGTATATTTTTAATAGTATACTCAATTCAAAATTTTTGTAAAATTTTTTAATTGTAATTCTTTTTGAAATTTATTATTTTTTTGAGTATCTATCTTAAACTATTCCAACTAGTCTGTAAAAACATTGTATTCATAGGCTAAGTAAATAAATAAATATTTTACACACACTTTTAAATGAACACTTTTGTTGGCTGACCGCCTAATTAAAGTGAAGCTCGAAATTATAACAATTGAGGATTTGTTTATTTCTAAATAGGATAAATTCATTATATTTCAATTTCAATTATAATATTACATATAGAAATGACTTACCACAGTCAGCACTTCACTTTAACTTGAATAGTCGTCATCTAGCCGAATTTGAACGAAAGTCATTTTGCTAAAGTACCGACTACGTTAAGATCACATAGTTGTATTTTAAAGTTACTATTTAACACCCCAACCCCCGTGAATCGACATCGATTCACCACCATTAACGTCTAATACCGCCAATCTCGATACCGGGCGGCAGAACACGCCGGAGGCAGTTCTGACGTCTGCTCGTCTTGCTACACCGTCTTCACCAGTGTATATATTTCCTATAACGCCTCTGCACCAATTTCGACGTGCCATGTTTTCATCACATATGAAAACTAAGGCACCTGTCGTTATTTTTTTCGTCCTTTCACACCACTTTGCTCTTCGGGTTAGCGTCGGGAAGTACTCTAAGATCCACTGCTTCCAGAAGTGATCCCGCATCTGTTTAGCTATGCGCCATCGCTTTCGGAAGACCTTTGTATGAATATCGTTTGCGGCTATTGATTGCGTAATGTTTGTTGAGCCTAAAAGAAAATGGTTCGTCGTAAGTGGTTCCTCTTCTTCAGCTGTCACTTTGTAGCATGTGCTCGCGAGCGGCCATTGGACCATCCGCTCCCAAACTCCGCCTTCGGATGGGTTTCGAGGGCAGTTGAAGATCTAGTCTATCCCTTTCGAAGTCATTTCATCTAGAACACGTTCGCAGTCAATCACATTAGTGAAAATTTTTGCTTCTTCATTGGCGCTTATGAAATTCTTCCCATTGTCTCTATACGTATACGTATTAGAGTGCCGCGTCGATTAATAAAATTTCTTAAAACTAGAATAAATGCATCAGTAGATAAGTCGGCTGCTACTTCCAAATGTATTGCCCTTACGGTGAGACAGGTGAATATAGCGACCCAGCGTTTCTCATGGCGACGACCGATCGTAACGGACAAGGTTCCAAAGTAGTCCACGCCAGTGTACGTGAACGGGCGTATAAACGGGATCAGTCGATCTTCGGGGAGATTTCCCATTAGCGGAGCTACTGGCGCTGATCGAGCTAATTTGCATTGCTGACACTTCGAGATCATTTGACGCATCAGCTTTCGTATTTGTGGGATCCAATAGGTTTTCCGAATCTCTCCAATCGTAGCCACGGTATTATGATGTTTCATTAAAACGTGAAAATGAGCGACAATTAGCATCGTCAATCTGTGATTTGAAGGCAAGATGATTGGATGTCGCACAGCGTATGGCAACCAGCTTGCTTTCTCGATACGGCCCCCAACACGCACCACATTTTGCGCGTCTATTTCCGGCGTCTTATTGTATAATGCGCTATCCTTATATTCGTTTCGTCCGGCCTTAAGTTCTTTAATTTCGAGCAGTATTTCGGCTTCGTTTACTTCGGATACAGTCAATCCATAAGCGTTATTATTGCGGCATATTTTACGACTACGATTAATAAAGCGCATAGCCCATGCCACTGTGCGTCTCAAGCGATTGAAATTTGAGAATCTTTCGATGTCAAAGGGGCAGGAACTGACGGCAAAAAATACATATTTAGGTCGAGCCTCATCATCGCTATTGTTGGACAGCGCAAACGTATTGATGTTATTAGGCCAATCTTCTGAGCATTTAAACAGGAATTCAGGACCCTTAAACCAGCGTGACGATGCTTGAAAATTAAAATCAGATTTCCACCTTGTGGCTTCATCGGCTACGTTCTCTTTGGTGGGTATCCATCTCCAACTGGCTGGACTTGAGCTTGCGAGAATCTCGGCTATTCTATGGGCGACAAACGGTTTGTACTGACAGGGCTCAGATCGAATCCACCTTAATACTGTTGATGAATCGCTCCAAAGAACGCATCGAGAAATTTTCAAATCGTGCTCCTGAATGACCGTCTGCATTAGGCGTGTTCCTAAAACCGCTGCCTGGAGTTCCAATCGTGGCACTGTCAAAGGTTTTAAGGGCGCACACCTCGTTTTAGCACAAACAAAAGAAACGCTTACTTCACCATTCGCATTAATGTACCGCCAGTACGCTACGGTAGCAAACGCGTGCTCACTGGCGTCTACGAACGCATGCAATTGAATATCTACCGGTCTACTTGTGTTGAAATAATGTCGATGAACCTTTACAGTAGCAGTTCCACTTAATGCCATCCGTCATTTCTGCCATAAATCATTAATTTCATCGGGAATAGGCTCGTCCCAAGTTGTGTTAAGTCGCCAGACTTGTCGTAGCAAAAGCTTCGCAGCGACCATAAAATGAGCAAGAAACCCCAAAGGGTCAAACACGGACATAATAGTACTTAAAAATTCTCTTTTTTGGGCCGTCTTTCACCAGCGATAATCAATTTATCGACTCTATTAAAATTTAGTTCAAACGTAAAAATGTCATCTTGCGGCTTCCAGACTGTTCCTAGGACTTTTTCTGAAGCACTCTGGCCCTCATTTTCTGCAGACACCTATTATGTTCTTTTCACCGTCTAACTTCTGCGCAACTTTTATTGAATTAGAGACAAAATCTCGCAACTCAAATCCCGCTTTGCTATGTATATCTCGTACCTTCGTAGCTACTTCTAGTGCCTCGCTGATAGAATTAAAGCTGTCTACGAAATCGTCTACGTAATGATGATCGATGATTGATTTTACTGCTCTAGGACTGCTTTTATTATGTTCTAGAGCGTTTACTGTTTTTACGTAATGAGCGGTGCAAGGCGAACACGCGGCTCCAAAGGTCATGACCTGCATTTCATACACATCTGGGTGACGAGAACTATGTCCGTCTCTCCATAGAAATCGTTGCGCATATCTATCGTCTGGTTGAATAAGCACTTGGTGAAACATTTCTCTTATATGAGACAGCGACAGCTCCGATGCGGAAATTAAATAGAACTGACGGCGTTGGCATATAGTTCTGTGGCCCCTTTAATAGGTTGGAGTTTAACGATATTCCATTAACAGTTGCGGCGGCATCAAAAACGAGTCGTAGTTTGTTTGGTTTATTGACATTAACCACGCCAAAATGTGGAAGAAACCAAAGCTTGGAGTTCTTTACGGTCGCTTCAGCTGTTTCAAGTTTGCGTGCATACCCTTTAATAATATAACTGGAAATAATATTTTTATATGCATTGCCAAATGCTGCGTCTTTTTTAATTTTTCGCTCTATTCCGACAAGCCTTTTTTCCGCCATACTGTAACTGTCAGGTAATTAAATTTTGTTACTTTTCCACAAGAGACCCGCTTGAAATCGTCCTCCTATACGTTTAGTTGTTTTTTCTAAAATTTGTTCTGCTCGAAAATCAGCTTCGCTTAAGACAGCGGGTGCAGATTTTACACCGAAATTTTCAGTAGAGAAGTATTCTTCCACTATATTTTTGAACTGTTCATCTTTGAATACTTTCATTAAGAGGCATGTTTGTGTTTGCGAAACACTGTTTGTGGTGCCATACACTACCCACCCGAGTACTGTTTTAATGACGTATGGTCCCGTTCTCCCTAGAGCGGTTGTCTTTGTAGGTATGCCCAGATGACAATGATCAAGACCAATAAGAATTTTTGGCTTGGCATTACTGAACGCTAACAGTTGGTTTTTACAGACCCCAGTGATACCCTTTAAATCAGCTTCGTTTATACTTTGAGTTGGAAGCTCAAGATTTTTTATTGCATGAACGTTCATCAGCGTATGTCGTTTTTTCATACCCTTACCACTTATCTGAAGACTTACCATGGTTGCGGTTACTTTGCTTTTTTTGTCTTCGAACCACTGCAGTTGCACATCATGCCTTTCGCCTTGAAGGCCCAGTTCGCTTGCAAGGCTTTCATCCATCATAGTTATTGAGGATCCATAATCCATTAAGGCGTATGTATCGATTTGCTTCTCGGCCCGAAGAACGTGATTGGCACTATGCGGAACAAGATTTTTTTGTGTGTAGCTACGTCTATATGACAGCTCAAAACAGCATCGCCCTTGGCGTCTGTCGCAACCACATCAGCGTCATGCAAAAGCTTATGGTGCCGACGTTTGCAACCTTCAATACCGCACTCTGCACGACGACGGTAATCGCGCACTGAATGTCCGAAGCTCAGGGATGAAAAACACAAGCGGTGGCGTTTTACGACAGACCATCTGTCAGTTATAGAAGCTTGCTTAAATTTCTCGCAAACGTGAATTCGATGTGGTCCTTGACAGACATTGCATTTCATGATAGAAGTGGCATGATTATCGTCTGTCCTGTTCGAAGCATGTAATACGACTCTGTGGCGTTCATAACCCTGAACCATGCAAACAAGTCTTGCAACGTCTTCCAACCAAATAACAAAACTTTCTATTGTTGGGTATGGCTTTAATGTCATTGAATGTTTTGCCTAATCTAACCTTTTACTCATAGGTAATTTGTTTACAAGTTCTTCGAGTAACGTCGTATTTGTCAAGTGTTGTTGACCTTCGATTGAGTGCATGAACGTAGCGAAATTTTTTACCTTCGTCGCATATGGTACTAGTTTGTCAAATGAATTTTCAGATATAGCCGATATTTCCCTAACCTGGCGACCAAATCGAAATTTCAATTGTTCTACAACAGCTTTGACATTATTTGGATGAATTAGTAATGATTTCACTACGTCTCTTGCCTCCCTCTGAGATACTTTTGCAGGCGTTCTCTAAATTACCATAACCATACGCTGTCGTAGAATGTAAAAATGCGTTATAAAATAAGGGCCAATCTTCAATGTTCCCCTTAATTCTGGCAAATCATACAGTTTACGCATAGGCATACTAACTGACGGCGTAGAAACAAAGGTGGTTGGTGCAGGCAATGGTGGCCTATGATATTCTGAATTAGAATCGAATACTTTGTTAGTAGCAGCAAACGCAATACTTGAACATGGGGCAGTTTCTGCGGGAGGAGCAATATCGGATTGGTGTGATGGCAATTCGATGGGAACTATATGCTCTTTACTAGGAAATTTTTTTGTTGGTACGGGCGTAGAATTATTTTTATTAAATTGTGATTGCATTTCGCGAATTTGACCTGTTAGTGCGTTAACTTGTTTTTGCATGGCAGTGAACAATTTCATTTGTTGATTAATAATGTCAGCATAGGGCCCAAAATGTTGAGGTAATACGTAATCGTTGACAGTAGTGACGTTGGCATATGAAGCGGCTGCACCGCCGGCGATGGTTAATATTATTAACGAAATTAATAGTTGCTTTTATGCTTTTTATTTTATAGATTCCTAGCTTCAGGATCGTTACCAAGGCACATCGCGCCAATTTATAAGCAATATATAGAGACCATTATATATGTAGTATGCAGCGCAATTGGTGTGGAGTTGCAATCGTACATGGCAACTTTAACAGAAGAGGAGTTTCTCGAAACTGCTAACGGTTTCGATAGCCGCTGGCCAGTGTGGCAAACTTTTGTTTTTCAAAATCCGATAAAATGAAGAATAAAACGAGTATTTTCTTTAAAAAAGCGCTGAAATTTTTCATTTTAAAAGTGTTAAAAACAAATTTTTTATATACCCATTAAAAAGAAAATTAATTAAATACATGTATTTTTAAAGTTTTTAATTCACAGAATTCCTTAATTATACAATCACAAGAAAAACAAAAATAAGATAATGGAAAAAGTGTATTTTATACACTTTGATCACAAAAAAATATACAGAGTAATAATTTATAACTATCACATATCGATGTCGATGTCCATATTGTCTTCATTACTATCAACTTCTTCTGGCCATAACACACTCTTTAGTCTAAATTCAGAAGCATTATAAATACTAGTGCTGTTTATTTACTTCATCAAGTATTTTGTAGTTTTCACAAAATGAATTTTCGTGTTTTAATCCATTTTTTATATGAAGTACAGAATTTATTGAATTGATTTGGTTTTAAATAAGTTCATTGCTCATTGTTTCGATAAAAAATTTTGTTAGGATTATTCAGGAAATGGATTATTTAGCGGACCATTTTTATTATTATATGTTTACGAGGGGAGCCCAAACAGGCAGGCACTGCGACCTAAAAGATCTTTTGTGCCAATCCCCACTTATGACAAAAGACGTTCAGCTGACCTAATGAAAGCTAAAACGTCGTTTGCTGAAGAATATTTTATATTGTTAATCGTGGGAAAAGATGTACCGAAGATTCCTCCTCTGAGCCGAGCCAAGGGCGGACATTCGCACAGAATGTGAGCTGTCCTTCCGTGGAGCGGAGCATTTAGTGTCTTTTAAATTGAAAAAAATGCGCTAAAAACCCGCTGACCGCTAAATCACTTTTTTCCCGCGTTTTAATTTTCAAAAAGCACTAAATTTACCGGTAAAAGCGCTGAGTTGGCCACACTGCTGCTGGCAGTTTCCTAATTGCCTGTGCGCCATGGATGGTAGCATATTTTACAACTATAAGGTATAGTGGATATGCGTAGGAATCTACAGTATACATTAAAAATTTATTTTATTTCAAGGGTTTTCACTCGATAGCTGTGTGCGCTGTTGCTGATTGCAGATATAAATTTATCTACCTGGACATAGGTGCCTATAGCAGTGAAGGCGATGCCAATATATTCGCAAATAGCGAGTTTGAGAAAGCAGTGACGGAATGAATTTTCCACAAAATGGAGAAAGCCTGCCTGTGGTACCTCCTGTTGTCGCGTAACGGTGACCAGGCTGCTTTGCATTCATCAACTAAGACAAATTGAAAATATATTATAATTTTACAAATATATAATGTAATATGAAATAAAATAACGAATATTTTTAATGAACTATATCTTGACCACTATTTTCTGGTTCTAAGATAATAAACTGTCTAATATCTTTTGCAAGTTTTTTTATGTGAGCACACTGGAGTTTGGGAACTTATCACATACCTCGTTTTTTCATAGCTGCAGATACAGCTACACTGCTACTGTGATTGTGGTCAATGGTGCTCCATATGCATGGCCGCTTTTTCACTTCGTTCGCCAAAGTTTTTTTTTCTTCAATGCCAAATTTATTTCGGAGCCTTTCCCCACTTCTACTACCTCCATTTCAAAAACTTCTTCAGCCATTTCTGAAAATAAAAGGATTAATATTTTATCAGAAATATACCATACATAACATATTTAAAAATTATTACTCACTTGCTTCTATTTGTTTGCGCGCTTCAAATTGAAATGGCTTCTTCGTAGCGAAATTGCCGGTTGTCAAATTAACTTTCCACAAATCAACAAAAATACTTATAAATGCCATACGCAAAACGAAATGCAAATGAAAACAAATTTCATTTCGTTTTCGCTTCGTTTTTTTTACATAGGTTTACTATTGGAAGCGAAATTTATTTTCAGCAGCGTACCAGCCTTAAAGCTGCAATGATTATCTATATTTTTTATGATTTTTGTGTAATTCATTCAATTGATGTAATATACATAAATAATTAGATGTTATCAAACTATTTTATTTCACTCAGTAATACAATTTTTTAAATATATAAACTTATAATTTCTACAAAAATTAAACAAATTGCTTAAAATTTATTCGCTTTCATTTCCTCCTTCATAGTCTGACGACGAAGCAGATGAGAAAACAATTTCTGAATCTATATCTTGACCACTAGTTTTCTAAGATAATGAACTGTCTAATATCTTTTGCAAGTTATTCATTCAGCAGAAATAAGTGGCTCAGAAGATTGTAATAACCGCGATAACAAATCACTATTACACGCTTCTCAAGAAGTTTTTCTTGTATTTTCTATTCCACACTTTCTAAACTCCTTGTGTCATACTTTTAAAGCATCCTCCGAAAGAAAGTAGAAAGTTCGTAAAAGTTTCTACTGTTCTATATGAATTTATTCGTTTTATTTATTAGTTTCATATAAAACATTTGAAGCTTCTACGAGTTTTACGGGGGAAGGATAATTTTTTTGCCAAACTTTCTTCATACTTGATCAGGATTCAATACCTATAGAATTTTCGTCTGAGTATTTTAAAAAAATTGGTACTCCCTACTATGCATATATACAATTATATTTATTTATGTAAAATATATATATTTATATATGTAAATATGCATAAGTACATATAGATACCGCTTAAATTTGGTGTGTTCACATTTTTCAAAAAACTGCTTTTTTCATTCGAGCATACGCAGCTGAAATTTTTTTATTATTGTAGAGAAATAAATAAGTAAAAATTAGAGAGGACTTTTTGGACGATTTTTTTAAAAGCTCTGTAAACTTTGGGGTTTTTTTTGTGTGTTTTAAGATGGCGATTTTTCAAGTAATGGTACTTCAAAACGAAAAATTAAAATGCATCAAAACTGGGTATGCCCTTAAAGAATAATACAACAAAATACAAAAAATTTCATCATATTTCAAACAAAAATAAAAAAGTTACAGGAGTTAGAAGTGAAGCTACCAAAGTAGTATTTACTGTTAATACGTTTTTTTATGGCAAAATAAAAGTAATTTCCAAAATCTATTGAACTGCATTCAAATATTATCAATATTCGAACTTGACTTTTTTTATTTGTTTCCACCTTTGTTACACAGTGTGACGTTGCCTGCTTAATCACGGGCCAATCGGTCAGGTATGTTTGTAGGAAGGCCCAAACTGCTCTGAATATGATTGACTCTTTGTGATGCTCAAACGGGTGTCGGTTAACCCTCTTAAAACTGGTGTTATCCTTTTCACCAGGAGAAGGAAAATTGATGGTCTCGTTTTATCAGTACCCAGAGGAATCATTATTTAGCTATCCCAAGAAGTGAAATATCTAGGAGTCATTCTAGATACCAAACTTCTATGGCGTTCTCATATTGAGCTAAAGGTATCCAAGGCACTGGCAGCTTTTTGTCAATGCAGGCCTATCACCTTATAAAGTCTTATGGCTTTATAAGACTATGATTCGACCCATCATCACCTATGTGTCCATAGTCTAGTGGAGCATACTTAATGTTGACAGCGTTAGGAAAGCTCTTGCCAGACTTCAAAAGACTGTGGCTATTTGTTGTACGGGAGCTTTTCCTACAACACCTGGCCGATCCTTGGACTCAACTTACCACCCCTTGATATTTTTGCTAAAGGAGAGGCTGTCAAAGCCATCTGTAGGCTTAAACGCAATGGGTATTGGCATGACACTTGCTGGGATATTGGTGTCATTGTTGAAGATACTGACTTGGACCTAACAGTTCTAACTCCAGTTTTAAAACAGCGTTATACAATAGAAATTTCAGAGGGCCCGAACTTGGTTTTTGCTGTGACCTGGGCCGGGAGTTGATTGTCAGCGCATTTTCACTGACGGCTCCAAAACAGAACTCGGTTCGGTTTCTTTGGTCTTCATTAAAGTGCAGCTTCACTTCTCTCTTGGGTTGTATGGTTCTGTTTTTCAAGCAGAAAGTTTTGCAATCATCATGGCAATGGACCATGTAATTGATAATGGTTGGAGAGAAAGGAGTATTTGTGTATTTAGTAACAGTCAAGCTGCGATTAAATCCTTGCTTAATCCTCTAACGACACCTAAACTGGTTATGCATTGTAAATCCAGGCTTTATTGTGTTGGAATACACAATAGCCTGCTGTTGATATGGTTTCCTGGGCCCAGAACCTGTACTCTCTTTGTCACCAAAAAAAATCGTAAATGGGAGGAATTGAGGGGCTGTAGACAGATAAAGGCCATGTTACCTGTTATCTCTAAGCGTCTAACAGACTTTCTGTTTAATTAATAGAAAGAGCTGTAGGCAGCTGGTGAGACTATACACAGGTCACTTCTATTGGGCCAAAGACTATAGTTGGCCTGGGAGCTAATGCCTTCTGTGCTGCCTGTAGTTTGGAGGAAGAATGTGTAGAGACGGCAGACCACTTTTTTAGTGTCAGCCCCAATTCCTGTCGAATCAGAGTAACCTTATTTGGCACTCGAGTGTTGGGAGATGAACACCTGAGCTCTGTAACACCGCAGGATCTGCTAAGGGGTAGAAAAAAGTGAAACGGTCAGCAAAAAAAAAAATTTCTCGAATTTCTAGGTCAACGATGTTTTTCGATTAAGGTACGAATATCCTCTTACTCCCTAAAAAGATTTCAAAAAATTTTTACTTATTTTGCAAATAATCGCGGGTTGTAAATTTGCGTAGTATATTTTTTATTTATTCATATCTCGGAAACGAATAGAGATAATTAAATGATTTTCTGAAATGAAGCCAGTTATAAACAATTTCTGTAAACTATTGCGAATTCGACCATTATCTCAAGCGTAAAATGACACCAAGTAAATCAAAACAAAAAAAAGTTAGTAACCTCTTATATGGAAGAAGTTATGCCTATTTTTCTGATGACGCGAGAGTACAAATGCGCTCGTTCTTAGTAATATCCATAGCAGAATGACCAACTGTGTAACGAAATTTCAAAAATTAAGTTGTAATAGAAATAAGTTTTAAATGAATTTCTAATAATTTTGTGCGATTAACAAAAATTAAAGTCGATGTATTTGCTAGTCACGTTTAAGCTATCACCGTGATTTCGAAAATACCGCGTACAAATACTGGCTGCAATCTATTCGGTTTGAAGAACATTACTCTTTCAATGCTAGCTGACGAAGATATAAACGTTAGAAAGAAAGTCAAAGATATCAAAAATGAAAACAAAATAATACGAATATTAGGCCCAGAAAGTCCTAGTGGCTTTTAAGCGGACAGTGTATAAGTGAGTGTTCTAGTTCAGTCGTTTTTTAAGCGTGATGCCTAAATATTTGACCTCATCAGAGTACACAATAACAGTGTCTTGTATGGAAATGGGACCGAGGTCCAGTTTGTATCTCTTAGTAAGGGGAACAAGAACAGCTTTATTGGGATTGATTGATAGGCCGTCTACGGCGCACCAATTTGAAACCAATAGGAAAGCTGATTTCATCACCTCCGTGATAGTTGAATCATACTTTCCAGATACGATGTTTACCAAATCATCCGCATAACCGATGGCCTCAAAACCAGACTCATCTAGTTTGGTCAAAAGGTCATCAATTACTAAGGACCACATTAGAGGTGATAGAACACCGCCTTGTGGGCAGCCTTTTACAGCCTTAATGCACACAGTGGCTTTGCCTAGCATGGATGAGATTTCACGCTCCTTCAGCACGGCATCCACCCAGGCAATGGATTGGGAATCAATACTCTTACATTCCAGAGCTCTGGAAATAGAACCGAATCCAATATTGTCGAAGGCACCCTCAATGTCAAGGAAGGCACAGAGCGCAATCTCTTTAGATCGAAAGGTTTTTTCAATTTTACTGACAAGACAATGTAATGCGACTTCGGTCGATTTACCCTTAATGTAAGCAAACTGCGTGCGATGAAGAGGTATCAAGTTTGCAAGTTTACTTCTAAAGTGTAAATCAAGCAGTTTTTCCATGGTTTTAAGCAGGAAAGACGTGAGGCTTATAAGCCTGTAAGATTTAGGGAGTTCCAGAGGCCTGTTGCCTTGTTTGGGAATGAAGACGACAACCACCTTTCTCCAAAAACTTGGAATATATCCCCAATTGAAACTTGCCCTAAACATTTTATCTAGGTGGTCAAGGATGTTTTCCAGACAGTTCTGCAACATTGCTGGAAAAGAGGCCACTGCCCATTTAACCTTGTCCCGGTCAAAAATTACCCCTGAATGGCTCTTCGTCCTACTGGAGAGGCAGATCCTATGATCATGGATTTCAGGAGAGGACGAAGTAACTTCCGTAGAAGACCCCGGAAAATGAACATGAAGTAAAGTTTCCAGAGTCTCGCGATGATTGGCAGTAAAAGTGCCATCATGCTTTTTGAGGAGACCAACCCCATTAGAAGAGTCTTTGGCGAAAACCCTTTGGAGATATTCTCACAGTGTCTTCTCCAGCAGTCTCGTTTTGACTTCCTAATTTCTGTATTGTACTCCGTCAGTGCCATCCTATATTCATTCCACTGCTTTGTACGTTTTGATTTATTGAATAACTTCCTGACATGCTTGCGCATGTCTGACAGCTGATTGTTCCACCAGGGTACCTTGCGTACCACTTTGGTTGAAGGAACGAAATTGCTGTCTTGATAGGAAGATATTAGCACATTATTGAGCTGAGTTACTGCCTTTTCCAGTTCATCAACTGAGCTGATAGAGGTAGCAATGGATTCTATCTTTGTGCCCACGATGGCTTGGTCCAGACTCCAATTAGTCCTTCTTGGATTAATTGCATTAGCAAGGAGTTCAGTACGTCCTGGAATGTCAAAAACTATGTGTTGATGATCAGACAGGGACGCTTCATCTGAGACTCTCCAATTCACAATAGAATCGGACAATATTCTGCTTGCTAGGGTGAGGTCCAACACCTCCTCCCTGGCTGCTGTAATGAAAGTAGGCTTGCATCCCCTATTTACAATATCTACACTACTAGATACTAAGTAAAAATGAAATTTATTTAGTGAAAATGAAATTTATTATTCCACTTTTTTGTCACTAGAAATTCTCCAACGATGTTTCTTTAAACCGAAGAATGGTTTCAACCACTATTTGCGCGCGGCATTTTTGAAATCACGGTGATAGCTTAAACGTGACTAGCAAATACAACGGCTTTATTTTTTATTAGTTTAATTATCTTTATTCGTTTCCGAGATATGAATAAATAAAAAATATACTACGCAAATTTACAACCCGCGATTATTTGCAAAATAAGTCAAATTTTTTTGAAATTTTTTTTAGGGAGTAAGAAGATATTCGTACCTTAATCGAAAAACATCATTGTCCTAGAAGTCCGAAAAAAATTTTGTTGCTGGCTGACCGTTTCACTTTTTTCGACCCTAAGATTTATTAATAAATCTGGTAGATTTAAAGAATAGCAAAGAGGAACACGGGATATGGTACAATGGACGTAGAACTTGTCTGAGTGCTGTATTCTTGAATACTTCTTTTGCTGTTCCAACAAAAAAAATGTATATGCACGCCATGGTATGTTTTTTTTCGAGGAATCGAGATTGTTGTTCGAAAAGGCATTCTTTGGTGGCGTGTCAGCGAGTTAAGACGAATAAGACAATTGGTTGTAAATTAACATCTCAATAAGCTTGTAATAAAAGGTTATAGTTTCCACGCTCCCTCTCGGGAACCAGAGATTGAATTCTGTTTTTAAAAATGCACCGTCCAACGAGTGACGAAATGGTGAGCGCCTTGAATGAAGCCAGGGCCGTAGCCAGAAATTTTTTTTGGGGGGGGCAGGTTTTCATTCGAAGAAAATATTCATAAATAATTTTTATCAAACTGGTTTTTAAATACAATAAATGAAATCAATGATACATTTGATGGACCCTATAATATTAAAATTTTAGGAAAAATTTTCCGATTTTTTTTAATCTTAACCTCAAAAAAATGGCCAAAAGTGACAAAAAATTCCCAGAATAATCAAATTAAGTTTTTTCAAAAAAATATTATTCAATGTGCATTCTAGAGCTTTTTTTTTTTTACCGCGAGGAGCATAATTTCATTAACTCATTGACTTTCCACTTCTGATGATGTACCCAACCTCAAAAAAATTACCAAAAATAGTAGAGGCTAATTTTTTTCAAATGATCATCATTGGGTATTTGAGCCATTATCAATGATAAGAAACCCGAATGAGGTTAGCTTATATTCCCTAAATTCGTGAAGTCACAGCATTGAAAGAGATCTTTCTAGTCGTGGTGCTCTGAGCAATAATGCGTTATAAAATTAATTTAAAGATGGGTTTTGCTAATAAGATGGAGTTTTTGCGAAAGAATTCACGTTGAATACGAATCTGAGGTCAAAACCTTCCCACCACGTAACGTTTTAGGAAAAAATGGGGTTCAAGCAAGTCTTATTTTACAAGGATCCGATTATTTTTTCTATTTTTATTAATTTTTAAACTTTTCAAACTGATTTAGGACGAAACCTTAAATCAAAAACAGTTACTGACCCAGAAAAACTATGAATGCAGGAGTGCTCAGCATCACCTTCTCTTTGAATCCGTAGTCAAACCTCATGTCGAAGAAAACAAATCGGATTTGATCGCTTAGTGTAACTAAGATTTCAAATTTATTTTTTATATTTGACTTTTTAGATAAAAAACCGATGGAAGTAAAAAATATCGTTAAATACATTTTATTTTGACTTTTTTTTCCATCCATTGGCAATTAATCTAAAAAATTAGAATAAAGTTTCCACATTTGGGGGGGGGGAGGGTCAGAACCCCCAAACCCCCCAAAATGCTGCCTTGAATATCCCGATTGCGCACTATATGAGGGTGCAACTAGTGAACTGACGGGAGGAATTAGTGACAATGGACGCAATGAAGGTGAAGGGTAGCAGCCGATGATGATAACGATCAACAATTGGTGGTGATGCAGAAACAGCGAGAGTTGATGTAGTTGCAAGCCGAACTTTGCACGATAGAACCAAAACGGTTTGATTTGAGTGCGTTTGAGTCGATGGTCCACCGGTTCAGCAGTGATGATTCCTATGACGTGTTGAAGTGGTTCGAAGATATTGAAGATGCATTCGCTGTGTTTCGTTGCTCTCAACGTGATAAGTTGAAAGTTTTGTTAGAGCGATACGAGAAGAAGCGGGGCCGCATCAGTTGAAACCTCGTACTTCAGTTGCAGACTTGTTAAGTGTTTGCTGCTATAATTGTCAATAGTTCGGCCATTATTCTGGGTCATACTCGAAACTAAAACGACCCGATGGTGCTTGTTTCCTGTGTTCCGAAGTGGGTCACCATCATCATGAGTGCCCTAAGCGCAAACGTATCACAGCGGTCATCGAGTCAACAGCAGACACGGAATTAGCTAAACGGATGCTACTCAATTGGTAAGTGTTGCCATTAGGAATAATCGAAAAAAATGTACCCATGTGACTAAGTATGTTTCTCTTTTTGCAGCTCAACTAGTTTTGTGAGAGTGTCAGAGGTGCCTTCATTAATACAAAAAAAAAAAAAACCAACGCGGACAACATAATTATTGGGTAATTAGTGGGTAATTATTATTATTATTTATTTTATTGCTTGATAATATTAAAGCGAATTCCAATTCAATTTGAAAGAAAAGTTGAATACATTTAGCTTGTTACAAATTACAATTCGATTTGAAAAAGTTGTTATACATTTAGAACCATAGATCTTTTTAATGTATAAACACAACTAGCAATCTAAATCGGATAGCCAGCAAGTTTTTAAGGTATTGTTCCGGAACTGCAAAATATATTGGACACTCAAAAAGGTATTAGAAACCGCACATAAATTATTTTGATCTATTTTGTGAATTTCACGCTTTATGCAAAATCGTAATATGTACTTGGAAGATAAACGTAATTGTGCAAATAAAAATGACTGCCATACGAAATATAGAGCGCAGTCTTATCATGAAGTGGTCTCAAAATTTTGTAATTTAGAGAAGACCTATTGGCGCAACTAAGGACGTCCTGAAATTTTAAATGTCGATCGAAACGCTCAAATGCAAGATTTTCCCGGTAGTGATAACCTCTGGGCCCTCCCCCCCCCCGGCCTTATCTCTTCCCACCACAAATGATACAATAAATATCTATGTATGGGGCAAGGAGAAATTATTTTATACTTTTTAATCCGTTTTAAAAACGTGGTATATTAAAATTAAAATTTTATTTTAAATTTTATCAACGACTCACGCTGGTCGCCAGATATATTTATGAAACCTCTTGAATTCAGTTCGATATTCTGGAGCCTTTCAAACAAATCTGGCATGAGCAAATTCTTTGTATAAAGTTTTTTTCTTATTCTACATAACAAAAATTTAGGTCCCGGACCTGTCTGCAAAATGCCTTCATGATTGATAGATGATTAACCCGATAAATAATTTTCATTGTTTGTAATTAAATTTTCAGACGCATAGACGCTTGTTAAAGTTTTTCTGGATTCGGATTGAAATCCGGGCCCTCTCAAAAACTCTGGGCCCGGTGGGAATACCACCCGACCCACTCCTCTCTCGTCGGGCCTGGGTGTAGGTTTTAACTATTTCAAGTTTTTGTTGGTTTAAATATAATTTTTCTGAAGTATGTTTTCCGCCCTTTCTACAGTATACTATTTGGTTATTTTTTAGCATTCACCATGAGTTGATTTATTTCATAATAATTTTCAAAAGATTTTATTACCTTTCGAAGTAAAACTGGTGACCGTGCCAAGACGACAGCGTCATCAGCAAAGAAAAGTGAAAGCAAATCGTTGGTTCCATTAATAATAATTAACGAGGAAATTAAAACATACGGAAAGATTTTATGTGAAATTACATTTAGAAATGTAACTGCAGTCCAAGAAGTTAACGGGGTATCGGATGATGAAGCTATAATTCCGCTGCTAATTGGTCGCAACTTTTTGAGAAAATTAAAAATCGGGTTACACCAAATAAAATTATGTTTTTCGCCCATTCAAATAAATAAATTCAATAAATTGTTGTCTGTAAACAAAGGAACACTGAGTGCGCTTCAGTCGATTAATCTATTAAAGAGCCCGAATTTGCCAAAAGTAATTTACATGACTTAATTTAAGATTTAAGTTTGAACAATAATGTAAGTAGTCAGGTTAAGAAAGATTATTGGTTTCCAGGTAAAAGTTAAACGTTTTGTTAGGAACTGTCTAAAGTGCATCTATTATTCGGCTTCTTCACGGAAGAATGAAAGAAATCTCTATAACATTGAAAAAAAGCCTGTGTCATTCGATACGCTGCATATAGATCATTTCGGTTCATTACCTTCCATAAACTCGAAGCATAAGCATGTGTTGGTAGTCGTCGATGCGTTTACTAAGTTTGTTAAGTTGTACGCGATGAACGCTCCCGGCACAAAAGAAGCTTGCTGTTGAAGAAGTGTTTTGATTATTATGACCGGCCGAGGCAAATTGTGAGTAATCGGGGGACATACTTTACCTCGAGTGCGTTTGCCAAATTCATGTTGGAAAACAATATAGAGCACGTGAAGGTCGCACAATCGAAAAGGCAAGTGGAAAAGGTGAACCGGAATCTAAATGCCGTTTTGCCAAAACAAACTGACCAACTAAATCATGCGGACTGGGTGCAAAGGTTGTCGGATGTTGTGTTTGCTATGAACTATGCAGTGCATGGATATAATAAGCAGACTCCAAGTAGACTGCTGTTCGGGGTAGAGCAGAGGAGGAAAGTTATTGATGAATTGACTGAGTATTTGCATGGGCCGACTCGGACGAAAATTTTGACCTAAGTTTCGAACCGAAGCGGAAAGCACGATTCAGAAGTCACAGGAGCGCAATTTAAAGAACTTCATAGAACAGCATAAGCCAGCGAGAATGTTGGAGCGGGAGATCTCGCAGTGATGAAAAATGTCGACACTACCCCAGGGACAAATAAAACAATTCATTCAGAAATGCCGTGGACCTTATACAGTTCATAAATGCTTAGAACAGAATAGCAGAACAGTTATTGAATACACTTTTGAGCAATATGGCATCTTTTCAAAAGAGAGGCTCCATTTTTTGCGGCTTCATTTTTTTTTTAATAATTGCCAACAAACATTTAGGTTTGAGATCAACTCGAGGTGAAGTTGATATCAAATACCTTTCTTAAATCTCCAATGTTAATTCTCAATAGCATCTCCATTGGTGTACTATAGCATTCTCAACATTGTTTTTTGTATGGTAATAATTATAGTTATCAACTTGTGAAAATTATAGTTCTCAACTTGAGTTCTAACGTAATTCTCCAATTGGTCTCAAAGGAAATTTACAGTATTGCCATATAACAAATTCAGTCTACTTCATATCACTTGAGAGTAAACAATTTAGGTTGGCAGTTGAAGTGGAGGGCTCTAACATCAAAGATTCGGCAGCTTTGAGCGCTCCGACAATAAGTCCACTTCTTGCCTTATTTTACTTTTTGATTTTTTACTTTTAAAATTAAAGTTTCTCGCAAAAATTATTTTCACTTCACTTTCTTTCTTTTTTCACTTTACTTTTGTCGAAAAACATGTTATTCACAATCACTGCCATACATATTTACATATTTTTTGCAAATCCAATAGCAGTGCTGCCATAATAAAATATGTAAATATTTTCTCAAATATATCTTAACTCATTCTCAACTTGAAAGCGAATGTTGAGAAAAATATTTAATATCGATTGGAGAATCATGTTGGATATCAACTTGAGAATTATACATTTCTCAAAGGTTAGGAAATTTTTTTTTTGTGCTTGTTGGGTTTTTTCAAACAACGAAAACAAAAAAATATAAGCAAATGTTAGGCACAGAGTTTTATTTTGCTGTGGTAGAAGAGCTATTAACTCTACGTAAGAGCTTCTGCGTAGCAAAATAGCTAACAGGTAGCTAATTTACATGGCACATTACTTAAAAATACATCACATGTATTTTGTTGTTGTTTAGAGCAAATCTACCCTTTCACCCATCTGCCAGACCAGTTGCCCTACTTAGTGAATACCACTAATATTTTATCTAATGTAGGTCGTACATTCCTCAGCTTTGAAATATTCCACATTGTTTTGCTGTCGTGACTTACTGTAAATTTTGAATTCCATATGTTTCACTTTTTGATTTCAACTAACTTCTTATACTGCTTTTTAACGTTTTTCCTCCCAATTCCTCGATATTTGGGGCTTTTTATATAGATTAAATTTATTTTTATTTAGATCAGTTAATTCATAATCATACCATTTGTTAATAACTTTCAAGTAAATTTTTTTATTAGTGTTAAATTATGCATAGAATTCAAGATTGCGTGGTTAAGTACTAAAACTTTGTTTTCTAAATCATATTTTTTGTTCGATTTAGTAAAAAGTGAGTCAATTTCACTGTACAACAGTCGGTTGGGAAATTGATGAAATTTTCTGAAAGCTTGGGTTATATATAGAAAAGTAATTTCTCAGTTTTCCCAAGTTGGCGATTTTAAGCTGTTTCTTTCATTTTGAAGTTTATGATCGCAGAGGGGTTAGCTTTACGATCAAAAGGTCTTTTTGGGGATTTTCAAGTACGAGGAATCTGTATCTGCAATTTATTTTTACCAATAAAGGCCGCTAGGGTGCGCTTTGGTTCAAAAAACATAAAAATTGCATATTTTTTGTTTTTTTTTTCGGTTAAGAAATTGATATAATGTACGTGATATTCATTTTTTTATTCTTTTCATTAAGCTAAACAACTTTCTAAAACATTTCATTGACGTACAACCACGTTCAAATGGACTGACGATAATTTTTTTTCTGGATTTTTTTTATAAATTCCATATAAACTATATTTTTTTATTGAATTAGAACTTGTCTTCTTTCTCGCCGACGTCTTCTGCACCCCTCTTCAATTTCATCTTCTGCAATGAGTTCTATCCTCACCATACTCATCAAGGTCCTCTTTAGAGACCTTTAGCCACTAGGAGATGTCGGCAACCATAGAGATTAATTTTTTCACTCTGTATCGTGTTTGCATAAGTTGGTATTGTAACTTAATGAATTAGTTTTAAGGCTTTCCATGCCATCTTTGCGTTGGCGTCTGATATGAAGTCTTCGCTTTTTAGTATTTTTATTGGCAATGCAAAATAAAACAAAAATCTAAATTCTTTACATCTTATCGGCTTCAATTTTGTTAAGTTTTTATGAAAGATTTTATGAAATTAGTGTCAAGCCCCTGTTTGATGTGAAGTGGTGGAAACATTACTTTGAACTGTTGGAGCTACTGGCTATATGAAGATGAATTGGATGCATTAATTAGAAAGTTTACGTTTTCAAAGGCCCAATCTGAACAACTGGAAATTATTTGAAAAGTGGTAACCACTTAGCGCAATGTGCTATTATAGAAGACAAATGTCAATTAAGAATTTTTTCTCTATTAGATGCCAATACAAAGATTGCATGTCAAGCCTTAAAATTGGTCATCACTGATGTTCTTGGCAAAAACAGGCATGCAGATTGCAGTGTTTATGTTAGTAACCTGATGGAAGCGTTCACGCAAATCGGTGTTAATGTCTTTAAAAATTCATTTATTACATGCCTATCTTGAATGGTTCGCAAGACAGCCGTCCACCGATTCGGATGAGCAAGGTGGACGCTTCTACCAAGTTACAATACCTATGGAAACACGATACAGAGGAAAAAAATTAATCTATATTAATCTATAGTTTATATATAATTTATAAAAAATCGAGAAAAAAAAAGACTTTCAATTATCGTCAGTCAATCTGGAAGTGGTTGTACGTCAATGAAATGTTTTAGAAAGTTGTTTAGCTTAATGAACAGAATAAAAAAAAATGAATATCATGTACATTATATCTAATTTTATGACCTTCTTAGCCGAAAAAAACCAAAAAAATGCAATTTTCTTGTTTTTTGAAACAAAGCGCACCCTAGCGGCCGTTATTGTTAAAATAAATAGCAGATACAGATTCCTCGTACCCGAAAACCCCCCAAAAGACCTTTTGATGGTAAAGACATTTGCATTTAAATGAATTTAAATTTTTTAAAATACTCCTCCGCGATCATAAACTTCAAAATAAAAAAAAATCTTAAAATCGCCCACGTGGGAAATCTGAGAAATTATTTTTCTATATACAACCCAAGCTTTCAAAAAAACTTGGTTTCATCCATTCCCCAGAAAAAAACCCCAAAATGCTGTACAATGTTTTTGTTTTGGATGATTCTGTAAGTCGATTGAATATTTAAGTTAATACTAAAGTCACCAACTAAGACATTACACTCAAGTAATTAATAAACTTGCTTTAATTCAATGAAAATACAACAAATGTTTTTGTTCTCCGATTTGTTATACTTGACAAGATAACTAATAGAATTATGTACTTATATTGTCACACCACCAGACTATCTGCTGTGAGAGTCGAAATTTGTGACGTTATGATTTTGCATATAAAGATCTTGATGGGTGATATCACTGGTCGTACATGTTTCAGTACAAATATTAAAGCTGGGTTTTGAATTTCAGTAAGTCTTTCAAGTTCAGTTTTATTAGATATTATACTGTTTTTATCGAGATAGATGCAATTTAAGTTTGTGTTTGTTGATTGCTAATTACTACTTTTAATACTAAGTACAATTCTGACCAACATGCCTTGTATGACAGACTTCTTTGTAGCGGTCCTGTGTACAAAAATTAGCCATTATACAAGGAGAATTCCAATAAAAAGCGTATAGCTGAACAACAAGAAGATATAACGTCTTGTAAGCAATCGGTGCTATTTTTCATTTGCTGATCTTTTTTGTTTGTTAAGTTTCCACAGTGCCAAATACCAAAGATAACTAAAAGAGACAATAATAACGCTTAAAGGGATTTAAAACAAGCAAGAACTCGAACGACAACACTAGCAACAAACAAGTATCTTTATGATACGCTTTATCTGCGCAGTGTGGCAGCGCGCCGCGGCGCGGTCTATTGATTTTGTAAAATCAATCGATTCGACATTATTATTAATTTTTCATAACTTCTGCGGCTGTGCATCAGATTTTACTACTTTTTCCTGGGCAATATGAAAATTCCGTTTTCACAAGAGTGCAAATATTGTTGAATTTTTGATTTTGTTTCGATTTTGCTATCGTCATGTGAATCTAATCTATTAAAATTCATTACAGAAAAAAATAAGCAAAGACGAGCGATGTGAAAACCTCCAATTGCTTTGATGTTTGCGCTAAAAAGTTGTAATATGAACTTTTTGGAAGAGCAACCGGAAAGATAAGCTGTGTGTCTAGGTTGGAAGATTTATTGGCGAATGGTTGCTTGCAAACATTTTTAAACCATCATTCATTTAACTCTATTTGTCGCACTCTATCGCATCGTTATGGATTTGACCAATAGATTGGTTTCAATTTTAAACTAGGAACCAGATTATACGTTCGTTGTTTTCCAAAGATTTTTTATACACTGAACGCGAATCTGGTCTAAGAATTGCTCCGTTTCGTAAGGTTTTCGGGAGATTTTAACCCTAGGATGGGTGTCTCTCTGGGAGACGGTAACATAACCTCCTGGGCCTAATTAGGCCCACGTGAATAAAATTATATTTATGGCCTATTACAGCATGTTATTGCACTGGCAGGTGTGCGCTTAGTATCGTACATGGTCTCCTACATTTGGTATGTGTTTCTAGCATGTATATGAGTACTCTTAGGGCTTTGAAAAGAAAGAAAAAAGTTCCCTGAATTTATTTATTCAGAAAATTAAAAATACAAGTTTATTCATCTAAATCTATATTGCCCCCTTCAAAGTAATCCCCATCGACTGCAACACACTTATGCCAGCACTTGATCCAATCCTCGAAACATTTTTTATACTCGGTTTTCGGTATGCCCATCAGTGCTTCCTGCGATGTTTCCATTACTTCCTCTCGACTGCTGCAACGTGTTCCCCGTAATGGCTTTTTAACTCGATTGAACGGAAAGAAGTCACGGAGCCAAATCAGGTGAATTAGGTGGCTGTTGGATGGTATTTGTTGCATTTTTCGTCAAAAAATTACTAATGATGGCACTGTGCGATGGTGCGTTATCATGGTGCAAAATCCACGAGTTTTCTGTCCACAAACGACCTTTTTGTTTAGAGAATCATTGCCGAAACACTTTTCCAACGTTCGCGCACCATTAAATCCGTTTTTTACGTTAATTATTAATTTTATTTATTTCCTTTTTTCTAAACGAAGGAGAATTACACCATACAACAAAATAAAAAAAATTACGATACCCATCTCCAAAGTGGATAATTCTTAATATTTTTTATTCCGCTGAATCCGAATCTGCCATCAGTTTTTTCGTAGCAGCTCAGGTTTTCGAGATATAGCCAATTTTTTGATTTTCCGGACATGGGTCGCCGTTTAAATTACTATTTTATGAAATAAAAGATAGAGCATCTATATCTTTTCAAAAAGGCAATTAAGTTATCTTTAATTTAAGAGTTCGTTTGATTCTCTGTTCCATTTCTGTCAAAAGTCACAGAGATTCGAAGTTGAAATTATCTATTTTTTTTGCCATTATTAAGTGCTGAAAACGAAACATTGCTGAATTTTTTATGAATCGATAGCGTGAATTGCGTAAATTTTAAGTGTTCAGCGATGGATTTCCGAACTTTAGTTTGGGAGCTAGGAACAAAATCTACGATTTCATAACTAGTATCGATTAAAAGTATCGATGCCACAGAAAATATCGGAAAAAATTACCGAGTATGTACTTTTATCGAATACGCGTTTAAAGAGGCAAATTACACTACTCAACACGAAATTGGCATCAGGCATCTCATACATCATTCCTCTCATCACGATGGTGCCCTCAGTTTTTCGATTATACATCATGTTTTTGAGATATTTCCACTGGAAATAATGAATCATATAAAAAAAACATATGAACTGCCTGACGTAAAAGAAAAGTTGCAATTTATTGAGTGGTGCAAACTTATATGATATTTATTATTTTTAGATACGAATCGCTTGAAAATTTATAATAGCAGGAAAACCAATCAACAGATTATAGCTTGTTGGAAATATTTTAATGAAAAGGTTTCAAGGGCGCAGTGAAATTAGGCCGCGTGACATAAGGCCGCGATCAAAAAAATTAGGCCACGCGGGCTAAAGTCATTCGATCGATTCGGTTTTGCGGTCTTAATTCATTTTGAAAATGACTCTAGACATTTCGGTTTTGCGATCTTAATTCATTTTGAAAATGACTTTAGACCGCTATACAAAATGTGTTGCGGCCTAATGTCAGGCGGTCTAATGTTCATCTCCCGGTTTCAATATACATTATTTCTAGAACTTCAATTTTCATACATTAGAATATTGCAATATGAACTGAAATATTTTGGATATGCATATTGAATAATTCTGCAGTAGCATTTTGAAACTTATTATTTATTATTGTAATAACAATTAATTAACAATTTTTTATTCGTGATGATATTTCCCGGGCTTCAATGTTTTGGCGAAAGAGATATTCCACAAAGCGAATCGAAAAACATGAGAAAAATGGTGCGTTAAGTGATTTGATTTCACATTTAGCAGCGTTATCACCACAATTTTTACGACACAGCTTTGTGAATCAAATACGACCGTCCAAGAGCCTAGAATGATCAGTTCAGCGACGAAGGTGTGCTTCAAATCGATTTTGCTGAGAATTTCGTGTGTGAAGCGCAAGACGAGGTACAAAATGTACATTAGAACCAGCGACAGTTAACATTGTTTACCACCGCCTTTTGTCACAATAATGAAATACAATCAAAGGTCTTCGTGTCTGATAGCTTAACGCACACAAAAGATACCATCATTCCTTTCATGTGGATGTTGCTAGGCGGAATGCTGAAGGTTTTAAAAATATGGAGCGACGGACCATCGTCC
Organism: Toxonevra muliebris; assembly: GCA_963691655.1. NCBI lineage: Eukaryota > Metazoa > Arthropoda > Insecta > Diptera > Pallopteridae > Toxonevra > Toxonevra muliebris. The sequence goes on along the minus strand of OY829327.1, from coordinate 65,332,983 downwards.
CAATTCATCGCAGCAATGATTTCTCATTTCGAAGCTGAATTTGAAATTAAAATGTATTGGAACTACTTTGCAACTTCCCATGGAAAAGTATGTAACGATGGTATTGGCGCATCTACAAAAATGGTGGTGCGAAAGTAGGTTCTAGCACGAAACTGCCTTGTATATTGCGCATCAGATTTCGTTGCTGCATTTCATAGCACCGATTGAAAAATCGCCGTCGAAGAAATTGGTGAGAATGACTTCACTGTTATAAATAGCGTGTTGAACACTATTGAAATATTTTCTGATGCAAAAAATATTCGCGACATAGCATCGGCTCACCAAATTCAAGTCGTTAGTTTAACAATTGAGGCTTTCATAACTTCAAAACAAAGATATAATTAATTATCTCTATAATTTTAATCTAAATTTAAATCTATGATATTAAAAATGTGCAATGAAATAAATGAAGTGATATTTACCATAACGTAAATTTAAACTTATCTAATAGGTAAAAGACCAATAATTTAATATGCTTTATTGCATTAATTTCGCTTCAACTGTAAACAAAAATCTATACGTAACGTAACGGTCTTTTTTGTGTAACGTAACAGTCCGGCATATGTATACTTTTAAAAAGTTCAGAACCATTATTTTTCAATATGTTAATGATTTCAGGCTTTTCTTTGCTCTTTCAGCTTGCTAATAATGCATTCAGATATAAAATTGATCTACTAAATTCGCTGAGTTTTGCTTACATATAAGGCAACCTCGAAAATCACTTCCAAAAAATGTAACGTAACAGTCCGCCTTAGAAGGCTTATACCTCAAAAATAACAAAGAATGGGAGTAAAATTTATTTGGGTGAAATGTGGGTCTTAAGGCTTATTCTCATATGCAATCATAATGGTATAAACACATAGAGAACTAAAGGCATGCGACTGCATAATTAAAACTACAAATTCTCGTCGGTAGTCGAGAGAATAGAATTAATAAATGACTGCAACAGCAAGTGGCATCTGTTGAATTTCAAAACAAAATAAATTTTGTTTCTTCATTCTTCTTCTGTTTTGTACTTCTGCTTTCACATCTTTCTTTTTCTGTTTTGCTGCTGTCAAATTAGAAATAGATTCTACTACGACTGCAACTACAAATGGAGTTATGCAGTCGTACGCCTGTCGCCCTCTATGTGTTTAATACCATAAAAGAGTGTAACTTCATATGGTATTGTTGAGATATATGCTAAAAAGTGCGTTCAAATGTAACGAACAGTCTGAATTTCGGCCCATATATACAGTGTCGGACAAAACTAAAGCACTTCTTCCTTGTCAACATTTAGTTCAATAAAATTTAAAAATAAAAATATTCGCTATTGCGTTAATTCCCGAGCTATAAGACGTTTTCGCACTTCCCATTTTTTATATACTATATATGGAGGTGGCAGACTGCGGGGCGCAACCAAACGTGAGGATCAGGCCATCTTTCGGATTATAAAAAAAGATGCTTTTATATCAAGGAAATAAATTGCGTTTAAACATTTCACATAAGTTTATCCAACAACGAGCTGTGGATTGTGGTTTAGCAACATACCAAAGCGTGAAAAAGCCATTTATTTCTCGAAAGAATCAACAGGCAAGGATCGAATTTGTAACCGCGTACTTTAGTTGGGCTACTGTCAAATGAAAGATCGTGGTTATTACTGATGAATCTATATTTAACATGAAAGGTTACGATGGATTGAAGCTAGTGTGCAGACCAAAAGGGCACCGATGAAATCCGCGTTATTTTAAAAGCACCGTATGAACGAGCGAGGCAACGTAATGGTCTGGTAATTTTTGGAATCCATGGAATCGGTCCAATTCATAAAATAAGAGGTATAATGGACCGTCTGATGTGCAAAGATATTCCCCAGAATGTTATGTATGTTAGCTTAAACGGAGGAAGATCTGCTGTTCAAGCATGTCCACCAGGACGATGACGATCCCAGCACGGTGTGTAAGAGTAGTTTGTTGCCAATAAGATCGAGATTTGATAGAGGACCACCCATTCACTCAATCTCAATCTCAAAAAATGTGAACGAAATTGTAGATCGGAAAATTCAGCGCATAGAGGATAAAAACAAGGATTCCATTTTCTACCAATCGGAGATTGCATTGAAGAACATTTCTGCAGACGTTTTGAGCAATCTTATTGAGTTCTCGCCATGAAAATGTGCAACAGCTCTGAAAAATAATGGATACGCTACAAAATAGTGCAGAAATCGAACTTTTCCTTTAATATATTCCATATGTGCTTTAGTTTTGACGCGCCAGTTTTATTCATTTTGTTACTTTTGAGTCAATATATTTATTTTATTTGAAAAATAATATTATATATCTTATATTTTATTGCTTACTTACATTCATTCTTACTACATTCATAAAAAAATTTCTGTCCAAGCATGTTTTACAATATTGCTGAACAAAATGCAAACAAGGAAGAATCCGTGCTTTAGTTTTGTCCGACACTGTATATTTAATGAAACCATAGTTTGAAATAATTAGCTACATTATTTAAAAACTCACGCAATATTTGAGGAAATTTATAAAAAACCATTTTAATATTTTTTATCAGATCTTGGAAATTCATTTTTAATTCATTATCAACTTTAGGGGTCACTTCATTATATCTAGTTAAAATAATGTTTTTTTTTTATTTGAAGTTAACCCTAATTATATCTAGTTAAAGATAGGAAAACTATCTTTGTTTTTAAATTCAACATTTTATATCTTATATTACAACTTTATCAAGCATTAAGCGATTAATTGCTGTTTGTAAAATCAAGTCTTTATTGTTTTATATTCATTATCTTGTATTTTAACTATAGCTACTTAGTTGTTGTATTGTTGAATTATATAGGGACTTAAGAAAAAGGAAAGGGTGGCTTAAACACTAGCACAAATTTAGAGTGCCTTTGCTGTTACAAAAAAATAAATTATGCGTAGAAAATTCGCTCTTTACTACTCGGTTTTACAACAAATCACTTTTTAGTTTACAGAGAAAAGACATAGTTACGCGAAATGTACTTTCTCATCCTGAATTTTAACTCCATAGGTTTCGGGTGGTCATTCAAACATACTTTGCGCAAAAACTTCATGTCATACCTTTCCATGAGGTACACATGAAGTTGCGCCAAAGATGCATTTGTGTTAAGTACTTTTTTTTCAGGTATGATTGAAGAGGATATGAGTTGATTCCGAGTCAAAACATCTTCTTGTTGAGGAAGCTCCAAACCATAGGGTTTTTGAGAAAATAAAATTATTAGCTCCGTTTCAAGTTAAAAAAATGTTTTCTTACCATTCCAGGGAAATTAAACAGTTTCAAAGATGAATTTAATATGTCAAACCAGTCGTTTACTAGCTAAATGAAATCAGCGGTTATGGCTTATAAAGCTGCTTACTAGGAGTGCAACAGCGACGTATATCATATCTTAACTTTTTGTCTGCCTAAAAGTTTATGAAAAAAATTGTTTCTAAATACTTTTGTTTTTTTTTTAATCTACCAAATCCTTTATATACCTACTCCTTTCACCGATAAGTGCTTTTCTGTTAATTTAGATATAATTAATAATCCGATTTTGAAACCAGCTGAAGCAATTCCGCAATGGTCCTACTTGTGAGTAAAGAATTGTTGCACACTAAGCCCGTATCGAGGAAATTTTTGCTTATAAGCTGAAGCAGATGAGGTGCATCAGCAAATACAAAAAACTTTTCATCGTCGTTGACAGGATTGTGAAACCAAGGATGATCTGAAACATTTGTTATTTGGAAACTAATTACGTATTGTTACCTCCAGGCTTGTCTACAATTTACGATTAGTAGGACCCATAACACTCACCATTGCAACTACCGGGTAACCGGCATCATGTAGCAACAATACTATTTCGAATATTATATCTTTAGAAAGTTTGCAGTTGCAATCAAAAAAAATTGGCTGCTTCCATGACTTCCGCAAACCTCGGGCCATGACAACTTGCACATAGTTCACTGGCTTTCTGACGCAATCTTTTACTGCATCGTACTCATAAGTTTCGGCGACTTTCATCTCATCGAATGAGAGACACAGAGCTTATCTTCTTTTGTAAGATCGGTTGTGCCACCCATGAAATCTAGCGAAACTTTGGGCACTCCCACATCGACATTGCGAGCCTATCGTTGCAAAGTTGAAACACGAGGTAGCGGAAAGCCTTTATCATACAAATTACTGTACGCTCTTGGCCCAGCAGCGTGTAAGCAGATATCGTTGGAAATATCTTCCCAATGCCACTGAATGTTCTTTTCTGTAATAACAATACTTTAATTTTACTTGATAAAGAAACGTGCCTAAATGGCTTGACACTCTCCACTTCTTTCTTTAACTTCGCGTTTTCATTGCGCAACTTTTTAATTTCGGTTTTGAGTTTGAAATTTTCCAAACCCACTCTGGAAATAATAAAAAAATACACACGTTAGGTATTATAAAAATGCAGAGAACATTTTATTGTAATGCACTAACGAACTTACTCGGTTTGCGTATCGAAATCCATGTACGCAACTTTAGCGAGCTCATTTAACTACACTGTGCTTGTTCTTGAGTAATGAAAAAATAATTATAAGAAGGAAAGACTCCACTTGAGCCGGCTAAAATGCAAATATTCTTTGTAGTTTGCTTACACTTACTCTGTATGGAACCCATCACCACCAGAAGCATTTGCTAATGAGTAAAAGCCATCATCACCAGAAGATGATATAATCAAAGCAATGCTCGAAAATACACATGTTAGGTGTTTTAAAAATGCAGAGAACATTTTATTGTAATGCATTAACAAATTTACTCTGTTTGCAAATCGCAATTTATGTATTGCACATAGGTATTGCCAGACGTACTGATTTGATATTTTTTTTAAAATACGGAATTTTGTATATTGTACTGATTTTTTCAAATTCTTAACCTTAATGGTCTTAAAATCGTTTTTGCAGACAGTCTCACCTGTCTCACTGCTTGTTTCTTTTTCTGATTGTTCACAAAAAAAAAAAAAAAATAAAAAATACATACAGTACTGTGCAAAACAAAAGCAACGAATCTTGGCATACCATACTTATTACGTTTTTATGACTCTCGTTAATTTTTATTTAAAAGAAAGTGGATTTAATTTGTTCTTAAATTTTTAAATTATATAATGGAAAACTTAAAAGTTTGAAAAAAATTTCCAAAAAAATTATTTAAAAAGAAATTTGATGGTATTCCTTATTTACATTCATTGATTCACATCTGTGAAATATTTTCACATGAAATCTACTCGAAACACACATTTTTTTCTAACTTTTTAGTTTTTCATTATATAATTTGATCATTTAAGAACAAATTAAATCCACTTTCTTTTAAATAAAAATTAACAAACGTCATAAAAACGTAATAGGTATGGTATGCCAAGATTAGTTGCTTTTGTTTTGCACAGTACTGTACGTGTTGCTGCTATCGAGAGGAGAAAATCAATATTTGCTTGAAGAAAAGTCGATTAACTTAAGTTTTTAAATGAGTGAAATCAATTTGTAATCAACATTGCCTACTGACGAAGAAAAAAATGTAAAATGAACACACAAAATCGGAGAAAAAGTTTCAGGACATTTATATCACTATATTACATTGAAATTACTAGGTAATAAAAGCATAAAGACTGTACTGATTTTCACTGCTTTCCAACGTCTAATGTACTGATTTTGCAGTTCAAAAATCTGGCTACCCTAATTGCACATCAGCGTTCTCATCTAACTGCGCTATGTTCGTCCTATAATAATGAAATAATTGTTTAAAATATGAATTGACATAGATTCGAAAAATATGGAAGAAAACTCCGATTGGGAGTTTCTTACACTTACTCTGTAAAAAAGAAGAAAGCGTTATCATTAGAAGTATTTACGAATAAATTCGAGCTGGCCGCACTAGAAAGGTTTCCATACACCATGTGTTTTTTTTTTGTATACAATGTCGGGGAAATTTTCATAGATACTGGCAGACCCGTGCTGTACAGCATGCACGATTCACACTCCAGTGTACTTACGTACTGAAACTACCTCCTGAATCTCTCTGTCCCGTTTGACCCTTGCGGCCAATTGAGGGATTCCTTGCTATTCACGGCTTTATATACGGTATTAAAACATGAGTCCAACTGGTACTGTACTGGTATCCCACGTAAGCTGCCACTCTTTTAGACAGTCGGCTACCACAAGTTCCCGGTTTCCACCCCACAAGTTATGCAGTGATGCGGCTTTATTTACTTCAATGTCGATTGGCCATCGGCACGCTATTACACCAGAAGCTTCAGCGGCAACGGTCCGAAATGTGCAGCATACCCTTATCAATGTTAGCCTGTGCACAGATATAGCATCCGTTAAGTAGGACTTGCGGTTGGTAGCTGACGCCCATACTGGCGCGGCGTACATTAGCGTGGATTTGCTTACAGCTGCTAGCAGGTTCCTTATCGGCTGTTTGGGGCAACCAATATTTGGCATTAGTCTTGCTAACCCAGTGCTTACTAGTGATGCTTTTTCACTTTCGTATCTGATGTGATCTTTGAAAGCTAACCTGTGATCTAGGAGAACGCCAAGGTACTTGATGTATGGACTGGACAGAATGTCATGTCCACCAATTTTTATGTTCAATTGCTCCATTCTTTTGCGACTGTCATGAGCACTGCTTCGGTTTTGTGGTCTGCCAGCTGAAGCCCAGTCTTCTGCAGCCATGTTTTAATACTTTTTACTGTTTCATTGCACTTAGATGCAACTTTTTCAATGGTTTTTACTACTGCCATTATTGCAATATCGTCTGCATAGCAAATGATCTCTACATCTTCTTGGATATGGACTCGTAAAACACCGTCATACATCACAATGGACGTAGGACCGAACCCTGGGGGACTCCTCCTGTTACTCCATACGGTTTGGACCCGTTTCAGTGTCGTAAATCAACGTTCTATCTTTAAAATAATTTTTTATTAACCGAAGAAGGTAGTGTCAAAGTCATCAAGAGCACTTAATACATATTCCCACTTGGCGGAGTTAAATGCGTTTTTAACATCTAGGGTTACAACTGCGCAGTATTGCTTAGTACCCTCTCTCCATCTCTTTCCAGTCATTGCATTGCGAGCCAGATTGCACACTGCGTCTATGGCGTCAATGGTTCTTCTTTTTTTCCTAAATCCATATTGACATTGGGATAGACTAGGCATGCCTTCTGTGTGATCTTATAAGCGGGAGCATATAATACTTTCAAACCCTATTCCTGCAGTGTCCAGCATACATAGCGTTCGATATTAAGACCTTTTGGAATAAGGACTAATCGTTGTAGCTTCCATGAGATTGGAAACTGTCCCTCTGTTACACAAGCAGTGTACAGTTTGACGAAGATTTCTGGTTGTTTCTTGAAGGACGATGTTTGGAATACCGTATAAACCACAGCATGTGGTCCATCGAGTGTGTGCCATTGTTGATATTGATAGGATAAAAGAGGTATGATATAATTTTCCACAGAATTCAAATACGTTAAGCTCATTGATTTTATAGCCATGGGTAAGTGTGCAAAGCTGACTTATTCTGAACAGCAAATAATCAGAATTTTGAGAGACGCGAATTATTCCAACAGGTAAATTGCGAACACAATCGGCAGGAGAAAGCAACCAATATGACGCTAAAAGTCCAACTGCGCCATAAAGGACAAATCCGCTACGAGGGAACACAAAATCTGTTATCTGCTCGACATATCAAGGATAAATTGGATTTTCGTCACTCTCCGACATGTCATACGAGTTTTAAGCGCAAAAACTCGACAAAACCAAATGGAAAACCACGCTTGACTGATGCTCATAAGATCAAGTGATTGGGGTTTGCTCGCAGATACATGTACTGGCGTTAAGAATAGTGAAATGTTATTTTTTCGGATGAAAAAACTTTAATCTAGAGGGGCTGGACTGTTACACTTGTTATTGGCATGCTTTGAACAAACACTACGTAGTACGTTCTAAATGCTATTTCGGTGGAGGAACTGTAATGGTTTGGGGAGCCTTTTCGTATTTTGGAGCTACACAAATGTGATTCATCACAACAAAAATGAACTCCGAAACCTACAAGGAGTTATTAGAAAATGTGTTGGTATCTTATTATGAAAAAGATTGTGACCCTATGGAAAACGTTTGGGGCATACTTACTGGCAAAGTGTACTCACAGTACAACAGCGTAATCGAACTCAAAATCGCGATTCGTCAGTATTGAGGTGAAATCGGGTCAGACACCCTATAAAGGCTAGTTGACTCTATGCCAAATTTTTTCAGTCGTTCAAAACAAAGAAGGCTACACAAAATACATACTAAAATGGCAATATAACTTTTTTTTATTTCAATGTATACTTTTTACTGAATGCGTATAAACGGTGCCCGGACATAACGCCAACGGCCATAACGCCCAAAAAAAAGTTTTGGCGTTATGACCGCCCTAGGAATGGCTGTAACGCCCAAAATCATTTTAGGCGCTATGACCGCCCCGAAAAAGGTCATAACACCCAATGGGCGTTATGACCGTTTTTGTGAATCTTTCATTAAAATTTCAAGAGTAAAACGAAACCAATTTGTCATGTATAAGAAAATGCAGCTTTATTTCAGGCTTTTTCACAAATTGGCTTTCTTAAATAAAAAACTCTTCCGTTTTTCTCGACATTACACTATTGGGAAATCGATTACTTTTTCTGGCTAAAACCTCAAAATTTAAATCTTCAAAAGAGCAATGCCTTTAACCCTTTTGTAAAGTAGACACCCCAAACCCAACGGACTAGTACTTGTTTTGTTTTTAAAACATCACGCTAAACGGCAGGCGTATGAAATTAAGATTTTAATTGGAAATACATTTTTTAAAAACAAATAATTAAGTGTGCCTGAAAGAAAAGGGTTCCCAATATTCGTGCATAAAAAAAACGGATGACACTATAAATGTTAAGAAAACTAAATTTTAAATATTTGCATCGTGTTAGCAATAAGTTCAGATTTACCTTACTTACGTTCATCACTTTTTTTCAGTAAACTTTGGGTAGGCCTATAAAAAAACGCTCCACTTTGCTCCACACTCGATATATTTTTTTTGTTTAAGCAATTAATTCTGCATATAAGTAAACTAATTTGATCTGCATCTCCTTGCATCTCTTTAAAAAATTAAATTTTTCCAGACAAGCACCATATGGAAAATAAAAAATTATTTGAAATATGGCATTCGAAAATGATTAAAAAAAGGCGAAAGATTCCGTTCTGTAGTGCTATTTGCTACAAAATATTAATCTAGGTGGCATTACAAAAACGCAAGAGACGACATTATTTAAGAATGTCCAAGATATTGAGAAAAAGTGGAAAAATGACGTCCAGAACTGGCATTCGGATCGTCGGAGTCGGACCGTGGAAAAAGAAGACATGCATTAAAAGTGTGCAAGCAAACTCATAATGAATGTAATTTATTGGTTATTGCAGATAGTACGTCAGCTTGAAAACTAGGTAATAAAGATTTAGCAACTGTTCTGAAGAATTGTATTCAGTGCCCAAGCCGAGCTTCTAAAATTGGAGAAGTACTGCTCACAAATTACCGACACCGTTTCCTCTTAATGAGGCCGTAGCATTCTTTTTGGATAATAATTTCGCAAAGCAGCAATACTTTACTTTTGCAGAGTTCGCTATTTTTTTAAGGATTCTTAGAGGTGCCGAGGAGCGGAATACTAATTTTATATACTTAATTCTCCCCATAAGGCTATTTTTTCAATATCTCAGTAGACCTAGTCGACACGAAAAATAAATAACATTTTTGGAATCTACGCGAAATTACCCTATAGAAAAAATGTGGGAGTTTTACCCATAGTGCATTAGTATGAAAGCGAATGGGTAAACCTAAAAAAAAAACAAAAGGGAAAAATATGCTCATATAGTAAATGGAAATGGCATGGAAATGAGCGCCTGATCTGAAATCTTTTCCAAATAATAAACGAAGATATTTATTGAGATAAATTGAAATGTAAGATTGAAGGAAGATTAGAAAAAAAAAAATTAAAATATTTTAAAAAAATCGCGCGATTTTTTTAAAATAGAACTATATTGAAGCTGATAATCGTCATTATTTAATTGACGCTACATTCCCGGTCGTACCATTTTGTGGGTATAAGCACTTGCTTATAATATACTTTGAATAGAATAGACATGAATTAAGTATTATTATTATTTATTTATAATCGGTAGTACAATAAGAATTAGTTCTTTTAAAGTACATCAAGGATTAAAAAAATATAAAAAAAGGAAACAGTACAGTCAAACTTATATGCTATACATAATACTTATAAACTAAAGTTATAAATTAATTATTGAAAATTAGGATAGAAGACAGAAAGATAGTTAGAAATAAAAAGGAGTGAGTGAGAGAGAGAAAAGTATAGGTGAGAAATGTAAAATTAAAGAGTTAAAATGTTTTGGAGTAATGTTGGAAGACTGCATTCTTGAAGCTACTTGTATTAGCCATTCGTTGAAGGTGGGTTGGAAGTGAGTTCCATAGTCTAATGGCGTTAATGAAAAAGAATCGGCCAGAATTAAGATGGTTAAACCTAGGAATAACCAGTTGAGGCGACCTAGTGGAGTGGAAGAATTGTAATTTATCATACAAATATGTTGGAGTTTTGGAGTGAATGATCCGGTGCAGAAAAATTAAATTACGAATGTCCAAATAGTCAGTTAATTCAACTCCAAGAATGCAAGTAGCTCTATAAGATATATGGTCAAAACGTTGTAGCCCATATGCATATCGAATCGCATTGTTAAACGCTAGTGCAAGTTTACGTTGTGAAGCGGAGTCTAGTTTACTAAAAACAACATTAAAATAAGTAATATGGGGGACAATTAACTGTTTTACAAGGTTAACTCTAACTGCAGGAGGGAGGAGTATATACAGCAGAAAACCGAAGTGAGCGTAGAGCATAATAGATTTTAGATACAATACGTGGTCGCGGGCGTTATGTCCGGGCACCCATGATGCTACGTTTTTTTAACCAACCAGAATTCTTTTGTGTTACAAGTTTTGGCAAAAAGAGATGTGCATATAAACGAATGTCTACCAGTATGTAAAACTAAATCAGAAGTTCTTGAAAATTTTTACAGATAAACAGCACCGATGCTCCAATTTTGGTGTAGCAGTAAGAAGCACCGCAGTTAGAACACATACAATCCGATTTTTTTTTTCACAAGTGTAAAAATTCCAAATTGTACTTAAAATCCTTCGGTAGGGCCCGAAAGTACCTTGAAGATGAAAAAGGGCGGAAAAATGTACAATTACACCTAAAATATCAACACTGGCGTGTGCTACAATATTAAAGGATAGTACAATATATTTAACGAATATTTTTGTTACCCTGTCTGTAAAAAGATTCCAAGAGAATTGCCCTTGGGATCAATTCCACTACTTTTGTGCCAACTATAAAATCCGACGGCAAGAAATGATCCCGCGCAGTTTAGCGATCAGCTGGAATTCTATGTGACTAATTTTTTTCCACTGCTGTCGCCTGCGTTCATCTTTAGAAACATCAAAAAATGGTCCAAGCTAATTTTTTTTACCACAAATAGCACATTTTCTCATTTTTCAAATTATTAATTTAATTTTTCACGTTAAAATTGAATAAACTTTGGTCGTTTGAAAAATTTTAAAGCCAAAAAATTAACAAAGACAAAAATTTGACAGCCAAACATTCTATAAAAAAAAGAAGAGAGAAGAAGAACCTTTTTCTGCTAGCCAGTTATAATCTCGCCATATTTAGGTTTTTATTTCTTATAGTAAACACAGACAGAAACTACATTTAACTGAAAATATGTATAAATCTGCGCATATAACATTCGTGCAAAATTAAAAGGAAATAACTTCGTTTTTGTGGTTTCGAGTAAGCTAGGTTTAATAATGTTAAAACTTTTTAGAATACCGAATATAAACTTATCATGTTTACTCTTCAAATTCATTATAATTGATAACACTGTACAGCAGCAAAATAGTATCCGAGTTGTAAGCTTTTCTGTAAGTTTTTCTGTTGTAAGTTTTTCTGAAGTATTTTTGGCTCCGTTGAAGGCAATTTTTAATTCAAAACTCTTAAAATTGCGAAAAATTTTTAATTTAAGAAAAATTTCATTTTCATCCAAAACGACTACTACTATAATGCCACAACAGCCATGCAGGGCCTAGACAGTGCTTTTCGAATCCATTCACGTTTGTGAGTTATGTTTTTACACGAATAAAAGGGACATACAGTTTTACCCCGAATCCGAACTGCGAAGTGAAAAGCTTTTCATAGGCCAACACACTACCCACTACGGTATGGCGACGACTCCTAAAACTACGTAATTCGTGTAGACGTGATCCAACATTTTTTTTAATAGATTTATAACCTGTTGCCAAAAATACTTCAGAAAAACCGGGTTTCAACTCAGATACTGTTTTAAAGTCTCATTTTGTTGAACATTGAAATCGTTACCAACTTGGGTACCGAAATTTTTTTTTCCAATTTACACGAAAGACTTTGATGTAGATAAAAAATACTGAATATGATGTGTACAAATATATAGTAATATTAAAAAAGGTATAAACTTCAAGTTATTTGCTTTTGATTCGCCGTGGCGCATGCGCTATGTGTAGATATTAGGAATTTCATTTATTTTCGTCGGTTGAATAAGTGCAACGGTGATTTTTCTATTTTATTTTACATTTGTTTTATTGTTGTATGACTTAAGGCTTTGGAATATGTTATGTATATGAGCACAATGCCATTACTCTCTTTCCTTCTTTGAGTGCAAATCCAAAATGTCTAAGAATATCCTTTTGATACTCAACAATATAAATACGTACATACATATACGTTACCGCTTACACTTTATGCCCATAATATTAATTTCAATGACGATGTCGCTTCAGAGCACGTGCTGTGATTTTTATTAGGATATTTTAATTACAGTCAACGAGATCGTAACTCTGCGTATGTATGTATACAAACAATATAGGGTAGGGCATTTAAGTGGAAGTATTTGTTTCTAAAAAAAAACAATTTTTGAAGTGAAACTTCTTTAGCGAGGGTATTGTTGTTGCACTCATATGAAACTAATAAGAAACGAAGTTATGCTGTTAGTGTTTAGCGAACGAAGTCATATGGGGATCGCATACAATCATGCAGAGAGTCGACTTCTTGCAGTTTTATCTCATGTCTCCTTTCATGTGTTATATACATGTGCTACGTCATGTTTGTGCAGATAAATGTAGAAAGTATCAACAGAAAAAAAGCTTTAGATAATTGAAAAAGGAAGAGTGCAAAAGCTTTGCACTCTAACAAAACCAGTAAAAAAACTAAGTATGCAGTTGTTATTCGGCTACATACAATCAAGCAGTTTTATCGCATGTGCTTTAGTGAGAGAATCGATATAGAAAAAGAACGATAGAATCAACGATGCCAACTTGCGGGGAATTCCCCTTAGTGCGGGAAATCGGGGAATGAGCTGTTTTTTGCGGGGAATTTGAAACCAGCTTTCAATATTAAAATACCCCAAACAGTCTAGAATATATTTTGCAAAATTTTATATTCCTAAATACAATTCTGGCACATTCGCAACCAACACCATAAAAACATTGCTTTATGTAACACTGTTTACGTTTAGTATTCAGACAGTTCAACGCTATCGCGCAGTGCTTCGGCTTCTCTTTCAGCCGTCCAGAAAGGCTTAGCTGTGCCTTTGTTCAGCACCTTCTAATTAATAACTGTTAGTTCTTGGTGACTGTAACCTATAAACTTGCAAATTTTGGTCAGCTATTATAAAGACGAAGAATTATTTTATTTTTTATGGAAGTATATATATTTTATATTTAAATTTTACAGTTATAATTTTTCGAATGGTATTTTTTTAGATGTTCCAGTGAACCGCAACCACGCACGCCATTGCGTTTGACGATTTCCAAACGTCTACTATGAAGCTGCAAAAAAACCCTTTATATAATTTTTTTTAGTTATTACACAATTTTTTCTTGTACTTGAAGTCTTTAAATACTTGTCAGAAACAATTTTTTTATCAATTTATCAATCCAAAAAAAAATTGATGAAAAAATTTTAACCAAGAAAGTGCAGGGCACCTTAAAATAACTCTGACCGAGAGTAACTCTAAACCTACGTAAAGGGTATTTTTCGTTTACATAAAATGTTTATATGAAAAGTGCGCATCGTGCTGTTATAATATGAAATTATACTGGTGCGGGGAATTTGGCCGAAAATCGGGGAATTTCGCGAGAGTCATCGGGGAGAAAGAAAAAATGAGTTGGCATCCCTGGATAGAATACAAGATTACGCCAATAAGTTGATCAAAATTGCCTCTCTCTGCGCATGTCGTCACAAGTCAAATTTTTAAAGAGAGAGCGGTGGAGACTATATACATTTTATACGTGAACAATTTGAACATTGGTATGAAATGTGGAAATAAATGATATTTATTAATTTTAATTCGGTTATTTGCAGATACAAATATAAAATTAAATATTAATAGTTATTTGTCTTCATTATAAGTTAAAATATTTAACTTTTTATTCATAATGTTAGTGCAATGGCTGGATTCAAAGCAGAATCTCCCAGGTGTGCTCGCAAAGTAAAAATAAGAAAAATATAACACAAAGGTTTTAGATTATGTTCGCTTGTTGATAGAAGAATCAGAAGTGATTATTAACAAGGATGTCAAAAAGGACATAAGCTAGCATCATAGAACCGATGTAAAGAAAAGCTTTTTCTAACAACGGTTTCTTACGAAAAGCGAACAGTTATATTCGAATTTAAATATATTGATTTAGATAAAAGATAAATACACTGAAAGAAAGAATATGGCTCAAACATTGCCGGCCCTCTTGCAGTGTCTCACGATGCAAAAATAATTGAAAACTTAAAATAATACTAGAGAGACATAATTTAAAAATATATATATTTTTTTTCTTTTTTTTGTTTTTTTTTTTTTTAATTCATTTAAAATATCTTAAAATTATTTACAGGGTATATGTTGAGTTGTAAGTTAGTTAATTCATTGAGCTTTTTGTACGGTAATTTTTGAAATATTCATTTGAAAAAAAAAAACAAAATAAATAAAAGTAAAATATAAAAACAAAGAGGGTTAAAAAGAACCCGACTGTTCTTGGGTTAAAGTTGACACGGGCCAGAAAGTACCACCCAAAAACAGTAAGGTAAGCTAGGATTTGTAATTAAACCAGATCTAATATTTTTGTGGTAGATTTCTGAGCCAAATATGATAAATACTGCTGTTGAACGATTGAAATGAGGATCCGCCAGTCGAAGATTGTGGAATCTCTCTTTTATACGATCATCAATGTGCTCCATAGGAGTTTTAAAGTTAAAAGGAGGACAGACCTTTGCATATACTTCTAGCCGTACAGCATTATCATGCGGAGACAGGATCGTGATACAAACGACGTCATCTTGGTCTATTTTGCTCATCGGTAAACTCAGCTGTTGTACTAGTGTTTGTGAGATTCTACTCATGCTGCAGCAAGAATCTAAAATGATTCTGGCCAAATGTTTGGATGTATTTACCATTACGTACGCTAGTGTAGTTGGAAATAAGACCGGCACTCGCTGAATCGCTGTTGCCTGTTTCGTGATCATGGGAGTTCTCTTTATTAAACGATTACTAGCATGAATTAGTGAATTATGGCCACGATTACAATATTTGCAAAGCAGTTTGCTTGTGCAGTTTTTAGCAATATGAGAATGTGCTAAGCATCTAGAACAATATCGGTGAAGTAAAATAGCACGAAGACGTTTTTCTAAGTTCATAGCAAGGAACTTTTGGCAATAGCGAAAAGGATGAGAACGATTGCAAAGTCCGCATTTTTTGTTGTTGATTTCGGCAGTAGTGTTACAGTTCGTTTTGACCTAGGTTATATAAAAGATAGCTGTTACATTGCGCAATTTTTGTTTTGTTGTTTTTAGTTTGATAAAACAATTAATTTAGTAACAGAGCGAGTGACGACCTCATCTGGGAGGTTCGGGTTCGATTCCCGCCTTCGTCTGGTGGTTAATTTTCATTACTTTCTTATATTCACTATCAATATGAAGTGTATGAGAATTATAAGATAGTGTACAAGTACACACATTGGTTGGTAATGGCAAAACCACCAAGCCGATAAAAAATTGCCACACCGCCGTTCGGAATCGGCGTTAAACTGTAGGTCCAACTATGTGGTATCACAATGGGCCGTTCAGGCCTAAGTGTGTCTCTCGACAGCCACTCCAACCTAACCTAACCTAACAGAGCGAGTGATGGTAGCACGTTTCTCCTTACCAGGATAGACCGTAAGAACACTTCCAAAGCGCCATAAAGTAGGAGGAAGATTTTCTTGACTGACAATAACTAAGTTTTCTACCGAAAGGTTTCTGGAAGGAAATTGCCACTTGTAACGTTTATGTAGCTCTTTAAGGTACTCTTCTTTCCACCTCAAAGCAATTTGTTGCCTTAAAACTTTCATTTTTTGCCATCTATTGATTAGGCTTATTGGTTTATCAGAAATGATTTGCTCTGGAGGAGCCAAAAGTGGTCCTCCTGTGAGGAAATGACCTGGAGTCAAGGGAGATACGTCAGTTGGATTTTCAGACATAGGACTAATTGGCCGAGAGTTTAGACAAGCTTCAATTCTAGACAAAAGTGTGGAGAACTCTTCGAAAGTGTATCTATGAGATGAAGCTAATTTACGAAAATTGAGTTTGAAACTTTTAACTCCTACTTCCCATAAACCACCCATGTGGGGAGAGCCAGCGGGAATGAAATTCCATTTGATTTCATGATGAGAGAAGCTATTACAAACAGAATCCCTAAATTGCTTCATGAATTGTTCGAAGTCCTTTTTAAATGTCTTTGACGCACCAACGAAATTGGTACCATTATCAGAATATATCGTATCTGGACATCCTCGACGTGAAGTAAATAGAGTGAAAGCTGCTAAAAAGGCAGGCGATGAAAGATCGCTAAGCGCTTCTAAATGTATAGCTTTAGTCGAAAAGCAGACATAGATACATACGTAACCTTTAGTAATAAGGCATGCTCTACTTGTATAGTTTTTGATTTCGAAAGGGCCAGCAAAGTCAACCCGAGTATTATGAAACGCTCGATTGAGAACAGTGCGCTCTGGAGTGCGCCATGATTTGAGACGCTTTACGTTTTTTATCAAGTAAACATGTTTTGCATTTATGAATTGTTGTTTTAATAAGGTTTTTAGCTTTCGGAATCCAATATTCCTGTCGAATCAAACATAAAGTGAGTGAATTGCCACCGTGTATGGTGATATTATGAATGAATGAAACTAAAAGATGAGAAAATTTACTATTATATGGTAGAATTATCGGATGTCTTTCACTAAAGGAAAGAGTTGGAGAATGTGCTAGACATACATTTTCTGGCAGAGAGAAATCAAAAAATTTTTTGTGTTTCGTATTTCTGCATTCGAAATAGCAACCGTATTGTAATTAAAATTATCTTTTAAACGACGATGAGTTTTGTGATAGAAGTGAGGCACATAAGAAATCACACGTAGTGCTCGTGCAAAGGAGGAAAATCTATCCAGAATGCCATCTTCAACATCTAAAAGAGTGCTAAGAACCTTGACATTTCTGACTTCTATTAACGTTTTCAGGTTGTTTAATTTAAAAGGTGGTCACTCAGACATATCTAAGCCGAGCCACACAGGTCCATGCCACCATAACGAATTTTCATTTAATTCTTGAGAAATGAGACCTCGGCTACATAAATCAGTAGGATTATCATGGGTATCAACGTGAAACAAGTTTTTAGCATATGGCACTGTTGGCGACAAAGGTCGACCATGTACTTGGTGTTTTTTGAAGCCATGATAACACAATAGT
Source organism: Toxonevra muliebris (assembly GCA_963691655.1). NCBI lineage: Eukaryota > Metazoa > Arthropoda > Insecta > Diptera > Pallopteridae > Toxonevra > Toxonevra muliebris. The sequence continues at coordinate 65,315,037 of OY829327.1, read as the reverse complement.
TGAGTCGGTCCAGCAAAAAACTTCATTAACAATAATATCAAGTTGAGGCATAAGTGAATTAAGCATTTCAGATAAAAGGACTGCCCATCATAGCTCCAATATAGGTAAGGAAACAGTTTTTATCGGAGCTACTCTTGTTTTTGATACAAGTAAATGGGTGCAAAAAACGTTTGTTGGTTTACGGATGCGGATATAGATCGCCGCCCCGTATGCTTTCTCTGAGGTATCAGAAAAAGCATGGATTTGTACTTGATCTTCTGGAGTAATTTTCAATAAATTCTTGCCATTTTTTTTTTCAGTGGATACCGGAAGTATCTCATCCCAACCTATATTATCGCGCCAAATAATTTGCATCAAAATTTTAGCTATTACGATAATAGGAGTCAACCACCCTACAGGATCAAAGAGTTTAGCGATCATAGAAAGAATTTCTCACTTCGTATGTGAGCCTTTGCACTGAATAGAAGGGACTTTAAAGTAAAATTTATCAATGCACGCATTCCAATGGACGCCTAATGTTTTTGCAACACTAGAATCTTCAAAGTTGAGAAATCCAATATCTAATAAATGTGCTTTAGGAAAATCATTAAGGATTTCCTTACAGTTTGACGTCCATTTGCGTAAAGAAAAACCTGCAGAATTTAAAGCAGCGATAAGTTCATTCTGTGCTTTGATAGCTGATTGAAGATTGTGCGCGCCGGCGAGAACATCATCGACGTACATTGACTTTCTAAGTATATGTGCAGCTAAGGGATATTTATCTTGAACATCATTTGCTAGCTGTAAAAGTGTGCGTATCGCAAGATAGGGTGTACAGTTTACCCAAAAATTTACAGTTTGTAATTCATAATCTTTAATTTCAAAGTCAAGAGAAGAGCGGTAAAAAATTCTTTGAAAAGATCTATGTGTTGGATCGACCAGAATTTGACGATACATTTTTTGAATATCGCTATTAAAAACAAATTTGAATTGCCGCCATCGCAAAAGAAGTTGGGCTAAGTCTGCTTGAAGGACTGGCCCAACATGTAACACATCCATTAGAAGTCTTATTTGAGGCATTAAAAACAACACGAAGTGATGTAGTAAGACTTTCAGGTTTTATGACAGGGTGATGCGGTAGGTAGCAATGTTCAAAGGAATCATGGACTGTATCGTGAAGCGAATCAATTTCTTTCATAGGATCTAAAATAGAATACTCTTCTAAGACCTTATCATATAAAACTTTGAAGTCAGGTTTTTTGAGCAATGAATCTTCATTGCGAAGAAATTGCCGTAAAGCGCTTTGTCTCAAATAACCTAAATGAATTTCTGAAGGATAATAAGCCATAATTCCTTATCAGTGATCTTAGTTTTAGTGTAATTATTTTCGCACCATTTGTCTGCGTCCGAAAGAATTTTCTTTTTGGGTAATTTTTCAATTTCCCAAAATTGAGTAAGTAAATTATCTAACGAATAATTTGTTAAAATTTCTATTCTCGTAGAGTAGCAAGAGATGTTGGAAGTAGGTACTGGACCAGTTAAAATCCAGCCAAATATAGTTTGTTGAGCAGTCAGACCACCAAGCTATTTACGTTGAATGCCATCGAGAATGACATGAGGATATAAATCTGTTCGAATTAAAATATCGACCGATGAATTTTGCAAAAATGTGGATCTGCCCACTTAAGATTAGGTAGTTGGTTACAAAGTTGAGATTCAATTATCCCAGATGGTAAATTTCCAGTAAGTTGAGGCAGCACGAGAGCATAGGCTTCTATTTGAATAGATGTATCCAGAGGAGAACCGAGTGTAAATAAACAGGTTTTGTTAGAATTTGCAGATATAGACTGATTAATACCAGATATTTTAGCTTGAATAGAAGCAGTAGGTAATTTAAGCAATTCACGAAGTCGATCAGAAATCTAAGACGCCTCAGACGCAGGGTCTATTAATGCTCGAGCTGAATAAAATGAATCTAAATGACATACATGAACTTTGAGAATTGGTAGTATTGTTAAAAATAGTGGACTGTATTTGTTGATGGAAAGTTTGTTGCTCAATGGGGAGTGGCCTTGATTGAGATATTGTAGTTTGTTGAGTGGAGCGTGACCCCGAAACAACATTTGAAACCGTAGACACTGGCTCAGTGGAGCGAAACCCCGACGGAGTAGGCGGGTTTGTAGCAAAATTTTCAATGGAACGTGATCCCGATTGACCATTCGAATTTGAAGAAAAATCTCTGTGCAATAGCGTATGATGATGTTTATTGCATACAGAGCAGTTATATGTACTTTTAAAATTTCGAAGTTGATGAGTTTTAGAAAGGCAGTTTAAACAACAATTGAAGCGTTTTACTTTCATATATTTGTCATTTACTTGCATATTGAGAAAACGTTTGCAAACACGTAATAAATGAGGTTGTCACATTGGCATGATACGTATGCATGGTTTTTTAGAATTATTAAAGTGGGGGTTTAACGTTTTATTTGTATTGTACTGTATATGCTTGCTAGTACTAGGGCCTTTTAATTCTTCGACACACTCTAGCGTTCTGAATTTAGTAATAAGAAATGCGTCAAGTTCTACCCACTTAGGAAGAGCAGACTTGTTTTTAATGCCTTGCTCCCATAAAGCAATACTATTTTGAGGTAATCTTTGAATACAAAGGTAAATTATAATTCGATCCCAGTGTGAAACATTAACACTATAAAGCTGTAAAGCTGTTAAGCAATTGTTGATGCCACGTTGTAATGTCTTAAGACCTGATCCAGTTTCTGAAGAAAGCAGTGGCAAATCAAAAAGAACCTTTATTCGACTATTGACCAAAATACGTTGGTTATTAAATGCGTCACTTAAATTTTTCCAGTCGTATTCAAAACCTTCGTTAATCAAAGGACTCTTTTGAACGATTTCTCTAGCTTCCCCACTAGTTCTCTGAATCAGGTGATATAATTTCTCAACATTACTTAAGCGGGAATTTTTTATATAAATTGCTGTGAATAAATCGCGGAATGTTGGCTAAGTGAGGTAATAGCCATGAAAAACTTCGATATCGCACGGTGAAAGAGATATCTTACCAAACTGAGATATTTCTTGCTCAAAATAATTGTGAGGTGTAGATGTTTGTCGCTGAGTAGGCACCATGAAATCAGATTCATGCATTTTTTCATTTATTTTAGCAAGACATAAAACATAGCATCTATAGGTATTATTGTATTTAGAGTCAACAACAGTAACATCTTCAGCACTTGAATTATCAAACGACGGTAGACATTTTTCATAAATAGTTTTAATTTGAGACCACAGTGTTTTAAGTTCCGAACCTTGAACATCTAAAGTGAACTTGGTATGGTCCTCAGGCTTTATGTTTGAAAAATAAGTTTCAAATTTAAAAATTTGATCTGAGGCTCTAATAAAATCATCTAGCGTAGACATATTTGCAATTTAATTAACGTACAAAAATAATGTGCAAAAAATAAAAACAAATCAAATTTAATTTCAATAAAAATTTTAATCAAAAAACAGAAAGAAATAGGAAAATGGTTTTCAAAGAAATTACGTTGTTCACTATTGATCACTAAAAAGCATAAAATATTCAAAAACACTTCAGCACTTTTTGCGTAGAATAATTTTTAAAGTAGCGTAAATAAGTAAATAATTTTGATTTAGTTAGTACGTGAGATAATATTATGGAATATTTAGAAGATTGAATGCTTATTTGTTTTAGTTTATTTATAGAAAAACAGTTTCTTAAATTTTATATGAAAGCGAAAAGTAGCACATAAGGGTTAAAAACATATGTTCAAAAGTTCAACAACCTTAAATTTGTAGAGTTTGCTCTATATATTAAAATTTACAGCTTAATTATATGTATGTACCGACGAATGAGAGCGATAGTGGGATGTTCAAAATTTGATATATCTGTGGCAATAAGGAATAACAGCTAAACTCAAAAGTCGACTAAAAACCAGCTGCGTATTTCTTATTATAAAACCCAAAATGTTGAAAGTTTTACAAAAATTTTTGCAATTTAGCAGTCTCCATAGATTATTATTACTTTAACTCCAATAATTATGTAAGAACTTTCAATATTTTGAGTTTTATAATGAAAAATACGCAACAGGTTTTTAGTCGACTTTTGAGTTTAGCTGTTATTCCTTATTGCCACAGATATATTTATCAGATACCTTGGAGTACGTATCGACACTTGAATGTCCTTTAAGGATCATCTGACTGCTGTGAATGATAAAGCTGCAAAAGTAAATGGAGCCCTATCACGTATTATGGCGAATATAAGTGGACCACGCGCAAGTAAACGGAAGTTGCTGGCAGCAGTGACAGCTTCCATCGTTCTCTACGCTGCTCCGATTTGGGTTGACGCAACGTATAAGGCCACATACATGTCGGGCATCCGGGCGACATATCGTCTGAGTGCACTTCGAGTGGCCAGCGGCTTTCGTACAGTGTCTGATGACGCGATATTGGTTATTGCGGGTATGCTACCAATAGATTTATTGGCGCGCGAACTCCAGCGCATGTACACAATGGGTCCAGGAGCATCGAAAATAGATGAGAGAAGACGCAGTATGCATGAATGGCAGCAAAAGTGGGAAAGATCTGAGAAGGGGAGATGGACGTTTTCCTTGATTCCTTTTCTCGATAGATGGGTAGACCGCAAGCATGGAGAAGTCGACTTCTATCTGACGCAGCTACTGAGTGGGCATGGATGTTTTAAGCAATATCTCCATCGCTTTAAACACGAGGACGATCCGTTTTGCCCTAACTGCCCCTACGAAATTGAAGACGCTCGACATGTCATTTTACACTGTCCCCGCTTCACTAAGGAGAGAGCTGAAATCACTGAAGCATTCGGCGAAGCCCCAACAACAACGAACATGGTGCCCCATATGTGCGATACACCTCAGAAGTGGCAATCTGTTCAAGCAGCAGCAGCCAAAGTGATGAAAACGCTTCGATTAATTGAGCGTCACAGATATATGCAGCGTGGACGGTAACAAACTTGACCGACCAAAATAATTACTGACGATTGAGCAGAAATGCTCAGACGGCCTCCCGACGAAATACCTAACGGTGGTTCCGGGAGGAGCTTTCCGTCGGACGAGAGGAGATGTTTGGCGGGTGAAAGTCCCGCACTGACTTTTGGCTTTTAATGCTTTTACTCCTCGTTAAAAAAAAAAAAAAAAAAAAAAAAAAACCTCTCTTCTCTGTTGTCTTTGTTGTTTAGAGTAGAACAGTCATGCCGCGCAGTAGTGCGAGTGAGAGGGGAACTAGACGTTACAGTTATCTTAAATCTTACGTTACAGTTCTTCTTACATTTTACACATTTGAAATTTTGTCCATACCGTGAGCTAAAGTGTTTACACACCAAAAATTAATATTAATACTACCGAGACGATAATCCAACTTTCTACGCTCGCACAACCAGATACTTTGCAAAATTTGGATATCCTTAGTGTGAAATTTAATGTGGAATCGATGAAGACTAAGACATTTACTTTTGGATTCAAACCGAGATTCGATTTTTTTAATTTTGGCCAACTAAATTTTTCAGCGGCCTCATAATGCACTGTTTCTATGTAAATGCAAATAAAGAAATTGACAATCTACGTCACGGACACAAAAGCTTTCGCTCAATTTTGTGAGAGCTTAATAACGGAGATGCGCGTGGCGTAATCGTGTATTCTATCGTTCTTGGATATAGATGTCTCGGCTTGATTGCATAGAACTGAACTTTCCTTTCATGTGTTATATACGTATACTAAGTCGTGTTTATGCCGATAAGTGAAGAGAGTAAAAACTGAGGAAAAGCAACAACGAAATTGAGAGAACAGGACTACAAAAACTTCAACATTTATAAAAGAGAGGTAGAAAAAATAGGTAGTAATAAAGAGATAGAAACTCTCCGGTCTTTTTCTAACTACCTATTTTTTCTACCTCTCTTTCTCAAACAGGCGTTCATGCTTTCGCAAATGTAAACAGGCACATGGAAACAACTTTTAGCGCGTGGTATAAATTTCTTTCGACTGACGCTTCCAACGAAGTATGTCATTAGGGCTGATGGAAAGTCCAATAACAAAGTTTTTAGCTTTCACTAACACAATTTCAAAATTTAATATGGTCTGTTTTTGAAATAATTATAAATAAAGACAATTATGTTGTCTATTTTATTCAATTTTGTATATCTTACTCATTCATGCATTGTCAAGAGACAGTAACAAGTGCAGCAAACATTACAAGAAGAAAAAGAAACAAATTTCAGCGGAAGTAGGTTTGCTTGGGTAGCTCTGTTAGAAAGCGCTTTGATCGACAATCACAATGCGGAGTTTCAGGAAGAATGAAGTACTTGGTGTTTAAAATTGAACGTAGGTAATGACAATTCAAGCTTAAAGTCCGTACATTTAATTTGGAAAAAAATCTTAGATTTCAAAATGAGGCGTCAAAATTTAAAACAGAGAATCATTACCTGTGCGACAGTCAGCTGAGGAATTGATGACACCATTTTTCTGAAAGTTTAGATTGCAAATGGAAAAGTAATTTCTCAGTTTTCCCAGGTTGGCGGTTTTAAGCGGTTTTTTTTTCATTTTGAAGTTTTTGGTTTAGTCTGTGGTCGAGCGGAGTAGTATCATTTAAATGCAAATATTTTTACTACCAAAAGGTCTGTCTGGGTGTTTTCAGATACGAGAAATCTGAATCTGCAATTTATGTTTACTAATAACGTCCGCTAGGGTGCGCTTTAGTACAAAAACATGAAAAATACATATTTTTTTTCCACAAGAAAAAAGTCGTGAGGGAAAGTTTATTAAGGAAAAAATCGCGCGATTTTATTGCACTTTTAATTCACTTAGTAACGTTTGTTGATCGACACTTTTTAACGCACTGATTCACTGATGTTGCTTGTTTGAAACTCATTCAAAAATTCTTTGTTTTCTTACATTTGCAATGCATTACCGATAGCAAAAACAAAATTTCATTATAAGCTATAAATACCGTGGGGACCGTTATGACCGCTGAAAGTGGCCTTTAATTTTTAATTTTGATATTTTGGACTTTTGGGCCTTTTTTGCAAAATGCAAAAACGCCCCAAACAAAAAAAGGAAAACTGGCCCCAAAACAATTGGAACTATGGCCCCTTCCAGATGACAGATGACCTCGATTGTATAATGGATAGTGCACTAGACTTTCATTCAGGAGGTTGCGGGTTCGATTCCCGTCTTGGTCTGGTGGTTAATTCTCATAAAATTCTTATATTCACTATCGATATGAAGTGGATGAGAATTATAAGAATGTGTACAAGTACACAACTTGGTTGGTAATGGCAAAACAGCCGTTCGGAATCGGCGTTAAACTGTAGGTCCTACCATCGCCACTGTGGTCTAGTGGCAGAGTGCCAGACTCTTATCTCTGGAGACCTGTGTTCGATTCTCAGCTATGTTTCTTATCTTATCTTTCTTTCTCTCCGCCTTTCTTTCTTTCTTGGGGCTTTGGTACAATAGATCTTATAGGTCGCAGAGCCTGATTTTCGAGTCGTCCTCTTTCAAATAATGGCCCCATCCATAAATGGCTACTAAGATATCTCATAATGAAAATTTAGGTTATGTGGAAGGTGCCATACCCTCTTTATCAACCCTACCCATATTTGATGCGCTCAGAACAGAAAACACTCATATATTTCGCTAGTGCAACAGTTTACCAAATATTTTCTGTAGCAAAAACTACCCAACTAACCATCAGAGCTGTAAAATAATGCGATCAATTTGATTGCAATACCTTGCAGTCACAATTAATAACCGACAATTCATGATTGCAATTACTGAATAATATATTTGACTCCAGAATAAAAAAATGCAGTTGGAAGCCTTTTTTGGAGTCGCGCAATTGGTTATTTATTTAGAAAAGTATTTTTTAGAGTCAAGCGAATGTAATCTTTTTCTGAGATCATGAGACTCCAAAATCATGACTGCTTTGAAGTCACTTGGAGTCACTTGAATACCCTTGAACTTAAATGCAGCCATTTGGAGCCAATTGCATTTCGAAGTCAATTGGAGTCAGTTGAAGTCAAGTGACTCCAAGTGACATGCAATTTGAACATAAATGTTGTTCCCAGTTTCAAATAACTTTGTGCTCATTTTGTTTTTTTTTTATTATATTTGTTTCATATACAAAATACATTTACAAAATGTTTTAATTAATGTTTAGTCCTGACAAAAAAATAAAAGAAAATAAGTCAACATAAGCATAACGCAATTGAAGTATGAAAGAAATTAATGTATGATTTGCGGATTTCATTCTTATTATTTCGGGACTCCAAAAAGGGCGGGATCTCGAAATTAGCGTTCATACATATTTAGGGTTTGAGTATTGACTAGGATCCTTTTATCGATTTATTCATGTTGATAAATTCAACAAGTAGTAACGAAAATTCAGTTTATGCTGCTTTTAGGCTTGAATTTTAGAAAAGAGACAATTCAATGGCAAACTAACCTATGTACGTGTAAAAACTAAGAAATGAAATATAATTAAAAATAAGGTATGTTCTGCAACACAATTTAACAGACAAGGCCACGTCCAATCCTAATAATAAGTTTACATTTTCTTATTTACTTTTTGCCTCTTTTACGTTTACAAACTATTTTATATAGTTAGGTATGTATGCATGCATAAGGATTATTACGTTCGTGGAAAATTAACAACAAATACAAGCAGTGGCGCGTGTCATCTTCCAACTGTGTTAATTAAACGCATAAAAGGTTGTAATCTTTATTGATTCAGCGTGGTGACGTTTATTAAAACAAAACTTAACAATAAATAAACGGAAGTTGGTCGGCACACGTTTCAAATTGTTTTTTTTTTATCGTGTACCGCTCATGCCATGATCGGTAAATGCAAAGCAGTTAAAATGCTTTGATTTAACCGTATTTCTTAGTATGAAGTTTGGTTGAAATGTTTCGGAATTTGAAACCAGTCAATATATTATTCTACATTTCTTAGTTCTTTTCATAAAGGAATAAGGCAAAGAGGGTAACGGCGATTTTCCCTTATTTATGTAGTCTTCAGTACGCAGCGGTAAACTGCTTTCTACATTGTCGGCTCTTTTCGTTTATGTATGTATGTATTAAAAGCAACCGATTTCCTATATTAAACATATTTACACTATGCGACACAAAAAATGTGATTGGAATCAGAATATGCTTGTTGCATAGCTAACGCTCGTATCTATACAGTTTTTCGCGGCAGTATACAGTTTTTTCAACTCCAAAACCGCGTATCGCCTTTTTTGCCAAAATACCGCGTTTATACTAAGAAAAAATATAAAATTTTTGAACGCTAGGAAAATCAAATTTATCGATCGCAATGCAAAACTCATTGCGAGTATACTTTTGAAAGAAGTGGAAACATTGAAGGCGATTCTTATCGTCAAATATAACTTGAAATATGCATGCGTTGATTTCTATAAATACCTCATAGCAAAGCCGGAATCGCTTCGTCAAATTTCTTCCAAGCATAAATTCTATACAACTACAGAAGGAGATATGAAAATGGAGAACGAAGATGATTTAGAAATGGATAAATTGCGTTCCTTCTTAATTTTCATTGAAAAAAATTCATACCGCGAAATATACAGTTTTTTTCAAATCGATTTACAGTTTTTTAAAGAATTTTGGTAGAAATATACAGTTTTTGGTCCAAAAAATGCGTTATGCATAGCTGAAGAGCTCCTGAGTACTGTCAATTTTTTATGCGGTCCGAAAGTTTGCCCATTTCTGAAAATGATGGTAAAATCTGCCGATAAACATTTTTTGGAATGTATTAACCCATTATCTGCTTCCTTTCAGGGTCTTTTTTATCCTTTTCAAGAAAAATTGAATTATTACCCCATTAAAAGGGCAGACAGCCAAGTTAATATGTTCTAAAAAAATGTTACTTATAAAATTTTAGGATAGGTAACTGAACATAAGAAATTCCGCAGAGTAACGAAATTTGGCATAAAATATATATAAAAAATGGCAAGCTCGGTTACCTGCCGCGCCCACTTCCCATACAAATGGGAACTGTAAAAGACTTAAAAATCTTATAAACAGAAAAACCGTGGTAAAATGAAGACCTGCTTTTACTGAGAATTTAAACAAACAAAGTTTCTTCTGTGAAAAATACAAATTTTATTGACACAGCCAGGTTTGGCATCATTCTGTAGGGTAGAAGGGGGAACATTCGCCACTGGGGCACATTTGCCACCCCTTCTTATCTTCTAATTTAAGAAAGTTTGATAATTGAAACAATCTATAACTTGTGCTTTTATCGATCATCTTTCATCCCTTCTACTTTGACAGTTGAGCTTTGTAAGTGATCGTGGGCAGACGTGTTTTTGTGTTTTTCGGGTGGTTGCAAAAATATTTGATAGTAAGTAAATCTTGTAATAACTTTTTTATTTATTGAGTGAGAAAAAAGCTGTTCAACTATGTTATTCCGGTGTTATTCAATTAAAGAAAAAGCAATAGTTTCTCTTTTATGAAAGTGGTTGCTCCTGGGGCTCATTCACCAGAATGCGGATGGGGTGGTTTCGACGGCATATGATATGAATTTTAGACAGTGTAATGTTAAATTAAGTCATATCTAAATAAATTCCTCTGGATCACTACTATCCACTTTTATTTACATGTATATACAAGCGCATATTTTTTTTAATAAATAACTGATATTTTTTAACAAAATATTTTAAAAATTAATCATTTATATTTTTGTTACTTTATGTTATAAATAAATTTTCATAAATTAAAAATAAGTAGAACTTATTCTGACTGATAATATGTAATAGTAATATACAAGAACAAAAATTAAAAAAAAAAATAACTATTACTTTATCATGAACCTAGAATTTTATTCCTTGGCGGTTGCATGCCACTCCCTTGACGAATGTACCCCATGACTGGGACATTTTCACCATTTTGGACTACTTGGAAAATCATCAAAAAAAAAAAAATAGAAATCATTAAGATAATCAACTCATAAAGATAACAGATGAAAGCTAATAAATGTAAATTTCTAATTAAAAAATAATTTAAAAAAAAAAACTATTAGTGTAGCCTAGACAACACTTTTAAAAAAAGTGGCGAATGCTCCCCCTTCTACCCTACTTCTAATTTTTTTGTTTTTGGTTCCGTTCGAAATGTGTTTATATATGGACCAGATGATGCTAGAAGCAGATGCATGACAACTTCATTAGTAGCAATTCTGTTGCATTTTCTGGAATGACTTTGGCGTAATTGGCGGTAGTCCTTGTTGCGTGCTTCCTGTGCTTCTTCGGTTAACATCCCTATGGGCAGAACGGCTGCTGAAATAATTCTACTTTAAACTGCTAGTATTTAAGTTTATGAAAACCAATTAAAAAAACAACAAAAAACTTAAAATAATTTTTTTAAGCATACAAAAAACCGAAACAAATATTTGCTTTTTTAAATTTTCATAGGCCATCGGGAAAGCGAAAAAGATGGATATAGTGCTAAAAGCCGTCCATGTGGTGTTTACATTTCTTGCACCAATTTGCACTTTTTGAAGAAATCTGAAAAATGGTGATATGAAATTGGTGTGGAAGGGAAATTAAATATACATCGTATTATTGGAGTTATATGTTCTTTTATCAACAATATATAACTATCGAATAAATAAATGCATTTTGAATACCAAAAATATTTGAATAATTTTTTTTATTTATATACCTTGGAAATTTTTTAACTGCAGCTAGCACTCCCTGTGGTCTAATACCCAAAAGCTTTGTATAGTCTTTGATATTGCATGCTCATTCCAAATTTCATCAACTCACAATGTATACAGCAGGCTGCAGAGTTGCCAGATGGACGACCGCAACGTCATTTGGACGATTTCAGATCCAAATAACGATTAATTAGTACGAGATGACGTTTTGCGAAAAGTTTGAAAAAGGAAACTTGAAAAGAATACAAATATGTGGCAAGGAATAAAACACTATGCTAAAAGTTGCAACAGATTTGATTTAATTTTTGATTTATAAGAAAACAAGAAAAGTGAAAACCAGTCAAAAGTACTAAAATTATAAAATGGAAAAATTTGTAAAAAAATTTAGTAAGTTTAAATTAGGGAAGCCAGACCTACTGATTTGGACATGTCCTGATTTTTTTTTTTAAATTATGATTTTTTGGAATCTCGAAATCAGTACAAAAATGTACTGATTTTGTACGGTACTTAACTTTAATGGTCTTAAAATTGTTTTTGCAGACAGTCTCACCCTGTTTGTTAATTTTTCTGATTGTTCAGAAAATAAAATACATACGCGTTGCTACTATCGAGAGGAGAAAAGCAATATTTGTTTGAAGAAAAGTCGGTTAGCGAAAATTTTGAAATAAGTGAAAGAAATTTGTTATTAATTGAATTTCATTATTTTGAGAGGTGAGGATCTCTCAAAATCCTCTAAATATGGAGACTGATAAGTAATCAATATTGTCTACTAACGAAGAAAAAAAATTTGAAATGAACACACAAAAGCGGAAAAGTTTCAGGACGTTTATATCACTATATTACATTAAAATTACTAGGTAATAAAAGCATTAAAACTGTCCCGATTTGCCCTGATTTTCAGTGCTTTCCAACGTCTAATGTACTGATTTCGCGGTTCAAAAATCTGGCTACCCTAGCTTAAATACTGGCCGTGTTTTGTTTTACTTAACTTTCTTATGGTTTATTTCAGGTAACAAAAATGTAATAAAAAGAATAAAATAGGCAGATGAAGTAGAATGTGCAGATGAAGTAGAGTTGTGGTGTTATGATACTAGCTTTTTTCCTGCGCTTAAAAATGAAAGTAGAGCAGTATAGCTAGTGTGTTGTAGTTGGTGTGAGTTTGTACACTATAAGCCCAAAACAATCTACGAACGCCAATTTTAAGCCATTAAAAATACAAAAATTTTTAATTTTTCGCAGTAGCCAGTGTATGTTGGACTAACCACTAGCCTAGTGGTTAGTCCAACACACTAACCACTAGCCTAGTGGTTAGTGTGTTGGACTGCTACGCAGAGGTGGCCGGGTTCATATGTCGGCACGTTCAAAAATCAAAAATAGAAAATACAAATTTTTACATTGCACCACCGCTTGCCTGGTAATGGCAAACCTCCAAGCCATTTCGCCGTTCGGATTCGGAATATAACCGTAGGTCTCTTCCATTCATGTATAAATATAACTCACACAACATGAATAGATGCGAAAAGCTCGGCCGTGGCCCTCCAGGTACTGTTGTGCCATAATAATAGTAGTAGTAGTAGCGGGTTAAAATGTGACAATTCTGGATTGTTATGGCATTTCTTCTTTGTTCGTTTTCTTTTTGGCTCTTGTGCTTCTGAAAATCATATTTAAAAATAATATGGATTGGAAATCTCAAATTTTGTTTTTAGCAAACATTAATTTTTTAAATGCAGTTGCGTGTTTACTTGAATCGGAGGATACAAAAAAAAAAGGAATATTCTGGAAAGTGGCTATTGCATTTTACTATCCAAACATCATTACAGCTTTGTAAATTTATGTGAATTTAAGATTATAATGAATATTTTTAACTGTTTCACACCAAACAGTTTCTTTTAAATGGCATTTAAAAATAATACTATAGCCTATTCTTTCACACTCGGTATTGTTATCTCTTTTATCCACCGCTTATTTTAAGTTCTTAAAAATATAAGAAAAGCTAGTATCATAAAAGATACGGAATTAGCAGTTGAGGAAGAAATAGTAGGTTATTTAAAATATTGTATCTTTATATTTGTAGGTCCCTAAAAAACGTGTTCGCAGCTTTTGTAATTCCTGGTTAAATGATCGAAGGTTGAAAACATAGCTGCACAAAACCGAGTGGAAAGGATGCAGGTTTTTGCAAAATATGCATCTTATCGTTAAGGTAAAGCGGAGAGGCATATACAAAATGCGCGTTACATTTTTTTCAACTATCTATGAAAGATACATAAATTGAAAACTGGTAACAACAGTAAAAAAATGAAATGAATTATTATATTTTGAAATTAATAAAAATACCTCACATCCAGTGTTACCAGAAACTTCACTTCAAAAATCGTCAAAATTGAAAAAAAAAAACGTAATTTTCACAAAAAAATCGTCATGAGAGAAAAACTCAAATACGTTTACTTTTTTTAAACGATTTCACATATCGTAGCTCCCTAAAGTAAATATCTAGTTTCTGAAAGTAATTTTCGTCCCCTAAATTTTTAAAATGTGACATTAAACTTTGTAATAAATTGACTTCTTTTGAAATTAGTTTTCCTGGCTAAAGAAAACTTAATCCTTTCAATTCAGCATTATTTAAATCAAATCGTTTTTTTATTTCATTATACAACTCATTATAAAAAGAAGTGCGATTATTTACAAATTCTGAAAACAGACTTTCAGATATTTTATAACACATTAAGAATCTTCATCAAAACGTGCAAAAGCCTTGTAAACCGCGTAAACACACTGTCAAATTTCATATAAATTTTGACAAGTTTACACATGTTATGCGGTTTATGAGGTTTATAAGAATTTTTGTACGTAAATATCCAATGTAAATATCTTTATTTTCCAAAAATATTGTTTTGTCTCTGAAATCAATGTTATTAACATCAAGAATTAAATACTCTGGTTTTAAAATATTTATGCATGGAAAGCAATATCAAAATTGTATCACTGGAAATCAAGTTAAACAAGAAATGTTTTCATAATGGTGAATACAGCTTTTTTTAATGTTTATGTATTATATGTATAAAAATAGCAGAAGAGATTTTAAAACAGAAAAATTTTTTGCAGTTGTTTTTTGATCTAAAAAACCGTAATTTTTCAACAAAAATCGTTAAATCGTCATTGGGCTAAAAAATCGTCAAAATGAAGATAAAATCGTCGTCCTGGCAACACAGCACACATCATGTTTTTGATTTGTTACTTAAAATGACGATTTGAACGGTCAAATAACGCTTTTCAAAGTTGTTTTGGACGTTTGGCAGCACTTTTGATTGTATGAGAGTTGGGTGTGGCAGCTTTCCGATGCCGACCATTTTTAAATGTATGTTTTTGTTACCATCAGAAGCTCGCCTCAAGTTTTACCGATCTATCTTCATGATTTGTTTTTATGGTGCCAAATTGTTTTTTGGACTGTAGTGCATTAGTTGTCATTATTCCAGCTGTTCAAAAATTGAAACTGCGTTCCAGAATTAAATCAAAATATTAAAAATTCAATTTTTGGCAGAGTTTTAAAAGTAATTGTTTAGTTTTTGTAATTTATTTTTTTCTATTCCAAATCAAAAAAAGCTATAACAAAATGAAAAACAGCCTAATTCGACTTAAGGGGTTATAAGGACTAAGAAAGTCGAAAAAAAGTGATTTTCAAGTATTTTTTCTGGAAAGACATTTTATTGCATTAATAAAAAATTTATTATTTATAAAAAACGTATTGTTTAATTTTTTAACTTTATTAAAAACTTTCTTTTTTTTTAAATAATGATTTTCAAAGCTCCTGAAATGATTTCCGTGAAGTTCTTTAAAAAAGGCGTCTTGCGGTGAGCACGATATCTCTGGATCGGATCATCCAAAATAAAAAACCAAAACGATTTAGTTAATGCAAAGTAATTGATCGAAGGAATAATCCAAATATTTATTTTTAACAAAATGGCGGCTTTACAACAAAAATTTTGATTTTCGATGAAAATTTTGGCCATAAATGGTTTACTAAAAAATATATTTATAAAGCTTGTGTAAAAATTTGAGACTGAGACCGACTTTGAAAACACAGTTTTAGGAAAAACGCGTTCAAAGTTTTAAAAGCTCTTTACACATAGTGAATTTGTCTTTACAAATATTCATGTAACTTCAAGAATATTGTAGAAAATCCACACATATTCTAGAGGCGTTATTGAAGCGATTTACGAAAAAAAGAATTTTCCATTTTTTTGAAACATCACACCCAACGACTCCCTTAAAAATGAAAATAAGTAATGTACAAGTAATGGAAAATGTCGCCTCCTTTAGCAATTAGGCTGCTAATCTGTGGACTGTTTCTAAGGTACAAATGGTACAAACAAATGGAGAAAATAGAATACAGAAACTGCAATGTACATATTTTATATAACCACTTCAATGCCAAAAAAGGTTGTCGAAGCCGAATATGCTCATTTAGGCCAAATAGACAAACCCGAATATTTAGTCGGACACTATTATTTACCAACTAGTTGTAAGATAGTGTTTCAGTAATCATTTGTTGCAGAACAAGTTCTATTTAGTCATTATTTAGATCTCTGTTTTCTAAAGTATTGCCCTGAATTCGATAAACTTTCATACACTTAGTTAAGCAAATGAATAAAATAACTACAATAGAAGCGGCAATATTACTAAATGATTTGTAGCGGATTTTGTGTTCGGTTGCGTCTGATCTTACTTTCTCGAATAGTGTGCTCTGACGTCATTAAGTGTTCGCATTCCTGTAAGTATAAGTGAATAAAAATTATTAACAAACACTTAAGTTCTTGTAATTTCAATTAATTTCAATAAACCACGCTTCAACACTAACCCATTCCATACACAATTCAATAACACGTGCAGATGTAGATGCAGGTGCGCTTGTGAAATTTAACACGCATTATTTCATCGCCAGCATTTGGCAAAAGGACTCGGCAACTGAAATGCATATCTGAACATTAACTTGGACCCCCTGCTGTAACTAATGATCGATAAACAATATTTAAGATTATGATTTCAAAACGCAAGACGTTGGCGTATGCATTATGAAAAAATGGGTGAATGATAGTAAATTATGCAAAAAGAAAAATGAAAAAACTGAATATGGGCGGATGAAATTTAAAGCAATTTAAGTTAAAAAGATTAATTAAAATGGAATAAAACAAAATACATACAATTTAAAGATTGTTCCTCTGTGTATTTTGATTATGATCTAAAAGATTACTTTTTTGTTTTGCATAAAATGGGCAAATGCAAATACATATTAAACTTTGTCCATTTGATATTCGTGTGACAATAATAAGTTTAATATTCCTATAACAAATTTCGGCGGTCGAACAATTGAAGAGTGGAAGTTCTAACGGATCAAAGTGCCGCAGAAAGCATTTTTTGGTTTCCATTTTTTTATTATACATTATTAATGCACTTTCATTTGCAGCGCATTTCGGCAGCATGTTGCTCGCGTATCAGAATCACTCGTAATACACATTTTTCGGTCACAGGCCCATTTCCTTATGTTTTATGTTTTTTAATCTAAGCACAGTCATCTATGTCTCCCTTCATTTCAATCTAATTTGTGTATAATTTTGAGCATATGACTCACCAAATGTTTGCTTTTCTTTATTCCAATTTACAAATTTTGCCGTAGACAAGTTGGTGTTTCTTGGTTGTTGAATAAAGCTTGAGTTTTTTTATTTTTGACTTCCTAACTTTTAATTACAGTGGCTCACAAATTCGATCACATGCATTATAGAAAAGAGTAGCCCTATTCACGATTTGGAGCAAATGCAAATTTTTATTGCATATCGCATATATTTGTTGTTGTGATACCAGAAATTTTTTGCATTTGCAATAATGCAGGACCATTTGCACCAAATCGTGAGTAGCGCTAGTATATTTTAACTTTTCCACTAATTTATGATTTATTTAATCAATTTTTATTAATTAATGGGCATCCAGTGACGTAGCCAGAAAATAATATAGGGGGAAACTTTTATTTTTTTTATTTTGTTTAAAAATAGAACTCACATAACGTGAATGGATGCGAAAAGCTTGGCTAGTCCGTCAATGGGCTGCCATAATAATGGTAATATTAATATTGATTCTGTGGTAAAATTAAAAAAAGCCTAACTCGATTTAAGATGGAAAATGTTTTTTTTTCATATATTTTTGATTATAAATATTAAACTGGTGCGAGTTTTTAAATAATTTTTAGAGTTACTTATATACATATCGTTATCGAATGCTCTTTTATTTTAGCATAGATTCTTTTGAAACAGTGCTATAATTTCTTTAACCCTTCCAGTAATTTGATACCATACGGTAACACCCACTTTAATCTGGCATAAAACAGATGCAATACAAATTTTACTAAAAACATTATATATACATTCGATTCTGTTAGGTATACTTCATGATTTTTGATTGCCAAATATTTAAAATTTAGTGCCTTTTTTAAAAAAAAGATTTTTGTCTTCGAAGTCAAGTCAAAAATCTTTGTGCAAAAGATGATCATCAAATCTGCTTACATTACTTTAATACAAAAATCTATAATTTATTAGCCCTGTTCACTCTTTAGAGTAAAGTGCTGGTTAACGGAGTAACAGAGTAAAAGTGTAAAACAAAATTACTCTACAAAAACCAAATATACTACATTTGCTTTTACTCACACTTTACACTTTTACTCTAGTTCGACCCTTGGGTAAAATATTTGTTACTCTGTTACTCTGAGTAAGAGAGAACATTAGTGTTGCCTACTTCTTGATTTGTACGACAACAAAAAATAAAAAACAAAAGTTTTGTCGCTGGCGCATTTAATTGGGAACATTGATCGCAGAGAAATGGAATAAAAAAAATTTTGAATTTCTACTCATGTTTTTATTGATAAGAACTTTTGAAAACTATTGCGAATCAATTTTATCTTCCCTCACCTGCAACACACTTAATTTTGCAAACAGCGTCTAGCATTAAAAAATGAATAAAGGAGGTTTTTGTACTTATACTTAGTGTCCGACCGAATATTCGGTTTCGGTTACGGTTTTGGCCAAAAATACCGTTTCGGCTAAGTTTCGGTTTCGGCAAAAAATATGGCCGAATATTTGGCCGAAACCGAAACTTTATAAATTTTGCTGTAAATTGCATTTCAGTACGCAAAGGACTATTTTTAGCATATAACAAAGTTATTCAATTTTGAATATTAAAATAAAAATGTGAATTTCATTTGTACCTATACCACAAAATGTATTTTTTTAGTGCCTTTAATATGTATTTTTTTATTGTTAAAATAATATTTTTGTTATTTTATATATACATATATAAGTATGTATATTAGGGCGTACCAATTTGTATGGATGAATTTTTTTCGGAGTACCGACAGAAGAGTTCCATATTCTATGACAAAAATATGGAGCTTACCTCCCGTAAAATTCGTAGAAGTTAAAGTAATATTAAAAGTAACTATAGATTTTTATGCAAACAACTACAGTACGTAATACTGAAACTTCTTCGAAGTAGGATCCATTTTTTTGCCATACTTTCTTCGGCAAAGTTGATCAGAATCGAAAATAGAATTTTTCTGTCAACGTACTTTTCAAAAATTTGGTACGCCCGAATGTACATGGATTTTTGTTTTTGAGTTTTAATTAAAAAAAAATTAAAATGATTTGAATTTTGTTTTTAACATATCTGTGGTCACAAGCAATAACAACACAACTCGAGTTTTGTCGAATTCGAGTTATTATCATAATTTAAATCTTCATATCCGTTTTCATATTGTGTCAAAATTTTATGACTATCGGTTCAGTGGTTTACGAGATATTAGGGCGGAAAAATAGCACAACTCAACCTGATTACTCTTAGCACTTGGTACTTTGAAGTGCTCTCCCGTAAAATACAAAAAACACACTTATGCTGTTATGCCTTGTGATCACAGATATATATATTAGAAAAATG
The DNA here is from genome assembly GCA_963691655.1 of Toxonevra muliebris. NCBI lineage: Eukaryota > Metazoa > Arthropoda > Insecta > Diptera > Pallopteridae > Toxonevra > Toxonevra muliebris. The sequence continues at coordinate 65,295,354 of OY829327.1, read as the reverse complement.
ACCGAAATTCGGTTTCGGTTTCGGCCGGACACTACTTATACTACACTTTCAATCGAAAAAAAAGTAAACAAATAATGAAAAATGTATTTTTTGACTTTTACTCCAGAGAGCACTTCCGCAGTTTTAGATGCGTTCACGCTCTAGAGTAAAACATTACTTTTTACTCAGCACTTTACTTCAAAGAGTGAATAGGGCTGTTGCTAAATGGAAATATTACTTTTCCAGTATGTTTGTAAAAAGGTAAGAGAATATAAAAATCTAAAAATTGAGGAAAAAGTGTTAACCCATTTTTATCTATAGCTTCAGAAGTTTAATTTTTCAACCGTTAATAAAGGACAAACAAGGATATGCAGAGGTGTGAAAATTTGTGTAATTTGTTCTAGAAGTTGTAGGTTATAAAGTTAACACAAAAGCCATCTTTTGAGCTCGATTATAAATATGTACTGAAAGGTTTAATGTTAATGATTTTTCCAAACCAAAGCGCAGGGTCCTCTTAAGAAAAGATGAAGATTTTAAACCTTCATCCGTACCTAGTGTCAATTTGACACTATTTTATACTTTCAACGTGAATATCTTGGATATCTGTGATTATTTTTGGTTCAAATTTTGCGGCTTTAGTTTTTTTGTCTTTATAAGTGTTATTTCGTAGCAAAAAGTGCTGTATTAATTTTGCTGAGCTGTCAACAGAAAAAAAACGTATGAGTCCCTTAGTGCTAAAAGGACACGATATGCGTACATCAGAGCAAAAGCGTATTAAAACTATAAAATAAAAATATTTTATGATAACAAAATATAAGTTGATTATTTTTACTGTACTCACTATACTCTTTAACTCTGGTTCTCGACCTTTGACTGAAATATTTTTTCACATAAACACGTAAAATCTGGCGAACGCGAATGCAAGTCAAAATCACAATTTTTTGATATAAACCGAAAGGGGAACAGGTGATACCAAAAAATGGTGAGTAAGGTGGAGCGCCGTCTTGTTGAAACCAGAAGTGCTCCATACTATTTTCGGAGACAACCGGCTTCAAAACATCAAAATAACTCCTCTACGGGAAAATTGAGAAATTATTTTGAATGTACAACTGAACAATTTCAGAGCGTTCTTCGGAGTGTACTGTTCCATGGTATGGCTTTAGTCGATCTGACAGCGCTGTCAAAAGTTAAAGCGTTGCCAGATGCTATGCAATAGACAGTAAAATCCAATAACTTTTTTAGGGCCAACACTGTATGCGTCTTCACGTTGTACTGATGTATTATCATCGCTCATGCTTTTCATTGAATTTCAATGATTGTGAATCATTTTCAGAGCCATTAAAAGGGTCAGTTTGCGGTTTATTTTGTGAAATTGATGAAAAGGAGAAAAAGGATAAAGTCTACAGTCGTTGGCCGAACTGTGCAAAGTTTGGGTAAAACGAAAATTGCAACTACAAAAAAACTTTGCAAAAGAAATGCCCATAAGAGCGTGCCAAATCCCGATCTAAACTTAATTATTGCACTAAACATTCATAAAATTTATATGAGTAGTTCCACTCCCAGGCTCCTAAAGTTATATATTGGAAGTATTTGTACATAGACAATTTTTCCACACACATACTCGTATTCTGAATATGAGCCAAATCAGACCATAAAAATACATTTTCGAAATATCTCGATTACAGCGCCACTTACCGGATCCAGTTTTAGTAAATATTTTTGTTTCTATGTAGCTAGCATATATTCTGAGTTAAATCGGATCATAAATACAATTTATGGGGTTTCGGGTATTACCCGGGTACTATTAAGACGGGTGTCCGTTATGCTCTAGATTTTTTATCAAAAAAATTAGTACATTGAACTTGATTTGAATTAAAAAATTAGCACATTTTCTAGGAATTTATACATTTTAGCTTTTTACCATAAGCTCACTTTCGAAAATCACTAGGGCCAATTTTTTCTTTCCTTTCTCTTAAAACATTAAACTGAAAGTTCTTTCCTTGAATTCACTCACTTTCATTAAAGTGTGAAATCGAGTGCAATATTTTTTTTAATTTGAGCATGTGCCAATAAAAAACATTTTCTCTCTTAGATTTTTAACCCTTTTATGCTCGAATTTTAAAGGGCCTCTATAGAAACTTTTTGTACTGAAATTATGGTTACTTAGAACTTTCACAATCATCACAGCAATTTTTATCACTCTATACTAATTTGATTATCCTTTATTGAAAGTTAAAAAAAATCATAGCTATGGAGCTGTAGGCAACCGCTGGATAACCTTTTTTTCCAATTTTTTTATTTTCATATTTATTTATTTGTTTGTAATCCTAGCAGAAGATATTAAATCTTAAGGTTAAAGTACCAGTCAAGAATAAATTGATTGTATATTAATTAAGTTTACATTGGCAATCTCTTGTCTTTTATATATTTTATAAATATATTTTGTAATAAAAATTTCCGCTAGATTATTCAACAATTTTTGCACTTTGGATTTTGACTTGACATCAAAACGAAAATTTAAAAAAAAAAAGCATAAGAGCGAAATTTAAAATGTTCGGCAACCAGAAAACGTGAAGAATACCGAACACAACTAAATGCATATATACTGGAATACAAAATTTCACTTTTAAAATATAACAAAGAACGTTTTCTAAACTAATTCGAACTTTTAGCATCTAAATAATCACTTATAATCCGATTTTAAAAAACTTGGTAGCATTAAACTCGTATTTTAATTATATTTCCTATGACATATAACTTAGATTGGTAGAAACTATATGTACACCCAGAAAAATACCCATCTCTAGAACAAAGAAAAAGTTTCCTCAATTTAAATCCACGAAAATTTCTCTCGTTTATATAAATTTTCCTCAAAATGAAGAAAAATGTGCTCCTTTCATGCAACCATGGTGTTCAATTTGAAGTAAGTTTTTTCTTCATTTCATTTTATAATTTTTTGGTGGCCATAAGGATCTTTATATCATTGCAAGGCGACGATGCCTGTAGTGTTTGTAAAAATACGTATGAATGTAAACCTTAATTCTTATTAAAAATAAAATAATAAATGAATACAAGTAAAAAAAAACATGATTTCTATGCCTTTTAAATTGGGGATTTCTTTTCCAAAAAGTAAATTGACTTTAATCTATGGAAAATTATTCCTCAAACTGAGGAAATTATATACAATTTCTCATATTTGAAAAATATTTCCTCAACTCAAAGAAATTTTATATATCTAAATGAGGAAACCGTTTCTATGGCGCCAAACCATTCCCATTTTTCCTCAATTTTATAGCCGTTTTTATTCGAACCAAGTAAGTATTTCTCTGGGTGTAATGAGATATTAGCCTGTTTGTCATATCTAGAAAACTTACCCATAGAAAAAAAATGAATGTGATTTTCGTGTTCAGAGACCTGGAATTAGTTTAGTCTTTGGAACTCCCTTCCTAGACATTTACAAATAACAAACAACGCATCGCAATTTAAAATTGAACTCTTAAAACATTTTTCTTAACAATAATAAATTAAAGTTAACTTTTAAAATATTCTGAGTTGCCAATTTACCGCCCGGGCCGTTCTATTTCCGGCCACTTGGAAACTCTAGTACTGTTGGTTACAGCAAGGCACTATTTCTAAAAGACTCCTCAACAAACCAGCTGACAACTTGGACCAGAATTGATATTTTACTTTGAAATGACCATTATGTTTACTTTAATTGTGCTAAAAAATTTAAACAAAATGCCTATTGAAAATCCCTAACTCTTTCCAAAAGGATTCAATAAATACAAAATCCCAAATATTCGACTTCATTTTTTCTTATGAAACATGTGGCCAAATTTGTGAATCACTGTATATTCTTGAGTGAAGCAGATTATTGATCATGTACAATATTTCAATCGTCTGCTTCGATTCGCTTCTGGCGCCTAAAGACCATCACAGTATACTTTGGATTATTCTGTTCCATGGTTAATTTGTGAATGACTTAAAAATATCTAGTGTTAGCTGTGCACATTTTATGAACCAAAAACTTTGAATGTGTTGTTATTATTTTAAGAATGTTTTAAATAAGCACAAAAAAAATATATATATATAAAATAAAGGCAACTTCTGCTACCATATTTGCTTTTTATGGCTTATCTTTAGTGACTTTTACACAGTACCTTTTCAACACACTGTTTCCCCAAAATTTTTATGTCATTTTATGTATGTAGATATTAACCAACAAGTTTAACAGCGATTAAAAATGCATAACAAATATTTTAAGTGCCCTTTTTTGGTTGGCTCGGCTCCAAGATGGCTTTGTCAGTTACTAAGTTGGAATGAAATGCTGACTCATGGTAATTGTATCAGATGTGTAAATTTAACAATTTATCAACAAATACTTACATTTAGGTTAAAAAAAGAAGTTATTTACTTTCAATTATTCTTATGATACTTACATATGGGTAATTCCAACAAGTTTCGACTAAAAAACAAGAAAACGGTATCTGAGCCTCTTTTCAACTTGATGATTTTTTGTTTTCCGAAAAGTTTAATAAAACCATAAACTCAGACCTCTTTAAGTTTAACTTTAAATTTTTCATATACAAGCTACATATGTTGTTGAGTAATGAATGCATAACGTCTGAATCTGTTAATTCTTTCCGCAAAATTGCACAAGTTTATTTGTAGGTGGTGTCAATGTTTACATGAAAGAACGGTTAGTGCAATGTTTCCGTATAAATTGAAGTCGGTGATTTCAACGAAGTTCTCATATTTTCAACCTTGTCAATAGTTTTTGAGAAATTCACATTACAAATTATTAATTTGAGGGCATAAATTTCAAGCACCATAAATTTAAACGAAAAGCTGGCATTACCATTGTATCAGCGAGTTATATAGATGATATGTATAATGTTCTTATCATAAGAAAAATGAGAAGTCATCAAAAAGTTCTAACATTTTTGAATTTTTTCATACGTTTTTATTGAGGTTTAAGAGAAAGAATTAAAATAAGATATTAACCACATTCTAAAGCCTACAAAACAATAAAATTTAAAAAGAAAAAAAGGTACTTTCAGAGATATTCACATATCTTTAAAGGATTTTATGTCCTTGAAAAATTTTGTTCGAGAAAGTTCTCCATATTACATTGTCAATGAGCTACATATTGTTAAATTGCCATTCATACAACGGAAGTTATGAGTTCTTGAAAATGGCTCTTTGTAATTTACGCTTAACATCCTTCATAGGCGATTGCACAGAATCTTCACTGAAGTCTCTGGCAATTTGTTTTAAAATTGAAATTTGTCAAGGTTTTCATTTTTAAATTTATTGGCAAAACTGCTCCTTTTGTGTTACCAAATCAATGCTTTTTCCCCCAGATTTGGTGAATTTTTAAAAATAACACGCGAAAAATTTTTCACTTAGTGGCAGTGCTTTTTTCCCCGACTTGAGGACACTGTTAACGTCGTAAAATAATATTTCCTCTCTTATTTTGCGTGCTAATTTGCATTTGCTTTGAGGGTTTGATATGCAGGGCTTTGGAGCGGAGCTGGAGCAAGGAGCTATGGAGCACACAGATTTTACCGGGACTGGAACAATGAAAATTGAACCGCTCCGTTGCTACGATTCCTAATTTTTCCAACTATTGAAATTTTGAGATTTTAAATTTTTTTTTTAAAAAGATGTCACTGGAAATTAGGGGCGGTTAATTTTTTCTATTGTTATGATAGCAGCCTTCAAAACGTTATAGTTGTTATAGAAGTTAGCATCATATTTTTTTCATATGGTAAACATGTCGAGTTTTTAAACCAAATAAAGAGCATTTGCGGCACGCACTGTCAAAAGAATGATTGTTGAAATCGTTAATATCTTTCATTACCGTCAAAAAATTATCAATTTGACTGATGCATTGATCAAAAAACGAACGACCGGCTACAAGACACGAAAAAGTGATTTTTCAGCACAACAACGTCAAATCACACTCATTGATATTGGAAACTCTTGCCCCATCTTCCGTACTACCCAGACTTGGCCCCCTAAAGATACACCCAAAACTTACGATCTGCTCCTAAAGTTTAAATTACAAATTCTAGAAACAGTACTCCAATTGTCAAAATGATTTTTGCTTTTCCAGTCAAATTTGAAAAAGTTTTAGCAAATTAAGGCAGCGATTTATGTACACAGATGAATTTATATGTAGTTGGAGATCGGAGCGGATCAGGAGTTATACTTAAGAGGTCGGAGCGGAGCTGGAGCGGAGCAACTCCAAAGTTTGGCTGCTGCAAAGCCTTGGTTTTAACTACAAACGTTTAATAATTCTGCAACATATCACTTAAATAAATACTTAGACATGCTCTGACGTCATGACTTTGAAAAATTGACAGTTAGATTTAATTTTCCTATTTTCCTAAAAAATCATAAATTTCAAAATATTTTTCAAGTTTATCTAAATTTTGAACTCAAATCCCCCAAAAACTCTCTACAAAAATTAAGGGTCTATCCAAATTACCTTCAAACACCACTTATTATATCTATATCACAACTAAAACACTTTCATTAATCAAAACTTTATAGTTTTTCTCAATTTTGTAATTATGTAAACACCGTGTTTGCTTGTAATTCGGATCAGTGATCCAACTTCTATGCAATCCAGATAGGTTGGAGTGGTTGTCGAGAGTTACTCTTAGGCCTGAACGGCCCATTGTGATACCACATAGTTGGACCTACAGTTTAACGCCGATTCCGAACGGCGGTGTGGCAATTTTTTTATCGTCCTGATGGTTTTGTCATTACCAATGTGTGTACTTGTACACTATCTTAAAATTCTCATATACTTTATATTGATAGTGAATATAAGAAAGTTATGAAAATTAGCTACCAGACGAAGACGGGAATCGAACCCAAACCTCCCAGATGAAAGTCTAGTGCACTACCCACTAGACTATCGAGGTCGTCAAATGCAATCCAGATAAGTTTTAAAAATTTTTTTTACTTAATACTCGGTAAACTATAACAGAACATTTAACCCGGCTAAGTAGTTTGGGTAGATTTTTACCCAAACGTACGGTATAAAAGTACGTAACTGAAATATGGTTGTCGTTATCGCCTTCATATCTTTAGTTGGTGGTTATTTTATAGAAATCAAAAATCATCTTAGCGATGGCGCAGATGAAATTGCAACTGAGGAAACTGGCTCCACGTTTTTATTCACAGATGGCACGGTGTGGAATGAAAAGTCCATAACAATACTACAATGCTCTCATTCTCGAGGAGAGAATGTATTGATCGCAAAACCTGGCATTACTGGATAATCAGCATATAGAATAAATTCTTTCGGTTCTTAATCTATTTTTAACGAAACGTTCATGCGAAGAAATAATAAAGTTGTACTGGATCTTATTGAAGGGTTGAGAGGACACAACATTACAGTTGACAACTTTTTCACATCGTATGATTTGGGTCCAGAATTTTTGCACAAAAAGCTAACTATTGTTGGAACCTTACGTGACAACAAAGCTTGTATTCCCACAAAATTTAATCGCAAGGGTCAACCATTATATTCCTCACAGTTTCCTTTAACTAAAGATACAACTTTAGTATCATACGTAAGCAAAAAAAAGAAGAACACAATTCTCCTTGGCACAGTTAATCATAGCTCGAATATAACCAGCACAGCACAAAAAAGCTCCCGGAAATTGTAGAATATTACAATCAAACAAAAGTTATACATAATATATTTTAAAACTAATACAGATGAATTAAGACAAAAATTCACATTGATTTCAATATGTGGAGTAGATGTAGCCGACGAAATGATTGCTGGTATTATCACGAAACGGAAAATAAATGTCCCTCGCCAAAGAAAAAATGTATTCGTTGCAGCTTTTGTAGCCCTAAAGAGGACTATAAAACTGAAACATTCTGCTCTATTTGTTCCAAATTTGTGTGCAAAAAGCATAGACAAATTATTTGCAAGTCGTGCAATTCAACTGCATAAAGCATTGATTACCAACACAAGTGTGAAATAAACAGTTTCTATTTTATGTGTTTATTTTTATGCTAAAAATTTCAATAAAAATTATGAACGAATTCACCAAAACATTTTTACTACATATATTTTAACTAGCAAAGAACCATCAAATGGGTAGAAAACAACCCAAAAAAGCGAATTGATTAGTTTTTTTTTTTTTTGCGACGTAGCCGGGTTAATAAACAACCCCTCATATTTTTAATTCGGAAATTTTTTTTTTTTTATAAATTGCTTTCAAATTTAGCTGTTCACATATTCAAATTAATTATTTCAAATTAATAGGCTTTGAATGAACAATAATGCCAGAAGAATATGTTCTATTCTATCACAAAGAAGACTGATGAGGACCTGTAGCGGGCTCCGAAACGATCGTATGATCTGCTAGTTCTATGAACTTTTTGGTATTCTTCTGGCACTATTGTTATTTCAAAGCCTATTAATTTTAAATAACCCCCTATTTAATTATATAAAAATACCTTCGGGAGCCCGTGATTAAAAAGTCTCTAACTATCTAAAATCTAGTTTTGTAATATTTTGCTATACTAGTGAAATACATAAACATACTCTGGTCAGTCAGCTTTCAAACATGTCGAAAATACGAGGTAAGTGCAACGGTTTTCTAAAGGCTGAAACTTTGTATACAGGTTATGTATTCAATAAAAAGCATAATTCCGGTAGTCAGTCAGATTTTCGTTAGAACGGGGCCCGTCAGTCAGGCTTCAAGTTTGTATGTGTTGGCGTTTATATACATGCTTTTGCTATATACTTGTTATATACAGGTTTTGAATAATGAAAAACATATATTAAATTTTAGTGTTTGTTATATATTCGGGCTTTTCTGGTCGTTAATTTTTCGAAACAATTAAAGATTGTCTTTAATTTTCATTTTCTCCTACGCTTTTCGGTCTTCGGAATCGGCGTTAAACTGTAGGTCCAACTATGTGGTATCACAATGGGCCGTTCAGGCCTAAGAGTAACTCTCGACAACCACTCCAACCTATCTGGATTGCATAGAAGTTGGATCACTGATCCGAATTACAAGCAAACACGGTGTTTACATAATTACAAAATTGAGAAAAACTATAAAGTTTTGATTAATGAAAGTGTTTTGGTTGTGATATAGATATAATAAGTGGTGTTTGAAAGTAATTTGGATAGACCCTCCTCAGGGAGTATTAATATTGCACTAATATACTTATTAGCTATGTCTAATGGCTGCTGCGTACGTCTGGTGTAAGTCGTCAACCTACACACATATATTAAATTTGTTTGCCTGAATTTTTGTATAACTTGAAAAATATTTTTTCCCTCACAATCGAACATTGCTCAATAAAAGACCTCTAAATAATAATTTTCCGGTGTTTCAATTTCTTCGTCCTTACAAAGTTAACCTGATTGTCTATGTTGATGACATTTAAAAAGTATAAAACCGGAAATTGGCGAATATTTAGATATAGTCGATAAAGGCCCTGTAAGTTACTTTCTGGGGATGGAAAGTGAAAGAAAATCACCTACTGGTCCTTTGGCTATTTGTCATATTATGGAATTGTTAGACGAAAATGATATGTTGAATTGCAAGAAGGTGTCAGCTCCTATAGATCCTGCTCAAATTTTAAATAAATGAACTGATGGGTGTATAAACTGCAAGAAGGTTGATGAAGTTAAGTATCAATCATTAATTGGTTCCTTAATGTATATTGGGTTGTGCACTCGACCAGATATCTTGCATTCAATAAGCAAATTAGCACAGTTCCATAATAATCCTCATGTTGAACACTTAAATGCTGCGAAGCATGTGCTTAGGTATTTGAATAATAGAATTAATTTAAAACTTTATCACGGTTTTGCTGATGCTGACTGGGTCGGAAGCGCGGTGGACAGGAAGTCTTACACTGGATTTGCAAGTGCTGCAATAACGTTCGAGTCTAAGAAACAACAAACAGTCGCATTAAGCTCTACAGAAGCTGAATATATGGCGTTCTCTTCTGCAATGAAGGAAGTAAAATATTTGCGAAATATTCTTCAGCAATTAGGCTTTGAGAAATTGGTGAGAAATGAAACAACTCTTTATGGTGACAATATTGGAGCGTAACAACTAGTGAGGAATGCAGTTTACCACTCTCGAAGCAAAAACATTGATATAAAAGTTCATCATGTAAGGGAGGTGTTTCAAACTGGAATAATGAATATTTGTGTGTGAAGGCTATATGTTGGTAGTTAGTAGGGAACCCCAGGAAGAAAGGAAGAAGAACAGCCCATGTTAAATGAAATGAATGATTAGTGAAGTAATTATATTTTTATCGGAGGCAAAAGTTTTGTTGTTGTAATTTTTGTATTACCCCAACTTTGCCAAAAATCTGCAAATGGCCAAAGCAGACTAAAAAAAGTTAAATCCATATATACTTACATTCATTGTTTTATGTATTTAAGTTTTCACAAAAAACTAACCATTTTTAACGGTTTTTTGAAGGTTGGTTTTAGCGAAAAGCACTGTAATTATAAATATTTACTGATTCGAGTAACGACAGACTTAAATGCGTTGATTTTTATTTAAAATTTTATGAGATAAGTAAATAAGGTATGTAACAAAATTGAGCAAATAAAAGGAAATTTTTGGGGCAAATTCCACAGCTCTGTTATTGCTTCTTGCAAGTACAAACATAATGAAAAAATAATTTTTGAAATCGGATAATATTAATGGGTGCAGCAAGATTATAAGCGGAGCTTGTAAGTTTTTAGAAATTAAGCAAAAAATGTATGAAAAGTATAAATTATGGTCGTAACTTTTAAACTTTGAACCTCTTGTGTCATTTTGTTTGTATTTGCAAGGAACACTAACCGAGCTATAGAATGTGAAAAAATTTTAGACCAAAAAATTTTCAAAAATCATAATTTGTAGTCGAATTTCGGTACTTTCAAGACACTTTTTGAACCTGAAGATATTATCTGATTTCAAAAATTTGTTTCCACTTTTGTTCATCTGGATGTATAGATACTTAACTATGCTGATAATTTTTAATTTGACACCATTTTTGGCTATTTTTCATTTTCCAGCAATTTCCCTTTATTAGCTCAATTTTGTTACATACTGTAAATGCACTGGATTGAAATATTTCCTCACTATTTCTAAATATATAAAAACATTTTTTTCTTATCTTTCGCTTTAGACTAATTTACATATACACATATACATACATGGACGACATGATTTTGATTTCTCTGATTTTTCCTCTCTGATCCGTTTTGTGAATAAAGTATGTTTACATTATTGCTACTGGTTTTCCCCAGCTTTTTACTTCATAGTTAATATATTGCTACTGTTATTTATGGAATATCTACAATCTGGCACGAATGGTTACAAATATGCCATTGAGTTGGAAATGGACGAAAATAAAATATTTCGCTCATAAAAATTGCATTTCTTCGTAAAGGTACCAGTAGCAAGTGGGCGATTAATGGTGTCCACGAAAATTATTGATATTTTTCAATTTGTTGAAATTAATAGAGTTTCGATTACGCCGACTTTCTTGTTGTATTTAATCAGAAAATTAATAGTTATTTGTTTTCGTCTTTATCGTGAGTGTGGAACATACAAACTCATTTAATTACTTTTTTTTGATGGACTAACAAAATTCCAAAAACAAAATTTAAGTTAACCTTAATTTTCATAATTTTGTATCTTCTCTCTTCTTGATTTCAATACATTTCTTTCCAAGTATTTCTCGAAATTGTATTTTGGAGTTTCTCAATTTTGACATTAACTTCATTGATTATTTCTTCATTAATTATTTCTTCATTACTGAAATCTGTTCCCACCAATTTAATTTTTATTTTCACTTATTCCTGGGAAAATCACCCGGCACCATAAATTTTTTCTATGCCTGAAAGTGGAATACAGTTGTTGGTTTTCTCAACACTATGAGCTAGGGGATTATCGTGGTGTAAAAAGTAACGATTTTTCTGGGTAAGTAATTTTCCATGTACCACTTACCAATACTGCCCTATATTGAGATTGCGGTTTGCTCTCTGAGCCGTACTGGTAAGTGGTGTATGGAAAAGAGACAAATGAGGGAATGGAATGACTTTCGTATGGGTATACTGAGTTTAGATCCATCGGCCCTTTGGCTGGCTTGGCTCTAGTTTTGGAGAAATCTGTCTTTGAATTTTGCTGATTTCAGTCGGGTTCGTAGCTAAGGACTTCAGATATTTAGATGTTTATTGGTCCTAATCCGATTTGAATAACACTTTACTGTCGTCGGCATAGTTGTAGCTATTATTACGACTAGAAAAAGCGACTAGAGAAAGCGGCAAAACTTCTTCAGAATAAAACATTGAATTAATGTTATAAAAATCAGCATAATATTTTTGGATTTCTTCTAAATTGAAAACGGCACAGTAAAAGTCACAAGCGCAATCATAACTCTAGAAAACAAAAACTAAAAATTTATACATTATTTTGCACTTACAACATTTTTCCAAGTAACCATTTCAGGTGCATTTTTCTTTGCCCTGAACTTTCCATTTCTAGACGAATACGTCTTCTCACTGTTTCTTAGTTGTTTCTTATTTAACCCTTATATTGGCGCCACGGTCTGCCGTTTTCAACTTTGTTAACATATTTTTATTACTTGTAATATCACTATGATCTCCAAAATCTATTATATCCCTAAATGACTATCTCTAAATAGATTTATAAAAAATCGGAGTCTTGAGGTATGAGGGGAGCGAGATTTGGGTGATTTCAAAATTTTAGTCATGTTGGTACCACCACGGTCTGGCCAGACTGTATGCATTTTCTTATAGTTTTTCCAAAATTTTTGCTTTACTTCGTCATAAGTACGTATTGTTTGTATGTATATAACCATTATCATCCTTTCTTTTTGAAATATAAACTTATTTTACTATGAAAACAAAAGTTTTGAATCAACACACACCATTACACAAACGACCATTGGAATTGTAATTGAAAATTAGAAACCACAAATTATTATAGAAAAGAAAACCTTTTTCATTTTCTTACTTTGGTTCCTCAAATACACCATTTGAACACAAATTCAGATCTGTAACTCCAGTATAAGATATATAGAATAATATTTCCAAGCAAAAAATGGTGCTTGAGATTTCCCATAATAAATATTCAGGTTATATGGTAGGTGCCACATCCCTTTTTCCAACCCCATCCACATTTTTACTGTAGCATAGTAATGCAAGACAGCGTCCTTGCACTCAGTAAACTGCAGTACTATACTTTAAATGTTATACTAAAAAAAAGCATAAGGTTTTTACCAGCCAATAGTAAGGTCAGAGACATAAAGCAATATTATATAAACTTTTATGTCATTCAGGGAGTATAGCCGGACATACAAACAGATTTTCACTTTTATATATATATTATTAGATTATTTTCTTCATTGCTGTTTTAAAACGTGCTGCTTCATTCATTGCTGAATTAAAAACATATTTTTTTCAATAGATGCACATAAAAGTAAATTATTCTTACATAATATGTAGTGTTTTCGTACAGTTTACATTGAAAATTCATGGTTGGACCATGGTGGTAGCAATTTGACAAACAAAAGGGTTAAAACTTTCCAACTATCGCAATCAGTTTGTCGTTTTTTGCCACGATTCCTCTAACACAACAGACATGTAACGTTATTCTACTCACTAATAACTTTGAAGTGAATTCTAATTTCTAAATTATTATTAGTTTAAATGTTGCAATAATATCTCCATCTTAATTTTTTTACTCAAGCTTGTGTTTTAATAGTGTAGGAGAATCATTTTAATGATAATCCGCCAAAAAAAAGTTCTTGAAAAAATTGTCGCTTACAACGTTTTTCGCGTCATAGCTTAAAACGCAGTTCTGATTTTTTTTTTTAAGTTTAATATTAATTACTAAGTGACACTATGATAGTGTAAAAGTGAGTTGTCGAAAGTTTCAGCATCCAAAATGGCCGCCTCTTTCGCTAACAGTTTTACTGAATTGGTCTTCTATAATGAAAACAAAATTTTTACATCGTTCTGGATTAGTTTTTCATAAACACCGATTTCATTTATTCCTCGTTAGTTTGGAGAACGTGCTCTGAAACATACATTTTCAATCATTGCATTATCATTTAAGTTTTTTTCTGGGTTTATAGAGTTTATACAACTTGGTTTCCAATGACACGAATTTAAACCTTAGGAGGGCGCTTTCTGAAAAATATATACAAGATGGCGCGCCGCAGTAGTTCAGCCGCAAGATGAATTTCATAGTATCGACTGCATTTTTCTTATTTATAACAAAAAAAAACATTAAAATAAAACAAGTGATATTGAAATATATTTTAAGCATTTATTTTTAAATTTTTATTCGTCATTTTTGCAAGCTACTCTTGAATTTTTTGTTAAAGGAGAGGGCGCGCCGCGATAATTTAGCCGCAAAAACGAAATACCAATTTTCAAACACATAGCAGCTTAACGATCTAATGCAGAAACCAACGGCTACTGGTAAACCACGCTGCATCTCGAAACTTACAAAGTCAGTTAAGTGGCAGTGGGTACTATGATTAAAAACGCTCGGGTATTTTAAAAACTCAAATTAAACAATTTTCGGCTAATTTGCCGTGGCGTGCCCTCCGAGAAGTTAACCTTTAGTGCAAAAACATTTTTTCTTTCAGATGCTTCAAAAGCCAGAGAAAAGTAAAGAAAAGAGAAAAGTCTTCAAAAACGGCCGGTTTGTTCACAAAGTTATAAATTTGTCTGTAACTCATTATAGCTAAAAAGAGTTACAAAATGTAACTTCGTTTGTAACGTGCTATATTTCGTCCAATTTGCTCACCAAAAAATATAAATTTGTAACTAGTTTTAACTTCCGATTTGTAACGAGTTTGAAAGTGCTGAAATGACATGCTGAATCGTTGAAAACCATACATGTGTTAAATCTGTAACCAGACATAAAGTTATTATTATTTTGAAGTAAACCGATACGGGAAACTGGTTTTTGTTTATTTATTTTCGAATCACAAGAAAAGAATTCGATAACAATTTTTCAAATGCTATTTTGAGAAGTCTGTTTCAAAATCTTAAAAATAATATATGTATGCCATACTATTTTAGAATTATCGGTGTTTTAGTTCACCAAAACAAATACAGTACTCGCTCTCTTATGTGAACTAATTCAGACAAGCATAATTCACATAACTGAATTGTTCATATATCTGAATATGTAAATATATATTGGGCATTCTTTCTCAAATCAGCCACCCCTCAGCGCATTTTATTTTTGAAGATAAAAATATCGCTTAAACCCCTCCAAAAAAATGGGAAAAAGTGCAAATAACATTGAAAAACTAAATAGTCTTCGTCAAATTGGCTGCAACTTAAAAAAAAATTACATTTAAATTAAACTGTTCTGAGACCTTACCCCACAATATGGACCTAAAGTCGGAAAATGAGGTCTTCATATTTTGGTCATATTACCTTAGCCTTAAGAGGAAATTAAAAACACCAGAAGGAATCGAAAATCCCATTGAGTTTTTGACGAAGATTTTAAGACCTTACAAAGCACGTTGGAGAGAATATTTCTTTGCATAAAGACGTGTTTCAAAGTGCTCGTGTTTTTCTTATTTATATTTGTGCTAAAAATTGTTTAAACTGATTTGATTGGTTTTTGTTGTGTTGTGTCTCACTACTATCATCATTTAACAAAAGATAAGTTTTATTTTAAAACTGCTTTTTCATTTTTTTGTGCATTTAATTTTTTCTTTTTGCTATATATATATATATATAAATATATATATATATAAATAATCACTGTTGTGTGAAAACATCGATCTGTTTTGATCTCATTTCAATTAATAATTAATTTTTTTTTCTTTATACATCATTTGGTATTCTTTACAGTGGTTGTTTACATCACAGTGCTTTCTATAAACTTCAATTTCTGATTTTTTAAAATTAATTATGACGTGTGTTTATCCAAATTGTGTTTTAAAGGCTGACGTGACAATGTGACGGTCTTGCCCATATCGAATGCACTGGTTTGTCGGGTAGGATATTGGACAACATAGTTGAGGGAAACGGGCTGCGTTGGTCTTGTTTAAAATGCAGATCAACGGAAGTTAATCTCTTCAAGTTTTTCAAGAGTACTAGGGACGGTTTTAACAACATTGGTATTGATTTGTCTGTCTTTTCGACAGCTTTGCTGCTCTTCAGGATCCTGCATCACCAAAGAAAAAAGTTTAAATTGGTTTTGAGTGGCAACAAAGTAGTTGGAGATAAACCATCTACCCCAATTATTTTGATTGAGGACAACCCTATGTCTCCTGCAACCTGGCCAACTCCTGAGCCTTTGGAGGCTGAGATAATCCCTGTGGCTAGGAGCATTGAGTTGTTGTCGAACGCACCTTTGGCAATTCCTGACGTTACACCAGTAGCCAACTTGTTGAATAAGACCCAGCTTAAAACTGTTCCTAAGAAACTTTTGGTGACTCCTCCGAAGAAATCCGTATTTGTTTCCAGATTTGCAAATGATACTACCATGGATGACATTAAATATTATATAGATTCGAAAATTGAATCATCAGACTTTTCCGCATATATAAATTTAATTTTTCTGATGGGCGAAATATTTCCTCATTTGAAGTTAATGTGCCGGATAGATATTTTGAACAAATTGTCAAAGGAGATTTTGGGCCGGAAGGAGTAGTTGTTCGCGTTGTTTATGTTGTTTATACAAAAACTGAAACCTAATTCTGAAAATGTGGCACGGATTACTGGTCCTTCTGTTTTAAAAAACTGACAGAAGAACTAGTGATTCTTTACCAAAATGTTCGTGGTTTAAATTCGAAGCTTAACAATATTTATTTAAAAAGTTTTGGGGTACGCACCAAATTTTAGTGTTCACTGAAACCTGGCTTATACCAAGCGTTTTTAATACCGAAATACTCTGTGACACCTTCCAAATTTATAGGAAAGATCGGGTTTCTAAAATTGGTCGAGGGGTCTTAATTGCTGTCATCAACAAGTTTTCCTATCAGACGTTAACCACTTCGAATTTATCTGCTCTTACATACAGTGGCGTGCCTAGCATTTACTGATGAAGCAAGCCCAGTGAATTTTTTTTACCAAACCAAAAAGGCTAAAATTGGCAATAAGGATGGAATGTTCTAGGTCCCGATTGAAGCATTGAAGAAGGGAAATGGAAGCTCTGTCTGGGCTTTACCAACGTTTTTCGACGTGCTAAAATATTAATACAAATACAAAATCAGCATATAAATTCAGGAGGTGAACGTAGAAAGGAAATTTTTGCACTAAAATCATTGAGAGATATACTATTTTTTAAACTAAACGATAATTTCTCTTAATATAAACCGTATTAATAAAAATGCAAATTATCAAATATAAGAAAAATGTCAACGGAATGAAAAAATGCAAATTGCAAAGTAACTAAATGTATTGATGTATGTAAATAAGTAAAACTATTATTTGAAAAACCTCGTTTTGCTTCATTTTTATTTGAACCTGAACCGGAACACACTTTTTTTTAGCTTGAACCTGAATCTGAACACGGACCCAAATTTTACCTGTTCGAAACTCTGCTAAAATCCAATTCCGCAAAAATATGGGAGTAAAAGAAAGTGGAGCAAATACTTTCCAAATGACAAACAAAAACTGAAAGCCAGCTTTTAAGTTCTATATGAAATCATTCATAGTAGTAGAAAATTGGTATGCTGCTACTTTTTTTGGAACTGCACATACTAAAAAAGCTATTGAACTTCCAATGAGAATAAGCGAGATAGCATGTTATGAAAACACACATTTTCAAATTTTAAAAGCCACGTAAAAGCCAACTTGATTAACTGCGATAGCGTGAATGCTTGTGTGTATTCTATATAATCCACATTTAATTTTTTATTAGTACATATAGGAGCTATTGAAAAACAGGGTAATACAAATAAAAAATTTTAAAAGAAAATTATTCTTTCAGTTAAAACAAAGGTAGAAATTTTGTAAGTACATATACAAATTTTCAGTTACCAATTCTTAGGCAAGCCCGGTTTTTGGGCTTATATGGACGTACCGCCACTACTTACATACCACCAAACTTAGACCTAAATATTTACTTATGCCATGTTGCATTTATAAAATCCATTTATTCGAAAGTTTGTGAAAATGATACAATTTTAATCTGTGGTGATTTCAACCTACCAAATGTTTATTGGAATATATGTAACGATACACAAAATCTAATTCCATGTTCTAACCGCGAATACTTTGATGATTTTCTGAACTCATTTTCAGAATTATGTTTGTTCCAATTAAATAATTTGGTAAATAAAAATGGTCAAATCTTGGATTTGATTTATGTTAATGATACTTCTAAGTTTACACTGTTGATTACTGAACCGTGTACAAAACCTGAATACCCTTACCTTATTAAAAGTATTTTACATAATAAAAGTATTAAGTATTTAGGAATTGTGTTAAGTTTTTGAAGTTTAAAATTTTCTAGAGTTCTTTTTCTTTCTTTTTTTAGTTTGACCCATTTTTTTTCTTTCACTGATATCAGGATTTTTGGTAAAATTTATAAATTTGTAATTAATTTCCACTCTAGTGTTCACTGTTTAGTTGCTTCAGTGTTTTCAGCTTAAACTCCCAATCTAATTAATAATTTTGTTTCCTGCTGTTGAAAAATGAAATTTTTATATATAACTTCAAAAAACGAAATTGACATGAACTTAAAGTCATGACTTTGAAAATTAACATCTAGATTTAATTTTCATAGCCTCCTAAAAAACTATCATGAACTGATCGAATGGGGCCCGTTCAGAAAAAATTACACCTACAATCATTTTCTCACAAACACACACACTCTCTCATGTTCTAGACAATCAAATAACGAACGGTTATGCAGACTAGCTACAATGGGGAAAAAACAACAACATAAGTATATATGTAGAACGGTAGTGGTAGTTTCTTTCAATATCTCTATTCAGTGAAGACATTTGGAATCAAATCCGTAATTCTGGGTTATGATTTCAAATATTAGTAGCTTACATAGGATATTGAAAGATTAAGGACTATCACTAAGATCACTGATGAGGAATCGTTACGGATTCCGAAACGGCCGTCTGATTTGCCCGTCTCTATATACATTGTTGTTGTGATGACTACATTTGTTCATTAACCTGTTTATATATAACTTCAAAAAATGATAAAGTTTTGTGATATATCGAAGGAAAACCTCGACAAGCTATAGCGTCAAATCAGTATAGTTAAGATTCTACTAATCCTGACGATCAGAAGTGGAAGAAAATTTTTGAAATCAAATAATATCTTCACGTTTTAAAAGGGTCTGAAATTTTTAGCATAAATTGTTTTTTTTTTAAATTTTTCGGCCGAATTTTTTTTCAAACTCAATAGCTCTGCTATTGCCCTTTACAAATACAAACATAATGAAAAAATAATTTTGTAAATCGGTTAACACTTTGATGCGCTAATTTTTGATTAGGGTGATAAATTCAAATAAGGAACACGAATCAGATGACAACATTTTTCTGAAGCCATAGAACTTCTTTTATGGAGAAAAACAGTAATGTCGCCAAAAAGCAACCCACGCATTTAAGCAAAAAAAAAAAAAAAAAAATTGAAAACTTCTATAAGTATATACTTACATAGATTTGAAGATTTTTTGTTTGTTTTAAATTCACATTTCTTATTATTTTGTATGAAAGTCAATGAAACATTTTTTTCCACTTGGATCACATAAGCTAAGTTTGCTTATGTGATACATTGCTTCTTGCCTGATCTTTACAAAAAATCGAACCCGAGGCCCACCAGATTATAACCAGTATCGGCTGGTGGCAAGTAATTAAAGGCTAAAGTTAGCCTTTCTACTGAGCGTTATCCCCTCGTACACAATATTTCAGACACTGCAGGCAGACGTTGAAGAAATTGATGCAGCTGCTTGCACTTCTCCTAGATTTCGACCTTCTTCGTTGAAGCCCGTTAAATTCATGTCCAACCAATCATCGATTACCAGTTCATCTTCAAGCCAGTGAATCGGTATCATCATTACTATCTGAATACTCAACACTCTCATTGTCTGTATCGACATCGCCAGATAGAAATGACTTCATTAGGAAGGTAATCTCATTATCCGACAATTGAGAAAAATTATGAAATCTTTTATGATGTTCATAAATAAATTAAATTTTCACCTTTCAGGAAACCAAACTGCCAAGTTGAAAAGCTCAAAAGCTTGCAAAAGCATAAAAAGAAAATAAGATATTTTTTAACACTCAGAGCTTTCTTAAAGTATTTTATATGTTTATATGATTTAGTTATAACGGAATTAGATTGGAGTGGCTGTCAAGAGACATAATTGGGCCTAAACGGCCCATTGTGATACCAAATGGTTGGAACTACAGTTTAACGCCGGTTACTAGCGACGCACAGTGGCTTGACTGCGGAAAAAACTCATTTTTTTTACGCGTCGATATTAAAATTTTTTTTCTTAATTTCTATTCATAAGTATTGCATTAGCATATTAAAAAAAATTGGAGGGATTAGTTCATTAAATAATTGTGTGTAAGCTGTCGAAGTTGACGAATGCTAAACACAAAGTGCTAGCATGCATTTTGTAGCATTTTTCGGAAGCTTTTGTTGTTTAGCTATAGTTATAATCTTAAAACTATTTTTTTATATGGGTGTGTTATATATGAAGAACGTATTTTATAAATAAAAAAACGAGAAAAAATTTTTTTTGGAAAAAAATTTGATTTTTAGAAAATAAAATTTCAAGATAATTCCTCAAGTTTGATGGAGCAGGTCTATCTTGCGAAGGTGCGAAATATTTATTTATTTATTTTATTTGATTTTTTAGGAATTCCTAGTACAACAAGAACAGTGTCTTATATTATAGTACTAGTCATAACAAGATTATATTAATTAATTAATTAAGGTGGGAAAAAAAAAAAATTATACAGTAAAAATAAACATGACATGACGAATTAATGAATAAAATAACAATAAAAGTACATATGTACGTATAAAGCACGAAATATTTTAAATTAACGATTATTTGACAGATATAGAAATAATTTCTTTTTAAATTGCAAGGCGTTACTTAAGAGTTGTAATTCATGGGGGAGCGTGTTCCAAAGACGTATTGAGCTCACAAAGAATTGGCGTTCAGATATTTGGCATAAGTATCTAATCTGTATTAGTTGTTTACCACGATTTGAACGAGAGAAACGCAATCTATTAAATAAGTAAGTGGGTTCCTTTGTAAAAATAACTTTATGTAGTTGAAGAGTTGCTTTGAGTTGTAATAAGTTATCAAATGATATACCAAAAATTTGTCTAGAATATTCAGATATGTGGTCAGTCCGTTTTAATTTGTATATATATCTAGCAATATTGTTGAATAGGACGTTAAGTTTGCGCCGACTTGTACTATCACAGTTCCCAAATATCTCACAGCCATAAAGAAAACTTGGTAAAAGATATGATTTAGCCAATAACAACCGAATCGAAAGAGGGGTAAAATACTGGGTGGTCCATAGGACACGAAGCTTACAATAGACGGAACCAATACCTCGGTTGATGTGGTCATTCCAATTCAAATTTCTGTTAAAAGTTAGTCCCAAATTCTTAGCCATATCAACAAAATCAATATCAGTATTATTTAGTTTTAATCGTGGCACATTAGTCAATTCCAATTTTTTATTTTTGTTTATAACAATGCATTTTGATTTTTTTGGATTAAGGCATAACCCATTCACTGCAGCCCAGCGATTGACACATGTAAGATCAGAATTTATTATATCAATACAATCACCAACCAACTCCTTCTCACAGCTTTTAATTAGTTGAACATCGTCAGCATAAATGTGAACGTTAGTGTTACTTAGGACTTTAGGTAAGTCATTAATATAGGCAACGAATAAGAGTGGACCCAAGATGGAACCTTGCGGTACACTTCGAGGGACATTAAGATAGGACGAAACAGAACTACCAACACATACTGCTTGCTTTCTTTCAGTCAAGTAAGAGGATACAAGCTTTACAGCGGTAGAAGAAAAATTATACTCAAGCCGTAGTTTCTCGCACAAAATGTTATGGACTACACTATCGAAAGCCTTAGAATGATCTAATAACGTCAGGAATGTGACTTGGTTGCTATCCAAAGCCAGTCGAATCTGTTCAGTAACGTCCAACAAGGCAGTTATACAACTTCGTTTGGGTCTGAACCCTGATTGTCTGTCAGAGATCAGTGAATTATCGAGTAAAAACTTTATAATTTGCTTGTGTAGAAATTGTTCGAAAACTTTAGATAAGTAAGGCAAAATAGCAATAGGACGATATTCATTTTGTGACTTAGCAACAGGTATAATTTTTGCACATTTCCATATTCGAGGAAAAATAGATGTAGTTAAAATAGTGTTAAATGCATATGTGATGTAGGGCAGTAAAGTTCGAAGCAGAGCTTTAAAAAATATGGGATGGACGCCGTCAAAGCCAATAGCATTCGATTTAATGTGCAGAAAACTTTCCAGTACTTGAAATTGGTCAACACATGAAAAAGTGAATTTATTGTCAGTTGGAGAACTATCGGAAAAATGGCAATAACTATGTTGGGGTGAGGGCATATCAGAGTTTACGAATTTTGCATTTAATTCATTTACATCAGATACTTCACGTGAAGGTGAACATTTACTACAGAGACCAATGCTTCGAATCTTATTCCACTTTTGTTTACTATTAATTGCTGTACTAAATTGTTGATTATAGAATGTTGTTTTAGCGCACTTAACCTTGTTGACTACATTCCTCCTATGGTTTTTAAATTCTTCATACAACTCGGGTGTTCTATAGCGCTTCCAACGATTGTACGCCAGATCTCGCACAGCTATCAGATTTTGTATGCTATTATTGAACCAAGGCCTTTGAGAATGCTTAATAGTTTTGATATTCTAGTACATAAAAATGAAAAATATAATTTCTTAGCTAAATAACAAAAAAAAAAAATTGGCTGCGGATAGCTGCGGATCCCATTTTTATTAACAAAATACTAAATGCATATCGGGTGAAAATTGTATGAAAATGTGAATATTTGTGGTATCGATAGTGAATATAAGAAAGTTATGACAACTATCAGGCCAAGATTGGGAATCGAACCCGAAGTGAAAGTCTATTATTACCCACTAGACTATCGAGGTCGTTTATAATAAAATTAGTATAGCCAGCCTTTTGGTGGAGCTGAGCATTAGAGGGTTAATGTTTGCTGGCGCCGCAACAGGTTCAAAGCTTAGAAGTTTTGACCATAATTTATACTTTTCAAACAATTTTTGCTGAATTTCTAAAAGCTTACAAAAATCAAAAATTCCCGATGAATCGGCACTAATATATCGATGTATATCGTGCATCCCTAGTATGTACTTACTTTCAATTACTTATAAATGGATTTATAAGTATGCAAGCCGCGCAGTGGTAAACTGAACACAAAAATAAATAATTTTGCAGCGACTTCCTGTTACATACAAGCTCGTGCGATATGGTATCAACACGCCAAACAATTTTATCAAAAAAATAAAACAATTACATGTAAATATATACATTTGTGTTCAATGTGTGGCAGTGACATTATGTAAAAGCGACAAATCACGAAAATTATATTTTTACCGAAGAAACTATTTGTTTTTGTATCTTATATACCACAAAATAGTTCTAGCGATTTATATGATAAGCGTTTAGGTTAAATTTAAATCATCATTGTATTGTTAAGTATGATTTTAATTTAAGTAGGTAATATATCTTGGGCTTTTGAGTATAAGATTTTGTTGCTTTTCAATATTAAAGCAGACATTGAATCCATGTTAATGGGATACTTCCTCTTTCAAATTATTTTGAATAACTAAATTGAGTTTTGGACCTAGTATTTATGTCGGGTGAACTTAGTACAACTGCTGACTAGTGACAATGAGAAAACATAACAACAAATAAGTATATAAAACGGTAGTGGTAGTTTCTGTTCAGTGAAGATATTTGGAATCAAATCTATAATACAGAATGATTTCAAATATTAATAGCTTATATAGGATATTGAAAGACTAAGAACTATCACTAAGATCACTGATGAGGAATCGTGGCGGATTCCGAAACGGCCTTCTGATTTGCCCGTCTCTATATACATTGTTGTTGTGATGACTACATATATACGTTCCTTAAGCCTGTTATACTTCTTTATAGACTTTTTCACAGCTATAAATCTTAAAAACATTAAGAACAAAGCCTTTAGAGAATTTTAAATATCTAGTATAGAGCCAGATCGTTTGCTATTTTTACTATACAAGCGCGAAGTAAATCTTTTTTATTAAAACAAATTAAGAAATGGTTTTGATTTGATTCATGAAAATCTGGGAGTGATACTTTACCTCCAGAATAGCAGAGTCTACGTTCTACATAGCTCAATTTGCAATACATACTGTGTTTACAAATTTACAAAAACCACATCCAGGAAGCACGCGGTAACGGTATTTCATGCTCTTGTTTAGAAGAGCATGCATCACTGAACTGAATTACAAGCAAACACGGTGTTTGCATAATTACAAAATTGAGGAAAACTGTGTAATTTTAATTAGTGATTTAGATATAATAGGAGATGTTTAAAGGTAATTTGGATCGACACTCTGTTTAGAGAGTTTGTGGGGTATTTGAGTTCAAAGTTTAGATAAACTTGAAAAATATTTTGAATTGGGGGATATTTAACTCCAAACCCCCTTCGTCCCCCGGAGGCGTAATGTTTTTTGACCCAAGAAAACAACAGATGCTTTTACGGTATTTTATGGCGTTGATTCCGAATCTATACCCAGATTTTTGCTATCAAGTCAGGTTTTTGAGATACAGTAGAAACTCAATTCTTGCACGTAATGAATACCTGGCCCGGTGCAAGTTTCGAGGTTGTCGCAAGTACCGAGTTTTTATTTTCCATACAAATTAAAAGGGAATTACATACATCTGTTTACAATCTAAGTTTATTACTTTTAATATTTTAATTCAATACACTTGTATAATAAGTTCCAGACGACCTCGATAGTCTAGTGGATAGTGCACTAGACTTTCATCCAGAAGGTTGCGGGTTCGATTCCCGTCTTGGTCTGGTAATTAATTCTCATAAACTTCTTATATTCACTATCGATATGAAGTGGATGCGAATTATAAAGAATGTGTACAAGTACACACCTTGGTTGGTAATAGCAAGACCACCGAGCTGATAAAAAATTGCCACATAGCCGTTCGGAATCGGTGTTAAACTGTAGGTCCTACCATAGCCACTGTGGTCTAGTGGAAGAGTGCCAGACTCTTGTTTCTGGAGACCCGAGTTCGATTCTCGGCTTGGGTATGTTTCTTATCTATCTTTCTTTCTCCCTTCCTTTCTTGGGGCTTTGGTACAAAAGATCTTATAGGTCGCAGTGCCTGACTTTCGAGTCGTCCTTCCTTCAAATAATAATAATAATAATAAGTTCCAAGTGAGTATTTTATGTGAAATTTAAGAAATATTCTATTTGGGTTTGTTTTGTGCAGACTCGCTTATTCAGTACTACACTACTTCTAATCCTTTGGAGCATCATAACATCTTCTAAGAAAATATTGTTTTGCTACTCCCATTCCAAGCAAATATTGGATGCTGATATGGCCTCCTCTGGTGGAATTTTTTCGAATTGAGCACCACGACGTTAGTTTCTTTATCGAGAGTTTTGTTATCGTCGGTACAGTATTCTTTATTTAAAGCTCAAAACTAATCCAATTCAATGCATTTTGTCAGCAGTGTAAAATGGACGGTACTTCTCCGAACTTTATTCAGTCTAATACAAAGTAAAAAAAGAGCAGTATTCAAAGAAAAGAGGTGAGGTATGTAAGTATCTAGTATGTACAAGAATCGAGTTTCTACTGCATTTAGTATTACGTTTACGACTAAGAAGAAAAATGATTTTCTATAATCCAAAATTAATGAAACCGCCCAAAATGTAGCTAGGTTAGGTTAGGTTGGAGTGGCAGCCTTCAGCTTGAAAGCACACTTAAGCACATTTAGGCTCATTGTGATACCACAGTACGGCGAAACTCCCTCATTTACGGATTGGAGAACCATGAGGATTCCATAATGAATCTGGCTATGTTCTTAATATTTACAGATGATAGCTCGGACAGACTAGTGAAGAAAGGTGAGCCCAGGAGTTTTAGTCTCCTCCTGGCCAGAGATGGGCACATGGAATGGAGGACTGCCTCTTCTTCCTCCTCGGAGCCGCATCCCCAATAGAAGTCATTGGATGGCAGTCCTAGTCTTGCAGCATGTCTCCCCATTATTCAGTGTCCCGTGAGCACCGAAATCGTAGTGCTGATGGAGTTTCTGCTAAGGTTGAGTAGTTGTCTAGGCCGTCTATTGTCCATAGTGGTCCATGTTAGCCTGGTAATACCACAGGTAGGTAAAATATGCCTTATATTTTTATTGACAAAAATTTAAAGTGTCCGAATTGGCAATTGAAAATCTGGTCACCCTACCTTAGATCCGCTACTGTCGGCACGTAAATTTACACAGTGGCCTACTTTTGTTTCTAATATGTTTACATCCATCGCCCAGCTAAGTCCTTTTCCCCTAATTTTAATACGCCCTTGATCAGACCCATATTTGGGAATTGGTTTGGTGTGGAACAAGTGAGTCTCCGTAACAAATTTTATTACTTTAGTTTGATATGATATTCGAAAATCCTGGATTGTTGTGAAAATGCCACGCCCACTTTGAGATATGATCACATTTTATAGCCTACAACTTGACACATATACAAATGTAGTTCTACATCAAATTTGACTAAGATCAATAATTTGTATATATGGCCAATTTTTTGGTCTTTAATGTTACAGTCGTACGCATATTTTTGCAAATATGTCGAAAATATCCCATGAAACCAAATTTTTTGTACATTGACATGAAAATAGGCCACAAGGCTTACATTTCATGTGAACATTTTTTTTTTACCTTTTGTCGTTTTAAAGATATAACCGTTTTATGTGGTCTTTAACGACTTTTACGACTGTAACGTTAAAGACCAAAAAATTGGCCATATGTGTTTACATTAGACCGGGTCGATTTTTTTTTTTTGAAAAATCGTCCCCAAAAAATGGAATATAGGGATAATTTTAAGAATATTTGCAGAATACACCATAGGTCAAAAATGGATTTTGATTCTCCGGATTTTCCAAAATATGTATTTTTACGTATAACATGCTATATTATGTGGATAAATGGCCATAAAACTGTTAAAAATTTACCGATTTTCATGATCGGGTTTTTGTTAATACAAGCCCAAAAGGCTAAAATTGTTTTCATTAAATTCATTTTTTTAAGAGAAATACTTATAAAATCAATAAATTACATTGCTTTATAGTTATAAAAAACTTGGTGCGATATATAATGTATGTTGAAGTTCTACGCCAAAGAAAAAAATGCATATTTGGAATTTTAAATACACCAGCGAAATCAGCGTTTGGGGCCATAAAATCGATTTTCAGGTGTCTTACCCTATATTCGCCTATAACTTCAACTGTGGTCAATTGATTCATAATTTTTATGGGCGCTTTAATTGGTGTATAATTTATAACACTCCAATGAAAACTGGCGGAGTATTACTCTAAATATCTCAATTTTTTTACATTTTTTTTTTATTGTTTTCATCGATTTAAGAATATTTTTTACTCAACGTGATACCTAGTAATTCAATCTAGCTTTTTCTTCATTTGCATACTAAGAGCATGTGCCAAATGATATCAAAGTGCTAGAGTAAGTAAATTTTTGACACTTGTGAGAGGAATATAATGGCGAAAAATTTATGTAGCCCACATGAATATTTGACAGATGATATAAACAAAAGATGAGCGCAGCAGGGTAACAAACAACAATAATAGCATCACTGCACAAACACACGTTTTACTCGATATTGATTTCTGCAAAAGGGCTGCAATATATTGTACGATCCATTCTTTAATTGATTTTGCTTCTAATAAAATTGCAATCAATATAGCTTTAAATTTCCGAAATATTGCATTCACAGGCTTTTTTCAATTATTGTTTAACCCTTTATCACGCCGTGTTGCAGATATGTAACATACCAAATTTTTTCTTACAAAGTTCTACAGACATGTTATTTTATTTGGTTGTGTGTCATAACAGATTAAGTAGAAACTGGTGCAACTATTTTATGTTATTTGAAATCTATTGACAACTGATAACGTAACGTATTTTGCAACCAAACAAAAAAAAATGCACTCACTTGACATTTTCGGTTACAAATGAAAAAGTAATAACTTTAAAAAAGCATAGTTTACTTATATATTTTACTGCGATTTTTTCTAAAAATGTGATAGCTAAATTTTCAAATAATCGATATTAATTGATGAATAGTGATAATTATGCGCAAACAACACCAAAAATCATGTTTTTGAATAAGTTACAACATAACCAACATAATATTTTAAATAAAATCTTTTTGTGAACAAATTAGCAAAAATAAAAAAAATTAGTGTTTGTTTATTTCGAACTAGGTACTAATTTTAAAAATCCATGATCTTGCGTGATAAAGGGTTAATTAAGTTTTTTTAAAATGTAATTTTCCATCGTTGATTTGCCAGCCATTGCTGTCAAAATTTACTAGAGCAAAAATTAAGATTTTCCTCACAAGACTAATACCGTTTCGTATTTTGTCCCAACCGCCTTTCACAAGAAAAACTTCCGTAAGGCCATTTATTAGAATACTTAAACTTTGACGATTCACCACTCAATGATCATGAAATAACAGCGTAACGGAAAGACATGTATAACTGCTTACTACTGTTTCCCGACGTGTTCTTGAAAAGGAACGTGAAAGAGTTATGGCGGTGACAATTCAAAGCTGTGAAAAATATCTGTGGAAAGCTAAAATTGTTGCTTGAAACCGTATCTATCTTGAGATTCGTATATTAATTTTTGTCTAATAACACTAGTTTACAAATTTTATAAAAATTTCAGAACTATGACATTTGAAATTTCTCATGTAAAACGTTCCAGGATAACCTCAGCGGATTCCAGTAATCGAGCCAATTAAAATAAACACTGATAGTTTTTCCGAAACGTTATAAACTTAATTAATTTATTGTGTTGCAAACTGACTCAACAATTCAAATGAAAAGATTACTAGTAGAAAATAGAACGACCGCAGGTTAACTGTAGCACCTGATCGAGCGCGTAGCCAGACTCCAGACAGACTCCTGGATAGACTCTGTGCATCGACCTTTTATATCGGTGAGGCACCGTGGCTTGTTTTATGGTGTTGGTGACGGTAGGTGGTTCAAGACGTCTGAGGGGAAAGGGGCAAGCAATTCCCACTCTCTACGACCAACGCACACTTGTGTTACCGTCGTAAGTAATACAGCGATGATTGTAGGTGGTTGCCAACGATGTAGGAACTACTTGCGTTACAACCGCCTACAACAGTGTGATGTCTATATGATCATCATCTTGCGCTGATGATGACCACACACCAGAGAATATACAGAGAATAGACTTTTATTTTAAAACGTCAAAACTGTCAACAAATTTTAATTTTTTATGTTCACACATACTGTACGTGTGAATTCACCTATCGTTGTTTTTGTTTGCCTTATAAAATTGCGAAGGGTGGTGAAATATTAAATAGCTGCTTAATAAATGAAAATTTCATGTAATTGTAAATTTTACATTAAATTTACTTTAAATAAGCTTATTAAATTGCATGGGCATGTGAATTCCACTTCAGGCGATAAATTTGCTGAGGATACTGTCAATAATGAAGCAAACTATATATGGGTTTGGATATTCGCCCTGGTACGTAGTTAATTTCCATGATTCTATTTGCCGATGTTAGATTATTGTTTGAAATGAGTTAAACGTTTCAGGACAATCCTTTTTACTTAGTGAATTGTATATAAAATGCGTACTCTTACATTATAGTCCACGTTGCTAAAGACTGGAAAGCTATTATGAATGCTGTAATTATGGAAGAGAAATGTTATTAAGTGAAGCTGCATTGAAGAATGCATTAAAATAAAAAGTTTTAAATGTAAAAGATATGTAATTGATTATAAAATTAGACTTCCAACTTTTTCGTTGTTGAAGTATACATATCGTGCATTTGCAACTATACAGGATTTAGTTACTTTGTACTAGCGTGCCTTAAGTAGAGTACTAACTCCTAAGCTCATTTGAAAATCAAAGATGTGTTATTTACATTAAAAAAATCTAGTTGGAAAAAATAGAGCAAAACTAGCAAGTAAAAAGGTCAATATCATTTTCTCATATAATTATTGGGTAACTTCAATTTTATGACAGGATGAATTAAAACATTCACAAAACTTATCTAAATTTTGAATATATAATCTAAACTCATCGGATGGCTAAACAAGGAGAGAATCTTTGAATCTGAAGTAAGGTGTAACAAGTATTAACTTTTATGCAAAGTAGTAGAAATTTCATAGCATCAGCCACTCCATATGAATTTTCACACTATATGATTTTCAATTAATTCAGTCCTACCCTAAATAAAATTCAATTCTACCACACCCAACTTTTTCATTTCACAGCAAATTGTTTTTGTAGAATTCAGTCCTAACCCTGCAGTGAAAAGTTCTAGTTCCGAACTAGCGAATTCAATAGTTCTTAAGGGACAGTGATTGGTTCCACGTCTATCTACTTTGCTTTGCTACAACTGGCGAATTTAACATGGCGTTGTCATTGGAGGTGTCGATTGGTTACCATATGCATTACCAGAGGACTAGTGATTTTGCTTGTCCTTCAATAACTAGTTCTGTAATATCTAGTTTTTTCACTAGTTCCTGAATTACTAGTTTCGACACTAGTTCTTAAATATCTTAACCCTTACATTTTACACATATAGATAATAAATAAAATGCGAATTGATTATATGGCGATTTTTTTAAACAAAATAATAACAACTTAGACAAAGAATATTAAATCACATTATTGATACATAACAATAATAATATTATTTGAATGTGAATAAGTATTTTTTATGACCTTTATTCAGGTTATCTTCTGACAAGTTTGTTTGGTTACCAAGACTTTTTGCTCAGCAAGTGTTTCCATTTATGTTTTGTTTTATGCATAAGTCATTTCTGAAAGAGAATAATAAATAAATGAATAAATTTATAAATCAAAAAATAAGTAAATTAATAAATAAGTTATTAAATAAATGTCAAATAAATAAATAAATACTTACATTGAGACTGCAAATTTGGGCCATGGGTTACGTTCATGCGCAGTACTTTACGATAGGTTGATTATTTTCATCTACGAACTTTTTGTTCAACATTTTATCAATAACTACACTTTCAGCAAATTACAAATCTTTTTTAATTTGTTTTATACAATAACACTTTTTACAAATTCACTTAGCCTCTTGCGTCCGAATTGTCAAAAAATTACACAATAACGAGCAAAATTAGTTGAAGACAAATTCAATAACTGTTAAAATAGCAGTAAATGACGAAGAACAATTGCGAAGCAAAGTTTTTTTGCTTTTGTAAAACGACACAGCATACCGATCATTTAAGACTTCGAACTGGCACTAGTTCAAGAAAAAAAGAAAATTGTTTGGTTTCAACTGGTGAATCTTTGCATTCAATTAGGAACTAACTACCGAACTAGTGATTTTGTTCCAACCACAGAACTAGATCTTTTTGTATCTAGTTCGCTGTTTCACTGCAGGGAAGCATATCAAATTTTTGCATATGTATTGTGAGTTTCCATTCTCTGCATATTCCCTGCCACACAGAATCACAGTCACTGCCGTACTGATGTGAGTAACAGTGATACTTGAGTGTGTGTGTATCACCGATCAGTGTGGTGAGTTTGTGTTGTGATGTATTGATGTGGGTAACCGTGATGACTGCGTGTGTGTGTATCAGGGATGCCAACTCATTTTTTCTTTCTCCCCGATAGCCCTCGAGAAATTCCCCGATTTTCGATCAAATTCCCCGCATCGATATAATTTCATATTATAACAGCGCGACACGCACTTTCCATATACAAATTTTACAAAAACGAAAAATTACCTAAAATTGACCTCAATGAGTGTTATATTAAGGTAACCCTGAACTTTCTTGGTCCAAAACTTAATAAATTTTTACGGGACTGGTAGATTAATAGAAATGTACCTTCTGACTCCGGAATTATTTTGGCACATGGGAGATTTCACTTCAAGGGAACCCAATCTCAAAATCGATCCGGCTCAAGCTTGCATAAAATTTAATCCTATTGGGTAGTAGTTGCCACACCAAATTTGAACGAGATAGGGTGTTTCGAGTTACTAGACGTTCATTTTGATAGATAAACAAGACTCAGCCCACTTTTGGATGTCAAGGTTCGCAAAGGAGAACCAACTCAAATAAAAAATAATTTAAATAAAAAATATTTTTAATATACCACGTTTTTAAAATGGACTAAAAAGTATAAAATAATTTCTCCTAACCCCATACAGATTCACAACCACATATAGATTCCTTATCCCATACAGATTGTCTTGAAAATTTGTAACTGTGAATTTTAGTAGGACGAAAATACTTGTATGATTTAAAACAACAAACGTGGTTCGCATGCAATAGGAAATTGATGGATGAATAGTTCACCGAAATGGCTAGCAATTTTATCTCTATGCTTTGCTCAATGCTTTGATCTATGAAAAAAATGGAAAAACTTCCGATGCTAATATTTTTAATATTATTATATTTATGTATATTTTAGATATTTTAGATACTTCATATTGCATTGTCTTTCAGTTCTGAACTATATTTAAAATTTCAAGTCTCTAGCTCATCAGGAAGTTAGTTTAAAATCGATTACAAAATTTGTACCGAACAGACTGACAGACAGACAGACACCATTGAAAGCGAGTTAATATAAACGTGGTAAAATGACAAAAACCTTGTTTTGAAAAAAAACGGGTTCAAAGTTTTGATTATCGGTTTTTAACATATAAAATATATTTCATCTTCTTTATGATGGCTGATCGTAATTTATAAGTTAACAGATTAGTCAGCAAGGGTTAAGTGTTATTAATCAGGAGGTGCTGGACGGTCGAACGTCTATATCTATGACAGCACTCCGCGTCTCTCTGAAATTTCCACAAAATACTTTCGAACTATAATACTCTCAAATAACACTCTTTTTCAAAAATCGATTTCTCCAAACCAATAAATCGCAGGGCCCACTTAAGAAAAGACGAAGATTTTAAGACCCAAAATATGAAATATTGCGTAAGTTAAATGTTTATGACTAAAAGGTGAACGACTTCAAATTCCCCGCAAAAAACAGCTCATTCCCCGATTCCCCGCACCAAGTAAAATTCGCCTCAAATCGGGGAATTCCCGCAAGTTGGCATCGCTGGTGTGTATCAGCGATTGGTGTGGTGAGTTTGTGTTATGAGGTATTGATGTGGGTAACAAGGATGACTGCGTGTGTGCTAGATACTAGTTATGGTGAATAACTTAAGTAGAATATAAGTAAAGAATGAAAATAAATACAGAATATATATAAAATGACAAGAATAAAAAAATTGTGAAGTTCGCTTATAACGACGCTTCATTACACATGTAAAATCGTTGAAACCGTAAATGTTCTTAGTTCTTTTTTTTCCGACAATTTGTTACGAAGTGTTGCATGGGGGGCGGGGGGTCATCAACAGTGCTACGTAACGTCGATTTTATATTATCAAATACAGATGACTTCAAAAATTCACTAGTTAGGTTAGGTTAGGTTTAGAAGGCGTGTAGCAGTGAAATATGCTACTTTCTCGCGGAGGCCAAGTAGGCCCATTGTGATTGCCTTCAGCAGTTGGTCTGGAGTCGACCGGTTGCGTGGGAACCTGTATATCTCCTATTAGCTCAAGTGTTATGCCACCTTAACATTTTTGTTTGTTAAATTTGGTGTTTGTGCTTAACAATTTTGCTTCAGACACCAAATTCGTATCTGCTGAAATAAAGAAATTTCTTAATAGCCCCTGAAGACCCCATTCTGCCAATTTCAGGTCAATATGTGGGAGAACTAGATGTGATGGAGAAAAACTGAGTACGCTGTGATAATTAGCGACCCTAAATTACTATAAAACAAGAAGTTGAAATTTTGTTGCTTGATTAGAATAAAATTGGTGTAAAAGAAAAAATGGTTTTTGCATTGATGTTAATAAAATGCTATAGTTTCGTAAATTATGACTTTTTCATAGACATATATATTTGTCAAAAATTTTGAAATAAAATTTTCTATAAGATAAGAGGCCTACTTTTTGTTACCCATTTTTGTTAATTATTTTGAGATATAGGGCATCAAAGTTGAAATTTGTTTGAAATAATATGAAAAATGCGATTTTCTTTTAACTATTTTCGATCATAACAGAAATATTACTGATACTCCCATCTAAAATATACAATTCATTGGTTGAAAATAAAATTTTTACAACCATTTAATTGAAGTATGTACTATAACAGTACACTTTTTTGATTTTTGCCATCTACATGGAAAATTGGGGCTAATCGAAAATAATCACTAGGATATTCAGATTCTGCGGAAAATTTCACTATAGAAAATGTTACCGCCTCTCGTTGTGCAAAATCTTGTTGAGTAGTGTAATTCGGATCATTGATCCGAATTATATGTAAGTAGAAAAAAGCATGCTGGTAATTCGGATCGATTTTAAAAGCCAATTTTTTTCTTAGTATGTTTTCTAAAATGGTGCTTATTTTTATCAAACTATAGCAGAATGTTTAGTGAACAAAACCCTATATAAATTGTATAAATGTACTTACCAGCACAAAAGTTATTATTGTTATAAAATTTGGGGGTTTCTTATATTATTTGCTAAGACTTTGTATGAAAATACGCTCACTCTTTGTTTCTTCGCTCACAACTGATTAATTTGAAATAATTGAAATTAGTGTTGCATACCATTAGAAAGGGGAAATCGTTCGTTTTGATAAAGGACGTAATTTTAAAAAATACCAAAGAAAAGTTATTAGCAAAACAAAACCGATCCGAATTATATACATCGATCCGAATTACTCTCATTTACGTTACATGTTCGAATTTTACCTTCTGTTTGTGGATAGAAAAGGTTGTAGTTTTTGGACCTTAACCCCTGAACATTGCCTGGGATGAGCCAGGGTTCTTGGATTAAGGCCATATCCACATTCTCTTCGGACATGAAGACCAATAAGTCTTCGGTGGCTGCTTTGCAGTGGTGCAGATTAATTTGCACTACTTGCAGCCTTTGCAGATTTATCGGTATTCTCATCATTGTTGGACCATCTCACCTTAAGGGATCCCAATCCAAATTTGATGTTGCCTTCAGATCTCTTAAGGAAGGCGAAGGACTGTTGGTCTACTGCTATCCGGTAGTCGATGCCGAACTCGCTCTTGCTCGTGGCTGAGTTCAAAATTACCCATCGTTGAGCATCCAGGCCAGGGTTCTGCTTACCAATTAACTTCAAAATGGATTCGTCTTTCAGAACGGGAGGTGGAACCCATAGTGTTATAATTGGTCGCAGTGGTAGCAGTGAACAAGAAATGACTTCGAGTTTCGCTTTTGGCCAGATCTCGCCGCAGCCGTTGATTGTTTGCGTTAAAAAGTCAAGAGATTTTTCGTTGCTACAACCAACGATCTTAACGCCCCTTTGCTAACCAGCTCCGTCCAAGGCAACTTGTTCACTGCTCCATTTTTTCAGCAGCATCGCCTTCATTAGCCCCTTTTCAACTCGCAGCCAGTTGGCCGTAGTGATTTTCCCGTCAGGGTCGGCACGATCGATTATGGCCACCTGGAGTTCTGCGGGTGTGTTAAAGCTACTTGAAGGTTGAGTTTTCTTGGCAGTGTTGGTGGTTTCCTTCCCAGACCTAGCCCTCTTAGCTTTGCTCGTACTAGGAGCGTGGTCATCGAGCGTGGCGTGGCGTTTTTTGCCTTGCCAGTTCCCCTGCCTTTTGCCGTGGCAACTTTTGGTTGCGTTGGCTTCCGGCTATTCTCAATTTGGCGTGTGGCTCTTTGTTGCTGTACGCTTTTGCCTTGTGAAGACTGACCCTCAACTTCAGCGTAGGAAGAACGTGGCCAGGTTCTTTCGAATTTGGCCACATTCTTCCGATTCTTCCGCATCAGATTTTTGTGCCTATCAGTCAGTGTCTTGAGGTCTAAGGCGTTCATTTTTCGGAGGTGCTGTATCGAACGTCTGTATCCATTTCTGGCCTTCTGTTCGGTAGGTCTCTCCTTTTTCCCCTCCTTGGCGTCGGAGTGCTCTTCCTCCAGCAGCTTGGCTTCAACCTCAGTATCAATGTGACTGACGTGGCTTGCCTGTGATAAATTCATTGGTTCATCAATGGCAGCAGTGTCAGTGCATGGATCCTGGGGTATCGAGCCAGGGTTGTCGTCATTGGTCGAGCACTCCATTGCCTCGGCCTGTGCACATTGTCTATCCAACACAGGATGTTGTCCGTTCGTCGGTTTGTCTTGTTGTTGTTCTTGTGTTTTGTTGTTGTCTTTGTTTTCATTCATATTTTGGTCCCACGAGTCCGGCGTAAAATCGGTCCACTCCCACAATGGCTCCGGTGTTATGGGGGTTAAAATTTTTTTTGTTCTTGATACCAAATGAAAGATATTGTGATAGCAAACATGTATCGGATTTTTAATTGATTAACTATTTCAAAAGATATAAAATTTCTGTTAGATTTGGATATTCTATATGCGATATTAACGAGGCCCAATACTTTAAAATGACTCCAGCCCTGCACCCATTTGGATAACAAAAAACTCACGTACGCGTTTCTTGGAAACACCCCTACATATATTTACAATGATCTTTTATAGATTTCAAACTTATACATTATCCAGATCAGCATTTTTATACATATTTTCTGGGTTTACATACGTTCTTGCCTCTCATCAACTGTGTACACCGTAAATTATTTTAATGCAAGGAGTTATACTCTTGCACCTTGGTGCATACTTGAGCTGAAGTTTCATAGATAGATATTTTATACTTAGAGCCTCATATGTACAGTATACTGCTAAACCATTAGAAAAACCACAAATCCCCTCTAGTTTTGTTTATAAATGCAGTGAGTTTTAACAGTTTTAAAAAGCTGTTACCAAATTTTTTTTCGGGAAATGTACCAGAAATGACAATTGGAATCCAATTGTCTAGTTATAATCAGAAAGGATAAACTTTAAATGCGATTATATACATTTCTTTCTATCAAAAACCAAGCCTAAGTTTTTTGAAGTATTATGGTATAAATCACTATTTCTAATTTTTTAGGCTTGTACCACAAGCGCATAAATATCCCCAAATATTTTAAATCAATCAGTTGACTTCAGTAGCTCAACAAGGTTCAGGGTCTCCTTAAAGAGGAAACTCTAAAAATGTAGTTTCCTCTATTTTTTTGATTTTAAAACATCTTTACTCGGGGCTGCAAGAAAATTTATAGGGGAATGATTTGATATACATATATTAAAATCAAATGTCACGTCGGTGTCGTGGAATTTTCATAATATGAGTAAGTATAAATGGGTGTTTTATTTGTCTTACTTGCATCGCTTAGAAAAGCAAAACTCCACAATAGTAGCTTTCAAAACAAAAAAGCACGTAGATACTTGTGGCCAAGGTTCAAATCCCACAAATTTCTTTTTTAACTTTATTTTTTCTTTAAAGGTTCAAAACCCTGCAAATAATTTTTTTTTTTAATTATGATAATGCTTTATTTATTCGTATATATAGTATTGCTCTTTTTTATTGTATATTGCATTATTATCTTGAGCTGTCCTATAGATGAAATTTTTCCGGGCTCGAAACTGTGGCTGAAAGTCCGCATCATGGCTGTTGATCAAAGCGCTTACTAATTGAGCCACCCAAGCAAATTTCCTTCAGTTGAAATTTGTTTCTTTTATTCTTGTAATGTTTGTTTCACTAGTTACTGTCTTTTGACAACGCAAGAAGAGTAAATCATACAAAACTGAATTTTTCAATTACGTTGTCTTTATTAATCATTATTTCTAAAATTGGACAATATAAAATTGTGTTAGTGAAAGCTAAAAAATTTGTTACTGTATTGTGGTTTCCATCAGCCCTGTCTTGTAGGAGAAGTATGTTATAACATCATATGATGAGTGCAGAAGGGACTTATTTTAGTTTATTTTTCTTACCATAAGCCTGTCCTTCCAAAAGATATTATTGTTTAAAAACTTTGTTAATGTTAATTTTATAAAGATAGCAGATTACAATGACAAAGATTTTTGTGCCAATAACACTTTGTGGAAAGATGCAATGGTACGAATAAAATAAGTGCAAAATGACTGTTTATGGGGAGATTGAGCCTTTTCAATCCCCAAGATGGTTGGCGTTCAATATGATATTTTTAGATTACAAAATGATGACACGCTACGAGCGGGTTAGCAATTCACAAGCGAGAATATTTTTATTTAATTTCAAAGTCGTACCACTTGATTAACGGAATATAATATACAAGTGAGAATAGAAGTTATGTACATAAGAATACATAATATATGATTATTATAATAGTAACTATGTTGTACAAAATAGTAGTAAATGAAATAAACTTAGAAATGTGTAATCCAATTCAAGTTAAACAAAATTCAATGTAAAATCAGTACTTATTTTATAAGCAGGTAAACAATAAATATAAACATTATTAACGTTCGTTCCGCTCTTTAACAATGACGTTTTTCGAGTCGTCTCCTTACTGTCTAGATTCTTGTAGTCATACATATGAAGTCAGCTGAAAGTGCAATTGTGTAGAAACATTTATGCACTTTTAGCGCAAATAAAAAAATAATTTTGGAACTCAAAACCTTTTTTTATCCGAAAATGAATGCTTGGATTTAAAAAAAAAAATGTTAACTAAATTTGCTCATTTAGGATAAAATTTTCTGTCACCAGTTCTCGAAAAAAAATATCAACATATTCTTACAACTGTTAAAACTTACTGCATTTACAAACAAAATTGTGTGTTTCTGATGGTTTGGCGGTGTACTGTATGTCTGTATGAGGGCGTTAGAGAGCAAAAAATTTTGATGTATGTTTCTTTTATATTTTTCTCGAGACCCCCTAAGCCTACAACCTGTAACAATTGCTTCTTCAACTTGAGGTTAGAGTGGCTCTAGACTATAATCACTGTAGATAGAGTGTGTACAATTCGAGTATACAGAGTACTACTTATTTTTATTTAAAAGCAA
This sequence comes from Toxonevra muliebris, assembly GCA_963691655.1. Lineage (NCBI taxonomy): Eukaryota > Metazoa > Arthropoda > Insecta > Diptera > Pallopteridae > Toxonevra > Toxonevra muliebris. The sequence goes on along the minus strand of OY829327.1, from coordinate 65,256,060 downwards.
ATCACAAAATGTTTTTGGAGTTATTTTTCGTCGATTTTTACTCTAGCTTACCTAATTTGCATTCAACATAATCATATAATTTTATTTATATTTGAAATTTAGTACATTTTCGAAAGCAACATTTGCACGTTTTTCTTGTTACAACGTCTTAATGGGTTTTGAATTTTGGCGACAGTATTACGTTTTTTTATTGGGCATTCAAAGTTGTCATGATAAATTTATAGTTCATTGAACCATGAACATTTTTAAAATTTGTATAAATTAAACTATGTACAGCGCAAACTTTATATCAAGAAGAAGAAGACAAGGACAATCAAAAGATTTAAGCAACAAACTTACAAAGTGACATGCGGTAACATGGCCTTATTGCTGCATATTTAGCTCAAATATCCAATGTAATTCTATTGAATATTCTCACACATATACAATGTATTGAAGATAAACGCGCCAGTAGACTGGCGTCAATGTCACAAAAGAAAAATTTCGTTTCTTTACAACAACAAAGAAAAGCATGAGTAATAAAAATGGGCAAAATTTAGGCAACAACATTTATGTGTTTTACCAACACAATAGTAGTTAACGTAGTTTATGGTGAAAAGGGTTTTAATGCTGCAAAGAGGAAGAGTAGAAAATAGTACAGTAACAATGATCGGACTGCGACGAGAAGCGGGTGTAGGGGCAACAAAGTGGAATATAATGTGACTTGATGGCGTCAATAAAATTTCTGGGACTCTTAAAAAATAAAAGAAATATAAATATAGGAAAAAAAGTTCTCAGTGTGTTCTCGAAGAATGGAAACACAATAACAAAAAGTGGAATCCTACAACAAACAGTAGCAATGTAAAATTAAAGTGTGGAGTAATTTGTCTTTAGCAGGAACCATAGCACATTAATTTTCTTCACAACACTATAACAGAACAAAAGAACAGAAAGGCAAGCTACCCAGACAAGGTAAGGAAATCCTCACTTGCATTGTTAATAGTTGCGTTGTAAGATTTTTCTTGCAGGCAATTTTTGTTTACAAACTTCTAAACAAATGGCAAAATTTTGCAAGCTTTAAAGTTTTAAAAATAGCAGTTGTTGTTTTTTTGTGCTTTTTGATGCTTGTGATGCTACCCTCTTCGTTGGTGGGGAAAGAAAATGGAACGACACGTTATATATATGTATTATTTTACCCGTTTTAAAATAAAAAGTTCGGATGCTGGTGCTAAAAAGAAATATAAAAATTACATGCATCGCTTTACAGCATAAAATATTCAGCTTTTTGTTTGAGCTGAATTAGTGCAAACCAAATAATATCACAATAACTAGAATTATATATTTTTTTCCGTCATCTCGATATCAAAACGATGTAATTTTTGCATCTATCTACTAATTGTATTTTTAGTTTATAACTGTCAATAAAATAAAAATTTGTGAAAATAGAAATTCTTCAAATCGTTGAAAATAATGGTAAGTCTTTGGTGAAAGGCACCACCCGCAACAATGCTTGTATCCAGTGATACATTCGAAATTCAAAAAGTCTTATTCTAATATTTTACATCATCCTTCAACTAGATTTACCCAGGGGCATTTCTTTTCCAAATACAAAGACATACGACATTTTGAATTGTTCCAGACACAATTATCAAAGTAGCTATTTTTACGGAAATTTTAACGCTGAATCAGGGCTTTGAGTTTTTTAGTGCAGTTTCAACCACCAATGAAATCGACAGCAATTTTTTTCGACAACTCCCACTAGTCTATTATACAGTTAAATCATTCTCTTTCCAAATCGCTTTCCCATTTGTTTTTTTTTTTTCGTTGAAATATGAGCAATGCTAAGAGATTCCGATTCAGCATAAACAATTAAGTCGATATATATGAAAAACGCTTAAATCCAATTTTCAAAATTTTTGAGATTTTTAGCTTAACATACAAATATTCCAACATACAAATACTTTTGAAAAAGCTAAGCCAACATAAGTATACTGGATAAAATCGAAAAAGGATATTAATATCGAAGATTTTTTTCAAAATAGCCTAAGTCCCCGTATGCGTACAAATCAAATATGTCTAAGTCTCTTTATTTATAAGAATTTTGTTTAGAGAAATTTTATCAAAATCACTCAAGTCCAGAATCTTTTTCCTTAATTATATCAAAACTGCTCAAGACCAAAATAAAAACTTTTTCCGCAGCATTTAAGATACAAATTATTTTTGTTACAACTATATAACAGCTATTATTTATATTTAAACATTATATAAATATACAATTAAAAAATTGTTTACGTAAAATGAAGCATTTTTCATCCCTCATTGCTATTTTATTGACCGAAAATCACTACCCAAAGATATTGTTTTGCCGAATACCATAATTAATTTTTTTATTTTTCAAATATTTTTGAACTTAACTCATAATTTTTGTATTTAGTTTTAATAAAACCGATGCATTTTGTTATGAACTAAAATGTCAAATAAACTGTAATAAATGCCACCCTGATGCACATAAGGACACATATGTCTCGAAATACATATGTTTTTCAACTTCACACTTTTAAAATTAATTCTTCTAATTTGATCACATGTAACTTAAAAATTTAAAAAAAAATTTTAAAATGCCGCCAAAGCTCTAACGATTGTGAAAGGGTGCAATTTCTATAAGATTCCGTTAAAGAGTTAACTTTACTTTTTCGAGATATTTTAGATTTAAATTCAGCCATTATTTACTTATTATTTATTTATTATTTACGCTGAAAGACGTTGTGAAATGACATAAGTTATTCTCTATTAATTAAAACTCAACTCTTACAATGATGGCCGTCCATTTGAGGCGGATACAATTCATTAGGCAAAAATATTTTTTTTTTAATTATAACAAAAATGGCCAAATTTGAATGTAAAATATCTCAAAACACTAAGAAAAAACTGAATATTTTTTATAAATTTAAATGAAAATTGTTTAAATTTTTAGAAAATTATTCACGGCGTGTTTTTACCCTTTCGTTGGGATGTACCAAAAACAAAAAATGTGGGTATGAAAAAAGATATTTCAGGCGACGATATCCCAAATTTTAATTTTGTATTTCGAATTTCATGCGGTTCACCCGAATCTCATTATATATTAAGGAGTTTGAGAATGCTTTCAAAATTTAAAAGTGCACAACTCCAGAAGGTATGGGATTGATTATATCGTATATAAGGTTAGCAACCGTAATCTTTTGAAGAGATTATGTTCCCTTTCTGACAAATATTTATTGTGTTGCCTTTTATATATTAGTAATATTTTCATCGAAAGTTAAGAAATTCGTGTATCTTTAAAATAAAATTTCATCCCATGAAGAAAGTGTTTTTTCCAAGTTTTCTAGAAAAGTCATTTGAGTAGGGCTCCTATTTTTTAGATATTATTTGCGTATTTGAAGAGCAAAAGAGAAAAAATATTCGTCGCTGCACAGTAATTCGTCCTATAGCTCTATGGTCATTGTACATTGTACAAATGATGAAGTAATTTTTAACCCTTTCCCGCCGGCTGTACTATATAAAGTACAGCAAAATGAGTAGTCTTTACTGAAAAAGTGCGGCAGATTTCGCATTCGTTTGTGTTTGTTTTGGAAGATAGTAGATGGATACTGGTAACTCACAATTTTTTTTTAGCGGTTGCGGAGTCATTTGATGTATTTTATATTCTTGTAAAAACCGCTTGGGAAAAGTTGTTAAATTTGGTGAAAGGTCGTGAAATAAAAATTAAAATTAAGAGTTTGAAAAATTAATGGAGCTTGAACTCTTCGGAAATTTATTGTTGAAAGGTAAGTTTGGGAGCGTTTCCGCCGACTGTACTTTATATAGTACAGGCTAGGAAATGGGTGTGGTTGGGCCGATCAAAAGAATAATATATTTGAAATTAGGAAGGTAAAATAAGCCCTTATATAAAAAATCATTAAATTCTGATCACGGGATCTATGTGCCGACGAGAAAGAGTTAAGATAACATAATGTAACTTCAAAATTCAAAATATTTCGACTGGTGTATACACTGATCATGAGAAACTGTTACTTTAGTTGATAGTTTCGAAATTTAAGTTTACCGCCCGGCCGATTGATCGGCATCGTCTTAATATCGGCATCAGTTCGGCTTTTTTAAATTACGACGCCTTGTCGTCTCTTTTAAATGTCTCTATTTTAATGCTCTTTAATCCTATATATGATCCCACCACTTTAGATGGTGATAGTAGCACCATCTTATGTCCAACATCAAAACCCCAATAGGGTTTCGTAGATTGTAGCTTTCTTTATCGATGAGCATACATAACGGTATTAGAAAATTACAGCTGTCGCAAGTTATAGCCCTTTTTATGTGAAAATATACGTTTTTCCAACACAAGTAAAATTTTGGATTTTCAAACAGCAAAAGCTATAAGAAATTTTGTGAATTTCAACATAAAAAAAATTTTGCTGTGTTGCTAAAAGTGAGTTGATTGGTATGTGTTTATTTCGAAATATTATTTAAAAAAAAGTATTATCAAATTTTTGTTTCCAAAAGTTGGGACCATATATGGTTCCTTGGGCAGTGCTTAATATTTGAACTTTCTTGCATTTTCCAGTTTTTACTACAAATTCGGAATGGAGCGACTTATGGACGATGAAGAAAGGAATAAAGATAATTAAGGTTTTTCAGAGGATGATTTTTACAACTCGATGTCGTCCTTGGGAAGGAGCATTACAAACAAAACGACCAAACTGGATAACGAAAATGAAGCCAGCCTCTGAGTGCCGATTCAAATGCTAAGTTCCTGGTTGTGGTAAACGTACTCTAACGTATTGTTCACTTATGCTATAAAGGCGAACAAAATTGTTTCTACAAATTTCACACAGAATAATTGGTATACATTTTAATTTTTGGTTATTTTTCTCAATAAAGTGATTTTTAAAAAAAAGGGTAATGCATTCTTATTTTACTTGATACTGCCCAACGAACCAGATTTTAACACTTGAAGGGTTAAAAATTGACAATTATAAAAAATTGTGAGCAGTTCGTATTTTGAAGAAAAAACAAGCCTTTAAATAGTTTTTTTCCGAAACAAAATTTAACCCTGGAAGTACATGCATATTTCTTATACGTAAAGGTCATGCGTCTTTCAAACGACGACGGCATTATACAAAGTGGTTACACACAAGATCTATACACTGATAACTTTGAAAATTGATTGTTTTCCATTATTTGGTTAATTTATCATAAGAAAAACAACAATGGACATTTTTTTTTAATAACATTTATTCATAAATTAAATGTTAACCAACGCTAACTTAAAAAGAATAATTGTAAAATGTAATTATTCGTTGATTCAACGAAGCATGGCCTTCCAGCCCAAATTATCTAGCGAAAGTTATAGAAAGAAAAGCTGGAAAAGTATGGCAGCAATGGGCAGTTTTTATTTTAAATAAGAAAACTAAAAGCTCCTGATTTTGTGCCTTTATACTTTGCAGTTGATTTTGGCACTGTGTATCAGAATACTATGAATCAATTAAGAACTATTTTTTTGAAATTGCAATTTAGAAATAGTTGGCCCCGTCAAAAATGGATAATGCATAAAATGGATGGATAATATTTGAAACTGCACATAGTGGTTTAACTCTATGCAAAGAGCCGAAAAAAATATGAGGAATTATATCAGCGCAACAATTTTTGGAATCACCACTCTTAAGTCGTAGAAAAGACAAATTATGAAAATGGGCGTGATCAGTCAACTGCAACGCCCATCTCCCATACAACACAAAAACTGAAATAGCTCTAAAATCCGTTCAATCAAGATGTCGAGATAAAGATAATTTTAATAATCCTTTTGATAGCTGACTCCAACACAAAAGTTAGTGGGATTGACCAACAGCCATGCCCACATTCCCATACAAATCTACGAAACATATAAAGAGGTGTCCGAGCTCAACAAATTTTTGCATGAGTCACTTTTAGGACAGAAAATAGAAGAATTATGAAAATGGGTGTGATCGGTTACCTACAACGCCCACTTGGTGTATACATATCTCTCGTATCTTTTTTTCGGATCAAAAACAGTATATTTCCACCACAAATTTAAAAAAAAAACAGTAAATCGATTTGAAAAAACTGTATAATATTTTGCGAAATCAATTTTATTCAATGAAAAATAACAAGGAAAGCAAATTATCTATCATCTAAATCGTCTTCGTTGTTGTATTGTATTTGTCCTTTGAAGAAATTTGATGAAGCAATTCTGGCTTTGTTATGAGGTATTTATTGAAATCAACGCATAGATATTTCAAGTTACATTTGACTATCAGAATCGCCTTCTATGTTTCAATTTCTATCAAAACTATGCTCGCAACGTGTTTCCATTGTTCTCTCTGACGTTTTGCATTGCGATTGATAAATTTGAATTCGGAAGGGTTAAAACGCGGTATTTTAGTAAAAAAAAACGGTGTTCGGTTTTGGAGTCTAAAAACCCGTATACTACCGCGAAAAACTATATAGATACGAGCGTTATGTATACATAATATTTGAGTGTATTTTCAAAAAACACTTAATTACTAGTTTATTTTGCAGAGCAAAAATACATTAATTACAATACATAGGCATTGTAAATTGCCCACTGAAATAATAGCTGTGCTTTATTCGCCAGTCAGTTTAATATGCGCGAATAAAACGACAAAGTTGTTAAATCTCTTCTTCGTTGTATTGTTATTCACAATGAAACTGCTCAGCAGCTAGAGGTGAAACATTTTAATGGATCCCAGTCATTGCGGTTAATCGTGGGCATTGTTTTTAGTTTTTACCTTTTATAAGAACATTTAACCATGATTTTAACTTATTTTTTTGCAAACTGTCACGCTTCTTCTTTCATTATTGGCAGTTCACAATTGAATTTGATGTATCTAAACTACTTGTTAAGTATACATAACAGCTATAATTATACGTGTTATCTCTGCTTCTTTGTTGTTGCTTTCCAATACAATTATCGCTGCTAGTTATACATAACTAGAAGCAAGTGGCGAATAAAACGCAGCTAATATAAGTATTAGATATGAAATTTTTTTTCGAGTTTACTTTTAATTTTAAGACTTATATCTGAAAAACTATTGGCATTTATTGAAAGAAATACGATAATTTCAAAAGTAATGATTCCTTACCGAGTAAGTAAGTTTTCTGTTCTAAATTTTTTTATAAAACGGTCTGAAGATGCCAGAAGCTGGTGCGTGACATCTACATTTGTGGACTTTTCATCTCATTTTCTGGAATGACTTAGACGATATTGTCGATAGTCTTTCATTCGAGCTTCCTGTGCTTCTTCAGTGAGCATTCCTATTGGCAACGCAGCGGATGAAATAATTTTGCTGCCATGTAATAGTATTTTGTGAACCATACTTGACATATTGTACCAATTATACAATTTTATATACAATTCTTCATTTTTCATACAATATTGTTCAAATTTATAATCATCTATCTGGGCGCTACAATTTATGTGGTCTAATATTATTTGAAATTGGTGGATCGACACCGTGTAGTGTTACCATCATTTGTTGTTCCGAAACCTTATTTATAATAAGAATAATTTTAATATTAACAATTTTTTGTTGATATTTGTATTCAAAAATAAGAAGTATCTTGCTTAACACTAGATTTTGGGAGCCCGTCAATTTGACGGGTTTTTAGATTTTTTAACAAAGAAAATAAAATTTTTTTTTTTTTGAAAATCATGATGAATTTTAGTGATTTATTGATATAAACATTCTTCCCAATTCATTTTCTGTTAGATACCCTAAGTTCAATAATCGGTATGTGGTATACCTACTTTTTCAAACACTCGTCAATATCACGTGTTTCAGTAAAAATAAGTTTGCAATTTTGTCCGTAAATCTAGTATTAACAACGTCAATATTAAGACCTATAATTTTTTTTATATTTTTCCTGAATATCACTTTTAGTTTCTTCTTTTTTCTGCTTAATATCTTTATTTGTCCGCCTTGCATTTGTCATATGTAATATGCAAAATGCATTCCATGAATTTTATGCGAGCGTGTAACTGAGCAAGGCCTATTTTAAGATTTTCCTGTAATACATTTTTTTTTAAAACCTCCAAATTATATATTTTGGATGGTTTTGCTTTGCATATAAAGCATACTGACATAGCCGATGTGTTATTAACTGGATTTGCTACTTTACCTTTGCTACTTTGTGTATTAATAACAGACATTGTTACCCTTTCGGATTCTTTTCTTGTTGCCACAGCCGTCTTCTTAAAAAATTCAAATTGCATTGGTCGGCAAAACCTTAGTTTTGAATTTTTCCAAAACATCAGTGACGAATTGTCTTTTTGAGTTAAAGTTACGGGCACAAGTGATATTAGGAACATATTTGAATCAGATACATTTTCTTCTGTAAAAATCTGTTTGTACTCTTGTGATGGTTCATCAGGACATAGGATGAACCATCACGACCCACTTAGATGTTAAAGTGAGCTCGTCTCCAATTTTCTTAATTTGTTGAATCTATAATTCTCCGAGAAGTGTAATCTAGCAATTCTTGTAAAGCAACTTTATAACCATTTTCTTCTGTTTGTATGTTATTTGGGTTGCATTTTTCTTTTTCATTTAAAACTCGATAATATGATGGGAAAATGTCACATCCGATTTCCATTGATAAATCCAGTATAATTTCATACTGGTACTTTGACAACCAAGCCCCAACTATTAGACCGAATCCTTTCTCCGAAGTAAATTTTCCAGCAGCTGTAGTATATGTATTTAGTTTCTGGGCAGCTGATGTTATTACGATCGCAAGATTTTTCAAAGAATTTTTTTGGAAGTCCACGTTTACACCACTACAACAACACGATTCTTCATTTGTATTTATTTTAAAAAATGATCCTTCTTGCGAGAGCACTTTTGCCATTTGTTGTCAAATTGCTGAAGAAATGTTTGGTCTATGAATTTATTAAGCACTTCTAAATCTTCTAAAATTATAAAAAGTTTTAATATTATGAATATTATTATGATTAATATTTCGGATATTTCTTTATATGACAACTTTAAATTTTCCACTAAATTATGTATACTTTTCACTTTATTTTAATACTCCCAATTAATGGAAAATCCGGTCGAGATCGGTATTATTGTACGCTAAGTTTCGAAACTAATAAGCTTTTTTGGCAGTAGAAATATTGTCGGCATAATCAAAGTTGATTCCACCCATTTCAATCCGTATCAGGTGTGCGATTCTGTAACTCGTTAGCGACAATTTTCGGATCGTTGAGTGAAGTGAAGTTAACGACAATTTTAACGATACCGCGATTCTGCAACAAATTTTTAGCGATATTTGTCGCAAAGTTTGACATTTCGTTTACAACAATTGTCGTTAACTTTGCGATGAAAAATTTGGTGTCATTAAGCATTGCAATAATAATCGAAACACATTTGTATTGAAATTTTGAAGCGATTTTGTGAAATATTAAAGGTAACTGGCTTAATTAATTAAGAAACAAACTAATTTAATTAAAAATTTTTATTATTTGGCGTACGACATAATGATAAAATGACAACATTGTGGTAGATCGGACAAAATTACAACTTGTTGATGACCCTTTCCATTTGGATGATGAGGAGTTTAAAAAGTTTTAATGCATTACTCTCGACCTTGCATAAACTATAATTAGTGAAATCAGGGAGGAATTGGAATGGCACCGAATTACCGCATTATTTGTGGAAAAGTAAGTAAATTTTTTTAGAAAACTAGCTAACATGGTAAACTTTGTTGTGCCTAATTTATGTCACTTATTTTTAATCCAAATTCTCCCAGAATAAAACGCATTAAAAAGTCCGAAATAACGTAAATTTAAATTTTGGTTGTGAACTAAAATTGGTTCCTTAGATAGGGCATGTGTCCATATAGACACGTTATACTATGTTCCCACTGAGCCGAAATTGCGTGGTTTCGTCCATTTCCGTGGTTTCGTCTGAAACTGCGTTGAAATATTCAATTTCGGCATATAAAAATATGTCAAGCCAAACCACGGAAATGAGGTGGTTTCAACGAAACCACATTCGAAACCGCGCCAAAATCTAATGCAACCCTGAATGTCTTCTCTGAAATGAATTATGAAATGAATTTGCTCTAACATATCTATTCTGACATTTATATTTTGCTTTGCTTACAACTTGATTAATGTGGAAAAACGAAAATATTAAAAAGTAATTTGTGTAGTGCACGGGAAAAGGAGCTAGAGTATGGGCAGAAAATGTGAAGGAGCTGCGTAGGGCAAAAAAAAAATGGTCATACATATGAACAAATGTCGGAGGAGCTGCGGCAGCAAGGCTGCGGTTGATGTAAAACAAAATACATAATAATTAACGCTTTCTCCTATACACTTTTAATTCGTTGCCAAATATTTTGTTTATCATTTTCATTCTCTTCGTATTAAAATTTATTCAATATTATCAATAATTATATTAAACTAATTATATTTAAAAAAAAATTATATTAGTCGCTGGCATTTTACAACAAAAGAAATAAATAATGGACTGTCTAACGAAACCATAATCGAATCAGTGTGAACGATTGCAGTTTCGTTCGAATCCATTTGTCGAAACTACGCAGTTTCGGCTCAACGGGAACATGGTATTAGGAGAATTTGGGTTAATTCGGTTTTCTATGTAGCTAACATATATTCTGAATATGAATTAAATCGGACCATAAATAAAACTTATCAAAATATCTTGGCTCCAGCGCCACTTATCGGGACCATTTTTTGCAAATATTTTTTTGCATGTATTTAATATATATTCTAAATATGAGCTAAATCGGACCATAAGTACAATTTATCGAAATATATCGACGTCAGCGAGATTTAATTTAAATATTTTTAGATATTGTCCTACGTTAAAATTTTTAAATTAATAAATAAACAAACAATAATAGAAATGTCATTTGCCAACGTTGCCACTTTTTTCACTTTTTAGCGAAAATTGTCGCTAACACAGAGTTGCCGAATCAGTACATCGTTAGTGCAAGCGATAAAATCACAAATTGCCATAGCGATTGTCGGTCGCTAAGAAAGTTACAGAATGGCACCCCAGAACTATTTAAAAGCTTTATAGTGAGTTATATAAAAACTAGAGAATTTAATATACCTATTTTTCTGGTAAATTTTTCTTTTACTGCATCCATATTTGGTTTTTTTTTTTTACAAAAAAACTTTTAATCTCTTAAAAATACACTGATACCACAAATAATCACATTTTCACATAGTTTTTCCCCTATATACATTTAGTGTTTTGTTAATAAAAATGGTTTCCGCAGCCAATATTTTTGTTGTTGTTTAGCTAAGAATTTATATTATACATTTTTATATACCAGAATATATCGCACAGCTTCGCAAGATAGACCTGGTCTATCAAACTCAAGAAATTAGTTTGCAATTTGTTTTTTTTCTGATTTATGAAATACATTCTTCATACATAACACCTTCATATAAAAAAGTAGTTTTAAGATTGTAATTATAGTTCAAAAACAAAAGGTGAGAAGCCATATCCTAGCAGGGAATCGAACCCTGAACCGCCCAGATGAGAGTTTAGCACGCTGCCACTAGGCCACAGAGCGAATTAAATTGAGTGAGCAGCTATTTTTACATGCAAAAGCTTTACACCTCGTTTCGGTGAATTATAAAGCTTTTTTGTTTTCACATTCGAACAAGAATACGTACAAAAATTTTCGGTGACAAAAAATTACAAAATTTCTGTGACAATCAGGGTTTTCACCTAGATAAAAATAAGTCAGTTAGTTCAAAAACAAAAACTCATAAATGCAAGTAAATTAACATTAATAAGTTTTTTTTATAAATACTATGTATAGTAGCTTTTTGCAGGTACAAATGGTAGAACTTCAACAACTTAGCCAAATTTTAATAGATTTTAAGAAATGTTAGCTCATTGGAAACTTAATAGAGTTTTAGTTTTAACTAAAATATTATTAAAAGTTTCGCATTATTTTGCCTTTTTACTCCTCAATGTTTTTTATATCGTCATAAGTGTTTGAACCTCGTCTTTCAAACGACTTACAAAACTAAGAGGTCGAGTAAAAATCAAATGGATTTATGACCAAAAATGGGTTTCTTTTGGCCCAGATTTTGAGAGTGCATTCGAAATTTCGAGTATGCAGTTTTTTAATGCTTGGCTAGACCTATAACATACACTAAGTCTCGGATAAAGTAATTTGATTTTTTGCCACACAGTGTAATTAAATAAAATAACAAATGTATCCAATTGAAATTTACGACTTTCCATTTTCTATTTATTATATAGGTTTCAATTGGCTATATTTAAAAATCAGATTGGAACAAACCAAATCCAATTCGAAATATTAGTATATTTTGTGAAGTTAGCGAAAATTTGGGAAACAATTTCTACAGATTTACATAGTCAAAATGTAAAGCAAATATTATAACCAAACCAGCCCCCTCCCCCCACTTAAACATTTTTTGCCACAAAGTGTAGTAGTTACTGTAAAAACTTATCAAGAGGAAAATCGAATTAATGCCCATTACTTTATGAGATACATGGTTTAATTAAATTTTTAATAGATCCATATCATATATACCTATTTAAATAATCTTATTATACTAAATTATGTAAAACTAACAAAATAAAAATAAAAACTTCAATTTACAATATCTGAATTGCATTGACGTAAATAACCAACGTAACTAAATGAGTATGAAGTAAAATTGCCAGCTTTTAATTACCGTAATTGGCTTTAAATTAAATCTTTTTTTATTTTTTCATTTCGGTTTTTTGCATTAATTTTTTATGACAAAGAGACTAGCTATTAACAACGCCTTTTATGTTAATATTGCGATAAGAGACAACAACTACACACTTCAATCTAGTCAACAACTTGTTTTACTAGCTGGTAAAAGACACAAAAAAGTTTTCCTATTTAAATAAAGTTTTGGAAAGAGAAGCAAATTTAAAAATAATATACTAGTAGCCAATCAACATTGAGTCAAAAACGCACACATACCAAGTGCGCGCTTAATAAAATTATAAGCGTGAGAGTTTAGAGAGTAGAGCGGAACGCGCCTCTGGGCATAAGAAGTAAGCTTAATGTGTTAACGTAAATAAAGTAAGTCTATAAGTTTGTGTCTGTGTATTAGAGCGTACTCTTATAATCTCTTACACTCTTCCTCAATCTCTCTTGCTCTCTTAAATGGGTGTTGCCAATCACCGTCGTTGGAAATTTAAGCTTGCCTTCCTTAACACCCACTCATCCACTCACACATATACATACATATGTATAGAGTTTTTGTGTTTGGTGATCACTGCAGCACCAGGTTTCTATACTAATAATACAAATCAGTTCTGTGCTCCGTTGTTGTTACCACTTCGATACGTTACGTTTGCCGTGCGGCTCCTCATAGTCGTTCAAGTAGCCGAACATGCATGTTTATACGCTCGCGCACGTGTCTGCTTATTGCCTCGCATTATACCAATATTCTATTGCGGTGTTGTTATTCCGGTCTTAACTTGGCGCTTCTTCCGATGTTGTTTGGACTGTTTCGTCGCGATCTACCCTACGCCGTGTCTCTGTGTTTATTTAGTAAAAGTAAAAGAGGAATTTGAAGAGGATTTCAATTAAGAAATAAAGTAAAGAAAGGCTTCTATGCTCTCATGTGGTTTGATTATTGGTGGGCTTCAATTTAGCTTTGTTGGTTATACGTTCAGTGTTAAGCCAGACTGAAGCGCAAACAGACTGTTCTTTCTCGGAGTATTCCCGTTTGAGAAGCTTTCGTGTAAGCGCGCGTGAAAGGATTTTTGAAAACATTGTGATTTTGTGCATATCTATCTTGTTCTTGTGTTAAAAAAAAGTAATCGTAATCTGCTAGAACAGCAATAGTGTTGAGTGTCTGGAGCATTTCATATCTTGAAAAAAATCAATTATCCATGGAAAAAGTTTTTCTGCTCATTTACAATATTGTGATATTAAATTGAGTGTTAAACAGTGGCATTCGCATTTAGCATGCTAGCTTTTTTTAATAAATTAATCATTACAACAATCTATCAATCAATCAATCAATTACCTAATGAATTAACCACATACTGTATGCCAGCTGTGAAATCATTGAAATTTTAATTTTAAATCTACATTACATTTTTGTTGTGCATCATGTGTGCTTGTAAAGCTCTAAAAGTGTGAACATGATTTATAATGTTTTTGTGGAATAAACATTTATAAATTGAGAAACAAAATTATTGCAACTAATTATATGAAAATTGCCAAAAAAAAAAGGAAGCACTACATACCTTGCTATTATATACATCTTCTGACACAAAGCTCTTCAGATCAATATACCATAAATTATTGCAATACTTAATGCGATTTAAAATGTTTGTCATTTTATGTAGCAATATTATGTTTATAACAAATTTTGCAGTATTGCTTGGATTATTGTCAATAAATTAATTGGATTATAAATACATGCTCTACACTAAATGACATTAAGTAAGTAATTATATTTGCAATTTTTTTTTACAATCTTTGATTTTTTTTTTAAGTTTGTCATTTCATTAAAAAAAAAAGAACTAGTAAGAAAAGGAATTTATTTATAACTATTTCGAAATGCTTGGTTTTCTTAAGCAATTCTTACTTTTGGAGGTTTTCCATTGCCAGCCAATTTTCTATTGAGCTACCTCCGGAATGGTAAAAAAATTCAAAAATTCAGAACTCAAAAACGTATCCATAGAAATTTTTAAGTGTAATTTTCTAAGCTAATTTACATAAGAAAATAATAGTGGCAGCTGTTTCACAAAATGCTTGTAAACTTGAAATATTAATAAACGAACAAAAACATATAAACTCGTAAATTTTTCATGGAAATTATTTTACACAAGTAAGATAATTTTGCATGTAAAAGATTTGGTGTGCAGAAAAGCTGACAAATTCCAAAGCCGAAATAAAACTATATCGAACAATCATTCCTGTCCAGATGAAATGAAGTAAAATCAACAAATCCTTCTAATCAAATGGTTTAATGGGAAAGAAAAAAAAGGCAAGCAATACTTTTCATGACATATCTTAAAAAAAAGAAATTGTAATTTTTAAAATTTTTTACGAGCTTTCTGTAAGATTGTCATAATAAAACAAAAATCGAGTTGAGTATCTAGAAATAACTGTTATTTAATGCTTAATGTTCTGTAAAAAAATCATAACGGTATTTTATGAACTTTTCTCGGGAAAAGAATATTTCTCGTTATTCCTAGTGGTTGTTCATTGAAAACTTTAAATGCAATTTTCTCGAAAAATTTGTTTTTTAGACTTGTGACAGTCTTTCTGTAAGATATGCGAGGGATATTTACTTATTAGGGGTGATCGAATTTTTTCGAGATAATGGCTATATCCTAAAAAGATAGTAAATTTGATGCTGATCAATTTAGCCGATGAATGTATGACAAAAAAATCAACTTGAGTCCCCCGATTTTTACAAATTTTTCGCCCGCGGCGCTTGCTTTAATCTTACATTTCAATTAAACTGAATCAATAACTATATATATCTTATAATATTAAATATTTGACGGGAAAATTATTATTGTGACTTAGTACCGCTTCTAAGGCGGTCATAAAGCCTAAAAAAAACTAGGCGTTGCGACCGCTTATTCATTGGACGTTATGACCGTTTTCTGGGCGGTCATAAAGCCTAAAATGATTTTGGACGTTATGGCCATTCCTAGGGCGGTTATACCACCCAAATTTTTTTTTGGGCGTTATGTCCGGGCACCTTAGAGTATCCTTTTGATTTTAAATTGAAATGGAACACAGTTCTAAAAATTAAAACAAAACTGTAAATACAGTGTTTGAGAAAAATAATAGACTCAAATTTTTTTGTCTGTGTACTAAGTATACATGTGGATAACGATTAACCATACAAAGATTGTCAAATAAAATTCTGAATTTCAGAATGATTACCACGAAATACACTTGAAATGCCGAAAGTATCTAACTATCAACCCTCAAACAAAAAGGTGTAAAAGACAAAAAAGTCACTTCGACTAGAGCTAATAGGGTATGCACGCTGCATGAAAGAAAACCGACGCTTTCCTTTAGAAAATTCCGACAACAATTATCCAAAAAATCAACATTTACAATTAGGCAAGGAATACAAATTTCAACAAAAAAGCATCTTATTTCAACGTTGAAGCGTATATGGTGAAGATTTACTGTGGAGTATGTTGACCAATTGAGCCAAAGTTGCACCAGAAGATACCAAGCGACAACAATGACGACTGGACAAAAAATTAAAAATAACGCGAAAATATAGAATATGTCTACTTTTTATTGAACATAAAATGAATTAATACTTTTTTGTGAGTTTAATACGAGTGTATTTTTTTACACACTGCAAAAAGGGAGAAATTTTGGATTTTAACAAATTTTGTTTTATTATAATTGCAAAAAAATCACTTGTGAGTGCTACAGTGCTAGAAAAATAACGATTTTTGTACAAAAATAATTGGTACCTAAATTTTCGTTCGTAAAAAAAAATTTTCAAAATAACATTTGGCGCTAGAACAATATTAATTAACAATTTTTTATAAACTAAGGGATAGTAAAAAATCCGCTTTTTGTTATTAAAAAAACAAAAAATTTACCCTATGTTAAACTTACTATTTATTGAAGGTGCAAAAAGTAAAAATTGTATATATTGAAAAGACAATAAAAAAAAAAATTCTCAATTTCATTTAGTATAGAATTTTACGTAGTAGGAAAATGTAAAATCTCCTCCGCTTTCCTTCGATTCTTGAAAAGATTTGATTTTCCTGAAGTGTTTTCCGCGCCAATTTGCCTGCTTAAGCGCCTATGCATTTTGAAATTCTATAGAAAAATTTGTATATTTATTTTTGTATAATTTTGTTAATTTAAGTTTTTTTTTAGTTTAAAAAAAATTAAAAACCACTAAAAAATTTTGATTTAATAAAAATCTCTAAGACGTACATTATTCATTTAAAAACCATATTCCGTACCTCAGAGCAAAAGCGTATTAATTCACATAATGTAAATTTTACAGGAGAGCGTAAAATATAATTTTTCCTCCAGAAGCGAAGTGGACTTAATCATCTTATATGGTAAACTACTGAATTGAGCACGATATTTAAGTAAAGGTGAGTCAAAAAACCGGAAAGTTGAAATTGATCAACAGCACTGAACTCAGGCACCCTGGGTAGTAGTCCAGCACATTTACTAATACGCCACGACGACGATAACTGAAAATTTACATGTATCCATATGGAGAATTTGCGTTAACTTTACTGACCTAAAAAAATTGTGAATGATGGCCTCTCAGTAGCAAATGAATAAGGATAAACTCGAGTGTATTCGTCAGTTGGGTACATTTGTCTTTGAAATTTTAAGTAATAAACTAATTGATATATACTAGAATGCTCCTTTTCTAAAATTTATGAACAAAGAGGACGCAAATTGGGAAAAATATAGGCAAAATCCTCGCATTAAGGGTTTTTCGAAAGTTACGGGGTTTATTTTTTTTTCTTTACTTTTTGTAATCTGGATATATTCAATACAAGGAAAACAAGTTTCTGAAGTCAATTAACCCTAAGGCTTCGTCACCAGGGTCATTCAAAGTTGAGCTTCTAAAACCATTTTTTTTCAGTTAAATTTATTTGGGTAGATACGGGTTTCTGAAGTTATGCCTAGTTTTTCGAGTTGTTCCTAATATTTTAAAATTTTTGTTAAGCAATAACTTTTTTAATTCCTCGAAATATTCCGGATCCGGTAACTAGGAGTTTTTATATAATGGACGATACCAAATTTATCTGCGACAACTTGAATTTATCAAATTATCAACTCGTGATTTATTATAACGGTAAAATGCTGACATAAATTATATGCTATATATAAAAATTTTAGTGATTGAGTAGTTTCTATCTTTAAAGTTACACAAGTTTCCCAATAATTTCTTCGTGTTTTGTGAAATATTTTGAGTGCATATCTAAAAAGTGGAAATTTTCTTTACCAAATATGTTTATAAAAGATAAGAGAATATGAAAATTAAAAAATTGGAGAAATTGTACTATCCAATGGTTGTCTACAATCCCATTGCTTTTTTTTAACCTTTAATAAAAGACAAACAAATCATAATTGTGGAAGACCTAAGCAACCATAATCTCAAAACAAAACGTTTCTATCAAGCCCTATTAAAATTCGGGTGTCAAAAGGTTTATAAAATTTTACTGGAATTAAAATATACTAACCAACCGAGTGATTTGTCAAAACTTTTTACGGAGGAAATGTGAAAACTTTTCTGAAAAGAAGCAAGAAATTGAAGGGCATTTAATGGCAAAAGAAATATCCTTGTCACCTCCAGAATATATTCTACAAGAAAGTAAACATGCATCTGCAATACACTTTAAGTTTCATTGGCTTCATAAATGCAATTCATTCTTTGCCTTTTTACACATTATAATTTCTTGTATTTGGTAACAAATAGTAAAATTTAACATAGAATATTTATTTTCATGGAGCATTTTAATCCTTAGAAACCTTTCCTAAAGGGCTTTTAAGTCATTTCTTAAAAAAAGAGTTAAAATAAAAATATTCCTCGTAAAATTATAGGTATATATAAAATAATAAGTTACACCAAATTTAAATTTTATTCCATGCCATATATTTTTCTCAACTTTTTTAAATTTTGAACCGCTATCAAAAAGTATTTATACACAAATATTAAAAACGCTGATACACGTGTAAATTTATTTTCAATGCTTTATAAGAGTCAATGGTCAAAATATTACTATTTCGATTTTTTTCGGGCTGTGGAGTTATCAAAAAGTTTGAACGTAGGGTATTAGCGCCTGATGTTGCAAATTAAGAAACAATAATACCATCCGATGCTTTGAAGAATTCCAATTTATTTGTCCAAAATTTGTGTTTCTAACTCTAATAGTATGGATGCTAGAGCTTAAAATAAGCGATGCAAGGGTTTTACCTATATTTTTTCCAAAGTGCGACATTCAACAGTTGTAGTGCGACGCTCAAAATAATAACACGTGATTTCGTGATTTTATTGCAGTATTATCCATTTCATAGACACGCATGCAAAACTCTTCTCTTATTTTTTTTAAATGTATACGGCATGTGAAACAAAACTTGATGTAATTTTCCACTATAGATTTGCAAGAATGAAGTGAATTTTATTTTATTTTCAAAGGGGTTTTAATTAAAAGTTGTTAATGTTATTAAATAAATATTAAAAAAAAAAACAACTGTAAATTCACA
This sequence comes from Toxonevra muliebris, assembly GCA_963691655.1. NCBI lineage: Eukaryota > Metazoa > Arthropoda > Insecta > Diptera > Pallopteridae > Toxonevra > Toxonevra muliebris. The sequence continues at coordinate 65,236,770 of OY829327.1, read as the reverse complement.
ATGCTTTAAACAATAGAAAATTAGCAAAAGAATAAATCATTCGGCGAATATGCCCGATATTGCCAAATTTACAAAAACATTTGTTAAGGCAAGGCACATTACAAATTGCAAAAGTTTGTCACATAACTGTGCAAGTAACACATTTTTGTAAGTTACCATTATAACGGGATTCGCTTTATTGAATTTTAAATTTTGAGTTTTGAAGGAATCACTTCTCTAGCTTAATTAGTTTTTAATATGCCGTCGCGACAAGAGGAAGTACGCAAACAAATTTTGTACGTTTACTAATAGCGTTTTCTTTTCTCGATAAAATGTTGCATTTTTTCTGCACCGTGCGAGGCCTTTCAAATTTCGTGTTCTTTTCTGAAAAAGAGACAGCCTTTTTAGAGAGTATTGTGCTCTTTTCTAAAAAATGTTGCGTTCAGAGCGGGGAAAAATGTAACATCTTTGTACTTAATTAATTGATGGGGTACGGTGCACATTAGCTGATTCTGGCAGGGTAGCATTTTTATGCTCTTTTCTTGCACTAAAAATGCAACATTTTGGCAGGGTTGAAGGCAACATAAAAAAATTGCTGCCATCACACGAGGCAAAAAAATGCAACCTTTTGTCAAGAAAAGAAAACGCTATTAAATAATGGAAACGCGACATATAAAACGAACAAAGAACGCGACAGTTCAAAGGACAATTATTCGGTTTCTTAGACAGGTGGATGTGTCCAGATAATTGGCAAGAAAAAGTTCGGAAAGAAATACAAAAAGTTGCTAAAAATGCTAAAACGCAATCCGAATCCGTCGCTACGAGATTCAGTAAAAAAATTCAACACCAACCAAGTTAACATTTTAAGAATAAAAAAAGATACGGTGCCAAATCTTATGCAAAATATTCATAGGAGGTAGTACAAACAACAAAAAATTGCAAAAACAAAAATGCGTGCGTAGTCATAGATGATGAAACGTATATCAAAAAGGATTTCTCGACATTACCAGAAAAGCAATATTGTTCTGCAAATGATAGATCCAAAGTTCCACATTTTTAAATAATTCAAAAAGAAAAATATCCAAAAAAAAAAAGTTATGGTATTGCAGGCAATTTGCCGGTGTGGCAAATGTTCCACTCCGTTCTTAGTGTAAGGGTCAATGAAAGCAGATGTATACCTGAATGACTGTGCTTGAAAAAGCTTGCTACCGCTAATATGACGACATAACATAGAACTCCAGCAATTTCTTGGCCAAATTTGGCAACATGCTACTACTCCTGCAGTCACCGACTGGTACTAAACCAAAAACATCAATCAAATTGCCCAGGTCTCCGGCCGATTGAGCGATATTGCGCAATTTTGAAAACAAAACTGCGTAAATATTGCAAACCATCACTCACAATCAAAGATTTCAATAAAATGTATATTCAGGCTACCAAAATGATATCCAGTAGAACTGTACAAAAGATGATGAAAAATAAATTCGGTTATTCCAACGCCAAAGCTTGAAAAACTAAAATTGCGTTTTTCCCCATTTTTTATACTATAAGTTAAGATAGGGTGGCCAGATTTTGAACCGCGAAATCAGTACATTAGCCGTTGGAAAGCAGTGAAAATCAGTACAGTTTTTTTTGCTTTTATTACCTAGTAATTTCAATGTAATATAGTGATATAAACGTCCTTAAACTTTTTCTCCGATTTTGTGTGCTCCTTTTACATTTGTTTTCAGTAGACAATGTTGATAAGGTATCAGTTTCCATATTTAGAGAATTGTGAGGGCTGAGGACAGTTATCAAATTCAATTAATAACAAATTCCTTTCACTGATTTAAGAACTTATGTTAACCGATTTTTCTTCAAGCAAATATTGCTTTTTTCCTCTCGATAGCAGATATGCGTATGTATTTCGTTTTGTGATCAAACAGAAAAAAAACAAACAGGGTGAGACTGTCTGCAAAAACGATTTTAAGACCATCAATGTTAAGCACAAAAATTCTCAAGATATTAATTTGAAAAAATCAGTACAAAATACAAAAATCAGTACATTTTCGTATTGATTTCGAGATTAAAAAAAACCAGTATCAGGACATGTCCTGATCAAATCAGTACGTCTGGCTAACAGTATCTCATAAACTCTTCCCGTTAGAAGATTATAGCGGCATCTTATCTTTTCGCCGTAGCGTCCTCCACAATAATTTTAAATAAATAACACACAAAATTTGTGTCATTTTTTAATGCTGTCTTCTGTTTTATAAGCTGGTTACTTAAGGAACATCAGATTACAAAGATGCACATAAAAAACGAGACTCTAACTTTTTAGCTTAGAGAGATCCTATTCCCATTTTGTGTAGCGCAGTGTTATTATTCATTAACTGTGACTTCGATGAATTAAATTATATTAAATCTATTCTTTTAGAGTTCTGATAATGAACATGAACAAATTTTAAGCAACTTAGTATGTAGTTATGAATTGCCAAAAAATACACAAAAAATTTAAATTATTTAAATTTTTTTTATTTTCAAAATAGTAACTAAATATTTAGATATTTTTCAATTTTGTTTTTTTCATTGAATTATTTTATCCCACACCCCTATACCTACGCCACTGCGTTCAACCGAACCGATATCGCTCCAAACACACGAAGTGTTATATTTAAATTATTAACATTTAAATTAATTATTAAAAAATGGATTTATAATATTTTAGATTAAAGCCTTTCATTTTTTCTCCGAAATATTGACGAAATAATACCTTGAGTATTAGATAGATCGCCTTAATTTTTACGGTCGAATTCCTGACACTGGTCAAAATTTCAAATTATCTTTTAAAACTCAAATACAAACAATAGAATTTTTTAAATCGGATAATGGTTACCGGTATTGCAAGATGTTCAAGACTTGTAAGTTTTTAGAAATTCAGCAAAATTTGTACGAAAAATTATGTATAAATTATGGTCGCAAATTCTAAATTTTTAACATCCATCGAGAACAATTAACATTATCCGATTTAAAAAATTATTTTTGCATTATGTTTGTATTTGTAAGGAGTCAAACGAAGCTGTGAAATTTGAATAAAATGCAGAATGAAAAATTAAAAGAAAACTAAATTTGTGTTCGAAATTTTGGGACTTTCAAAACCCTTTTGGAACCAGAAAATATTAACTGATTTCAAAAATGTTGTTTTTCTGTTTATATGGATGAGAGAAACTTAATTACGGTGTTGCTTTTTGATTTAACGCCACTTTTGGCTATTTATCGTGTCCCAAAAATACTCTCTTATTCGATAGCTTTTGTCAATCACTGTATGTATGAATATATTGTATAACGAAATGTACCAAATTAATATTACAATAATCGGTTTTGAAAAATTACGATACAAATCTGATTGCGTTTACTCAATAAGGTTAGTAGTAAACCACTTCGATAAATCATCAAACATCGAAACTAGTTTGCTGTATACACTATACAAACTGTGCCAAAACACATCTAATTTTTAATATAGTCATGTACAGGATGATACGCAATATAGTTGATAAATTGAAGTGGACGAAAAACGTAAAAGTAAAAAGTGTTGCATACAGTTGTCATCTAAAAATAAAAGTCGTCGGATTTAAAAGGGGAAATTTCATTATTATTTCCTAAATACCTGACAAAATATGATGCCGGAAAAAAATCCTGACAAGATATCGAAGTAGGTATGATAAGACTATTATTAGACAACATAGTGTTCTAATTTAATCTTTGATTTATTGTTCAACAACCAATAAAGCTTATTTGATTTTGGTTAAGGTGTATTGTAAGATATTTGACACAAGTGTCCTGAGGAACACATTAGAGGTGGAAAACTATCGATGGAAATATCGATAGTACCGATAGTCCATGACTATCGTCGGCCTTCGATAGTTTGCGACACTATAGAACTTTTTCCCTCAATTTTATAAAATTTTATATTATATTTTATAAAAAATATAAAAACTATAATAAATGTAAAACATACGCTACAAATCATTCCATTGTGCCTTTTTTTTACCTCACGAACTAACAATTATTATGTACTATTGGCTCATAAGGTCCAATGTGCAATACTTTCTGTAAAGTAGAAAAGTGGAATTTACTTTCTTAACGTCACTTGACAATGCGGTTTTCTAAAAAAATTCACAAATTTAAGAAAATTCATTTTTATTAGTAGATTTTTGCAGTTAAAGAATAATATGGAAAATTTTTTGATATGAAATAAAAGAAAAGCTAAGATTTTATCTGCAGCCTTTGCGCAAATATTAGTATTTCCAAATTTGGCACGTAAAACCTGCGGCGAAAATTTTGCAGATAAAAGTAATATGATGAAAATTCACATCAACAACTACTAGATAGGATACAGTTCTCGACCTATGGTTTAAAAAGGAAGGTTTCCAATCCGCAAACAATGCTAATGAAGCACCGAAAATTCTTGAGTAAGACGACGCTGATGCACTTCTTGTTTGGAAGGCACTTGAGTTTTCGTATTTATTATGAGTATCAGTTGTGAAAACGATAGTGTTATCTTCTTATTTACACAGATTACATGATAAGGTTTCAAACTCACTATGGAATGCATGACGAAACGTTTTGTATACCTGCAACTTCCGTAGAATCAGAGCGTAATTTTAGTAAAGCTGGTCTTGTGGTAAATGAAAAGCGAACGTGTCTTAAGCCAAAAAATGTTGACATGCTGATTTTTTGAACGCAAATAACTGGCTAACAGATTAATACTATTGTACGCAGCAAAGCACAATAGTGAACTGCTTGGTATTACATAAAATTTTCTTGCACTAGTTACTGTATTTATTACCAATAAAAATTCATCATTGTTGGAAAACTACTGAGGTTATTTATGTAAAAATGCCACACAAATTATGCTAAAGATTTATTTTCGAAAAAATCTCAAAATTATCATTTTTATTGAAAGTTCTATACTATCGATAGTACCCCTTGATAGTATCGCAAACTATCGATATTCGAATCTATCGATAGTTTACCACCTCTAGAACACATCCGATATTTACCTATATTGCCCGTTGTTTGCAAGCATTTCGACTCGTTCATCTTGAGTATTAAAACTCAAGCGTCAGTTAATTGCCATTCAGTTAAATTGCATAGATGGGCACTTTGCAGTACCAGTCAAATTGCAGTAAAAAAAATGTCTACTGATATTACAATTTAAAATGCATTACCAGTAAAGATTTACTGATTACTGAAAAAATTTTTACTGATCATCATATTTTCAATGCAGTCTCGCCAGAGGAAATAAATATTTTGAGTACCTAATAAATATTTTTAGTTCGAAGTTTTGACATAGCTTATCTTCTTTATCTCTATTAAAAAGAAAAAGAGCATATTACAAAATCATCACCTCAGTATATGTAGAAGCAAAAAGAAATCATACGATGCACTAAAAAAACAGTGAAATATATATTTATTATACCCTGCAAATTTGTGTCGTTGTTTGTAACACCTAGAAGGAGTCCAGATACATCACACGTTATTTTTACATAAAAGTTCAGCTACTTTGGGAGAATTGATTTAAACATGTCCGTCCGCCTGCCGAATGTAATAAGTGTACTTTAAATAATAATTTGCCAACAAATTGCAGGGTATCTAATAGTCAGGTTCATTTGACTATAGCTCTTTTTTTATGATACAGTGGGCGCTTGGTATTCTTAAGTTCAGAAATCTTAATTGGTCAGAACTTGTATGTAAAATCTTAAGATAAGATTTAAGTTTTCTGGAATCAATTTTTTTTTTTTGTATTCAACTTCATAAAATCTTAAGATTTGACTAAGTTTTCTGAGTAGGCTTGGAATTAATTTTTGTATGATTATTCTTCTTGATTTTAGTGCTTTTACCTAATAAAATGCTCCTGTGTACAATACATGTATTTCTAAAATGTTTTACGCCTATAATTATTTAAAACGACTATGAAACTTAGAAAAGGAATTAACAAATTCTTGTAAAAAAGTTAATTTTAAAAACCGTCTAGAAATTTTAAGAATTCGGAATACATTTTTGAAAGAAGAGTAGTTAATCGTATTTTTTTTAAATGATTTATTTATTTTAGTGCATTGATTCTTGACTACCAGTAAGTAATCAGTAAAAATTTACTGGTAATGCAAATGAAATTTCATTATCAGTAAAAATTTACTGATTACTGCTATTTGTAATGCACTTAATATATACTGCAGCGTGCCCATGTATGTTAAATTGTCAGCTTGTTTCTGACCAAACATTTATCGTTGTTACATGATTTACTTCAGGCTCGCCTGCATGTTAGCTAGTTGATGATGTTGTAGATCCAGCCGATGCTTTCTTTCTGCAGCTCGAAGCTTTGTCATTATCTGCAATGTGAACTGACATCCGGCTTGCCACTTCGCTTTCGATTCACCGATATGCGACAGCAGATTGGTCGTTGTAAGTGTCCTACTAAGGGCCTCCTCAAGTACATCGCAGTTTCTCCTACGTTAGAGCTTTCCGAGCAGAAGGAGGTGTCCAGCAGTTTAAACCGATGGAGGTAGTCCCGGAAGGATCCATGTCCGCTGACTAGCTGCGTGGGGTAGAAGTTTAAGTCGGGGACTTTCGTAGACTGCTTCCATCTCCTCTCCCAGTTTCGCACAGACTTAGTTCTTTCTTCCGTTATACTTTCGGTCGCTGGTTTTAACACCCTGTGTTGTGTGCAGACACTGCAACTTCTTGGGTAATAGGTAAATTTAGGAGATAGATACATAGGTGTCGCACTGAGCGTGGTAGCTATGTGCTTTAATTCATGTATCTCATAAACTAATGCAGGTCACATTTTGAAATTTTAAGGGTATTATTTAAATACTTTAAGCTAAATTTTGAAAAATCATTTTTTTTTTTAAATTGTCGAAGTTATTAAAATTCTGATTTTAAACTTTTACTTCATAATTGAAAAGAATAGTAAATTTCCTATTTAAATTACCATGTTCAATATTTTATTGTGAATTTGCTTAATTCTAAAAATTACTTTTGAAAAATCCATACTTCAATTATGTCCATTCTTTAAAAACCCATAACAAAGTTATTATTGTTGCAATAAACTTGAAACAAAAAAAAAAAAAAAATTGTGTGTCTACACTCATATTTTCTATAGGTTGAATTAGGCCGATTTGCAACGAATTTCAGAACCTTACTTTTTTTCGTTGTCCGCTTCACATGAAATGCCTCAACAGTCAAAGATCAATTTCAAAAATTCAGGTTAAATTCAGGGCTGCGGCAATGCGGGAAGCTTTGAACGGAATGGAGGTAGTTATTCAAAACGAGATTCCCAAAGCAATTTACACTCACTGTGTATCACATTTATAATTTATGTCTTAACGACGTACAGTGTAACATCACCATGCAATTGGTGGCCAAAACTAGAAAAAACTGTTATAGAGCAATAAAATTTTGCACATAAGGCTATTTTGCCTTTAAAAACATATGGTCAAAAATTTAATCCGACCACGCCCACCTCCCATATAAACAGAAAAATTAAAAAGCCACATCTTCGAACATATGCGAAATATAGCTATGAAATTTTGCACATATGAATTTTTTGGGTATAAAAACATATGGTGAAAAATAAACTTAATCCCACCACGGCCGCGCCCACTTCCTGTATAAACTTATAAATTAAAAGGCTATAACGTAAACATTGCGTGAGATATGACTATAAAAATCTGTTTTATTTTGATATTTTTTACTTATAACCATTGCAAAAAGTAGATATAATCCGATTACTGCCGCGCCCATTTTCCACACAAATCTAAAATGATAAGCATGTTTCGTTTTTGTAGGCACATATTTATTTCAATATACATTAATCAATTTCATTCACTTTCATCCAATGACTTTCTTGAAATAAAATATTCCGAATCTATATTCGAGTCATAACTAATGTATGCTTCATTTGTGTTGTCTCGTTAAGCAAATCTTGTGAATTAACTTCAGCTGAGACTTCTAAAGTAACAATTGGGTATGGAAGCAACCCATTTCTTGCTTTCTTCAGTCTGTTGTAGCTTAGAAAGCAATTAGGGTGGATTGAATTCACAGCTGATTGTAAAACGTTGTATTTTCTCACAGATAAATCTAAATCATAGAACAAAGTCAGTGCTTGGTTAATTTGGAAAGACTTGTCTTTCGTACTATTTTTATTTTCCGTTTGTAATTTTATTGCAGCACTTGTTATTTCCTCATGCGGATATGCTCTAAGTAAGTCTTCGTTCGTCGTTTTGTTTTTTCAGATGCATCATCATACCGAACTTGATGCCTACCGCCGCTTGGGCTAGGTTTGTATGGAACCAGCAATTAATATATTAAGAAACTAAATAAACAAGAATCATGCGCTATTCAAATTCGAGTAAAAAAGTTGAGTCCCATTATGCTTTTCCTCAAATCTCACTTGGAATAAAACAAAAAAGTGCAGATAGATAGCTAAAATTTTTAATTATCGTTCTACATACTTCCGTTAATATTTTTTTATGAATAACAAAAAAGGGTTTTTTGGGGTTTTTTTTGTTTTACTCTACCAAACTTTTTAGCAAAAAAATTTATTTTTATACTATTTACAAACTCACTTTCAAAGTAACGGTATTCATCATGTGTTTCTGACATATGAACAAAAAAAGGGATGCTAGATTCATGAGACTTTAGGCATTCAGAAAATGCCAAGCTTGTCCCATTTTCATAATATAAGAATTAAGCAAAGCTCAACTAACTAAGCAAATAAAAATGAAATAATAGCATGTTAGTAATTTTTTAAAGTAAAGTTCTAAGCAGGGTTTTGGAGCATCCAAATTTTGGGGTTGCTTCGCTCCAGCTCCACTCCGACCTCTTAAGTATAGCTCCGACTCCGCTCCGTTCTCCGCTCCGAGCTCCAACTATATATAATTTTCTCAATAAAAATCATTGTTTTTTATTTTAAATTCATTTTCCGAATTTTACAGGAAAAGCAAAAATTATTTTGATATTTGGAGTACTGCTTTCAGAATTTGTAATTTGAACTGAAGCAAGAGATCGCAAATTTTCGGTGTATATCTTCAAACTTTTCGGTAAAGATGAAAGTGAGCACGACTTATCATAATCCACCAAAAACTCGATGTTGAAAAATTTGATGTTTGGTGACCAATTCTGGGAAGTTTCGAAAAAACTCTTTATTTGGCTCAAAACTCGACATGTTTACCATACGAAAAAATATAATGCTAAGTTGTACAACAACTATATCGTTTTGAAGGCTGCTGTCATAGCAATAGAACCAGTTAGGATTGTGAACTCTTTATTCTTAGTGACATCTTTAAAAAAAAATTTGGAATTATTAACACACATTAGCCCTATTCAGGATATGGTGTAAACGGTCTTGCATCATTGCAAATGCAAATTTTTATTGCATATCGAATATATTTGTTATTGTGATAGCAGAACTATTTTGCATTTGCAATGATACAAGACTATTTGCACATAATCGTGAATAGGGCTATTGTAGTTAAAATTGTGCATTTCATTACTGCAATGGAAATGGCACTACTCAGTTCAAATCCCTTGCAATGAATTGTAATAGTGTGCAAGTTTTCAAATATAATGTCAAGCAACAATAGTTGGAAAAATTATGAATCGGAGCAGCGGAGCAGTTAAATTTTCATCGCTCCAGCTCTAGCTCCGGTCAAAGCAGTATGCTCCACTGCTCCTTGCTCCAGCTCCGCTCCAAAGCCCTGGTTATAAGTTTAACAGTCGTGTGGCAGTATTAATCATTTTTAAAAAATTTTTTTGTATTGCCCTAGTCAACAATTTTACTTTAAAATTGCATTATTACTTTTATAAAATTATGACTTAATTTTTTTTATCGATTTTGTGCACATATTTTCGGGCGTCTGCACGCAGATCTGCGATTTTATCAAGCAAATTAGAAAATTTTAATTCAACCAGCCTACAAAGATATTGTGAAACAAGATGGGTAGATGCGGTTTCGCTATTTTGCGACTCAATATTTGAAGTGGTTGAAGCTCTTGAAATTCTTATTGAAGCCAAAGGAACGGATTCTGTTTGTAACTTTTCATTTTTAGTTGCACTATTTATATCGAAAAGCTTGCAAACAGTTAATATTGTTTTAAGTAGGGCTCTACAATTAGTGACAACAATAACGACTTTAGATTTCAGAGATTCGTGAGAACGCATATGTCGAATTCACTAGAATTTATTCGGAAGCTTGCAGAACAGCCAATTTATTTGGAGTTGAACCGTCAACGCCACGTCTTATTGGCTCTCAAAAACATCGTTGCAACGTACCTGCCCAATTCAACTGAAGAGTACTATAGATGTTAAATTTGTCTTCCCTATATTGATTACTTATTGAAATCTTTAAACGACCTTTTTATCAATCATAAGGACCATATTCTAGGTTTACAGAAGCTGATTCCTTTTTTTTAATCAAAGATAAAGGAAATGAAGGTTTCGAAAATTTGAAATCATGTATAGATTTTTACAAAGAAGATCTTCTGAAGAGTTTGAGCTATGGATGACTAAATGGCGTAACAATGAGGGGGAAGGAAATGACAATCCAAACACAGCTGTTGAAGCTTTGAGGTATTGCGAAGGCATTTTCTTTCCTACTTAGCCATTCTAGATTGAACGTAAATAGCGATCGACTTCATCCTCTCAGATTTGGCTTAAATTTTGCCTATGGTTGTATTTTAGACCAAAACCAGCAAAAAGGTATACAAAAAATTTGCCAGAACTAACCAAATCTCCGAAATTGACTGTATCGATTCACAGAATCGTCCATAACTCAGTCATTATACTACCGACATGCATGTATATAATATAATGTTAATTTTTAAAATTAATTATTTTTTAAATTAATTCATTAAAATTTAATTTGCGAAATTCGTATCATAGTCTCAAAAATTAAAATTTTGTGGTCCGTTTAGAAGACTAAATTACCTTTTCTTTGGCTTTTTATTCGGGGTGGTGACTCAAATAGTTCAGGAGATATGAGTTTTTTTAATGCTTTTACAGAGCATAAAATTAGAAATTAATATCGTTTTTATTTTTCAACCAAATTTTTTTTTTTTTTTTGGCTTGCATTGTGCAATTGACCAATGCCATCCTTGACCAGCGTCCTGGACTACAAATGAATATTAGTATTATTGTAAATTTATACAAAATATACAACCTTATACACCATATTGTGAACGCCTGTTGTAGTAAATTTGTGAACTTACAGCGCAGCCAGAATCTTCGTCCATGTTTTATTCAATTGTTTTTGTGATCAGCTGATTAAAATACACACATGCAATGAATTTGCAGTGCTGCAACAGCAAAAAATAAAAATTTGACTGTTGAAATTCTTCAAGATCTATCTGAAACAAAATACACAATGAGGCAGCATCGCATTTTTGTGTCAAATGATTGGTAAATACACAAATACAATACTAAATTTTAAAATAGGGTTTTGTCGTTGTATTTTTGATATTTTTAATATTTGATAATAGCATGTTTTCTTTTTTGTAAACTTATAAAATTTACTCAAAATTATCAAAAATACACGATACAAGACCATTTACTACAGATCGTGAATACCCATAATCAAAAAATTTACTCATACTCATTTGAAAAGCTACTTCATATAGAATTCTTAAGACTATGAAAGTGAAAAGAAAATGTGTAAAGGGTCAAAAAAAAAAAATCAGATCGTCAGAGTAAACCGTTGAGCAAAAACCACAATAAAATCGAAATGCCGATGGATGCTTCGAAATTATGACAAAATATCATACATTTTGGACGATGAGAGTTATTTCCCGTTCAGCAAATCTCAAGTGGTTGGAAATGATCGATTTTACTCAAATGATGTTTTTAAATGTAATTCCATCGTGAAATTAAAATTTAAGCATAAATTTCAATTCCTTCTCTGAGAGAGCATCACTCTGATGGCAATTATGTTTTCTGGCCTGACAAGGCATCGTTTTACGGGACTGGTAGATTAATAGAAATGTACCTTCTGACTCCGGAATTCTTTTGGCACATGGGAGATTTCACTTCAAGGAAACCCACTCTCAAAATCGATCCGGCTCAAGCTTGCATAAAGTTTAATCCTATTGGGTAGTAGTTGCCACACCATATTTGAACGAGATGAGGTGTTCATTTTGATAGATAAACAAGCGTCAGCCTACTTTTGGATATCAAAGTTTACAAAGGAGAAGATATGGGCTCAAATAAAAAATGCCAAAAACCTTGTTTTGAAAAAAACGGGAATAAAGTTTTGATTATCGGTCTTTAACATATAAAATATATTTCATTTTCTTTATGATGGCTGATCGTATTTGTAAGTTAACAGATGGGTCAGCAAGGATTAAGAGTTATTAATCAGGAGGTTCTGGACTAAGGCATAGCTTTCAGAACGGTCGAAACGGAAGACGAAGCGCCGCGTCTCTCTGAAATTTTCACAAAATACTTTCGAAATACAATACTTTCAAATACCACTCTTTTTTAAAAATCGATTCCTCCAAACCAATAAATAGCAGGGCCCACTTAAAAGACGAAGATTTTAAGACCCAAATTATGAAATATTGTGTAAGTTAAACATTTTACATTACATAAAATTTGACAAAAAATATTCTACAGATTTTTATGACTAAAAGCTGAACAAATTCAAATTCCCCACAGCTCATTCCCCAATTTCCCGCACCCAGTAAAATTCCCACAAATCGGGGAATTCAACGCAATTCAACAAACTTACTTCAATGTCGCCCAATCGAAGGCTTTTTTGGAAATTTAAATTCATTGGTATACATGAACAATTTGAGAGCTAAAAACTGGCAAGAACTCGAAACAAGAATTCATGCATGCATTCGTAAAATAGACAAAAATGCTGTCCGTCAGAGATATGTCAACAAAGCTGCGACGTACGGCTGTTCAAGGACTTTTTCAACCATACATTAATTTTGTGAAATCGCAATTATTTAACCGGTTAAATTTGCTTGAAAACTTCCGCATGTCCAGGACGTCATGCTTTCATTTATACTATTTATTACTTCTGATGAATTACACGTTGCGACAGTAAAAAATACCTGGAAAGTCATACTATTTTTCTTGTAGGTCTTGTTGAGTAAAACAAGAGTCTGTACTTGAAATTTTCCAAACACCCCCAAAATCTTGATTTACCGTTAAAAAACCGGTTTTGGGTACCTTTGGGCACTTATAAGCCTGTAACTTGGTTGATTATCAACAGATTTTCGAATGATATATATTTTATTGAGGAAAACTTGAGAAACTTATGTGTATTTGTCCAGCAAACACAATATTTTTTCACTTTTTTCGCCTTTTCTCAACTTTGGCGATGTTTGTACACACTATTTTATAATGGAGCTATACTTTTTATGGATTTATTATTGATAAACATCAATGAGTAAAACGCAAGTTTGTTTTTTGAAAAATCGGTAAGTAATTGACTGAGTTACTAAACTTTTTATTAAAACAAAATTTTTGCAAAAATAAAATTTGTAAATGAATTTTTATATGCGTATGCTGCAACAAGGCCATAAAAATTCATTTCCTGCATTCGCATTTGGACTTCTTCTCAGATAACCTGGGCCGGTTCAGCGATGAACAAGGCGAACATTATCACTAAGAAATGGCTAAAATTGAAAAGCGCTTCAAAGGAAAAAATAAAATAAAAATGATTTCAGAATATTGCTGGTCACTCAACGAGAAACTGATAGTGCTGAATTTAAAAAAAATAACGGTTAATCACACATTTTTGAGTTGAATGGCCAAAAATTGTATTTTTGCAAAAATTTTGTTTTCATAAAAAGTTTAATAGCTCAGTCAATTACTTACCGATTTTCAAAAACAAACTTGCGTATTACTCGTTAATAAACGTGTTTTTAGAATAAATCCATAAGTAGTATATCTCTTTTATGAAATAGTGTGTACAAACACCGTCAAAGTTGAGAAAAAAAAATGAAAAAAAATTGTATTTGCTGGACAAATACATACAGATTTCTCAAGTTTTCTTAAATAAGACATATATCATTCAAATGGTTTAAGTTTCTTTTTTCTAAAACCGGTAAGAAAATGAAAATCTGTTTATAATCAACCAAGTTACAGGCTTTTTTTTTTTTTTTTTTAACGAGGAGGAAAGCATAAAAAGCCACCCAGTCAGTGCGTGACATTCTCACGCTAAAACCACCTCTCGTCCGTACGGATATTCCTCCCGGAACCACCGTTAGGTATTACGTCGGAAGGCCGTAATGAGCTTAGTGCTCAATCGTCAGTATTGGTTTCTGTCCAATTCTGTTCGGTTTTATCGTCGGTTGACGATATCTGGCTCCATATTTGTAGTATTTACCGTGCGCTCGACTTTGCGCGCACGTTCTGCATCATACAGAGTGGTCATCATATCTGCAGCAACCTTGCATGCTGCATTCCATTTTTCCGCTGTGTTACACATCTGTGTCGTCAGATTCCTTTCTGTAGGGGGTTCTCCAAAGGCTTTCTCCAGCTCATGTCTGTTTTTGTTAAAACGTGGGCATATAAAAAGTATATGCTGCGCGTTCTCCCGTTCCTCTGGGCATCTTGGGCAAAACGGGTCTTCTTCTCCGGTGTTGATTTTATGCAAGTACTGCTTGAAGCACCCATGACCACTAAGCAGCTGCGTAATGTGGTAATTCAGTTCACCATGTCTGCGTGATATCCACTCTTCTATATCCGTAATGAGATTGTAGGTCCATCGACCCTTCTCGGATGACTCCCATCTTCGCTGCCATTCCATGATGGTACGCTGTCTTTCTTCTCTTCTTATGGCTTCGGTTGATTTTGTGTCACGGCCATATAACCGCTTCATCTCTTGTGCCTGCAAATCTATGGGCACCTTACTTGCTATGACACAAATAGCATCGTCCGATACTGTACGATACGCGCTAGCAACCCTCAGGGCGCTGAGCCTATATATCGCACGGCTATCCTTCTGGTGTGTTTTCTTGCTGTCCGCCCAGATAGGTGCTGCATACAAGATTACTGACGTAGTAACCGTTGAAAACAGCCGGCGCCTGCCCTCACGCGGGCCTCCTATATTCGGCTTGATGCGTGTTAATGCGCTGTTTATTCGTGCTGCTTTTCCACTAGCAGCTTTCAGGTGATCCTTGAACGTCATTCTAGAATCTATAAGTACTCCTAAGTACTTAATGTGTGGACACGAGGTGATGTTATGATCACCAACCGTGATGACCAGCTCTGCACGTGCTCTTCTGGTACTCAATACCACGACTTCCGTCTTCTGCTCCGCCAATTCCAGCTTCGAGTTGTACAGCCATCTTCTCACTCTTGAGATGACATCGTTACATATAGCCTGTAGCGAGTCCAGGTTCTTGGCTACTGCCACTATCGCGATGTCGTCTGCATATCCTACGATTGTTGTATCCTTATAAGTTACAGGCTTATAAGTGCCCAAAGGTACCCAAAACCGGTTTTTTAACGGTAAATCAAGATTTTGGGGGTGTTTGGAAAATTTCAAGTACAGACTCTTATTTTACTCAACAAGACCTTCAAGAAAAATAGTATGACTTCCCAGGTATATCTACTTCACTAAATTTTGTAGCACTGTGTTATGCTTGTTCTTATAGTCAAAATTAAATGTGGGAGCATTTAAAACCTTACAGGGTTGATGAACAGCGTCTCGTACCAAGTTAGTTTTCAGCATACGTAATTACAAAGATGTGGATCAAAGGTGTGGATAACTAATGACAATGCTACAGTTTTAAAACTATTTCCTTATTTATATGAAATGAATTATAAAAAATTCATTTGAATGTGGAAGTAACACTAACTCGTAACTAAGAACCGGCGGAAAAAATTTAGTTTATATATGTATATGTATATAGGTGTATAGGTTTCCTTAGTTTAAAAACGCGTTAAAATTTTTTGCGAAATTGGATTTTTGGCATTTTTTGGTACAGTTAAATAAGTTCCCTTAGAGTCGGCCAAAAACCAGATTTCGAAAAAAATGTTTGTTAAGACTTTTCTTAACTAAAATAACGATATATATTTATTATGTATTTAACTTATAGAAGAAGCAACAAAATATATTTATTTTGCCGCAAACAAATAAATACTCAAGCAAATACGAATTGGTCTAACTTACATACAAGTAACAAAATATAATTGCAAAAAAATAAAAATTTTCGTTGTTGAAGAAACTCTTATCATAACAAAAACAATGAAAAGATTCTGAATAAATTTATTGAAGAAAACTTGATGTTGAAGAAACAAGTTAAAAAAATGGGTATTTTTGTTTGTTTATTTATTTACTACTTGTTATTGAGCTACATACCACATTGGAACATTGGAAAAAAATTATATCACTTCATGGTAATATAAAAAACCGTACGGCAGCCAATACTTCAATACATATGTACATGAACACTTGCACATGTAGTATATGTATGCACGTAGATGTACTGTGAGGCAATGTTCAATGCGCTTCTACTTTGGTACGCATCTAATGTGCTTCGACTGGGAACAAATTGGAAATAGTAAGAGCCAGATTGAAATAAGTAAGAAGCGATCATATAAGTTTTTATCTTGCTTGTTCTTCTTCCTTTATTGTAAGCATATAAAAATAATAATTTGTTTTGTTTGTGCTGAGATTCGAAAATTTATTTAATTTTTTTTACAATATGAGAGCAAAGGTCAGTTCTCCTCTTCCTCTCACTTTTGAATTAAGATTACTAAACATCAGTCTAGCATTTTTTAAAAGAGAAGGAGAAGCTAAACCCTTGCTCAACGTTGAACCTCATAGAACACGACAGACAAACCGATGTACGACAACTGGTGCATAAATAAATTATTTTAATTCGGATTTTGCATATGAAATGTGAATCTTTTCCAGGATATGCTATATACTAAAAGAAAGGATTACGATGCAGTGTATAGACAGATTCTCTTTAACGCTTCATTATATCCGCATCGCAGAGCATTCTGATGCGCATCTCACCACCATTGGGTATGTTCAACTTCAAAAACTACACTCAAGTGTAACTACTTTTCTTTTATATTATTCTCTTAAATTTTGGTTATTTTGTTTGTGTGCATGCGTTTCTAATAATTTATTCAAAAAAGTATAAAATTCAAAATCCAAATAACATTTGTGGTGGTCCCTGAATGATGGCTCCAGTCAAATCATATAGATCATACAAATGATACTTGAAACGTCAACTCGACCATTGTTGATGAAGTTACTTGACAATGAGTAGAGCAGCAACAGCGTTACTGACAGAGGCAAAGAAGTAAATATGTAAAAGGAAATTAATTAAAGAATTGTTAGCACTGTAGCATAACGAAGATATATAAATAATTGAATTTTGGTATTATAATGTAGTTAGAAAATTTTCGAAATATTCTCTTTAAAAATGAGTCAAAAATAAATACTATATTTTATTTTTAAAATTCATTATAGTCTAAATTTAGTGGTTGTTATATTAAACTTTTAGTTTACTTAAGTAGTTATCACGGCAAGCTCAGACTTATTGTGTGCTGTGTTATCAATGGGGAAATCTTTATGTACAGAAATATCTACGCCATAATTATTGATACAATATACTATATGTACCTGAGGGCATGTGAATCTGCGCAGGTTTATTTTAGTCTGATTTTGGTGGTATATTGTACGCACTTTGTTCGTTCATACATACATACATCTGTCAAAATATCATCGATCATAGTGTTATTGATCTTCTGCCATGAATTCTTTGCTCCTTCAAATAAGCATTGTTACTGCTTACAATAGCGTAGATACACTCGCGTCTAAAATTATGTACACATCTATGTGTGTATATGTGTTTTCTATGTCTGCCTTCAAATACTTGTATGTATATTTAACATTTTGTTACAATTACATTTACATAAAAAAACTTCAATTATATTATTTCTTTATATTCTTCTGTTTAATTTTCAGCGCAAACCTCTATTTTATAATTCGAAGAGTTATGTATGTATGTATATTTTTTTATAGTTTTGTATTTCAGTTGTTTTGTATTTAGACTTTTGACTATTCATCATCATCATCGTCAAAAAAGTTGAATTGTGAATTGGTCTTTAGATTACATTTATTGATAACTTTGTCTACGGTTAATCAGTTTTATACAATTTAATTGAAGTTATTTTTTCAACCCGATTTTTGTTTTGTTTATGGTGTAAACCTTTTTTAAACACTGTTGTCAATTCGTAAAAGATTTTTCAGATTGAGGTTGGAATTTTCCGAAAAACTCGATTGCCAATATTTGAAATCTTACGCTAACTACTGTCAAAACTGAAAACGGAATTTCATGATTCCGACGGTATTGTGTTATTTACGATTTTTTACTAATTTCTTTATTGCAATTTTATGAATAATATTGGTATACAATAAATTAGATATTCCAGCCAGTTTAGATCATAAAATGTATTTCCAGCAAGCTAAATTTTTGTATACACTTTTAGTTTGACATATTACGGGCCTTAATGGAATTGCTGCGAGCCACTGAGTAATAAAAGAGAGTAATATTGAGCGTTTTGCCCGATCTTACTATTTTGACAACATTAAACAATAATTGCCCGGAATTAATTTGAATTTGCTGGAGAGGTATTCTAAAGGTTAATAAAATATATTTGCAATAACTTAGAAGTACTAAATATTGTATTTCTCATATCATATTTATTTTGTATTCATCCAACAATTTTTAAAACTCTCGGTCTCCCGCTTATTCAGACATCATTCCCAGACCCTCCTCGCCAGAAATTGTAGCCATTGTTCAATATGATCTAGAGTTATAGATATACCCGTGCCAATGCACTTTTTTTTAAATTGTCTATAAGATCGGTAAGATTTTCTAAATTGATTCGCTTAGTTTCAAAACAACGTTTGGTTTTGAATGCTGAAATGAATGATACTAATCGGAACTGTTCGACTTTCTCCCTCGTGAATATCAACGTCATCTAATTTATCTGTTTCTTAATGGTGATTCCGGCAAGCGTTGCCTTTTGGCTTCATTTTGATCTAGATTTTCGATCTAAATTTCGTACTTTTTTTGGTTTGATTTTCGATTTGAAAAAAAGTGTAGTTCGAAATTTCCGCCTAAATTTCTATCCGATTTTAATTTGAATTTTAATCTCAATTTTGTTCCAGTTATCTTTAAATTTTTGGTCTGAATTTTTTGATGTGAACATTGATAAACTTTTTGAACTAGTTTCTGGTCTAGGTCTGGGTTTTATTTATAAAAAATTTAGTAAAATCAGTCCTCCCAAAACCCAAATCTCAGAACCGCAACTGAACGCAAAAAAGGTTGTATCTCGAGCACTCATGTTTTGTTGTTTGGGAGTTTTTCTCTCTTTGATCCTTGTGTTGTTGTGCCGTTGCCGAAATAGAGACAGTCTCATTCATTGATTTAATTTCACTGTTTGTGGCTCGGTTGCGTATTTGTTTCCGTTTATATTTTTGCATCGCATCAGTCATTAGTATGCGACAACACATGTGAAGATGCTATTGCGATCGTTGTTGTTGTTATTTGGCTCAGAAAATGTTTTTGGTGGTTTTCTGATCTAAATTTAGGTTCGTGCAGATAAACGAAATTTTAAATACATGTAGTTCAGGTTCGTGTTTTAAAAAGAAAACTACACGGTATTCAAATATTAGTGTACACGTGTATGCCACGTATGTCAACAATGAGAGCTCTACCAGGTACATTATTTTGTAAGTGATATTTTAAAAAATAACTACATTAATTGTAGAGCTTATAATTTAACCAAAATTTTGATATGTCATTCGCAGATTTTCGACCAATCTTTTACGAGAAATTAATTTGTTAAGAATTGTTAATATCTTTTAAATATAAAAATTTTCTTCCGTAAACTAATAAAGAAATGCCTATTTTATTGAAAAATAATTATTTCAATTTCTCAAGGAATTTTTGGAGCGTTTTTCTTTATTTGGAAACAATATAATAGCAATGCCTAATGGTAGGAATCGGCTATGGAACACTCCGCCTATTTACTGCATACTACATACATTTACATATAACAAAGATTTAAATGGTGAAGCTTTGAAATTTATTAATTATAACGTTTAAATTATGTTTCCTCTTAAGCTTCACGTGGATACCCAGAGGCGGATACAACAGGCAAAAAGGTGCACATAATTAGTTATTGTTGTTTTTAGTTATTACGATTTACTTTCAATTATAAGAATAATGAATAATCTTGCTCATTAATCCACTTTCCTTCTCTATGGAAATGTGCTGAAACAATAATGATACCTAAACTGAAAACTCAGTTATTTGGTCTTAAAGTTCTATGTCAAAATAAATGATGAAACATCAGCCAAATGTCAAGTGAAAGCCGGAGTACTACAAGGCAGTGTTCTGGGTCCTGCTCTTTATTTGATTTTTACCTGCGACTTGCCTGAAACTGGTGGTGTTACTATAACTACTTAGCCAGACGATACTGCCATTTTAGCGTCAAATTAATCTCCTACACATGCTGCTAATCTAGTTCAGAAATAGCTCGACCACGTTCAACAATGGTTATTTCGTGGATGAGTGCTTGACTGGAGTTCCATCTGCCTCAGGTTCGATTCCCAGATGGGGTTAAATTCTTAAAAATGTCCAAATGGATTGTTCTAATAAAATGGATAATTTCGGTGGTTTAGTTCTTAAATACGTGACTCAAGTACCAGTTTAACGGTTTCTATTCTCAGGTAGAGAATTGAATCAATAAAAAAAAACAAATTATAGGTTTCGGGTCGATATAAAGAAAATCCCGGTTAGAAAAGAGAAAATTTGAATATAGGCTAGGAATCAGCGACCTTAATTATTCTTAAAATTCTACTAATTCTCGAGACCCATTATAAACCAATCTAAAACCGAAAACTGAATAAATGTATCCAATTGGAAATAGATCAGAGAAATTGTGAAATGCTTTGCTACAAGAATAGGGTTTCCCCTAAATGCGTAACGTACCAGTAAGTTTTCACATGGCCATACTTTTGAAATTGATAGTCATCGAACTAAAGTTTATGAATAAGCAAAAAAAAAACGATCCACGA
This sequence comes from Toxonevra muliebris, assembly GCA_963691655.1. NCBI lineage: Eukaryota > Metazoa > Arthropoda > Insecta > Diptera > Pallopteridae > Toxonevra > Toxonevra muliebris. The sequence goes on along the minus strand of OY829327.1, from coordinate 65,215,691 downwards.
ACGAGAAAAAAACGCTCCAGCCGCGTTTTGGCGTTTTGGTTCATATGGAGAATTTTTATTTTTTATTTCCCCCCCAAAAATGTTTCCTGTATCTGCCACTGGGATACCCGTGGTACCCGGGAAACTAAAATGTGCTTTTTCTGATTTCTTTATGAAAAAAATTAGTTATTTGATGTTGGTCTTTCTGGGCTTCTTGCTGCAAATTGTGTACTGTTGTAAATAGTGTGTTGTTTTAAAGGTTAATGTGTATTTTTATTTATTTATTTATTATTTAGGGGAGCCCAACCAGGAAGGCACTGCGACCTAAAAGATCTTTTGTGCCATTCCCCATTTTATGACAAAAGACGTTCAGCTGACCTAATAAAAGTCAAGACATCTTTTGTAGAAGAAGATTTTATGTGATTAGTCAGAAAAGGAATACCAAAAATTCTTCCTCTGAGCCGAGCCAAGGCCGGACACTCACGAATGTGAGGTGTGAGGTGTCGACTCGTCATCTTCCAGACATAGACGACACTCTGTCTCATTAGACAGACCTATTTTGTTTGGGTGATATCTGAGCCCATAGTGTCCAGACATGTAGCCCACTAATAGCCTAAGGTCAGATTTGGGATAAGAGATGGGCTTATTTTGGGCAAGCGGAATGATAAGTGGTTTTGCCTGTTTTAAACCTGGGATAGAATTCCAATACTCTTGCCATTTTGCCTTAGACCACTCCTCAACTATAGATTTCGCAGAGGTCCAGCCGACTCCGCAGAACGGATCGGGGCCAATGTGCTTGGTAGATGAACCTTGCCTAGCCAGTTCATCGGCGGTCTCATTACCAACAATGTCACAGTGGCCGGGTACCCAACAAAGCGTCACTTTGTTATGGGTAGACAGGCGCTGGAGACTCTCAAAACACTCATTCACCAGTTTAGAGGAAAAACTCCATGAAGAGAGTGTTAAGAGAGTCGCCTGGCTGTCTGAAAAAATTACAAAATTTGCGCCTTTAAAACCTTTATACAGGTTTATATTAACGCAGGTCTCAATTGCGTATATTTCGGCTTGAAAGACAGTAGGCCAAATACCCAGAGGGATTGAGATTCTAGTATTGGGTCTTACAATTCCAGTACCAGAACCGCAGTCCATTTTCGAGCCGTCTGTATACCAATTGAGAGCAAATGGACCGAAATCGGGACACTGGCCATCCCATTAGGACCTGGAAGGAAGAATGATTTTGAATTTCCCACCGAAACACCCGATCCCTAACCATATAATCCGATACAGTACATATTGGAGTGTTAGGAATTTCGTCAAGAATACTTAGGTGCCTTTTATTAAGCTTGACGATATACGCAGCCGCAAAGCAGTATTTCTTGATGAAAATGTGTAATGGCACCAGGCCAATCAACACTTCAATGGCAGGAGTTGGACAGGTGCGCATAGCTCCAGTTATGGAGACGCAAGCAAGCCTTTGGAGCTTGTTAAGTTTGGTGATGGCCGAGCCCTGCATGGCTTTGGGCCACCATACTAGAGCCGCATAGGCTATGATAGGTCTAACTATCATAGTGTAGAGCCAACAGATCATCTTAGGAGTAAGACCCCATGTTTTACCAAAGAGTTTCTTTCAGTCCCAGAAAGTCCTAGTGGCTTTTAAGCGGACAGTGTATAAGTGAGTGTTCCAGTTCAGTCGTTTTTTAAGCGTGATGCCTAAATATTTGACCTCATCAGAGTACACAATAACAGTGTCTTGTATGGAAATGGGACCGAGGTCCAGTTTGTATCTCTTAGTAAAGGGAACAAGAACAGCTTTATTGGGATTGATTGATAGGCCGTCTATGGCGCACCAATTTGAAACCAATAGGAGAGCTGATTTCATCACCTCCGTGATAGTTGAATCATACTTTCCAGATACGATGATTACCAAATCATCCGCATAACCGATGGCCTCAAAACCAGACTCATCTAGTTTGGTCAAAAGGTCATCATTTACTAAGGACCACATTAGAGGTGATAGAACACCGCCTTGTGGGCAGCCTTTTACAGCCTTAATGCACACAGTGGCTTTGCCTAGCATGGATGAGATTTCACGCTCCTTCAGCACGGCATCCACCCAGGCAATGGATTGGGAATCGATACCCTTACATTCCAGAGCTCTGGAAATAGAACCGAATCCAATATTGTCGAAGGCACCCTCAATGTCAAGGAAGGCACAGAGCGCAATCTCTTTAGATCGAAAGGTTTTTTCAATTTTACTGACAAGACAATGTAATGCGACTTCGGTCGATTTACCCTTAATGTAAGCAAACTGCGTGCGATGAAGAGGTATCAAGTTTGCAAGTTTACTTCTAAAGTGTAAATCAAGCAGTTTTTCCATGGTTTTAAGCAGGAAAGACGTGAGGCTTATAAGCCTGTAAGATTTAGGGAGTTCCAGAGGCCTGTTGCCTTGTTTGGGAATGAAGACGACAACCACCTTTCTAAAAGAACTTGGAATATATCCCCAATTGAAACTTGCCCTAAACATTTTAACTAGGTGGTCATGGATGTTTTCCAGACAGTTCTGCAACATTGCTGGAAAGATCCTGTCACCCCCTGGGGATTTATAAGGTTTAAAAGAGGCCACTGCCCATTTAACCTTGTCCCGGTCAAAAATTACCCCTGAAAGGCTCTTCGTCCTACTGGAGAGGCAGATCCTATGATCATGGATTTCAGGAGAGGACGAAGTAACTTCCGTAGAAGACCCCGGGAAATGAACATGAAGTAAAGTTTCCAGAGTCTCGCGAAGATTGGCAGTAAAAAGTGCCATCAAGTTTTTTGAGGAGACCAACCCCATTAGAAGAGTCTTTGGCGAAAACCCTTTGAAGACGTGCTGCCTCAGGCAGCGGGGAGATATTCTCACAGTGTCTTCTCCAGCAGTCTCGTTTTGACTTCCTAATTTCTGTATTGTACTCCGTCAGTGCAACCCTATATTCATTCCACTGCTTTGTACGTTTTGATTTATTGAATAACTTCCTGACATGCTTGCGCATGTCTGACAGCTGATTGTTCCACCAGGGTACCATGCGTACCACTTTGGTTGAAGGAACGAAATTGCTGTCTTGATAGGAAGAAATTAGCACATTATTGAGCTGAGTTACTGCCTTTTCCAGTTCATCAACTGAGCTGATAGAGGTAGCAATGAATTCTATCTTTGTGCCCACGATGGCTTGGACCAGACTCCAATTAGTCCTTCTTGGATTAATTGCATTAGCAAGAAGTTCAGTACGTCCTGGAATGTCAAAAACTATGTGTTGATGATTAGACAGGGACGCTTCATCTGAGACTCTCCAATTCACAATAGAATCGGACAATATCCTGCTGGCTAGGGTGAGGTCCAACACCTCCTCCCTGGCTGCTGTAATGAAAGTAGGCTTGCATCCCCTATTTACAATATCTACACTACTAGATACTAAGTAATTTAGAAGACACTCACCTCGTTCGTTGATGTTACTACTACCCCAGATGGTATGATGGGCATTAGCATCACAGCCGACAACAAATTGGCGATTGGACTGTTGACAGTCACTAATTAAATCCTGGACCTCGATTGGTCAAGTCCCCAGCAAAGTAAGCAGTCGCCAGCACGACCTCCTGTACTGCGTTTGCAGTGGGAACCTCCACCAGTATAGCTACGAGATCTCTGGAAATGAAATTAGTAAGAGGGAGATAATTAAAACTTTTTTCAATTAGTATGGCCGCTCTTGGCACAACATCTCCACGAAAGTAAAGCAACTTACTATGATTCGTATTGAGTCCGCAGACCTGGCCACAGCTTACCCAGGGCTCCTGTATTAGCGCAAGGGTGAATTTATTTTCAGCGAAAAGTCTGCATACTGTGGCCGATGCCCCTATGGCATGATGCAGGTTCGCCTGGAGTACCCTGATGGCACTCATCGTGTCTGTTAGTCTAGAAACCGTTGGACGAGCTTCCCAGCAAAAGCTCGTCGAGGCCCCCTGCCCCTCTACCTCCTCTGCCATGGGCTGCAGCCCTGCCAAGGGAGTTGGGTGGCATTCCTCCCCAAGAGGAAGGATGCGAATTGCGAGGCAGAACTGCCAGCGGAGTTTCACCTGGCAGTTCTGCGGAGGTCGCAGAAGGCAGTGATTGCTGAGAGGCCCTACTACTAGTCAGCCCTGCAGCATGAATAGTACAGGGTCCTGCAGCAGCCATTGCCTCTACGGTCCCTCCGGTAATGGGTGTGTCAAAGGACTCTGTTACTGACCCTACGTGTAGCAATGAGAGCCGTGATGACCTTCCACTGGTGGGCTCATCAGCCCGACCAGCAGAAGATCCCACGGTAATCATAGCCCTCATTGAAACGGTGGCAGCAGGTTTGTGTTTCGACCTGGAAGCGGTCTCTGAGGCTGATGATTGATGCTGCGAGGGCCCTCTGGTTGTCAGCCCGGCGGCACGACTTGTAGAGGGTCTCTCAACATTACTCTCCGCCACAAAACCGCTACCTGGCGCACCCGACGCACCGACGATACTGGCCCAAGTAACAGAACCGGTCGCAATATCACCAGTGGACCTCAGCCGCCGAAGAGTCCTTAAATTAGCCTGCCCAGCGGCGCGACTAGTGGAAGGCTCTACAGCGTCTAGAGGCACTGTTGACATGTTGCCGGTCCTGCTACTGACCAAATCGGCAGTAGCCGGGAGCATGTCCACCAACATCGCCTTGTCAAGGTTAATGTGTACAAAGGAAAAACTATTCTTAACAAAATTTATGGTTCTTGATCATCCAGTAGGTTGGACAAGCAAGGGTTAATGAGTCATGGTTTAGTCAGCCGAAGCGCATTTACGAGTACAGATTGTCTAAGAAATACATTCCTAATTCTCAAGATCAATATTCATTTAGATATGTATAAAGTAAAATGCAAAGTGGTATGTAATAATAAAAAAATTATTGAGAACGAAAACTATATGCAAAACAATGCAATAGCAAAGAGTTGAACATTTTTTATTAACAACAAAAACTACTTGACTTTATTATAGATGCTAACAGCAGTAAGCAGCAATATTAGAATATCGTGGTCATTATCTGATTATTTTATTGTTGTTATGATTTGCATTTACATTGTGCGAGTAAATGCATTTTTTTGGCCTACCAACTACTACTTATATAAACTTTTTTCGTACTTTGTTATTATGCATGTATGTATGTATATGTGCGACAAGTGTGCTTTGTTTGTTGTTGTCGCTGGGTCGTTTTTTTATTATTATATCATGGCATTCGCTCCATACAACACCGGCAACACAATGGCAATTATTAATTTCTGTTGTCGTTCATTCTTAAATAGCCTTTGTGCATAGAACACGAGCATATTTGCTTGGACATAAAAAAACCGCAACAACAACTAAACATTCTTATTGTTATTGAGAAAAATGTTGTTGTTGAGTAGAAAACGTACGGAGAGCAATTTCAAAGGGAAAACCAAACCACCCACAAAGTTGTATTGCATTGAAATATGCATACATACATACATACATTCATTTTTCATTTTGTTGTTTTCCCTTTAATTGCTGCTATTAAATATTTTACTTTGAGATTCATGGACATTTTAATTTAATTCGCTTGCACAGAGACAAATTTAATAACTTGATAATGGTTTTTCTTTATTTCAGTCTAATTGTATTTATCAAATGAGTTTTGAGCTTTTATTTTGAGATGCTACGGAATTAAATATGAGCTTGGAGGTAATTTTATTTCAATAAGCACCAATAAGCAAAAATCATGTACACCGACAAACGTTTGGAAAAGTCTTTGACCACTTCAGCGCCCATTTCACCTGCTCCCCTTAGCGATGTACATCACACGCATCCTTTAACACATACTCAAACACACTTACATAATCTACATACGCAACACATACAACAACATCCGCATCATGTTGTTCAACAGCAGATGGAGCATTTGCATCAACATCAGCAGCAGCAACTGCAAGTAGCACTCTCAAGCCCACAACATTTGCCGCAGCAGCATCGGCATCACCAACAACAACAACAGCAACAACACCAAATACAACAGCATCATCAACAACATCAAACAAATCAGCAACATGCTACTCTTAATCAACAACAACACCCCCAACCACCGCCTCAGCAACAGCAACAACAACAGCAGCAGCAATCGGCAATGTTTACAAGGTAAGTACAAAATATTGAACACAATTTAAAATTGTTTAGATTTATTGTCAATAATATTACCTATATGCATATGACGTCAGAATCCATTCTGCCAATTTGGATTCTGTGAAAAAATTAAGTAAGTAATGCATAACACTGTTCAACAGCCAAAAATGAGCAGAGACGGGACAAGTGCACTTAGGGTAATGTGGGGTCGCTGAGCCCGAATCCGTGGTCCGTTTTGCTCTGCTACGTCCGTCACAATTTTTTTTTATTGACATACAAATTTATAAAATTAAAAAAAAAAAAATTGATAATACAGTGCATATTTTTTTCATCAAAACATCCATTTAAAAAAAAAATTCTATTTTTTTTTTTTAATTTTTAAATTTTTTTTCTTAATTAATTTATTTTTTGGTAATTTTTTTCATCCTCGTTATCATTATTCACTTTTATCTCGTTGTTAGCTTGATGGCCAAACGCGTACTTAACCCTCACCGGTACCAAATTTTTGTATACCATATCGGTTCCATTTCTAATAAAAATTTTAGATAAAGTGAAAATATTTGTTTTAGTTTTGCTTGTATGCAATCTTTATTGAATAAAAAAATTGATTTTATACAGAAAATATAGAAAGCAAAAAAAATAAAAATTTTGTGAGAAAACACCGCAAAATAAAGAAACTTCGCAAATGTATTGGGGGCGAGATATTACAAAAATTCTGCAAAAACCGAAGAGTTTTACTTCTTTTTCGTGCAATGGAATATTCCACACTTCTAAGAATAGCAATAAATAACAAAAAAAAAAAAAAAAAAATAGTACAAAAAGAAGAAACATGTGTTTTCAAAGCTTGTATACGTGCATATACAATAGGCACCGATTAGGTACAGTGTCGGTCATATCATTTGCAACCAAAATCACTTGTACTTTAGATAACTTCTTTAGTTCACTAAAATAATTTTTATCAAAAATCTTTTTTATTCAAAACAAAGTGTATTTATTGCCATTTATTATAAAAAAATTAAATGTACAAAATAATGTTGCAAATAAAAAAAGAAAGACTTAATAGTAAATTAAAGTCTGAATTGAAGAGGTCAAAACATTTGCAACTAGAAAAAGGTAATGTGAAAATTGAAGAAAAATCGAAAAAGTTTTCAAAACTTTGTCGCATTTCCATTTTTAGCGATCACTGTTGCACGTCTACGTAGCATTGTCTCTATTAAATGTTTCGCCTGATCGATTTGAACTCGCGTCCATTGCTTTTAAACATCCTCATACAGCATCTATAGTTTCTTAAACGAATTCGTGCCAATCTTTTGCTTCACGAGCATTAAATGACTCTCAATTGGGCTTAGATCGAGGGACTGTACTGGACAAATGAGAAATTGTACATTTTTTTTGCCACAAGGCAAGGTTTTACAAATTTAGACGTGCGTCTTGGGCTATGTTTCAGAAGTATAATGCCTCTTAAAACGTTTTTATAATCGTTGTATTTCATAGTTCTCCGAATGAGATGCGTTGGACCCATATAATTAGCTGAAAAATAGCCCCAGACCACAATATGTATAACCACCTTGTTGCTTTACCGTACCTAGTGTATGTCTAGGTTCGTGCGGCCTTGTAACAAATTTTTTTCCGTCAGAACCACACATGCTAATTTTTTTCTCATCTAACAACAAAGCGTTTTGCAGTTGTTGAAAAGTCCAATTTTTGTATTTATGGGGGAATTTTAAATGAGTTAAGCGAATTTTTTTTAAGTTAACTCTTTTTCTGCAATGTTGTATGCGCTTAATCCACTTTTTCTGGGTCGTTGCTTGGTAGTCGATGATTATATATCCCACTGAAGCCACTTTCTGATTCGCTTTCATCAATTTTGTGATTTCGTTAGTCTTTCTACACGTTTCTTGGCGAGATCGTCCTTCTCTATAACGCTGTTAACAATTCGCGAAATCGTCGACTTGCGTATTGAATATTTTTTCAGATAAACTATTTCTTCCCCTTTCAATCTAAGCCCAATTGAGAGCCATTGAATGCTTGTGATGCGAAAAATTGACACGAATACGTTTAAGAAACTGGAGGATATGAATGAGGAAGTTTAAAAGCAATGGAAGCGAGTTCGAATCGATCAGACGAAACATTTAATAGAGCCAATGCCACGTAGACGTGCAATACAGTTAAATATAAATTCTGGCATTTATTAAAAAAATAAAAAATTAATTTTGTTTTCAAAACTTTATTGCATTTTTATAAATTCAAAATTTTGCTCAAAAATATTTTTTCGATGATTGCATTTTCTGCAGGGAAATTTGCTTTCTCGAATGGTACTGATGTTGCTGGAATCATCTTCAATCTTATGGCAATTATTGTTAAACCCTTGCAGGCAATGCAATTCGCGAAACAACATCTTTCTCTAAATAATTGTTTATAATGAAAATTGCTTGAGTATAAATTAACTTTTTCTAAGGTTAACTTTTCGAAAACCATATTAGTATATCTTCAAAAACTCAGAGTTTTGTTCAATATATTAAAAAAAACTGCATCCAATTTTCATGTGACAATTTATTAGAAAAATGATCAACTTAAAATCTATTTGTTGTCCACACTGACAAAATCACAAAAAAATTTTAAGCACTGTTGGTTTCGCCACAAAGAAAAGCTTGTTTCAATCTATGATATATATTGTTCCTTCCTTTTCTATTTAAACCGCTGAAATTCGTGTTACAATTGTCGCCACAAAACGCTATACATTTTTCAAAAATATTAAATTCTTTCAAACAATCTTAAACAATTTGACTAAATGTTTCAGATTTCTCATTTAAAACCGACCTAAAGTCTATCGAATTATGGCAAATTCCAAACTCAGCGCCAAAGTACTGCATTACAATTTGAAATACCTTAATTGCATCAGAACATTTTTTAAATCTTCTAAAGATTGTGGAGGAAGCGCTGTGGTGGCCTCCTTTTTCATCCTACTAGATCGAATTAAATTCACAATTGTAGAATCCGCAAGCAGTAAACTATTCAGTATATTTTTACAATCGACTGACTTATAGCTTAGATGGTGTTTTACTGTGTGATAGGCTAGAGTAACCTAACAAGCAGATATTTGATTTTATTTGGAAGATTCCGGTCCGAACTTGTCCAACACAGATTTTGACATTGAGATTGCTGCAATGTTGTTTTAAGAATTTTGGATTCAAAGTATACAAAGAAAATCAATAGACACCTAAGCCCAGGCAAACTAAAAACTTGCTCTTATTCTCGATACAAATGATTTTATTGCACGTGGTGCATAACACTTTGGTATCCACCTTTGTTTTTTTAATACTGGGTAATAATACTTTTTGTAGTGCTTCACAGTATACAGTATGCCAAATAGCGGAAAGTAATCTGAAATATTCTCAGGTCTTCTGAGATTTGACAGTTATGACAAGTATTCGCTCAATAAATTTTGACAAATAATTTTGTTTATGAGAGAAAACTCTCTTAACCCATTTTCGTTTGCTGTACACAAATAAATAAATAAAATAAAAATACCAAAAAACAATAAACCTTTCGTTTGTTTTTTTTTTCTGAAATAAAAGCTCTCAAAATATTTTGTAGAGTGTGGTTCTATAAAGTATTTAAATAAACAAAATACAATACTTTTAAAATGATATTTTTCCAAAATGTTCTTTTTATATTCTAAATAGTTTTACCGATTTCAAAAGAGATTTATTTAAATTTCGGAGAGGCAGATTTCTTACTTGAATGGCATACATAACAAAAAAAACTTTAAGTTTTGGGTTAAATCCTTGGTGCACATTATGCACATAGTTGTTACAAACGCCTTCGAAGATCTCGTTTATCAATGTCTAAAAATTTGTCTGGCTTTTCAAATTTTTCTATTTTATTTATATATTGTGCAGGTACCAATGGGTTAATACTTTTTTATATTTACTTCTGAAATTCAAATGTTTTGGGAGAAGTAAGAGAATAATTTTCAAATTTGGCAGACGTCAGTGAACAGAAAAGAGGGCGTCACTTCCATTTATTTCACTTTATTAATTTCACTATGGTAGTGCTTTAGAAAATATAAATTTTGAAAAAATTGAAAAAAGAGTACAGAAAGAGCAATAATAGTACAAAAAAAATTTTAATGAAAACGATAAATAAGAGAAGACCTGAAAAAGAGAACATGTACTCTTTAAAGAGTACGGTTGGGAACCCTATTCTCATCCCTACTGTTCAGTGGCGTAGGTAGATGGGGGATAAATTGATAAATCCCCCCACAATAATTCAAATTCGGAACAAATTTCAAAATGCCCTGATATTTAGTTAGTTGAGTTTTTTGATATTCAGGGGATTTTTGTAATTCACACAGTTTAATTTGTGATTGCAGTTATTGAATAAAATATTTAAATCCAGCATAGAAAATGCAGTTAGAAATTTTTTTTTTGGAGTCATTTAGCAAAGTCTCTATAAATACAAACTCTATGTAAAAAGTAAGAAATAAGGCGTATTTTTACGATTTCTAGCTTTCTTAATTTTTTAAGTGAGTGTTCTATTTTAATTTTGGTTTCATATTTCCACTTAAGTTACTGAGTTTATTGCAAAATAATGTTAGCAAATTTTATTGGTAAATTAATTATATTTGAAACCTTTTACTATCATATTGGTTTCCTCTCGAGATATGGTCAAAACAGTCAAACTACCTTCGGGAAAACAAAACCAAAAATTCAAAAAATTATATCTCGAAAATCTATCCATAAAAAAATGTTTCGATCCAATTTCCGAGTTTAGCGGGCCATTAATAAAATTTCATTATTATAGTTCGCATTGGTTTTGAATTCCAAAATTTTGTATTTCTGACTATGTCGCTTAAGTGAAGGAGAAAAATAGAAATAAAAAATATTTGAAAAGTCGTTAAATACTAGTCGTTAATACTATGGATTATGTTATTATCCCTGATAATAACACTTTTGATGTGATAACATCTTTACTCAGGTCTAAAGGAAAATTTATAGTGTAGTAAATTGATAGAAATTGAAATCAAATGTCACGTCGGTGTCGTGTGTTTTATTTTATATGAGCCGTTGCGTGCAAAACTGGTGTAATTCATAAAATTCGATTTTGAGCAATACATTGGTTTAGTGGAAGTATTGCAAAAAATAAAGTACTTGTTAAATTATTTTTCCCACTGCACAAGAAGCTTTATAGGATACATGTTCAGCTAATAATCCTTGTTTTTACTTAAGTGTGTACTGAAATATACCATTTATGTACCCTCAAAATGACTTACACCACTTTTGCAGGCAACATGTTTATTAAATTAAGTTGTATGTTCCGACTTAGACCAAATTTATGACGGACGTATTTTAGGGGATAGTGAGTTTTGTAATAAAAATAGCATTTGTTATAGAATTTTTTATTCAAAATATAACAAAAACATTTTTCAAATTATTTTTAAACTCCAAACAATAATAAATTCAATTTTTGTAAGTAGGTAGAATAAAGAAAACACAAAACTATTAAAAATAAAAATCAAAATTTTATAGTAAACCTCAAAAATATTCATTTTTTACTCGTCTATGGGTCCCACATCTTCTATCATTTCGTCTTTAAATGTTTTTAAGTTAAGGAAAATGGGTGTTGAATGGGAAGAATATAAGAGAGTCAGTCACTCAACATGTCACTCTTCTTTGCTACTGTTACCGCTCTTGGGGACGTAAACAAACGACGTTGCTGTATTTCATAAAAATTTTGTTGTTTAGAGTTGTTTTTTTTATTTTAAGCTCTGAAAATTCTTTAAATTCACTAAGTGTTTCCTTATAAATTATGGTGTAAGGGTTGTCTTTTTCAAAACGCAACCATTTAATTCGCAGTCAGTTCACAGCCTCTCTCTGTTTGTGAAATGTTGATTGGTATACCCACTGTTGCCAGATTGCGAAACCTATTTCCCTCTAGATGTACCAACAAAATTTTCAGTTTTGACACTTTTAGAAAAAAAACCTCTAGATTTAGATTTCATTACAATATTTATATATATCGCTCGGAGTGGGTTGAATTGTGACGCAACTGTTCATCCGGACATTTTTTAGGCAATGGCGGACAGGCAGATGGCGGACAATAGTTTATTTCGTATTTTGGATTTGATACAATTCATTTGAAAAAAAAAGTTTCTCAACCGAGGTGTTAGATACTGAGCATGTCAGTAGGATTAATGCTAAAATGCTTATAATTTTATATTTTTTTCTCCATACGAATTTTCAAGTATATGCACCTCAAACCAAAATTCAGCTATATTTGTTCCTTTACAAGTGAAACCGATGTTGACACGGTGCACAACATTTTTAGTTTCAAAATAGAATGATCTATATCTTCAATAAATCTTTTAAATTGAACTGCATGAGGATAAATAAAATCTGCATTACTTATCACACCCATAACATTGGCAGGCCTAACATTTTTTTACGTTATCAAAAGATTCAAATTATTTAGTAAACTTGTTTATTTCTTTTATCAGTTGTATTAGAAATATCTTGCACTTCTCCTTTACCTTAGTTCAAATTTATATCCAAAATGCATTATTTATTTAGCGAAAACGAAAGAAAATGATAATCAGTAGACTTTATAAATGAAATTTTGTAAAAACACATTGGCCCTTATTATGAACTGCGTTCGATCTTCGACTGTAGTCGAATCCCCTGATCGAACGAATTTGAGTTTGGTATTATGACGTACTTTCGACAGAGAATACCGCTATTATGAATTTCGCTAATTTTGGCTTTTTCACGATGGTATATTTCTATCAGCTGATCGTCATAGAACAAAATAGTTGACTATAAAGGAATTATGGTGCAACGATTCATCGGAAGAGGGTGAGATCTTGATGGAACTGGCCAGAAGTAGAAAACGATTAATTGCAGCTTTTCGAAGAAGCTTTGCCATCTATAAAATTTGTGTACAGATTTCTATAGAACTTGCGACTGTCCAAGGAAACGTTTGTGCACTTGATGACCATTACAGATGAACCGCTGAAGCAATGCACATGAGCAAGATCAATTCCAAACATATTAAAATCGGCAACAGTTCTGTGATTGAGGAAATATCCTTTGCAATCAAAGGATTTGCCAACTGCAATTTGTTGCACACCACTTTAGACCTGCATAAAATTTACAAAAACCGTTTAAAATTAGTTTTTATTTCTCAAAAAGCTTAAAAAAATTGCAAAATACTTACATTTTTAATAATTATTACTTAGCATACACGTATCGAAAGCAAAATTATGTTCGACATAATATTTCGACAGGGTAGCACTGCTCATAATAAGAATTTTACATTCGATTTTCGATAACCACCGAAGATCGAACGTCGAAAGCAGCTCATAATAAGGGCCATTATCTTAAGAACTTTTAGCGGTTTAAAGCGAGCACAAAAAAAACTTTTGCAGAAAAGCAAAAATTGGAGCAAAATACGCGTCAACTTGAAATTAGCATTGACAGGTGCCATTGTGTAAAAAATGTCAAGAATAAAGTATTGCCCATGAACAAACCCAATATCTGTGATAAAGAAAATTCACGTATAATTTTTTTAGACTTATGTATTAAAAGTTAGAAAGTTATAAACCCAAATTATAAAAAAAATGACTTACACTACTTTTGCACGCAACGGCTCATATTTTACTTTAAGACCAAAAGTATGCAACACATAATTTCTATAATATTAAAAATTGTTTTTATTTATTGTATTTTTTTATTGCATATTTTATTTTAGTTTATAATTTATTCTTTTCTAATTGTAAAATAATATCATCATCATTATCACACACATTTCCAACTAAATATCAATATCAACGAGCAAAAAGGTAAGATAGTGATTGAAAAGAGAAAATGAAAAATTTAAAAACCAATGTTGGCACTTTTTGAAACATAAAAACAAAAACTTTTATAATGAAGTAAACAAAAATGCGAAAAGTATGTTATCAAATCATGTGATTTTTTCTAAAAAGGAAAACAGTTTATTGCCTTTCTTTTAAATTATTTTCTTTATCAATTAAAGCCAAAATTTTAACCTTTGTTTGTATTTATCTATTTCGAAAATTTGTTGTTCCTTCCTTTTGCTTTCATTTATCAAATCTGTATGATCACAATGCATATATGGCCATGCCTGCGATGCATAATTAAGGGTGTTACCAGCAGACGTTATAGGGTATAAAAGCATTGGTTTAACCCATAGCCATGCGCGAAAACCGATTTTAGTTAGAGCACGATTTTAATTTTTGGGCGAAATTATTTTATTTCATAGTAAAGTATTAACTGTAACAGTATATTAGACAAAATTTGATTTTATTTCAAACAGAAGAACGAAACAACGATTGAATTTGATTAATGTATATTGTTCCAAACCTTGGTAATTGTATGTTTGCATGGCGGCTGAAAATTTGATTTTGGTGAACAAAATCGATTTTGGCTGAAAATCCCTTGAAAATTGGGTTTTCGTCATTGAATAGTTGTCAAATGAAAATCTGATTTTCAGCCGATTTTCAATGAAAAACGTTTTTTTTGCTATGATTTTTCGCTATGCAACTTAGTGTTTCTGAGAGAATTAAGAGAATGCTACTACAATATTCCATCTATTACAATATTTAGTACTTTTGGTATCTGCCAAACATAATGACATTAGTTATTTGTAAAAAGTGTGTGAAAAGTAAAAAACCTAACAAAAAATGGAAATAAAAATTGACGGATGAAAAATAAAATGCTGTTTGAACGACTTTTCTGAAAATCGTATTTTGCGTAACGAGAACCGAATTTCATTTTCCATGTGAGCACACTATAAGCTTATTTAATCTTTAATATAAAATTTTTTATGGGGAAAATATAGCTTTGCATACATAGTAATCAAAGAGAACACGAGAGATGGATAGATTTTGCTGCGTGCGCCAGATTATTGCGTTCCACAATAAAATGTCATTTAAAAGCAGGTACTAAATCTGTTAATATCGACTTAGTATTTAACCCATTTTGGCCTGCTGGTCGATTAATCAACCAGCAACTTTGAAAATTCGTCAAAAATATGTTTATAATTTTTTTGCAAAAGTAATCAGTATTTAACATTTTTATATACACTGATTTTAAAATTGGATTTAAATAATTTAAAAATATTAGATTTTACCTGACTTAAAGGTCAGGTAAACAGAATTACATTTTTGGAAGGTGGTTTGGAAATTAATCTAAATAAAATAACAAATTTGTTGTAGAAATTGTAACTTCACACGTTCTAATATATTTTTAAGAGACTGCAGCTGACCAAACTTTTGTAAAAAAACATATGGAAAAATAAGATGTATGAATAAATAAAAAATAAATTCAATAAAAATGTTTTTAACTTATATTAAGTTGTAAAATACTATGTTAATTACATTTGATCTTAAGGAATACTTATTGCTCATGATGTGGCGTAGAAATGTTAGTTTTTTTTTAGTTTTTTAATTTTTTATACCTGGTAAAATTAATTTCTTGGGGTAAGCCAAAAACTACTACACCCTCTAAAATTCAGTAGCAAATTTCTTTAATTTTTTTGAGTATCTAGTAAAATTTGAGAATTGTGTTTTGAAAATCTTCAAAATTTAGTTATGGCATCTAGTACCCGGTCAAAATGAGTTAAAGCAAATTTAAAATATCCTTTGAGAGTTCTACTTTGATTATAACTAATTTGAAGTAGACTTTATGTTAAGGTATACTTATGTATAGTACATTAAAATTGGACATTATTTTTGTCTATGATTAGACCCTATTATTTCTATAAAAATTTAATTTAAGTATACTGTGCATCCGGGTATTCCTTCCCCCTTGGAATCAACCATAATGAAGCTAAGAAAAGTCCTTGTGAAGTGCAGCTTTCTAGCATGCCTATAAATAATGGATACCGGGGTATCCCGTCACCCATCAAACGGTTAAGTGGCAAGATAAAAAATCGGATTGGCATTTAAAAATTGACGTTATTTGGTAAAAAAGATATACAAATAGATTGAATAAGCAAACAAAAAAGTATGCAAACAATGAATGAGTTTACTGATTCAAACACTTCAAGCCAAACTTAGAAACCAATCTAAAGAAGTAGCTAGAAATGAATACGGAAATGTGTGTGCAATATGCGGTGGTAGGCAACAAAAATAAAAAATAATAAGCAAAAGTAAATGTTCTGTCAATCTTCTTATTTCAGTATAGGGTTTTCTCGCTCTTTGTTAGTTTGTTGTTAAAGTCTTTTACACATAAAAAAGTTTTAAGTAAAAGAAACCAAGAATTGAGTTTGATTTTTTTGTTGTTTGGTTGTTAAATAAAAAAAATAAAAAAAAATATGCTGCAAAAAGTGAGTGCTTTACTTTTGTAGTTGGTGCTGACGTTGTTGCTGCTGGCTGTTAAATGTGCAACATTTGCTGCCAATATTTGCACCATGTTTCTTGCTATACACCGAAAAAAGCAGTGAGAAAATATCAGATTGTATTTGTTTTATTTGCCTTTATTTTTTCATTTTTGCTTCGTTTGTTTTCAAAAAAAATTCTCAACTGCAATTCTTGTAAAGTTTATCAAGATTTAAACAAGCAGTAAGCTCGAAAAAATCCAAACTTGAAAAAATATACGAACAAAACTATATACATAGGTACACTAGCGGATACAGAGTTTTCCTAGGGGAGGGGTTTTAATTTTTTGTATTTTAAAACCTTTTTTTTCGCTTCATGACCAAAGATCAAAATGTATGAGATATTCATCGAAAGGGGGG
This sequence comes from Toxonevra muliebris, assembly GCA_963691655.1. Taxonomy (NCBI): domain Eukaryota; kingdom Metazoa; phylum Arthropoda; class Insecta; order Diptera; family Pallopteridae; genus Toxonevra; species Toxonevra muliebris. The sequence continues at coordinate 65,198,788 of OY829327.1, read as the reverse complement.
GGGGTTTAACCCCAAAATCGCCCCTTTTCTTTGTTATTGCGTAGGTATATATACATACATTCATAAGCCCGTAAATACATATTCATATAAATATATATATATGCACATATTCACATGTGCACAGTGATATATAAATATATTTGTAACAAACTAAATATGAGCGCCGCAATTATAGAATAATAAAAGAAGAACTTGTAAGAAGGTCTAAAAATTTTAAAAACGTATTAGGACAGCAACGAGTTTTAAATAAGCTTTTAAAGTAGTAGGGGTTTCTCCTATTTAAGGATAGTCCTATATCGAAGAGCTTTAAAACTCCTTTATGACTCTTACCGCTTGTATTTCAGACGATTCTCGCATTGTCCTTTTTTCAATCAAGGGGAATCCTATTGGATTCGTAAATATGTCTGCTTCAGGACTCTTATAATGCAGTTTTTGCGGAATGTTCTGGAGCTCAGAAAATTTTTACGCGCCTTGAAGATTGGCTCGCATTTCAGGCAAATATCGATTTTAAAATAATTACAAAATTTAATTTTTGATATTTAGTGCTTTATTTAATTTTAGTCTTTTTTTTTAAATTGTCTTAATCTATATGTACTTATATTATATATATTAATATAAGTAAGTATATACATACATATACACTGGCGGTAAAGAAACCCGTACCAAGCACCAGTTCCAAGAAAAACGTTTATAATGGGACCTAAACCTGATTTTGTTTTAGGGAATGTATTTTTTTTTTTTTTTTTTGGGAATAAAATGAACAAAAGTACGAAAGAAACACACTACTTATTTTTATTGGTTAGGCTATTTTTTTAAGGTACAAACTGAGATTAATTTGTTATGTTAGAGTCACAAATATAATTGTTTAATGTGATGTCCTTCTCATGGCATTTATTATGACCATTAGAAAGATTTAAGTGGAGAGAGGCAGCAAAATAATAAAGCGATGTTACAACTGAAAAGAGACATATTGGCACAATATCAGAGATATAAAAACTCAGTTCAAAATGACAGAATCAGGATAAGAGAGAAGGGGATGTTGTGGAACAGAGCCAACAAATTGGTATGTGGGAAGGATAATGCGGATATAGTATTAAACAGTATGTATGGTAATGAAATTAATTCAATAAATTTAAATTACAACAATATATTAGATAAGGTAAATCAAAAAACTAGAAAAAATAGTAATAGGTAGATTTCGAGCTGCAAAAGTAATTATAGTAAAAGAAAAAGTAAAAGTGATTATAGTAAAAGGGATACAAATTTGACATTGAGCTAGAAAAAAATATCCAATTGTAAAAAAATATCAAATTGTGAATTCTTTGAGTATGTACAGTGTTGCGAAATATTTGTGCTTGTCGAAACGCACGTAGAAAATAATAAAATTGAAATAAAAAATTTGCTGATAAATTCCATACGTTCTGGAAACCTGCGACGCGTAATAGTCAGTTCGGAAGAGGTATTGGGGGTTGTGTGTATGGAGTCAGAAAAAAACTTGATAAACTTTGGCGTGAAGCATTTCTTCGAAAATGTAAATGGTATTAACCTAATAAAACTAAAAGCCGAAAAAGGCACAATTACTATTTTCCCGCTGTATGTGAGAGGAGCTAACTGGTATGAAGAGTTTGTTATGATGAAGAGATTTTTTGAAAAAAATGAAGTAGAAAATCTTATTGTAATTGGTAATGTTAATGTCAGAATAGGTTGTGAACACATAGAAGATGCGTTTGCAACAACAATTGTTGCTGGCACCAAGACAAGGGTCTCACAGGATAAGGTTGGTAATTCAACAGGTAAAGAATTTTTAAATTTTTGTGAAAACTATAGGCTAGTAATAATGAATAAGTAAAGTAGGAAACTCGGTAAATAATATCTGTGCGGTAGCTTTTGAAATTTTAGACAGAATTGAAAGTTTTAAGGTAAAAGAAAAGATTGGGTCCGATCATTTACCAATAAATTTCAAAATGCATGTTAACGTTAATTATATAGATAGGATAAAATTAAATTTATTACCAAAACTGCAATGGAAAAATCAAAATAAAGATGTGTATAAAAGCAATTTAGATATTAACCTAAAAGCAATAGATAAACGAAAAGAAGAAATAAGTTTGAAAGACTTAACAAATTTAATCGTAAAATCTTCACTTATAAAGCTTAATCTAAGAAAGCTTAAATAATTGAATGCGCTAAACAAGTTTAGAAAAACGCAACAACTGCAAGATAAAGAAATATATTTAGATGCAAAAAATAAATACGTTGAGGTTTAGAAATGCAAATTAATAACGAAGAGATTCTAGTGAGAGACTGGTGGACACTTATCAAAAAATTAAAACAGCAAGTGTTTCAGACAGGAATAAACATTACAGCAACTGATTTTAGGGACTATTTTAATGACTTATTAATTATTAGTTGGATGTGCCAATAACCAGTGGCTGGTCCAGAGGGGGATGGGAGAATATAGGGGCTGAACCCCTCCCCCTCAGAACCCGACAATCTTGATTTAGCAAATATATGCGATGAGCAGCATATTTATAATAAACAGTGATTTTTGAGAAATCAAAAATTTCTCGATTTTTCCAAAAAAGCCATAGCAGTGAAAAGCATTTACTGTCAATAAACGAAGAATTTTAAAATTTAAAATATTATTTTATATTATATATTATTTTAATAATAATAATTTAATATAAATATTAAAATGTGGTCGAATATTTGAAACAATTCTGATTACTTTAGATCTGAATTTGGTTTGAGTTTTAATCCGTGTTTGGTCTAAATTTTTATTTGCTTTCGGTCCTTCTGGTTCGAGTTTTAGTCTTTGTGTAAATTGTGGTCAGAATTTTGCTCAGCATTTGATCTGATTTCTGGTCTAAACTTTGGTTTGCTTTTAATTTTTATTTGGCGTTTTAATCTTACTCTTAGTTTGAGTTATGGTCGAAATTTTGGTCTGAATTGGCTTGATTTTGACACGTATTTTAGTCTGAATTTCGGTGCGAATCCCGTCTGAGTTTTGTTTTAAATTTTGGTCTGAATTCGGCTGGAATTTTGGTCCAGTTTTTGTTTAATTTGAATTGAAGTTTTTGGTATGAATATTTATCAGATATTCCCACTAGTTTTTGGTCTGATTTTTGGGTTGCTTTCGTTCGGTAGTTGGCGTTCTTTTGGCCTAAAATTGTGTCTAGCTATTAGTCTCAGTTGTGGTCTAAATTTTTTTTTTTTTTAATTTTGGAATGAATTTTAAATTGGTTGTGGTTTGAATTTGGTCTGAATTTTGGGTTTTAGTCCGAGTTTTCATTTGAATTTGGCGTAATTTGGTCGATTTTTGTTGGAATTTTGGTCCAATTCGTGGTCTGAACATTTTTTTTAACCGGTTGTTGCCCGGTGGTTGCGTGTACAGATCTCGTTGAAATTTCAATTGTATTGGTTTTTGGTCAAATTAAGATATATTTAAATTTTTATAAAAATAGAGTGCTTGGTTCTGGAGTTGTGAGATGATAAGCTTACTTACCACCAGATCGATATCAATAGTGATATCGATGTTCTTTTGGAGATATTTAACACTTTCGCAATCTTTGAACCAGACCACGACGGATTTTCAATAAATTTGTTCACAATCAATTTTCTATTTGCAGCTTCCATTGTGCACACAATCACCAACTTGCGATCAATTAATATGAAAAATTTATCAATTTATAACGGTATTGTAAACAAATCCCAGTAAAAAATTTGTTGTTCTTATGACTATTGTCCCAACTTTTGCTTAGTATTTTATGCATGGTGGGATATTTTTAACCCACCCCGAAAAGTTGAAATTACTTATAGTCATATAGTTTAATATTTTATTTACAGTTTCTCATTCAGTTGTCAATTCTATAAGCCAAAAAAAATTCTGGGCAATTGGAGTTTTTATTTTCTTTAAAATCGTGTGCCTTAAAGAGTTGAAAAACAGTAATTAGTGCTCGAAACATTGAAAGAGTAAAACAAACAAAATTCGTCGGAAGTAAATTTGGTTATGTGGCACAGTTGCTAAGCGCGTTGTTTTTCGGCCACAGATCCGAGCTTGGGAAAAAGCAATTGAAGAGAAAATAATTTAGTACGATAATAGTAAATAAAAAAATAAATTAAACAAAAAACAAACAAAAAAAATAATTTAGAAATAAAAAAAAATTTTTTGGATTTTGAATCTATTTAAAAAAAAAAAATTAAAAAGAAATTTGTTGGATTTGAACCTTAGCCACAAGTGGCTGCGTGCTTGCTTGCGCACTAGACAACTAGGCTATAGCGTGAAGAATTTTGGCAGTTACTATTTCGTAGTTTTGTTTTTCTAAGCGATGCAAGTGAGATAAATATATATTTAGTAGTAACGAAAATCATGAGTGTTTGAAAGGGAAACGAAATCACACGTATATAAAGTTTATATCATTGTTTTTCCAGATTAGAAGTAACAGCATTTCTGTTAATGCAACAGTTTAGACTGTTGAATGTAAAGCAACAGCACATTGTCTGTTAATATAACAGAGTTCTCTTTTGGAAGGGATTTAACAGCAAAATCTGTCGGTTTAATATCCTTTCCGTTTGATATAACAGCATTTTTTCCCTGTGTTAAAAATCTGTAAAAATATAAATATCTGGATTTTTTTCAATTTTTCCAACTTTCATTCACTTTGAATGGAAACAAATGTATGGAAGAAAAATAGTTTGCCTCCTATGTATATTGTAGAGAATATAAATATAGAAATTATGAGGTATTTAGCCAATATTAAAGGTATATTAGATATATATTATATGGAGAATTCGATTTTAGGTAATTAATTAACAAAAGGGCAAATTCAGCGTCACCTACGCTTCACCGCTCGGTGTAAATTGATTTTTCATCAATAAATATTTTTAATAAATAATTTTAAAAATCGGGTAACACAGTCGTATGTGTTTTACGATCTTGTACACGAATTAGCATACACTTATTTTCGATTATTTACATACTCTCGGGATTACGTTTCCGCTTAAAATCAGTGATGTCATTTTAGCGATTTTGCCGCTAAATTTGTCGGTTTTTGTTCAATTTGAGATTTCAGCTAGGGGCAATTTTGACTGTTTTTTTTAAATATTCAGCTTTTTTTTTAGCGTTTTTCTTAATTTATTCCAATTTTATAATCCTATATATTGTTAAAAATCGAAAGTTGTATTTACTCCTACACTGTAAAGTAAATGTAACTGTGTATTCATTACAGGTAGACCTCGCTTAACCCTTAAATGGGGTTTGATGCATATTTCCATCTTTCGAAAAAATATAATTTTTTATAAATTCAATTCAAAGAATGGGGAAATGACAACTAACGTATGCAAATCGAAATGATGGCACTTTAAACTACATAATTTATAAACCTCGTAGAACAAACGTTGTTCGGAATCACAAATACTGCCTTTAAGTATGTTTTTAAATGAAATCGGTCGAGTTGCGTATTTAAGAGTTATGGCGGGGTTACGTTCTAAGATCTTTTTACCCAACAAGTGGCCCTTCTGAAATTCAGCTACAGATTATAAATCATCAGAAAAAATTTTTTTTTTCAGACAATTTTTCAATTGAAATTATACTTATTACACAAAAACAACGATCAATCCCTTAAACTATGGGATTTTGCTTTTGTTTTTGCGCCAAAAACTGTATAGTTCAGAGTTTCTTTACGTACGCCAGTATGTTCTCCAATCCGTTTCATATACAAAAAAGAGCAAAACAAATTTTCCAGAACTTCTCTAGCTTTTTTTTTATCTGTTAGTATTTTTTAGCAGGTTTATAAACTAAATCTAGCTTTTCTTAAAAAAAAATAGTTGACAACGCTGCCCAAAACAACCATTTTGAGTGTTTCGAGTATATATGTGAAATTCTGCGAATTGGCAATGGAAATCAAAGAAGCAAATTTTTTCCAAACAAATTAATTTATCGAGAGCAGAAGTTGATAATAAATTTTATAGTTTTGCTTCAAATATTTTTTTTTAATTTTGGTTTCATTTTTCTGTGATTTGCCTAAAAACAACTTCCAATTTCTTCCATAAGTTTTACAGTTTACGTCTGGTTTTGACCGATTTAGTGGAAATCTCAGATAAAAATCATTATCGAGCAGATTTTTTAAAATTTCTTTATTAAATTTTTTTAAATATTATATTATTTAGTTGTATTTAAGTTATTTTGTAAAAAATAAATAACTATTTATGTGCATATTGTATATACAACTATTGGCATCTTCATCATGTATTAATCACAATTGATCCTTTTTGACTTATGTTCACTCTTTGTTTTACCCTTTCCAAAATTTTTCAACGGCTACCCTGATTGTGGGTACGGTTGCCTTTCGGTTTTTTTTTTCAAAGCTCTCCGGCCAACAATCAATACTGTACCACAAATACATAATTTAGGAAATATACCATACCAAATTAGGGTGTTACACCTACTAACTCAAGCATATTCATATTTTACCCACCGAATTCTACTGACAAATCATGTTTCCATTCCAAATTTTAGTATTGCACCACAAATATTCCTAATATCACCAAAAATTAAAAATCTGGTTACACCAATACCTTTTCGTCGTGGTTACGTTCCAAACAAAACACGACGCAAATTGAAACGACGTAAAGATCGAAGATAGGTTCCAGGGTTACGAAAATACTACTTTTAAAAAGAAAATTGAACAAAGTAAACATTTAAAAAACAAAAATAATATAAAATTTTATTACATACATACAAAAAACAAAACAAAAAAAAAACAAATTCAATTAATACAAAATAAAATATTCAATTAATTTATAAAAAAGCAAAATAAAAATTAATCACTGTCTGATGAGTCCGCAACAGCCACTATGGCTGTTCTCGTAAGTTGGCTTTCTTTCACAAAAAAGGTCCAATGTTTGCTGAACAGCTTTTTTTTTCAACGTAAAATAAATTTCCTTGTAGCAATTGATATTCGTAGCTACCGCCTGGGACACTTTAAAATTCCTTCCGCTGTCAGGATCGTTTTTTTATAAAATCTCCATAGCTTCGTCAATCAAACACATCGCTTTGGAAATTTGTTTGGAGGTTAAATTTTGTTCTTCGGATGTTTCTATTGAACGGTCACTGTCATCTTCTTCATTAGCAAATTGCAATTCCAGTTGCAATAGTTCTTTATTAGCCAATTCTTGGTTGTGCGAGGTTAGCAATTCATTTATGTCAGTCTCCTCCATACCTTCAAAATTAGACTCTTTAGCTAAATTAGAAATTTCATGACGAACAGCTGGTGTACCATCAACTTCTGCAGCGCATATTCTGTGAACACCAACACCATTCTTGCAAGACGGTTTAACCTCCCCCACGAATCGAAAATAATTTCTATGGCTTTCATAATGTTGAACTTTTTCCAAAACTCTAGCATGGTAGGCTTATCTTGTCCATCAGTCTCACTTAAAAGAAGTTTAAATGTTCGTCGAAGGTAATAACTTTTAAAAGTCGATATTACTCCCTGATCCATCGGCTGAATAACTGATGTCGTATTAGGCGGCAAAAATACAAATTTCACGTGTTCTGACTTGGACCAAAGCCTTGAAGTTTAGGTTTTCCTTGTTGCAATAAACTTTAATTTTCTGGAATAGCACAAGCTGAAACCCAGTTTTGAAATAATGATGTTGTCATCCATGCTTTTTTGTTTGTTTACCAGTGGACAGGAAGCAGATTCTTTGAACAACCTTTCATAGCTCTTGGATTTTCTGATTGATAAATGAGAAATGGTTTAAATTTGAATGGTTTAATATGAAAGTTCTGTTAGGTAGACGTTTCCAAAATAACCCAGTCTCGTTAACATTAAAGACTTGTTTCGGATCATAGCCACATTCATGAATTAACGTTTTTAACTCTGTCGGGTAGCGTTCTGCAGCAGTTATATCAGCGCTAGCTGCTTCGTCTTTAAGAGCAATGCAATGAATCTCTCAAACCAGCCCTGACTAGCTTCAAATATTTCATTCTTGTCTGTATTATTACCACTAGCATTATCGTTGGATACTGCTTTACTTTTCATGTCATCAAATAACCTTTTTGCTTTCGTCTGAATTACCATTTTACTTAATGGTATTCTCTGCGCAACTTGATTTTCAATCCAAATAGAAAGCAAGGATTCCATTTTGATCATCAAAGCACTCCTGATGTTGCAGATTTTGCAGCCTCTCTTATTTTATCCCCATCTCGATCTCTAATAGTTCTGACAGTTGTTGCAGCCAGACCAACAGCCTTTGCTATCTCCACAGCCTTCTCTCCCTTTTGTCTCCAAGCTGATAGTTTTTTCCACTCATTTGGCTAAAAAAATTACAAGTGTATGTAAAAAAAATATAACTCCAATAAATAAAATGGAAAAATATTTACCTTTTTTGTAACCAGAAACAACCCGTAAAAATTTATAAAATTTTATTATTCTCTTTTAAAATAAAGCACAACACACTAATTGAAACGTTACAAAAAGCGCAACACACTACTGAAACTGAACTCTAAAATTAGAAAAACAAAGTGAAAATACAACTGTATTAAAATTGCGTTGATTTTCAATTAGAAAGGGAGTCCCCGAGATTTGATGGCATGGCGCAATTAGAAACAAAAGTCGTGCCATCTTTTAAAAAAAAGAAGAAAATTTCAAAAATGTTAAAAAAAAAAAAATTAAAGACTCGAACCCAAAACAACTCAACTTCGAAAATCTAACGACGTACAGTGAAAATTAGTACAAATTCAGCAGCAACGCAACTTCGAAAAAACGCAAAACGAAACGACGCAAAGCGAGGTATTGGCGCTCGCCCTCTTTTTCAGTCCTATACATTTTTTTGTAGTCTGCAAAATTTGGGAGTGGTGATGAAAAAAGTTGAACAAAAATGGGTTTTTTGTCATTTTGAGAAATAGGGGTGGTTAGGGGGGTAGATGGGGGATCGATTACTTAAGGTGAAATATTCCTCATATTTTTCTGTACATTTCGTCTTCAGACTTGCAGACTTACAGCATAACCCGAAAACTAGGTCATAACACGAAAACTATTTATATAATAGTTGGTTGTATGAGAAAAAGTGCACTCCCACAAAACGCCGAGACGCGGATATCATCTTTTTCAATCTATTTTCCGGAATCGTTGTCAAAACCTAGAGATTATAATTACTGTTGCACAGTGTAATTGACCTATAAATATATCACTTACTGTAGAGAATACAAGGACACATACGACTTCATTATGTTAGGTTAGGTTTGAGTGGCTGTCGAGAGACACACTTAGGCCGTTGTGATACCACATATGTAGTTGGACCTACAGTTTAACACTGATTAAATCCGAACGGCGGTGTTTCAATTTTTTATCGGCTTGGTGGATTTGCCATTACCAGCCAAGGTGTGTACTTGTACACTTTCTTATAATTGATATATTGATAGTAAATATAAGAAGGTTATGAAAATTAACCACCAGACGAAGACGGGAGTCGAACCCGAACCTCCCGGATGAAAGTCTAGTGCTCTACCCAATCGACTATCGAGGTCGTCTACGACTTCATTAACCTCTGTAAAAAATTTAGTGGTTACCATTAAAATAGTGCAGGATTGTATATAAAATACGTCCAGAAATTATTATCCGAAAGAGTGGTATTCTGGACCATAGCGCCTTGGTTCGACCTTCAGTAAATGTTTTTAAAATTGTTTAATTTTATATCAAAATAAATTCAAGTTAGGCACAATGTGAATTCTTATTACAAGTTATTCACTTATTAGATTAATGGTTGACAAACCTTAACAATTACAAAAAACATAAGATCCCGATAAGAACCTAAGTAAATGTGACATGATACTATTTATGTATGCATACAAAAAGCCGCTTACTGTTTCTAATTGTAAAAGAAAGTGTGCCTGTGTATCAGTGTGGTAGATGTGTTTGGATGTTTGGAGAAAACCATGCATTTTTGTTGCACGCCCACTTTTATGAAATTAAGCATCACAATTTAAACAATCTGGAAAAGAAAACTATTGTTCAAAAATTTTTTTTTATTTTTTTAATCAGTAGAAGCAAGAATTTCCCATTACAGCTTACAAAAAAAAGTATCACACCTTATTTTCAGTCGCTCTCCTTCTTTGCCAAAGTTGTCATATACTACAATTTATTGACAATTTGTTGAACAATGACAATAGCGATTTGTCAAATTGATTTGAAAGATATTATTAGTTTTGTGACGAACTTAAAAAATAATCACACACAAATATTTGTTAGGCATTAAAGACTTAAAAATATTTACTCCTATTTTTATGGGTATTTTTTGTTTTGTTTTTGCATTTAATGGCATTTATGTACCGCATCAACTTGTTACCCATATTTATCAGCGTTTTATAATCTTTCTTCGTCAGCACTCACATAATGCTGCGTACCTTGTTCTGACTTCTTTTTCTTCATTTTCCTCTCCATGTCATAGTTCTGCGACTGCTCTCTATATGTATGTATGTATGTATGTATAAATGCATACATGCATATACCACTTTAAGCTAAGCTGCGCAAATGAAACGTTTTAGAGCCATTTTTATTTAGCTCCAATTAATTAGTGCTTCAAATGCAATCCCATAAGTTAACCCAAACATTGGCAACGATGCTGTTGCTGCTGCTGTTGCTTTTGATATTGATGCCGTTGTTTTTGCTGGTGCTGATGCTGATGCTGATGCTGGGGATGTTATTGCTGGTAGAGCACCATTTACTGTACCACGATTACCACTGTGTAGTACGTTCTTGAAAAATAATTGCTAAACGAGAAAATGGTAAAAAGTACAAGTAACTCGTTTAAAGATAAAGTAGAAGGTGGTAGCCCAAAAACATTTTAAATTGTTTTTAAATAAAAACGCATTTTTGCATGGGAGCCTCAATCCAAGAAGAAGTCATCTCCGAGATTATTTTGAACCTTTGAGTGAACTTTGCAGGACCTTTTGTTTTTATGGTTTTTACTGCCTTAGGAGCACATTTCAATGCAGAATTCTTCTGTACAGTATTTGATTTATTGACACGTATTAAGTATTTAAATTTTTAGAAATTATGACGATACTAGTATTTAAGGTCAGTGATTATTACGTACACAAACATTGTTTAAGGTTACATACATATATTCCATAGAAAAAAACTCATTTTGTAGATTTCGAATTAGCATCAAATTCCACAATTAGAGCAGTGGCGTGCCTAGCATTTACTTGTGAGGCAAGTCCAGTAGATTTTTTCCCAAACCAAAAAGGCTAAAATTGGCAATAAGGATGGAATGTTCTAGATCTAGATTTATGCACTGAAGAAGGAAAATGGGAGCTCTGTTTGGACTTTACCTATTAGAATTGCTATTGAACTGCCTATTAAAATAAGCGAGATAGCATGTTATGAACACATACATTTTCAAATTTTAAAAGCCTTGTAAAAGCCAACTTAATGAACTGCGGTAGCATGAATGCTTGTGTATATTCTATATAATCCACATTTAATTTTTTATTAGTAAGGGAGTGTTGCCGGGTATGAGACAGGTTTTGTTTTTGAGCCATAAATTCTCACTGGTTAAACCAAATCGGATGTAGCAAACCTAATAAAAATACGCAATTTTTATACGAACAAAATATAGTGGTTTCATTTCCACGCAAACTTGTATGACCAATTTTCTGAGGATACGTATTTTTGCCACCAAAAAATGACACCTACAAAAATCCACTAAACAAATGGGAAATATGAAGTGAAAACCCCATAACTATTTATATATATTTAAATTTCAGAGGCTAAAATAAAAGAAATGACAGTTTTTATTCAATTATTCATCATCTCCCTCTTAGTCATCGTCATCTCCATCCAAACCGCTATCGCGATGCTTACACACTTCAAATGAACATGCCGCTTGCATGTAATGCATTTGATGAACGATTTTCTTTTTTGGGGTTGACATGGCTAAAAATACAAACAAAAATGGATCAAAACAGTAGTAAAGTGTCGTCTCATACCCGGTGATATTGAGAACAAAAAAAAAAATTGTTTACAACAATATATTGGCATAATCCAAAATTAGATCGCAAAATATACGTAAAACACCAAATGCTAATGCATTACACACACCGTTTTCAATTAATTCACTCGAATAATTAATTCATTTGAAAAAAAAAAACAAAAACGTTTTTGTTTTCACACACGATGCTTGCAGCTGGTACAAGCAATAAGTCTATTTACTCTGGTGTTACCACAAAAACTGGCTCATGTCAAAAGAAAAGTTTGACAGTAGTCAGATCGGCAATATTGATATTCCATGATGCAAAAAATCGACTGTCTCATACCTAGTGCTGCCTCATACCCGGGTACTCTCCCCTACAGATAAGAGCTATTAAAAAACAGGGTAATACAAATAAAAAAATTTAAAAGAAAATGATTCCTTCAGTTAAACAAAAGTAGTAATTTTGTAAGTAAATATCGTACAAATTTTCAGTTACCAATTCTTAGGCAAGCCCGGTTTTTGGGCTTATATGGACGTACAGCCACTGAATTAGAGACTTGCAGCTCCAAAATCAGCAAAAATCGTTTTTGAGTCAAGAATTAAGTAAAAGAAAACATTTTAACATACTTATCCAGCTAAATAGAAAATAAAACTCTTTAACAAAAATTTTAAAAACAAGTATTGTAAGGTTTTTGATATATGAATGTTTCTTCATGAAAAACCAGTATTTTAGGGTAAAAATATTCAGTGAAGATATTTGAATATAAAAGCTTGTAATTCTGGGTTACATTTTCAAATATTAGTAACTTATAGGGTGTTGAAATACTTATAGTTTAGGTTAAGTGACTGTCCATCAGGACCCACTTAGAACCATTAGGCCCATTGTGTTGTCACGTGGGTGCTCCATTCACCATCTTTTGAACAAAACCTGAATTTAGTCGAACCACTTGGACTTTGTTATATATTCAAGTAGGTGTCGTAGGTCAGTTGACCCCGATTCGGACAAGTCGTCTAGAAAATATTGACCTAGGGCATTTTTTCTATAGATAGCAAAGGCTGGGCAGAAGCATAAGTAGTGAGAAATGGATTTCTCCTCTTCTTCATCTATACAACTTCTGCAATAGTCGTTTGAGGGTGCACCTAATCTAGAGGCGTGCGCAACTGCATATAAGATAGTGACCAGTTCTTACTGTCACGGTTTTATATATTTGCTTTCTACCGAAAGATAATAGCTTTCTAGAGCGTTTGGGGTTATACACTTTCCATACCTGCTTGGTGATTTCGCTTGTGTGTTCAGTCAGCCATCTCACCTTCGCTTGATTCAAGAACTCCGTTTGAACATTAAGCTTGCAGGTTGCCAGTGGGATACCCGGGTAGTTTTTAGATTGTAGAAACGGCTTCTTTGTATCTAATCTAGCTAATTCATCTTTATTATTTCCAATTATATTTCTGTGGCCTGGAACACACACAAGGTGTACGTTGAGTTCATCTGCTACTATGTTGAATAGACGCCGAATGTCAAAACCCACCTTGGAGGTCAGTCATATACTGGCTAGGTTGGCTGTCGCTGAAAATGAAAATATCATGGATTGATGCTTTATTACTTTTCAGCCAGTTCGCCGCTACCTGTATGACCATGACCTCATCTTGAAGGACGCTACAGTGGTCAGGCAGACGAAAGGATAAGCTTAATCTTAATTGCTCAGAAAATACCCCTCCCCCTACCCTGTCAACCAGTTCGGATCCGTCGGTGTAAAAACACATCGCATCCTTCTGCTGGGATTGACTCTCAATCATATCCTCTCTCGAAGGAATTGAAGTGATTGCCGATGAAGGGTATTGGGAGGGTGTAGTCAATGTTCTTAGATAAAGCCGATAAATTCCGAAAGAAAGAAATTGGTATGACCTACAAATGGTTCAAATCAAAAACTGACTGAATTTAGCCAGATAGCCGAGTTGGCCGCGATCTGTTTGCCAAAGAGGTCAACTGGAGTTAAGTAAAGAATGGTATTCAAGGCTAAGGAAGGGGCTGTTATTAATGCGCCGTTCTTTGAACCTTACCCAATATCTTTTTTGGACTTCTTTTTGAAGAGCTGTCCACCAACTAAATACCTATAAGAATTATCATTAAGATCAATGACGAGGAATGGTGGCGAATTTCGAAACGGTCGTCTGATTTGCCTATATCTATACACAATATTTTTGCTTTGAATATAAACGTTCATGAAGCGTACTAGACTCTTGTCGCCGGGGCTGCGGGTTCGAATCTCGACTAGGAACCATTCCTTCTTATCTATCTTTCCTCTCTTTTTTCTTTCATGATCAACATAATGCTTTGCATTAATAGAATGTTCCCCTATGTGTTAATTGAGCACTAAAAATAAAAAATATTAAAGAAAATACCTAAGTCATGACTATGGAAAAATAACATTTATATTTAATATTAATAGTCTCCTAAAATAATAAAAAATCTCTCTCTGGATAACATTGACGCCGTTTAAAAGGTTTCATTACAATGAAGTTAATGCCATTAAAATCTTTTTTTAAAAAAACTTTAGTGAAAATAATGCATATTAATGAACACGTCCATTTTCTTTGAATGTGAATACTTTTCAATATAATTTTCTATCTCATGATTAAAGGACGCTCTGAAGCCATCACAGCCTTAAGGAATTGAATTGCAGAAAACTAAGGAGATCAAAAGTTACCAAAGGATTGGATATGTAATGGCTCAGAACGCACTTTGAATACTGCAAAGTGAGTCCTGGAAGGAATTGTGAATTGTCTTTCTCAATCACAGGATTCTAATCATGGAACAGCTGAGAAACGATATTCAGAAATACAGTTTAATTGGGGAATTTTAGAAAAAGCTCTTATTGATCCTTGTGTCTACTACTACTAATGTTATGGCGCAACAGCCCATGGAGGGCCAAGGCCGAGCTTTTCGCTGATCTTGTACCTTTGTAATTAAATCCGTGCTTCAAAATTGATCTTAAGTTATTCGAGAAAAGGTGGAGTGACCAAATTTTACATTTCAAAATTAATACTAATATTAATTAATTTAATAGTAAAAACTTGAATGGAACCATTTTATTTATTTAAAGAAAGTAAATTGCATATTTTTATGCTCGTCCATATAAGGATATTAATATGTATTAACCCTAGACGGCACTTCTTCGTCGACGAATCGACGACGCGAATATTGTTGTTGAGTTAACAGAAGAAACATTCAATTATTTAATTTTGTTTTAAAGTAGTAAAAAGCACTGCAAAATGAAACAATAATTTTGAATAAATAATAAGGTGTTTAATAAAACACAGCAATAAAACCAGAATTTTTTTATATAGGGAGCAATTGGTGTATAAAAAATAAGAAGTGCAGTCTAGGGTTAATTCTGTTAATAAATAAAAATACTAATTTCAAAATTTTTTAAAGTCAATTTTAAGGTTAAATTATAGAATTAAAAATGTGGTTGGTGCGGTTTAATTTTAACCGTAAAAATTCCTAATTTCTATGCTCGTCAATGTACGAAAATGTTTTCAGGGTTTGAAAATTTTAAAAGAAGCAATTTGTATGAACAGAATGCGGATTTAATTTAGTCGAACTTTCCGGCCCTTGAAGCCCAGGGTGAGTTTTTAAGATATGGCTCAAAAATGCAATTTATTGTGTGGATTTGGAAAGGAATAAGGGAGGGAAAGGCATAAAAACATTAGCTTTAAATTTCTGAAGGTGGAAATCGCTCTTGTTTTATATTTAGAGATGAAAATCTTCGTTATTTTACTAATATGTATTTGCTAAAGATCAGACCAAAGTTAGTAGTTAGTGTTAGTATTACCTACAATACCTACCCTTTCCATGGACGCAGCATTTTTATTAAAGTGGTCAATCGTTATACAGATTTAACCGAATTTTTATATTGCTTACTTGTTTTTTGTACTAATTTATGCAACCACCGAAAATGTTTATGTTCAATGCAATTTTTTACTTGTAATCTTAAGAGGCAGCAGCTAACTAGTAGTGGTAATACTAAATGCTCTTGCTATTAGTAGCACAAGTTCACGCGTTTTTATTTGTACAACAAATGTTAAACAGCTCATGGAAATGCAGTTAACCATCAGAAAACATTTAACACTTCCTATTTGCAGATTGCAACTATGCTTAGTTAATAGGTAGTGGATACTAGGTAGGTATTCTGTGTGTAGTATGTACTTGTGAATACATACCTACATATTACACATAGTGGATATTTTTTAGGATTTTTTCAAACTTAAGTGAGGATGTTTAAATTTTAAAGCGAATGAAGAAGAGTGAAGGGTTAATGGTTGTATGTTCTTAGGATTTTGCCACTACATGACTCAAATGCATTTTGTGTGCAATTCTTGTTTTCAATTTTGTAAATTCACACGATTTTTAAGAGTACTTGAGAATTCTTGGAAAATCATAAGGTGCTCATTGAATGAAATAGGTACACTGAAAAAAGTATTTGTCTATTTTTAAAATATCTGATGCTGCCAAGACTTCTAAAGTATTATAAATGATTTCCAAATACACTACTTCCGTTCGACTTATATTTTTAAGATTTTTCAACATTATATATATAATGCACATCAGACGTCCCACAAAGGACAAAGAAAGAATCAACCTCGAATTTCCAATTGTTTGTTTTGACCCATTAACATTAACTAATTCGTTGGCAAATTTTACAAATATTCTAGTGTGTATTTATAAGGGTTTTTATTAAAATAAAAATCATTAAAGGAGGTTTGTGTTTAATAGTTCCAATAGTTTTTTCACAAACGCATTTGGTTGAACTGTAACTACTCTATCTTTCACTACTTTTCAATTGATGGCGCTAATAAAGATATTTGCCAGGTAATCTATTTTTTGCATTTTAAATTATTTTATTGTGAAAGCAAAGCTTGGAACTTTTAAATTATATAAATGTAACGATGTTATTTTGAAAGAAATTTAAAGTGCTGCCAAATTTCATAAATAAATTTAAGGATGAAAAATAGCGCGACCTATTTTTCATGAATTTAACCTAAAAAATTAACTAGCTTTAATTTTGCTTCAATTGTTGTTTTTGTTAAACGTGTACAATACGAACTAGATCTTTATTGTTGTAATCTATACATTTATTAGTGTAACTACAATTTTATTCCAGAAGATCCAGAAGTTCTACGATATCATGTTATATATCAATTTAAAGAGCTTGACCAGTAGGTTAGCCAAAAATTATCAGATTTAAAATCGGTTTAGCAAATTCCAAAATATTAGCGTCGGAAGTTCTTTAAAATTCAGTCATTGAACAAAGCATTGCATTCATCGTTGTCAAAATTATTGCTTAAGCGGATGAGAGATAGAGAGAGAGAGAAGACATGAGTAACGGCATTTCTCAGAATTATCTAACGAATTATCAGCATACACAAAAACCAAAATAAACACAAACGAGTAGTTTGGTTCTCTTTTGATATTTGTTTTTTCATAAAGAGATTTCTTGAGCAAAAAAATAGCCCCAGTTACTGGGGCTTTCCGACTAGAAACATTCTTAATTGTATTAACCTTTTAAAATGAGAATTGGTGAAATTTTTTGGAAAATCTAAACATTTTAGTATACAATGATGGAAAATGTTTTTTTTAAAGCTTAGCTTATCATCTTTTTGTAACCAAAGTTGGTCGACCTCTTTTTTGCACCCTTAACTGAAAGGTCATTGATATGATTTTGATCTGGAGTTGATGTGGTCGCCGTAGCTTAGTGGTGTGTTGAAGTACTAAGCAGAGGTGCCGGGGTTCAAATCTCGGCGCGCTTAAAAACCAATAATGAAGAATAAAAATGTTTCTACTTGGCACCACTTACTGGCTGGCAATGACAAACCTCCAAGAGTAAAAATTTCGTATGAACGGCTTCTCACTTCGCCGTTCCGATTCGGCTTAAAACTGTAGGTCCCTCCCATTCGTGTACAAATATAACGCACACAATATGAATTGATGCTAACCAGCCTAAGCCCTCCATGGACCGTTGTGCCATAATTATAGTAGTAATTGACGCGCCTCAAAAATGCCATAACTTACTATTCGAATTCTCACAGTGTCTTTACCTACCAATTCACAAGATTAAACAAATTTCAGTGCAGTAGTTCTTGCGTTTTGAATAAAAAAAATATAGTATTAATAGTTTAAATAAAATATTCAGGGACTCTGCTGAAAAAAATCTGCGAAATTTCAGACAAAAACGTTGGAATAATCTTTTATCGCATTTAATATTTGATCAATATATATATATATATCCTAAACAAAAACTTTTTTAACTAAATATCTCCTTTGATAAAAGCTGATATCTTTAAAAGGAAAAATGTCGCAATTCTGATTTGACAGCCTATTTAAAAATCCTTTAGAGAGGTCCAAGTTGGTCAAAATAAATTTCAATGTTATATTCCAGAAAATAAATTTTAATTTTTCTGAAAAGTTAAACTTAAAAAAAAGGCTTTCCAAAACATTCTTTGAATTGAAAATCGATGTAACCTATGGTGTCTTATTTCGATTTGAGTACAATGCTCACAACATAAAGCTAAAACTCTGGCTTAGGGCCATACAATTTACATAATTTGTTTATAAACTAAAATTCTGTAATATTTGCAAATTTGTGCAAAATCGAAGAACTTTTCGCTTTAAGTTGGTATGACTATAGAACTTTTCATTTCTGACATTGTATTCCCAATTATTAAAACTTCTTGAATTTCTTTTGCGGCCAGTTTAATTCCATTTAATGATAAACTATTCTCTATAAAGGTGCCCCAAGACCTCTAAAAATCAATTTTTCTTAGTAGGAAAACTGTATGGAAGTAACTTTGAATTAAATTTAAATCGAGTCGACCATGAAATTTTGACCAAGTTAAAAAAAATCAATGTGGAAAATTTTAAAAATTATTATGCGTTTGGAATTTGAGCGCGTTGAATATTTATAACGCATTATTGAATAGTATAAAGAAAAACTAAAATTTAAAAATGCTGTTAACTTAAAAACACATTGAATTTTCTGGATTTCTACAAATCTGTGGTCACAAGGCATAATAGCATAAGTCAGTTTTTTGATTTTTTCAGGAGAGAACTTCAAAGATTCAAATGCTAATAGAAATGCTATTTTTCCTTTAATATCGCGTAAACCACTGAACCGATATTTATAAAATTTTGACACAATATGAAATCGGATATGAAGATTTTAATTATAATAATAACTCGAATTTGACAAAACCCGAGTTTTGTTGTTATCTCTTGTGACCACAGAAATACAGGTTATTCTGACTGGGTGGGTATACTTATTTAATAAGAGTGATTATAGAATCACAATTAATTTAAAGTGTGCTACTTTCATTCTAACAAAAACCTCGTGCAAACTACTAATTTGAGACTGCTTGTCTCAGATCGACTTTAGATGGCTGAGAAGAGATAGAAATTCATAGACTGCACCCTCTTAGATCCTCAAAGTGGGGCTTTCATTTTGTGCAAGTATTCAAAGAATTCCATTTCTCTTAGATCTTTGCAAAATATCCACAAATAGGCTAATGGCAAGCGCCAAACGACAGTGACGGAAGCGGTGGTAACGAATTCAGAGGATTTTTATGGGGTCTTCATTTTATGTTTATCGATTATGCTTAAAAATTATTTTCTTTCACCAATTTTATTTGAGATTCTTCAAGAGTTAATGTCCATTTCTAAGCGAAGCATTAAGTAGCAAAAAAAAAAATTAAAGTGTTAAATCTAGACTAGGCTAGATAAATCCTAAACCCCCGGAAACTATCAAATGAGACTTGCCATCAGACGATAAAATGATATCCCTAATACCATCTATACATTCGAAAGAAAAATCAAAATTTTGGAAAACGCGGAACGAGTCTTAAGTCTTCGCCAAAGATCAGCTGAGGTTCGGAGTTCATTTTTTGAAAAACGTCATTACAAATTACATTACATATTACATTCATTACAAATTCACATACCTTGTACTTATGTATTGTCGAATGTGCTTTACATATGAAGATTTCAGTTCATTTAATTTTTATCATATCACTTGAAGTTTTTACATTGTATTTTGTGTTCGTTTTCGCACAAAAAATCTATACGAATCGTTACTAGTCTTCTTATTCCTTTTTTTCGTTTTTGCTTTCATCTGTTGAATTCCATTTTCTGGTAGTTGTTGCTGTTTTTGCTGCTGCAAAAAAACTCTTCAAACTAATTAGGGCGCCAGTAATTTGCAATTGTTTTATCCCATTAAACATTTAAGCATGGCTTTGAAAATTTACGTCGCAATGTTTGAAACCAAACATTTTGCCACGTTTATATCAACTCGCTTTCAATGGTGTCTGTCTGTCAGTCTGTCAGTCTGTTCGGTACAAATTTTGCAATCGATTTTAAACTAACTTCCATAGCTAGAGACTCGAAATTTGAAATATAGTTCAGAACTGGAAAACAATGCAATATGAAGTATCTAAAATATATATAAATATAATAATATTTAAAATATTAGCATCGGAAGTTTTTCATTTTTTTTTATTGATCAAAGCATTGCATTCATCGTTGTAAAATTCATTGCGCACGGTTGCCACTTACTCATTTTATTTTGTACCAATATTTACAAAAAAATTTACCAAATGGGGAAATGTACCAAATTTTTATATAAAATAAATAACTTTATTAAAAACTTTTTGTCAGTTTATTATATAGCATTATATTATTAAGAGTATTGAATTCAAATTTATTCCTTAATTTGTTTTTTTATTGGACTCAAGTCAACAAATTTTCTTTCAGCAGCAGCTAAGCTATAAGGAATATAAATTTAGTTGATTCTTCAAACCACATTTCGTCTACTCCATTTTTAATACAAAAACTTGCTAATTCTGAACAATTTTATAATTTTCAAAGTATTTCGAAAATATGTTTACAATTCTTGATTACTATAAAAGCCATCTTTGCCCACAGAATGTACCAAATTTTGAAAACATGTACCAAGCGCAGAAAAATGGAAAAAAATTTACCAGTTTTGGTAGAATTGTACCAAAGTGGCAACCGTGCTTTAGCGGGAGTAGAATATATGGATATGTGTATACATACCAGGGATGCCAACTCATTTTTTCTTTCTCCCCTATAACTCTGGCGAAATTCCCCGATTTTCGACCAAATTCGCCGCACCGGTATAATTTCATATTATAACAGCATGATACGCACTTTTCATATAAACATTTTATATAAACGAAAAATACCCCATACAATTCACAAAATGGCAGACCGCAGAAATTAGCTTTCTCAAAAATTGGACTTTTTTCGTAAAAAGATAGTTTCAAATTGAGAAAAGAATTAACCAAACTTACATCCCGGGGCCATTTTTGTGTAGAAGAACATTTAAATTTCAGTTATCATGCACGCCAATGGCAAAAATCTTGTTTTGAGAAAAACTGGTTTAAAGTTTTGACTATCGGTTTTTAACATATAAAATATACTTCTTCTTTATAATAGCTGACAATACCATAATTTACAAGTTTATAGGTTACAGTCACCAAAAACTAACAGTTATTAATTAGAAGGTGCTGAACAAAGGCACAGCACTGCGCGATCGCGTTGAATACTAAACGTAAACAGTGTTGCATAAAGCAATGTTTTTAGGGTGTTGGCGAATGTGCCTAAATTGTATTTAGGAATATAAAATTTTGCAAAAAATATTCTACAGACTGTTTGGGGTATTTTAATATTGAAAGCTGAACGGTTTCAAATTCCCCGCAAAAAACAGCTCATTCCCCGATTCCCCGCACTAAGTAAAATTCCCCGCAAATCGGGAACTTTTTCTTTTGGTTTTTGCTGGAATCGAAACAAAAAATCGTAGAAACCAGCAACGAGGTGCAACACCGATGGTCAGCGACGGTTGTCGACACATCAGCGGACAAAAATGTATGAATGGATGACTTTGACGTGTTTCATAAAACAAATATTTAACATTTCTTTTGGCAAATAACATTCAGTATTTACAGTATTTATATATTTTTTATATACAAATATGTAAACGCTTGGTTGCGGTTTTGCATATTTCATATAAGTACTTTTGAATATTTTTCTACTGATTTCATGAACTGTTATTACTATTTTCAACATATTACCTAAATGTATGTAAATAAGTATATTTAGGTAAAATGTTGAAATATTTTAGGTGAATATATTTCGCTAAAATGTTGAAACTTTTCATATTTTATATTTCATATACTTATAAATAAATTATCCTCCTTGTACATTTTGTTACATTCATACCAACAAATCTTGGTCTTACTTAATTGTTTGTTTACATGGTATCTTTTCTTACTCGTTATTAAAAGTGAATTTCGAACGAATTCGCATGCTCTAGAAACCGAATTCACTAAAAAAAAGTGATTTGAATTCACTTTAGCAGCAACAAGTGAAATAGAACTACCGGCGCAAATTTAACAAAAAATTAATCAAGTATAGAAAATATGAATGAAAATAAAAATTTCAAGGAGAAGCATAAGAGCGACGAACCTTAAGAGCAATGGCCCACCACAAAAAGGAAGAAAATAGCAAAAATAACAACAATTCCGCGACTAGGGCGGCCGGGAGCAGTCCCTCTATATCGTTTAACACAGTAATTGAAGGTGTAATTCGCACTTCACAGTTTGGCCCCCCTTCCACTTTTGGAAATGTAGACAGCACATGCTCCGTTGAAGAAATACTGCTGTGGTCGCTGCTGCTTCTTTTGCTGCCCGTAGTACCATCGCCTCTTCCACTGTCGGCACTTCCACGGTCGCCAAAGCTGCCACTGTTAATATTACTTCTACTGCTGCTTCTTCGAATGCCTTTAAATTTTTTCGCTAGCACATTAGTTTTTTTTTTCAATATTTAGCGCATATTCAAATAAAACACTCATATTTTTAAATTTTCACAACGTCTTTTTGTTTTTTTTTTTTCCTTGCGCCAATAACCAATCGAAATGATCGAAAAATACAGCGAGTTCCAAGCATTACAACGAATTAAAAAAAATAGTGAATTTGAATTCACTCGGTTTCTAGAGCACCAAAAACAATTTCACTCGATTTCAAATTCACTTTCGAATTCACTTTCACTCGGATTCTGGAGCACGCCTGATTACCGAATTTCAAATTTAACATTTTCAATCGTTTTAACATTGCACCTCGTTGTGGTTCTACATTTTGTAACAGAAATGAAAAAAAGGCTTTTGGCAAATATCATAGTAAGAAGATTTGTTGTTGTGAATGTAAAAAAATTAACAAGGAGGATAATTTATTTAAAAGTTTATAAAATATAAAATATGAAAAGTTTCAACATTTTAGCTAAATATATTCAACCTTTTACCTCCATATACTTATTTACAAATATTTAGGTAAAATGTTGAAAATAGTAATAACAATTTCTTCGCATTTTGATTTCATGAAATCAGTAGAAAAATATTCCAAAGTAGTTATATGAAATATGTAAAACCGCAACCAAAAATTAACATATTTGTATATAAAGAATATATAAACACTGTAAATGTTGAATGTTATTTGCCAAAAGATGTAAAATATTTGTTTTATCGAACACGTCAAACTGATCCATTCATACATTTTTGTCCGCTGGATGTGTCGACAACCGTTGCTGTTAAACCATCGGTATTGCACCTCGTTGCTGGTTTCTACGTTTCTTTGTTCCAATTTCAACAAGAGCGAATAGCGACCTCTTTACAATCTATACTCTTTCTTCAAAGGAACGAAACACACCAAAGCATTGTATTCATCGTTGTAAAAATCATTGCTTTAGCGGGAGTAGAATATATATGTGTATACATTAGTGATGGGTTTTTCGATACGATCTTAATTTTTTCAGTACACTTTGAGGTTCGAAATACGTCAGTACATAAGCAAGATTTTCGGTACACTTTCGTACAATTCTTTTAATTTCATATTATTTCAAAGAAAAATATAACTGTGCTAATTTTCTTATGTTGTTACCGATTACACAGTGCAACACGGAAAATTTATAAAGGCTTTGCTCTATATAGTTGTTGAAGTGGCCGTAAAAAATTTCGCACATACAAGACTAAAAGCAGAAAATAATAATTTAAATAAAAAAAAATTTTTAATATACCACGTTTTTAAAACGGACTAAAAAGTATAAAATAATTTCTTCTTGCCCCATACATATTTATAACACCATACAGACTCATAACACCATACAGATTGTCTTGAAAATATGTAATTGTGAATTTTAGTAGGTCTAAAAATATTTGCATGATTTAAAATTTGAAAAACATCGATTAATATTGGTCTTGGTTTTTTAGAGTTTCAAGAATACTATTCTAAAATATTAGTGAAAATTTTGAAGTAAAATGAATGTTATACATATTATGCCTTGGTGTACTAAAATTGAGACCTAATGCTCAACAACAAGTTTTCGAGAAAGAGAACAATTATTTGTCTTCAAAATCGTTATTCACGGGGTCGCTGATTACGAATCCGATGTAATATTTTTAAAATTCAAAATGGCGGATCCAATATGGCGGCAGAATTTTTAAAAATTGAGACAAGAGAGAGAGGAAAGTTTCACTTTTTTGTGGTTCCACTTATAGAGAAATATCGAGCAAACAAAATCTTGTTTAGTTTATGGTTTTGCCTTTATTAGGAAGCACAGAATCCATCCTACCACCAAAAATTAACTATTTTGGAGATGCCATGTACTGCCGCACAGTGGTCTGAGAAATTATTTTAGCACGACATAAATCAAAAAATTTTATGTCGCGAATTCGAATGACCATTACAATTTCTTATTTTAAAATAGTTGAATCGCCTATTTTCAATTATTGTTCATCAAAAAAGGTCAAGACAAGTTGTCACGCCAACGGTAAAATTCGTTTTTGTTTGTGCTGAATAGCAAGGTGGCGCGAGGACGTATATATCGGTATTTAATTTATAAGAATTTCTTTGTGAAAAGTAGTAGTATCGGTTTTTGATGAATATTGGTACATTTTTAAAGTATTTTGTTGTGTGTTTGGATTATTTCAACATTTGGTAAGTATGTGGCAGCTTTTTGAGAAACTCGTTATTTTTACTTTTAAAAAATGAAGAAAGCAATCTTTACATAAGCCTTTAAAAAGTGTTTTACGAAGTTTTAAGTTCTAGTACTGATTAACTTATTCCTTTTTTTTTTGTTTTTATTTAGGCAATCAACACTCAGGGGGTACCCCTATGAATGCAAAGCATTGCGTTGATTGAGGAATGAAGATAGATTAGTGGTAGGAGGAAAGAGGAAAAGTTGTGAACGTTTGTTTTAAATTTGGAAATGTCGTAAAAGTCAGGAAAAACTGTTGCAGGGAGCTTATTCCATATACGCGCGGTACGGCAGAGAAAAGAACTATCTCTGTAATGCGTAGTGCGTTGGGGTACCATATCCACGTGGAATGCGTGACTACCGCTTGCAGTTCGACTAGTTCTGGTGAATACATGAACTGGTGGAATCAAATTCCGTATCTCAGCGGAACATTCAAGGAGTCAATAGAGCTGGAAACCCTGCTGTCACCTATTAGCTTTATCGCCCGATGTTGAATACGGTCCAGGAACTCTAGTTGCGTTCGTGAAGCTCCTGCCCATAGGTGTGAATTATACTCCATTTTGGGGCGGATATAGGTGGTATAGATCATGCGGAGATCAGACGGAGTGAAGTATTTCTTACACCGCTTTAGAAAGCCGATTATTCCAACGAACGTCACATTGGATGGACATGCCCAGAACATCAAGAGTTTCTGACTCCGCAATAATCACCCCACCCATAACCAGGGGGTTAACAGAGGGTAGTGGCACTAGCTTGTGGGATAACAAACAACATTGGGCCTTCATCTGCAAAGGTGTGAATGGGATTTCTAGTCAATGACAGAAAGTCATTGATAAAGATAAGGAAGAGGGTTGGGGAGAGGACCGAGCCCTGCGGCACTCCAGCATTAATGGCACGAGCCTCCGAAGTAACACCGTCTATCACAACACGGTATATTCAACTGTGTTCTCCGTATATTCAACTGTGTTCTCCGGCATTTAAAACAAGTTGATTTTTTTTCATTAAATTTTGTAAAATACTTATTATTTTCGGTCTCTGCCCATAATTTCTAATACATTGTAAATTTGGGTCGGGGAACCATTGAGCCGTTAGCAAATGTGTGACGACTAGAAGCTATTGGGGTATTTGTGAATTATACAAAGGTTTGTTTCATTTTAGGAAAAGATGAACTCGCAACTCACCAACAACCATTCCAATAGCTATTCCACCCATTGAGATGCCAGCCTTTTCATCCTCTTTATTGATTCTTCCAACATCCATTACATAGGTTTACACGGTGTTGGACCCGAGCAAACAAAGTTCCAAGTTCTTTCTTTCTGTCGCCCTTATATTTTTGATATATTTTAGAAAAAGGGTCTCAAAATCAAAATTTTGTGACTTTACATTTTGATCTCTCGTAAACTGCTTAAAATACAGGTCCAACTTTTCATAAGTTATTTAACCTGATTTATTAAAAGTTTAATATTCATACGCTATTGCATATTTTTCCCAAAATGTTTCAATGGATTTAAAAAAAAGTATTTAAGTGGTCAAAACTTTCCAAATGCAAATATTTCAAAATTCTGACCTGATAACGAAAACGGACTGCAGATTCGTAATCAACGTCCAAAATTACCTTAAAAACATATGTGGTATTTTTGGGTCAAAAATATTACCCATATTTGTAAGCCTATGTTAACGAATAAAAAAAAATTTATGAGTAGAACTTCGCTAATCGGGAATCCGAACTAGCAAATGCATATTAAAAAAGAAAAACATTTATAAATGCTTCATCATTTATTACACGGTCCGACAACGGTTTGTACCCACCAGGAATTCCAAAAAAAATCTGAAAATAGACGTAAAAAAAAATTATACGTGTCTCGCCGTTTTGCTGGAGCACGTCAACATTTTTTTTAAATCGATTTTAAATTTTTTACCTACCGTACATTTCAGCTGACGGTTGTAAATAACGAAAAAAAAAATATAAAATGGAAAAGAGTAGGCCAATTTTAATGAATAAGGGCTTGTTGGAAAGGTAATTAAATAAAAAATTTTTAAAATAAGAACGTTTTTCACCACCAGATGGCGCTCCGATTTTTTTAAAATTCAAATAAGTAGTAAACGAATTAAGTTAACTAAACAATTATAGAAGAAATAGAAAAATAACAAATAGAGATACTCTGTTTTTTAACGTTTTTGTACAACATTGCAAAATTTTAGCTCAATAGATATATGGTTTTATACTAAAATTGTGCACTGCATTTTTTTATTATCGTATAAATTAAGTTTCAATTTGTTGTGATTGTTTTTTTTCCTTTATCAAAATTGAATCATTACAAATATGCATATATTACAGTTAAAATTATTCATAAACTAAATCGAACTTGTATTAGGCCGGGGCGATTTGTATGAAATACAATTTTTCGATACCGCGTCTTCGAAATTCCCTCCTTTCTCATTACGAACAAAAAGTTCTTCTACGGCATAGGTCTAAGGAACCGTTCACATATTACGTAACGTAATTTTTGACCAATTTTGACTCCTCCCCCTGATCGCAACACATCGTATTCGATAGTATAAAATCTACGTTACGTAACGCGATTGATAACCCTCCCCTCCCCTCCCCATGTAACACTTCATAACAAATCGTTTTTTTTTACAGTTTTCAGTGCTCATTTTATTCAAAAACACACATTTTTCTTTATTTTCTTTCTTCATTTATTTATTTATATTCTTTTTGACAATGACAATTTATTAGTTTTTGCCGATAATTATGAAAATAACGATGTAATATATTTTAATATAACTACGGTATCGGTTTCCAAATCGCCCCGCCCCTCGTAATCTAAAATCCATAAAGCGGTAACACAAATTTCCAAAATCGACTTTTTGAATTATTTCGATGCACTTGCCCAAACTACATGTCCCTGGCTTTCAAACTTCTACGCCCAAAAATAACGGCTTTAATAATGAAATCCAAAAGGCCGTAACTACAAATACATAAATTTAATAAGCAAATAGGCGTATTTACACAAAAAAGGAAACAAAATATTTCAATCTTTTTAAGTAACTGATAAGTGATACTAAAAATACTAAATCTTCACAATTACATATATTCTTCTTAAATCTATAGTATTTTTCATTTCACAAATTTTGCAATATGTTAAAAAATAATGTACAAAAATGTTACACAGCATCTTTATTTGATATTTTTCTATTTCTTTTATAATTGTTTACTTAACTTGATTCGTTTATTACTTATTTGAAATTTAAAAGGAATCGGAGCTTTATTCAAAACCGTCAGCTGATGTACGGCAGGTAAAAACTTTAAAATCGGTTTAAACAAATTTTTACGTTTATTTTCAGAATTTTTCGGAATTTCTGATGGGTGCACCAAAAAGTTTGATTTTGTCGAACCGTGTTATAACAAATAATATACATACATACATATTTCGAAGAAAAGCTAAAACGATCCTTTCAAGATAAACATTAAAAATAAGTATAAAGTAATTTATTTAAAAAATTCAGTTTTTTTTTGCTTGGCGAATGTACTTTTAGCCTCCACTGTATAAACGAATATCAAATAAACCGTGTAAACGAATATAGCATTATTCAACATGCGATCCGAATTATCGAAGCCGTGATCGTTTCGAATTACAAGGGAGATAATAGAAATTTTGAGTTTTTTAACTCTGTCAGGATTATAGAAAGATTCAGATTAGGCCATATTTGGATTAGCGAAGTTTTACTGTAAATAACACACAAAAAAAATCCTTCTGAAAATTTCACTAGTTCCCTTTTTTCTATTGAATTTAATTTCTTTCACACATATGCATGCATATGGCGCACTCAGACTGCCTCCAAACTGTTTCCAAATTGTGTACATTAAAAGAGCAGCAAAATGGAAGCGCATTAACTTTGACGTTGGGTATACATATGTATGTAGAGGCACATTAGGGTGGCTCTTAGCTGTAGGTAATTCTTCAAAAGTAAAAATATTGCTGCTCCCTTTCACTAATCTGGTTCCAATCAATAAATAACAGATCTGGGCAAAACTTTAACTCCATCGGACAACTTATAGGTGAGCCTCAAACACCTTGAAGTTAAATCATTGTATACGCAACAATTAACTCCGGTATAGTCTTCCCTATCTTAACCATTTTCTTGTTTCTTCTTAGAGAAATTTATTTGGACACATCCGGGAAATGTGTGAAGACATTCTGAATAAAAATTTTTAAAAGTAAATTCGTACAATTCCTGAAACAATATAAAAAATTTAAGAAATATTACGTTTTTTTTTAATATCGCACACAACTTTTTATTTACAGAAATATTATCTATAGAATCAATTCTGAATTTCACAAGAATTTCAAAGAAATTCACTTGAAATGCCGAAAGTGACTCAGCAACCCTCAAATACATGGTTTAAAAAAAACAGGGTTAATATAAGATATAGTTTTCAGACATTTTGCATTTTGTTTTCATAACAGCTGCTCTTGCAATATTTATGTTTTAAAAATGAAAAACAGCATAACTCGACTTAAAATAGAAAATATTTTATCACAAATTTTTGTCGAATAATAAACTGATTCGAATTTTTAAATAATTTTTAGAATTATATATCGTTTTAGTGAGATCTTCAATTTTAAGATAAAGTCGTTTGAAACAATGCTATAGATTCTCTAATATTTCTATTCAAAGCTTTAAAACTCGGCTGACATGAAAATAAACTTAAGCTATTGTTCCTTTTTACCACAGATTTATAAGCAAAAGAAAGAGTGAAAAAATAAAATAATGTAGCCGGAGAGCAACTCATTGCTATTCTTCCAATTAACCATAATTGTTATATAAATTCTTGCAAAACACATACAAAAATTTTTTTTCTTTTCCAAACTTATAACCGCTCAAAAACGAAATCCGATTCTCAATCCTTCTTTGTCGTGTGTCCACCTAATGGTGCTTTAATAATTTAATACACCCGAGCAAAAAAAATACAACTTCTTTTTAAGAGTTTTTCCCATATGAGATAACTGAAACTGGTCTTGAAAAAGGTATATCTTGAACGCATAAATCATTGTTAACTCCAACAATTCTGGCCAATCACATCGTTGTTGTTTCTTCATAGAAAGGTGTTGTTCAAGAAATCCAAGAACAAAAAGTTGATTTATATAAAAAAATGGTTTTCCGGGCGACAATGTACAACTTCATTGATTGAGCTAAAATTTTGCACAGATTGTTTCTTTATTGATTGACACAAGATAGGGGTCTGGGAGCTAAACTTTTGTAAAGTTGAAATATAAGGGCCACCCTAAGGCACATATATATGCATCTATATACACATATTTAACTGTTGCATTATAATTTCACAACAAATCAAATGCAGGATCGCAATTGCTTGCTATAAAAAATAACATGTTGCACATGTGTTGTAATCCACATAATTTTTTCTGCCCCCTTACTCTGTACCTTCTTTCCTAAAACGTATATATCCCCTTCATTTTTCCAAAGAGCAATGAAAATTTTTCGCATGACAGGTCGGCGGCAAATGGCAACAATTCAAAGCAGGCAGACGCGCCACTTTAAGAGTGCTCGACAAGTTGTTGTAGCAAGATCACTTAAGGCGAGACTATACAACAGCAGCATAAGAAGCAGCAGCAGCAAGGATAAATGCGCGCATGCGCATGTAAATAAATGTTATTAAAAATGATTTACTCAATCGAATGAGTGGCGCGTGCAAATATACACACAGTCGTAAGTGCATTCCCAGTGTTCATATCATAAAAAAACAGAAAACTGAAAAAATCAGTATAAAAAACATACGGACCTCGGAATTGTGCTTCAATTGTAAGTTTCGTCTAGAATTCGGAATATTTGTTGCAATACTACTACTATGGTACATCAGCCCATTCAAGACAAAGGCTGATTTAAGTCAAGAGACAAGTCAGCTAGTGTAAAGAAACCTTCATATTTAAGAATTACATAGACACATCTGGATGTATAACCCCTAGCGGATTCGGAGATTCCCTAAGGAGAAGAGCGGTCTAAAATTCCCCCATGTATCCGCCAGTGTGCATAACAAAGAATAGGTCACAGAAACTTTGCATTGTTTGATTTCTTTTTCCATATTTGTAGACAATAGACAATTTTCTTTTCATTTACCATACATTATTGTTTTTTTTGATACGATAACATAATTTTGGGATGAATCTTTGACATGCTTGTTGCCAAAAGTTCCGCTCATACAACATTTTTTTCAGGCATTCACTCATCCAGGGTTTTTTTTATTCACTCTTCATTGAACTCGTCGTCTACATAAATAGTTAGGGTTGTCTGATCATTCTTTAGAAAATCTGTTTTCCCATTTCGCTTTCGAATTGCTCATAGTGAGAAAAATACCTGAAGTGCAAGTATCTCTCATAAAGAATATTCAGTTCAATCCTCCGTCTCTACTGTTTAACATCAATCGTTTTTTAATTGGTTCATTAAATGACTGACCCGAAAATATATATATCTAAGCTCATAAATTGAAAAGAATCGGTGAGAAAGGAAGGAAAAGGTTAAAGAAACCGCAAGAGATTGCGGTTTGAAAAGAAGATTATCTCAACATCTCTCATCATCTTTATTGAGTAGCCATTGAATTAATTAGAATATTCTTAAGTCACAGGTAGCGACGACAGTGATAGTCTAATGGATAATGCACAGACTTTCATCCAGAATGTTGCGGGTTCGATTCCCGTTTTGGTCTAGTGGTTAATTCTCATAAACTTCTTATATTCACTATCGATATGAAGTGGATGAGAATTATAAGAATGTATACAAGTACCAGGGATGCCAACTCCTTTTTTCTTTCTCCCCGATAGCCCTCGGGAAATTCTCCGATTTTCGATCGAATTCCCCTCATCGATATAATTTCATATTATAACAGCGCGACACGCACATTTTACAGAAACGAAAAATTACCTAAAATTGACCTCAATGAGTGTTATATTAAGGCGACCCCAACCAATTTTTACGGGACTGGTAGATTAATAGAAATGTACTTTCTGACTCCGGAATTCTTTTGGCACATGGGAGATTTCACTTCAAGGGAACCCACTCTCAAAATCGATCCGGCTCAAGCTTGCACAAAGCAAATTTGAACGAGATTGGGATTTCGAGTTACTAGACGTTCATTTTATTAGATAAACAAGCCTCAGCCCACTTTTGGATATCAAAGTTCTCAAAGGAGAAGACTCTCTTTTGACTCAAATAAAAAATGGAAAAAACCTTGTTTTGAGAAAAACGGGTTCAAAATTTTGATTAACAGTTTTTAACACATAAAATATATTTCATCTTCTTTATGATGGCTGACTATAATTTGTAAGTTTACAGATTAGTCAGCAAGGATTAAGAGTTACTAGTCGGTCAGGCCCCAGTAACTGGGGCTATTTTTTTTTGTTCAAGAAATCTCTTTATGAAAAACAAATATCAAAACAGAACCAAACTACTCGTTGGTGTTTGTTTAGTTGTTTGTGTATGCAGATAATTCGTTAGATAATTCTGAGAAATGCCGTTACTCATGTCTTCTCTCTCTCTCTCATTTGTTATTTACTTCCGCTTAAGCAATGATTTTGCCAACGATGAATGCAATGCTTTGTTCAATGAGTGAATTTTAAAGAACTTCCGACGCTAATATTTTGGAATCGACTAAACCGATTTTAAATTTGATAAAACGTAGCACTTCTGGATCCTCTTTTTCAAAAATCGATTTCTCCAAACCAATAAAACGCTGGGTCCACTTAAGAAAAGATGAAGATTTTAAGACCCAAAATATGAAATATTGCGTAAGTTAAACTATTTACATTACATAAAATTTAACAAAAAATATTCAACTGACTTTTATGGCTAAAAGCTGAACGACTTCAAATTCCTCGCAAAAACCAGCTCGTTCCCCGATTCCCCGCACCCAGTAAAATTCCTAGCAAATCGGGGAATTCCCCGTAAGTTGGCATCACTGACAAGTACACACCTTGGTTGATAATAGCAAAACCACCTAGCCGGGCACCACGGAAACACCCCACCGCCTATCATCGGTGCTTTTTCCACAGCGGCCATCATCGGTAATTCAATTTTTAAACAAATCAAATTTAAGTACAAAGAGTTGTCGTAACGACCCTGGAAACCGCTGAGCTTAACCCACCTATATATATATATACATATTCATGTCGTTACACTACCGCACATTGATTGCCGTATCGTCACTATACAAAAAAAACATCAATTCAAGTTTCGTATGTACCAAGGTGAAAACATTAAAATTTATAATTTTTGTTTGGTAACGGTTTTGTAATCAATGTATGACGTGTAGTTGCATTGGTAAGCGATTGCGACATTATGTGAATGAATTTCTGTAAAAATATAAAAATGACATTTGCTCAATGACCTCCTATGTATAGTATATATATATATTTGGTCACACAAACACACATTCAACTTTTTACATATGTATGTATATGTATAAGCTTTGTACCTGTTTTTGTTTCTTTAAATGCTGGTGCCTGTGCCTTTGCCAAATAGAACATTAAAATACAAACTCAATCGGAAAGTACTTAAGATACCGTTCACATATTATGTAAAGCGCGAGGGGGAGGTGGGGGATTGGACGATTTGTTACGAAGTGTTACATGGGGGAGGGAGGGGTTATCAACTGCTTTACGTAACGTCGATTTTATATAATCAAACACAGATGAGTTCAAAATTACATTAGTTAATAAAATGAAAGTTTCCTTATGTATGTTCATTTGATGAGAGATGACTTTTCTTACAGATTTTCTCCCGCTGAATTCGAAAATCAAGGTTAAAATTTTTTTATCGATCAGTTTTTGAGATATTGTAATTTTTTAATTTTTTCGACGTTTTTGCACTTTAAAAATCATATCTCAAGCTGGAAATGTTTGGTCGTTCTTGACACCAAATGAAAGGTATTGAGATGGCAAACATATTTAATCGAATTTTTCATTGGTTAACCGATTCAAAAGATATGGATGAATATTAGTCAGATTTAAACAAAAAATCAAATTGTAATTATGGTTGATTCTGTGGCCACGGAAAGCTAAAACTTCTACGCGATGAATGGTCTTATTTCCAGAGGAAAAGCAATCGAAAAATGACGCAGTTATAACCAAATCTCACATTTTCCGAGTTGAAAGATGAAAGATAACTGTAACGTCCAGTTCCTCTCTCGCTCACACTACTGCGCGGCATGACTGTGCTCGACTATACCATACAAGCAGAGAAGTCGCCATAGCAAACACAAGCGTTTGATAGGTTTTGAATTCGGTTAGTTAGATTGGATTAAAATTAAATTTTTTTTAAATATAAAAACAATACAAAATGATAATAATAAAGAATCTAGGTTTCAATAAATGTATAAACAAAATGTAGTAATAACTATCACGTAATAATAACCACGGCATTATACAAATTTTGCTTTGTACATTAACCTTAGAAAGGCAATACTTTTTTTTATCTATGTAAATAGCAAAAATGTTAAACAGAAAAAATCTAACTTATTTATTATAAAATCACTTATTTACTTCAAAGAAAATACATTGTTTCTTATTTTTATTAAATCCAGTTAAGGCAAATCTCTTTGCGGTGCTTTTAAAAAGTAGTGGGATGACTGGTCACCCCGTTGCCTTTCTAAGGTTAAATGCGGAAAGCAGTTATCGTCCCCTGAGAATTGGTTTGACGTATGTGTGTACAAATTCATATACCTATACGACGTTATGTAAAATTTTCAAATCTTTTAAAATTTTCAAATCGACAGGAAGAAAAACTTAAAGCGCGGAAAAAAAAGATGCAACTGCAGTTGCGTATATGCGAGTATATCGTGCCCGATGCATTGAGTAAAAGAAAAATGATTCAACTACAACATATCAGCCCTATTCACGATTTGGTGCAAATACAAAATATTTCTGCTATCACAACAACAAATACATGCGATATGGAACAAAAATTTGCATTTGCATTGATGCAAGGCCATTTGCAATTTATAGTGAATAGGGCTATTACATATATATAAAAGATAATGATATCTAATAAATTTTTAACTTTATAAAAGAATTCTTTTAATTTAAATTATTTACCTAGCATATAGATTATACATCAAGTCCCTATAAATGGCTATACATATGTGAGCTTATGTATATGGTATTCAGTTGGTTTAACTGTTTACACATCAAATATCTTGCGTCCCTTGCACTCATCCATTGTTTTTTTTTGTGGTGTTTTCATATTATTAGAATATGTTAGAAATAGTTGTGGCTCTTGTTTTGCCTTTGGTTGCTTTTGAGATTTGTTTCTCTCGTTAGGTACCATACGTAGTCTCTCAATATTGCTTCATCCCAAAAACCTCTCAATGTACACTGGTCGAAACACACAATCTAGCGGCATTAAATTCGCAAATGTATAATAACAGAGCCTAATGCTTATTTTCAAGTATAAAATGCGTAAAGAATTAAATTTAAAACAATTTTTATTTATATCTGTTCTTTAATTATAAATAATTAATATAATTAATACAAATGGCTTAAGGAGTTATACGCACTTAAGAGGTCGAAAAAAATCTTTTTCTGAAAAGGCATTTTATTGTATTTACATACAATTTTACATACATATTGCCTGTAGGTTATCTCCAGGAAGTTCTTTAAAAAAAAGGCGTCTTGCGGAGAGCACGATATCTCTGGATCGGATCATCCAAAATGAAAAAAAAAAGATTTAGTTAATGAAAAGTATTTTTTAAGTAGTAATTGATCGAAGGAATATTCAAAATACCATTTTTAACAAAATGGCGGTTTTACAAAAAAAGTTTTGATTTTTGATGAAAATATTGGCCTTAAATTGTTTATAAAATGATAAATATTTATTGGAAAAATATGTTAATCCTTCAATCAATTACTAAAAAATTTATTTATAAAGTTTGTGTAAAAATTTGAGACTGGTCGGTTGAGCAGTTTTTAAGAAATCGTGCTCACCGACTTTGAAAATAGAGTTTTGTGAAAAACGCGTTCAAAGTTTTAAAAGTTCTTTACACATAGTAAATTTATCTTTAGAAAAATGCATGTAACTTCAAGAATAGCTAAAAGGCCATTTGGTGAGCGTGGATATGAGAGGGTTAGAAGAGAATAGAAGTGAGTGCATTAAATCCTCCATTCTGTTTTCCTTTTGCGTGTATGATGCTGCCCAAAATTGCTTACATCCTTATTTCGCTATTCCAGTGCTTCTTCTGACATCATGCCAATTGGAAGAGCGGCATTATTTATGGTGTCAGCACCGTGGTTTAATATTCACAAGCTGTAAAACTTTGTTGACTTGGGTTTTAGAGGTAAAATTCGATAACGTTATGTTGCAGTTCTTCCACTTTTTCACTTCTTCGTGCGTTTAGAAGCATTCATTGTGCCTAAAAAATATAATAACCAATAACCAGGTAAGAACGGGCCGATCATTTTGGTCGTATAATGATGATCACTGTGGTTTTTCCGTTGAGATCTCTCAGAAAGCAAAAGCCAAAACTATTTCTAACATATTCTAATAGCACAGTAGGGTAGTGAAAATAACACAGAGCAGTGACTACCATCATCGAAATACCGCCAAAAACGAATAAAAAAAAGTCTAAAATGCTCATTTGAATGGGAGATTATGATAGCTAAGCTTGAGTTCCAATACACCAAAAAAATTACAACATTTTAAGCCGATTTAATAAAGATTTAAACGTTTTTTATATAAAAAATATAGAATAATCAGGCCCAGAAACTCTATATTTTTAGAATTAAGTATCTTGAGAACAATCGCCAACTTAGCCAAGCGGCTGTGTACATAAACTCTACTCATGAATACCTAACCGATGGCGGTAGTCACGATTCTGTGTTATTTTGAAAGTTGAAAATTCACCTAAAGTGTAATATGATGTAATAAAATGTTGCATACATTCACTTACATAACAACAATCCAAGAACAAAGGAACCTTGAGGGGCGCACGATTCTATACGATGAGAGTTCTAACAGATCTTGCACCTGTCTTATAGCATCTTCTCATCTTACAATTACCAAATTTTGTCAGTTTTGTGGCCAAGATATGATGGCTGCAAAGGTGAGTTTTCAGGACAATCGAGAATGGAAACATTTTGCGATTGCTTCTGCCTACTTTCCATACGATGCAATTTTACTACCTCCCCCAGTGATGGTTGAATTTGTGGAGTATTGTGAAAGGATGAATTTGGGGCTCATATTATGCTGCGACGCTAATGCACAGAAAGTTATCTGGGGCGGCAGCAAGGTGCAACGTAAGAGAGGCCCATCTTCTCAACTACATTCAAAACGTTGGGAACCAACCCACTTTTGTGATATCTACTAGACAGGAGGTTATTGACCTAACTCTTTCGAATGAAAGGTTAGTGCAGTCAATTACAAATTGGATGATCCTTTGAGATGATTCTCTTTCAGACTACAGATATATCGAATTTCAGTATGGCGTTGAAGTTAATCCTTTACCGTTCATAAGAAATCCGGAATAGGCGGATTGGGCAAAGTTTAGGGAAAAACTGGCTTCATTAAGCTATAATCTACCCCCTAAACTACGCAATTGGCGAGGTTTGGAAGCGGTGGTGGAATATATCACCTATGCTCTTCAGACCAGCTTTGAGCGTGCCTGTCCCCCTCGCCAGCCTCTTGCTAAGATTCCTGTTTTGATGTGCACTGGGCTCTATATCGTCAACAGCAGAAGGAGTATAAATAGCTAATTCGAGATTCGAAAAGGTCTTCCTTTAGAAATGTCTGCAGCGGTATTGAAACCATGTCTGAAACAGCTAGGTTGGCGAAAATCCTCAAAAAGGGTCAAGTTAACTGACTGTGTTCACTCTAAAAATTTGATGGCACTTTCACGGAACCAAAAAGTGAGATGATTAGCTTAATGCTTAAATCTCACTTTCCAGGCAATCAGGTCTCTGTTGTTCAAGATCCCACTTTTCCGGCAGTTTCGCAGCGTAACTGGTGGGTTGCCAGGACAGTGGGGAATGAAAACGCGTTTAGGTTTGCTATTGTTTGATGAAGATCTTCATCTCCAGTTTGGCACTCGCTCACATACCTCAACAATGGAGATTGGTAAAAGTTGTTTTCATTCCAAAAATCGGGAAGGACAACTATACCAATCCCAAAAGCTTTAGACCAATTAGTATGATGTCTTTCTTACTAAAATGTGTGAACACCGCATCCGTAGTATTACATCCTCTCTCTTCATTTCAGCATGCTTACCAATGTGGAAAACCTTGCGGGCCCTCAACAGGAAAGAATACACTATTGGTATTTTTGCTGACATTGAAAGAGCTTTTGAAAACGCGACTTTCGATGGCATGTGCAGTGCAGCAGGTCAGCATGGAGTGAATCCAGTTCTTGTTAACTGGGTTCGATCAATGCTGTCACACAGACTTATGATGGTTCAAGCTGATTGTGGTCAATCTGTGATTTGCACCCCGCAAGGGGCGTACTCTCTCCACTGTTGTGGTGTCTGTTGGTTGACTCTTTGCTTGTTTCCCTAAATGAGTCGGGTATCTACACACAGGCCTATGCCGATGACGTTGCCTGCTTAATCAATCGGTCGGGTATGTTTATAAAAAGGCCTTCTTGGTGCTGCTCAAACGCGCTATCGGTTAACTCTCTTAGAACTGGTGTTATTCTTTTCACCAGTTATTTCGTTTTACCAGTACTCAGAGGAATCACTATTCAGCTATCCCAAGAAGTTAAATATCTAGGAGTCATTCTTGATACCAAACTTCTTTGTCGTTTTCATGTTGAGCTAAAGGTATCCAAGGCATTGACAGCTTTTTGTCAATGTAAGGCTATTTTTGGCAAAACATGGGGCTTATCACCTATGCATCCATAGTCTGGTGGAGCAGACATAATGTTGACAGCGTTAGGAAAGCTCTTGCCAGACTTTAAAGGACTGTGGCCATTTGCTGTACGGGAGCTTTTCCTACAACACCTGGCCCATCCTTGAATGCATTGGTCAACTTACCACCCCTTGATATTTTTGCTAAAGGAGAGGCTGTCAAAGCCATCTGTAGGCTTAAACGCAATATTTATTGGTATGACACTTACTGGGATACTGGTGACATTGTTGAAGGTACTGATATGGACCTAACAGTTCTATCAATGCCGTTCGATTCAATGCCAACAATTCCAGTTTTAAAACAACGCTATACAATACAAATTCCAGAGGCCCAAACTTGGTTTTTGTCAGGACCTGGGCCGGAAGTTGATTATAGGCGTATTTTCACTGACGACTCCAGAACAGAATTCGGTTCGGGTTTTGGAGTCTTCATTGAAAATGATGGAGTGCACCTTCACTTCTCTCTTGGGTTGTATGCTTCTATTTTTCAAGCAGAAATTTTTGCAATCACCAAGGCAATGGACCATGTTATTGATAATGGTTGGAAAGAAAGGAGTATCTGTGTATTCAGTGACAGTCAGGCTGCGCTTAAATCCTTGCATAATCCTCTAAACACGTCTAAACTGGTTATGCATTGTAAATTCAGGCTTGATTGTGTTTGAAAACACAATAGCCTGCTGTTGATATGGGTTCCTGGACACTCAGGAATTTCAGGAAATGAATCTGCTGACTTTCTGGCCAGAAAGGGTTCGGAAACTGGTTTCCTGGTCCCAGAATCTGTACTCTCTTTGTCGTCTACAGTCATCAAGACCACCATTAATGAGTGGGTCAACTTGAGCCACAATCGTAAATGAGAGGAACTGAGATGCTTTAGATAGACAAAGACCATGTTGCCTGTTATCTCGAAGCGCCTAACAGACTTTCTGTTATCACTTAACACAAAGAGCTGTAGGCAGCTGGTGGGATTATATACAGGTCACTTCTCTTGGGCCAAACATTTGCATATGACTGGCCTGGGAGCTAGTGCCTTCTGTGCTTCTGTGGTTTGGAATAAGAATGTGAAGAGACGGCAGACCACTTTCTGACGAAATAAAGTTTATGAATAAGCAAAAAAAAAAATGCATACGTACTCAACGCTCCAGCCCGCGATTTGGTTCATATGGAGAATTTTTATTTCCCCCCGCCCCCTCCCAAAAATGTTTCCTGTAAAACTTGTCTGAGTGCTGTATTCTTGAATACTTCTTTTGTCGGTACCAACAAAAAAAAAGTAGAGAATGTATTGTAAGTAGCGAAATGGTATCGGGGGAAAGTATCGATACTAAACTCATTTGAAGTATCAACATCTGCATGTAGTTTTTTATCGTTTCTTGAAAAGTTTTTCATTTTGAGTTATGCCACTTTTGTATTTAGGGTGCGATATATGCATGTGCTATACATATTTCTTGTTTGCTGCAAGACTGTCATAAGTCAAAAAACCCAATACTCGAGAAAATCCCATTTCCATTTCGGTGGAACACAATAACGATACATTTTCTTCTCACGAGGGGAGTTCATAAGATGCCGAACGATTTGTTTACATAAGATAAAGTTATTTCGACTAACTTAACTCGAAACTTTTCCTCTTTTTTTAGGGGGAAAATTGCATTTAAAGTTTTCAATGATCTACCACTCTATAGAATGCTATAACAACAAAAAAACTTCTCACGAGAAAAGTTTATAAAATATCATTATGATTTTTTTACATAAGACAAAGCATTAAATAACAGTTAGTTCTGCATACTTAACTCAATTTTTTTTTTTATTATGACAGCCTTGCAGCAAACGAGCGATACTACAAGGCGAATAGAACTGGATATAAATAAAAAAAATTTTTAAATTTTTATTAGTTCCAACTGATTTTATTTAAGAGAGATAATGCACTGTTTAATTTTGATTGTCGTTAAAATTTTAGTATTCATTTTTGAACTGGAAATTTTTAAAAGTATCGAATTTAAGTATCGAGTAAAAAAGTATCGGGTATCGGGGTAAAAGTATCGAGTACTCAAAGTGTCGAGTACCGATACCGATTTCCCTAATTGCAAGCGATTTAACTCAATTAGCCGCTCATAACTTTATCATTTTTAGGTCGATTTTCTTCTGATTGGTTTTATTTTTTGCGTAAAAGCTTTACGCTTTACATACATGAAGAGAAGCCAGATGTTTTATTACGTTGCGTTACGACCGGGGAGGTCAAAAACTGAATTACGTAATATGTGAACGGCCCCTAAGCAAATACAAAATATGGAAATTAAATCGAAATATTCATTTTTATTATTATAATGAATAAAGATATGCAAGTTATCTACTTATTAAAATTATATGTTGATGTCTATAAAAAATAAAATAATTTATATCCATCGCACATAGAAGTAAGTCGCTTTTATCCCCCGAGATAGTTAGGTTGGAGTGGCTGACGAGAGACACACTTAGGCCTGAACGGCCCATTTATTCCTTTATAAATGGTCTTTCTTTTAAAAACGTTAAAAGAAAATGATTCTCTTAGTTCAAAACAAAAACTGTGTAATTTTGCGAATACGCGTTGTAAAAATGTCAGTTAAAAATTCTTAGACAAGGTCGGCCCGGCCACTGGTATTACATACATGCATCGATCGCAGAAATTAAATAATGTGGAAATTAATAACAATTTTGACAAATAAATTTTAAAAACAAATAAAATTAAGCGCTTATCGCATAATGTCACATGTTTAACGACAATGTCAAAGTTGCATTACAATGCCAAGCACATACACATGTGCACTCATACATATTTAACTTTAGCACAACTTTACAGTCATTTAGTTTTTCATTTGCACTGACGTTTTTCTATTTGAATCTAATCTTTTCGGTACAATTTTTTTTCAAATTTTCTGTTTTAACTATTAACAAGGTGTGGTTTGTGGCATAAGCGTAAGTCTTGTTTTCCAGCTTATTTATTCACTTATTTATTTGCTACTTGTCTGCTGAGCGAAAAGTTCTGCAACATTTTTAACATTTAGAAATATGTTTGTTGAATTTTCCGATAGGAGATAAACCATGTATTGAGGTCAAACTAGAAGCTCTTTTTGTAATATTTGCTATATTATTTTCGATATTTTTTTTCATAAGAACCTTGGGAGACTCCATCCTTTTAGTGAACCTCTTATCAAACTCCAAGCTTCACACTCTTCCAATTGTACACTTATTTTCGATTTTCTCACCTCTCTGAGTGCTGAAAACACCATTTGACGCTTGCAAATATGCATTCCATTATTCAGGTTCTCTCAAACCCAGGGACCAGAGTAATTGTTTACAATGCAATTTTTGACTTTGAATTTACAGTATTAAATAGCTAAAAAATAATTTATATAAAAAAATTTTTTTCCGTTTTTAAAACGGACTAAAAAGTATAAAATAATTTCTCCTAGCCCCATACAGATTAATAACCCCATACCATTGTCCTGAAAATATGTAATTGCGAATTTTAGTAGGTCTGAAAATATTTGCATGATTTCAAACGAATGCGAGAGTATATGAAATATGCAAAACCGCAAACAAGCGTTTACAAATTTCAAACTGGTCAAACTCATTCATACATTTTTGTCCGCTGGACAACCACCATCGGTATTGCACCTCGTTGCTGGTTTCTACGATTTTTTGTTTCGATTCCAGCAAAAACGAAAAGAAAAATTCGTTACTGATTGTTTTTGTTCTCGGTTTTTATCTTCTCTCTCTCACTTGTCTTTGAATTTTTGTATGTATACACATCAGTGATGCCAACTCATTTTTTCTTTCTCCCCGATAGCTCTGGCGAAATTCCCCTATTTTCGACCAAATTCCCCGCACCGGTATAATTTCATATTATAACAGTACGATACGCACTTTTCATATAAACATTTTATTTAAACGAAAAATACCCTTTACGTAGACTTAGAGTTACTCTCGGTCAGAGTTATTGTAAGGGGCCCTACACTTTCTTCGTTAAAATTTTTTTATAAATTTTTTGTTGGATTGATAAATTGATAAAAAAAAGTTTTCTGACATCTATTTAAAGACTTGAAGAACAAAAAAAAATTTTATAAAGGGTTTTTTTGCAGCTTCATGGAAGGCGTTTTGATCAGCATATCCAATGAGATTTAGTTCTCCCTCTTTGCAGCCAACACAAAGTTTTAGATGCAAAGTTCCTTTAAGGTACTTAAATATGCATTTCACGTCCAATCTCTTTGTGTAGGACAGCTTACCTTTTGACTAAGTATTGACACAGCCACTGCAATAGCAGGTCTAGTATTTCCCGACAAATATAAGAGTGAACCAATAGCTTTTCGGTACAAGTCATTATTTTCTAATGGAACATCATCAGATGAGGATTCTTTAACATACCCAACGTCCATAGGAATTTTAGATGCTTTAGCTGTTGACATATTAAATTTATTTAATAAATTTTCAATATATATTTTTTGATGTATAAAATAATTTCCATTTTCTTTTTCAATTTCAATGCCAAGATATAATTTCAAATCACCCATATTTGTTACTTGAAAATGTTTACTTA
This sequence comes from Toxonevra muliebris, assembly GCA_963691655.1. Classification (NCBI taxonomy): domain Eukaryota; kingdom Metazoa; phylum Arthropoda; class Insecta; order Diptera; family Pallopteridae; genus Toxonevra; species Toxonevra muliebris. Next base: position 65,155,237 of record OY829327.1, on the reverse strand, counting down.
TTTCTTCAATAATTTCGTTCGCTAAATTTTCGTATTACCATTTTCGTTACCACGAGTATATCGTCTACATATATTAACACATATATAATTTCATCATTTTTACCTTTAACATATAAACAATTTTCTGCTTCACCCCTTCTGAATCCAAGATTAATTAAAACTGAATTAATTTTCTGATTCCAACATCTGGCAGACTGTTTTAATCCGTAAATACTTCGTTTTAGTTTGCACACAAGGTGTTCCTTTCCTGGTATTTGAAACCCAATCGGTTGTTTGATATACATCTCATTTGCCAAATCACCATTTAAAAAAACTGTTTTCACATCGACATGTTTGGCACACATATTTTTTAATGATGCTATCGCCAAAAGCGTTCTGAGTGTTGTAAACTTAACAACAGGTGCAAAAACTTCATCATAGTCTTGACAATATTTCTGCGAAAACCGTTTTGCGACCAAACGTGCTTTATATTTTTGTGATCCGTCAGCCAAATCCTTAATTTTGTATACCCACTTACAACCTACTGCTTTTCGGCCGTTTGGTAGCTCTACCAGCTCCCAGGTATCATTCTTGTACATTGCTTGCATTTCTTCTTCCATAGCACTAATCCATTGCCCTCTATCTTTACTTTCCATAGCCTGTTTGTAATTCATTGGTTCTTTTTCATTACTAACTATATATGCATAACGATTTGGTGGGATGCCTTTATTAGAGCGTGATGATCTTCTCAAATTTTCAACAAAAGTGGTATCGTCTTCACTTTCAGCAGTGTCAAAATCTGCATTAATATCACCTTCTATATCGCTATTAACATTTTCAGGCTGTAATTGTTGTTGTTCCAATATATCATAACTTTCTTTAGCATTGGAATCGTTTAACAAATTAATGTTAACACAGCTTTGACTATCTTCCCTACTCATTTTATTACCAGCAAAATTTTCAATAAATTTAACATCTCTTGAAATAATTATGTTGCCATTATCTACTAGCAACCTATACGCTTTTGATTCATCACAGAATCCAACAAGAATAAATTTCTTTGAAACATCTTCTAATTTGTGTCGAAATTGCTTCTTTATATGCTAATAAGCTTCACATCCGAATGTTCTAATATGCTTTAGTGATGGTGGTCTTGAAAACCATAATTCATATGGTGTTTTCTCTACAGCTTTTGAAGGCAATCTATTTTGCAAATAGCATGCCGTATTTAAACTTTCTGCCCAATATTTTCGCTCCGAACCACATTGTATTAACATGCAACGCGACATTTCCATCAAACTACGATTTTTGCGTTCTGCAACACCATTCTGTTGCGGTGTATATGGTGCAGTATATTGCTTTTCTATTCCATTACTCTTTAGAAAACTACTAAGCTCTTTACTACTGAATTCACCACCTCTGTCAGTCCGCAATATTTTAATTCATTTTTCAAAGCGATTCTCAACATAGTGTACATATTCTTTAATTTTTCACATGCTTGATTTTTTGTTTGTAAAAAAAAACCATGCAATATCTGCTGTAATCATCTATCATCGTTCCACTAGGTGTTACTTCCCTCATTGGTCCACACAAGTCAGCATGTATAAGATCCAACACATTTTTCGATCTGTTCGTCGATCTCTTAGGGAATTTTTGCCTAGCCATTTTACCTCTTAAACATGTTTCACAATCATCAAAACACGTACATTTCTTTATGTTGATTCCATTTACAAGATTATTATCTATAGCTAACGCTCGTATCTTTTTTCGGACCAAAAACTGTATATTTCTACCAAAAACTGTAAATCGATTTGAAAAAAACTGTATATTTCGCGGAATAAATTTTTTTCTATATCGTCTTCGTTCTCCATTTTCATATCTCCTTTTGTAGTTGTATTGAATTTGAGCTTGGAAGAAATTTGACGAAGTGATTCCGGCTTTGCTATGAGGTATTTATAGAAATCAACGCATGGATATTTCAAGTAACATTTGACGATAAAAATCGCCTTCAATGTTTCCACTTCTATCAAAAGTATACTCGCAACGAGTTTTGCATTGCGATTGATAAATTTGATTTTCCTAGCGTTCAAAAATTTTAAATTTTTTTCTTAATATAAACGCGGTATTTTGGTAAAAAAGGCGGTATGCGGTTTTGGAGTTGAAAAAACGGTATACTACCGCGAAAAACTGTATAGATACGAGAGTTATCTATAGCTGATGCTATGGTACTTTTCTCTCGATGACCAAAACGACGATGAAATGTGTGAATGCATTGTACGTCAAAATCTTTTATCATACCAGCATAGCTATCCTGATTTAACTTAAACAAATTTCTTACTATACTTGCTGTAGCACATATTCTACCACGCGAAGATATTTCACATATGTCATCCTTAATTAAAACTTCCAGCCCATTTTCTACCAATTTTCTTACCGAAAGTAGATTACCAACTAACTCTGGCACATAAAGAACATTCTTTGCAGGAATTTCTTTATTTTGGCACCGCAGGATTCCATCACCGGAACCTTCAGCTTCAATCTTTTTGCCATCCGCTAAATAGATGTAATCACCTCTAGTTTTATTAAGTTTGGTAAAGAAATTTTTATCACAGACATATGACATGTGGCAGCTGAATTAACATACCATTCTAACTTCAAACGTTCCGTAGCAGAATTGAAACATACCTTGTAACTTGTTTAGCACGAATTTCACATTTCTTTTTACCTTTTGTACAATTTCTTTTTATATGACTAATCCCTCCACAAGAATAGCACTTGACTTTAAAATTCTTCGTCTTCAAAGCAGTATCTGAAGTTTCTATTGAAATTTCCCCTTCAACCTTCCGTTTATATTCTTGTATGAGTTTTTCTTTGACAAGTTCCAAAGTTAAATCTTCTTTAGGCCTCACCTCCAACGCAGTGATTAGAGAATTGTATTCATCTGGCAAACTTCCCAGAAGAAAAGCGACAAAAAGATGATCAGCTAATTGCTCGCCTAAACCAACCAGACGATCCACAATATCCAGCATCTCACAAATGTGACTTTCCATATCATTACCTGGTCGAAGTTGCATTCTACACAATTTCTTGAGTAACATGACCTTATTTGAAAGAGTGGACTTCTCATGTGTCTTCTTTAGTGACTGCCAATACTCTCGTGCTGTCTTCAATTTTCGAAGATGTACCAGCCATCTTTCAAATTCCATGCTGCGTCAGGAGTCTTGGGTTCTTCCTTAACTACGATATCCCAAAGGTCTTCTTTGATTAACAAGAGCTCAAGCTTATATTTCCAGACTTGATAATTGATGCTATTAAGCTTCTTAATAGTCGACTTAACATCCTCCATTTTCATTTATATAGAGATCAATTACAAATTTAAGCAAACGACGGCACTGGGCCCATAACCTAATAGTTTAATAAAACGCAGTGTTTGCCTTGTAACATTTTATGAAAAAGTAATTGTATTTTAGAATATTTTGATAGATCTTGACAAAACAATAAGATACAATAAATCTCAGAAATTTATATATTTAAAGTTGTTTGTTGTTTGTTATACTAACAAAAAGTAAGATAGTATGTTTGGAAAAAAGTTTGCTTATCAAAAAGTATGGGGGGTCCTAGAACATAAAAACATCCTCTACCCCCTTATTCTTGGAAAAATTAAATGTTGTACAGAAGAGTTTATACCCACGATTTGGGTAAATACCCTAGTTTCCACCCATTTTTACCCAATTTTCCCTTATTTACCGGTAATTACCTATTGGGTATATACCCAAGTCCCATCTCTAAAAATACATCTAAAACCGTATTTCCATTTTTTGTTTTAAATTGTGTTAAAAAATATTATTAATTTGAAAATTTTTTTTACAAAAATATAGATTTATTTCAATAACAAATACACTACTTACTTACTTACTTAGTTAGCTCTACAACCGATGATCAGTCTTGGCCGCCTCTATAAAACCTTGCCAGAAGCTTCGTGTCGTGAATCATGACAGCTGTAGTAGATGTCACAGGATGCTCTTTTGGAGCAACCCTGTCCCGTCCATCGCATTTCCTGTATAGCGGTAATGTCAGCTCGATATCGTCCGAGGACATCTACCAGCTGGATAGAGGCACCTTCCCTGTAAAGGTTCAGGACATTCCAGGTGCATATCCGTAAATCGTAGTCCTTTGGGCGTTTGCGGGGGTCGTCAACATTAGGGGAGTCAAATACACAGTGTTACAAAATTTAGTGAAGTAGAAATACCTGGGAAGTGATACTATTTTTCTTGTAGGTCTTGTCGAGTAAAACAAGAATCTGTGTGTAAAATTTTCCAAACACCTCCAAAATCTTGATTTACCATTAAAAAACCGGGTTTGCGTACCTTTGCGCACTTATAAGCCTCTAACTTAGTTGATTATCAACAGATTTTCAGTATCTTACCGGTTTTAGAAGAAAGAATTTCCTTGGTAATCACAGAAGCGACGACTATGTAACGGTTGTTAATAAGTTTTTAATTGCGTATGGTTAAATGGACTGCAACATGGCCATTCATTTCCTGCATTCCCATTTGAGCTTCTTCTCATATAACCTGGGCGAGTTCAACGATGAATAAGGCGACTATTTACACCAAGAAATGGCTACAAATGAAAAGCTCTTTGAAGGAAAAAATAAAATCAAAATGATTTCAGAATATTTGTGGTCACTAGTCATGAGAATCTGATGATGCTGAATTTAAAAATATCACGGTCAAACAATCGTTTTTGAGCTGAATGGCCAAAAAATTTATTTTTGTAAAAATTTTGTTTTCATAAAAAGTTTAATAACTCAGTCAATTACTTACCGATTTTATGCGACAAATATGCGTTGTATTCGTTAATAAACATATTTTTTGTTTCTTTATAAAATTGTGTGTAGAAACCTCGCTAAAGTTAAGAAAAGGCAAAAAAGTAAAAAAAAATTGTGTTTGCTGGACAAATACACACAGATGCCTCAAGTTTTCTTGAGTTAAAAAATGGAAAAAATTTTTATTACTTATTTCGAACAAACATAATTTCAATTCAATCTGAGCAGTAGATCGTAAGTAGCAACTCGATTTGTAGCGCGCTACTGTTCATGAATAAAGTGCACTCAAAACTTTAAACGTGATTTTCTCCGAATGATGTTTTTTGAAAAATGCCTTTGCTATATTGTGACCGCGATATCTCAAAAACTGCTTGACCAATCCATTTAATTTTGTTTTAATTTTTTTCCTAGTTACAATACGGAGTACTTGAACGATAATTTTTTCATGTGCAGTATTTGTCTTAACTAATAATTTTTTTTAAATACATTTTCCGTGTGAGAAAAAGGTTTTTTCAAAATTTTTCGTTCAAGTACTCGGCGCTGTAGTACACAACTGTAAATTTTTTGTCTTTTTGATTACAGTTCAGTTGTTGGCATTCAATCGTGGTCACCGCTAGACTCTGCAGAAAAAACGCGCATCAGGATAAGAGCTACCACTTCTACAATTTCCAATATTTTTTCATATCCGGCCACTCTTTTTTTCGTAAGAATATGTACTATGTATACCTGTTATGCTAGTTTCAAATAAATTATTTTAAATAGTCCAAAAAAATCACAAATATGCCCTAAGTTTCCCGTACCAAAACTTATATAACCCCTTAAATAGAGTATATATCATTCGAAAGGTCTAAGTTTTTTTCTTCTAAAACCGGTAAGAAATGATAATCAACTAAGTCACAGGCTTATAAGTGCGTAAAGGTACGCAAATACGGGTTTTCAACGGTAATTCAAGATTTTGGGGGTGTTTGACAAATTTCACATACAAACTCTTGTTTTACTCGACAAGACCTGCAAGAAAAATAGGATCACTTCCCAGGTATTTTTTACTGTCATACAGTGTTATTCAAGGTGGCCATCTTTCAGGCAATTTATAGATTCCTTGCTAAAAAAAAAACCGTCCATCTTTTGAGATTGTGAACGAATTAATCCAATTTTGATACTTTCAACTGAAGTAAAGCGTATTCCAGTAAGGGCAGACGGGGTAAGGTCTAGTGAATACGGCGGGTGAGGCGAAACTTTCCATCGACTATTTTCCAAAGAGTTTTTAACCGGTCTAGTAACATGAAGCCGTGAGCTGTCATGTTGGAACATTACGGACTCGTGCCTGGTCGTACATTTTGGTCATTTTTCGGTCACTGCTCTCTCCAAACGAATTAATAATGCATTTCGAACATGAAAAATCGCCTTTTGACATCTCTCGGCTTTAAGTCGAATGACACCCAGTTTCCTTCCTTTTGAATGAATTCCAATGATTTCCGGAGCTTGGAAATTGCTGCTTGAGCAACTCCCAATGTTATTGCAAATTCCTCTTACTTTTAACACGAACCTTCATCGAGTAATATCTCCAATGCTTCATCTTTGAACCTTGTCTTCTGTGTCAAAATGTCCATTTTTAAAGATTCGAAACTAGAATTCGCATGTTTCACCGTAAACTTTCGACAACAACCGATGACTTTCAGCAGCACTTTTTTCGAATTAAAGAAGAAAAGCAAAACTTCCCGCAAATGCTGTTTATTTGGCCCAAGTCACAGTACTGATGAGTGCCTTCTATTATGTATCAGATCGTTCGTCCGTTGGTTCGTCGACTTGGCTTAAGCCAAATGAGTCTCGTAGTTTTGTAAGTGGTTTCCAGTGACCAACTTACGTTTGTATGTTTTATTGTATTCTAGGCTAGCCTTAGTTTCAAAGTTGCCATGGAGACGCCTATATACTTGTCAGGAGTGATTTGCAACAGTGTTCCTTTTCTATCTAACCCATCAGCAGTTTCGTTCCCCGGTATACCTGTGTGCCCCGGCACCCAAACCAGGTGCAGATCGAACTGATCGGACATCTCGTTAAGAGACGCTCGTAAGGTAGACAGATTCAAGCGAATTTATAGCTGCCTGACTATAGGTCAAGATACATATATCCTTTTTGGATGTCATGTTATACTTTAGCCAGGACGTGACTTCCTTGATTGCCATGACCTCTGCCCGGGCAACCTTACCACTGGAGTGATCGGGCAACCTAAGGGATATATTTACACCAAGCTCTTCACAAAAGATGCCAGCTCCAACTCTGCCATCCAGTTTAGAGCCTTCTGTGTAGAAATGGATTGAATCCTTTTGAAACCGCTCTTCATTATCAGTAATTTCAAAAGCATGTTCATATGATTTGCCTTGTTCAAAGCCGTCCACAATACCGCAACACCGCAACAAAATGGACCTGACTACAGAAGTATATAGCCAGTGAACCACGTACGGCTGCATACGCTGTTTGTTTCCTATTGTTCGTTTGCAGGAGTGGAGAGCTGTTATTGCTTTATCTACCCGCGATCGGGTATTATGCTTCCAGCTAAGTTTTTACCTACTTTGAGAACTAACCTAGTACTATTGAGTGAAGGTGCTATAAAAGGTGGTATTTTATACCTTCTAGTAAAGAAGACAAGTTCGGTTTTCTGTGGATTGACACTCAGTCCACACTTACATTTGGCGGGAATGTTTAGAGCAGATTGCAAAACATGCCCTAGTATGCTCAGGAATTTACCCGATATAGGCAATCACTTTGCAGGCAGTTCCTTCGAGAATGCCTCTGTGAGCATACCTATGGAAGAGCTCTTCAATTTCGACTTGATAACAATCCTCGTAAGTAAGGAGTGTATTAGTTTCCTCAAAGGAGCGTCCACCTAAAGGGTCTCGAGCGTATGAATGATCGCTTCAGGAATAATATTGTTGAATGCTCCCTCGATGTCAAGAAAAGCCAGTAAAGTTTATTCCTTGAAGTAAAGCGCCGGTTCAATAAAAAATTGGGATAATTCACGGCTGTTTCAACCGATTTGCTTTTGCAGTTTTTGAGTTTTGTAGACCACCAAGATGGTTTTTACTTGCCACGTGGCCTACAACCGGCAGCAGCTCTCAGTAGTGTTCTTAAAAAAAGACCAACAAACTTATCGAGTTCATGTGCATTTGAAGGTTGCTCAATTGCAATTAAGCTCAGTGAGTGGTTTATAATGTCCTTAAACAACAGCCAATCGGTCTTCTTACGATTTCTGAAAACCGGCAATTCAGGCTGTTTTAGCTCGAGACTAAATTGTATTGTATAGTTCAAGTGTGATATCTAAAACTAAGAATGAGTTAAGTTTATATATGTGACCCAGAATCCACCATTCGGATGTTCCAGGCTCACCGTGACTGTGTCTCCGTTACTGTAATTGGAAAAAATTTTAGCGCGCAAGTTTTTCTTTACTTAGATGCAAAATCGAGGTTTTTCCTTGCCTCGCACATAGAAAAGTTTATTGGTGATTGGTTTTTGGATCAAAGCGATATCTTCCCCTGCTGACATCAGGCGAAGAAAAAGGTGAAGATTAATCTGCCCTACCCGAAGCAGAACACTCCACAATGGTGGAGTCCATGTCCTCCCTTAAGAGGTCAAAGAAGATCTGAACCAGCTCCGACTGCTACAATGAGTCATCGCTCGCAGCGGAATCTGGCCCTGGATCTTCCAAGTCGGATTTCGCCCCGATATCGGTAAGCAAATCCGAAGGAGTGGCAATGTCGGTGTCTTCCAACCCATCCTGTTTGTAGACCTTCAGTGTGATCGACTCGAACCCGTAGTTAATCACACCTCCTGTTTTCACCAAAGGAGCCAAGGAATTATTATTGACCACTATGCAGGCGCATTTGTGGTCACCTCGGGGCTCCTTCAGATCTTTGACGTTTGGCGGTACCCACAGAGTCAGTCGAAGACGCTAGAATATCTTTGGTCCACCCGAGAGGCTATATGCCACTCAGATAAATCTCTCACAGGAGTTTGCCCAAACTTCTCATGAAGTCTGCGGGCAAGTCTCCTGTTCCTATACGGTTTTTTCGAAGGGAACGTGGCGCCATTTCGTAGCGTTTTTATTGCTTCCCTCTATGTACTGGGTTAGGTATTGGGGAAGGTACTGCTCTCAGCCGTGACATTATTGGGAGGCGGGGTTTCCGAGAATGGCCTGTGCTGAGCTCCACTAGCGCCAGGCAATGATGCTGAAACCCTAGCAAGTTTCAGCAAAGGTAGTTTATTGGAGCGTCGCTCCTTGTTTATGAGACCAGGCTAGGAGGCGACAGTCTTCATGCTGCCAGATTTCAGTAACGGCTGTTGTTTTTATTCATAATGGCAGGACGTGTGCGCCTTGAGAGGTGCGAAGGCACCAGGGCACCCAAATAGAAGTAAGAGGAAGAGGATGGTCAACTTCAATGGACACAATATAGCCATAATTTTTCACAAATCAAATTATAGCAAATAAAAAATTTAGACCTAGTTCTATATTTATGTATGTATGTTGAATTCTTCATGTATTTATGGTGTTAACTAGAAGGTTTACGTTTCATGAAACAAGTTTAATCCGGTATATTACTTCAACTATTTTGAATCAACTTGGCTATGGTTCTTTAGTGAATATCATTTTCTGGTATTAACTGCGCGACATAAGTTATAAAAACTCTATTAAAAAATCAATTGTAAAATTAAACATGCACATAAATTAAAAACAAATGCGCTCTAAATATTTAATTGCACTAATTAAATGGAGAAAATAACACTATATATTCTATCACCATCACTAAGAGAAGCATCAGCTGCAGAAGTTAAAGCGGCAAGTCTTACTATTCGAAGAAATTCCAGAAAGGCAGTAAAATTATATTTATTAATTATCACCTTCAAAATAAAGTTCAGCACATTCGCTGGTGGATAGAGAGAAATTTCACAAAAAAGGCAGACACATCGACGAGCGTGGAAATCGTAGTCATAGCTTAAATGTTCCTAAGGTAGCGGTAAATGTTTACACTTTGTTGTAGAGATCAACGGCAGCAAACTCCAATTGCATACTATATGCTTCTCGTATACGCCCAGAGGCTAAAAGATGAGTCTGTCATTTGACAGACAACGCAATCAACAAATTTTTATCAATTAATGAAATTCTTAAAAATTTTTGTTACTTTCAATCTTAATCATACCGCCCCGATGGTTTAGTGCCAGGATGCTAGACTCTTGTCTCTGTGGTTCCAGGTTCGATTCCCGGATAGTGTATGGTTTCTTGTTTATCTTTCTTCCATTATTTCTTTCATGATCAACACAATTAGTAGGATTATCCTGTGTGTTGATGGATCATTAAAAAAAATATATAACTTTGTATGACTATCGTTACTCATAATAAAAGCGTATGATCATGGTTACTCGTAAATTTAATCTTCTTTTATGATTACGAGTAATCTAAAAAAGATTGATTATGTTACGTCATAGTTGCTTTTTCCTGAATATTTTAAGAAACACGACTGGCTTTGTGTGTCATAAAATAAAAACAATAAAAGAAATTTGTGAGTTCAGTTTCTAGGTTATAGCACAGAAAATATTATTTGTTGTCGTTTTAGTTAATGTTCCCTTTTTTAAGAATAGAATTACAGAGGGCGTGCTTTCTTTACGCTTCCAAACGATGAACATAAGGTGCTCATTGTTTTGGAAGCTCTGCATATTTTGATGTTGGGTGTGCACATTCGACATACATGCATATATTTACATATGTGTATGTATGTTCACACATACACATATTCCTACTGCTAATCTCATTAACACTTTATGTTTGGTGAAAATGTTTCAAGCGCTCAAATTGCATTGAACTTCATTTGTTTTCACCTTCGTCATCTCTTTTGTTGTTGCTGTTGGCATTCGTTATCGTTACACGCATGCATGTAGAAAAATGCACCAATTTTTGTAACTTAATAATTTTTAAAACAAATATTTGCAATGTAATGTAAAAAAAAAAAACTTATACGTACATATTAATTGCATATCTATACAAATGCTCATTAGGGCGGGTCATTTTTTTTTACCCACAAAGCGTATAGTACAAAAAAGTTTATGGAAGATTTCAGGTAAATTTAACGTGAGTTTATAAGTGTGTGTATAAATAAATAAATGTAGTGGACCGAAAGTATGCTGTCTTGTTATTAGAATAAACTGATTAAGATAGCTGAATTTTTAATATTAAAAAAGACCCCTAAAAATATAATGCACATTTATTATTTTGTCTGTAAATATAGTACCGGTGGTGAATCGTACCTTAAAAGTAGGCTGTCTTATTATTAGTATAAACAGATTAAGAAAGGTGAATTTCTAATATTAAAAATAGGAACCTGAAAGTATACCGCATTTTTATTATTTTGTATGTAAATATAGTGATGGTTATGTTAAATTTTCATATCGCCAGGTGAAAGGTGAATTTCGCACCGTAAGTCTTAATAGTATAAACAGATTAAGGTGAACTTTTTAATATTAAAAATAAGGCTCTTAAAGTATAGCGTAACTTTATTATTTAATATGTAAATATTATGGTGGTTATGTTAAACTTTCGTACCGCCCGATGAAGAGTGGTGAATTGCATACATAATTTATGTATCAAAAATAGTTCTGGAATTTACGTATTGTATATATATATCAATGGAGTTAGTGGAATATATTAAAAATTGTTTTTAATTTATTATACTTTTTATTGTATAGTTTATTTTAGTTTATAGAATAGAATTGTAAAAATATTCTTCATATTTTCAGGAGAGAATCGAGGTATTTGTTAGTATAAAATAAGAAATGTGATGAAATCTTTTTTCAAAAGAATCTTAAATGCCCGATTTGCTACAAATTTTTCAGACCATATAATGATTTTTATGAAAAGAAATTAATATAAGAGCGCCGAAGTTGAAATGCTGATGGAGTTTCTACTATGGTTGAGTAGCTGACTAGTCCATCTCTCGTCCATAGTAGTCCAAATTTAGCAGATGTAAGAGGAACACCAGTAGTGCAAGAAGGTGATATATCAGTAAGCTGCAAGCTCCATTTAGTATATGTGATATATGTATATTGTGATATAAATGATCTTTGTATTCCGAAGTTTTCACTGGGATATCTAAAAAATTAAATAGACAACGTGTTCTTACAAATAGAAGGCCCTAGAAAGCGGTTTTGGGGTTTCGACTCCCTTTTGCCCTTTACCGATGAACATCTTATACATTTTGATCGGTTGTCATGAATAAAAAAAAATTCCTTTAGGAAATCCCTGGATCCGCTAGTAATTCTTGAAATAGATGCATCTAACGCGCTCTGTATGCAAACCTTTTTTCAAAGTTTCAGTGTGCTTCTGGATAAAAAATGTAAAAAGAATGCGTAAAGGTCATGCTTCGTTGAAGCGACGACGGCATTATTCAAAGTGGTCAGACACAGGATCTATACACCTATAACTTTGAAAGTTGATTGTTTCCCATTATTTGGTTAATTTATCATACAGAAAAACAACAATGGATATTTTTTTAATAACATTTATTCACAAATTAAATGTTTACCAACACTTACTTAGAAAGAAAAATTGTAAAAACGTAAGCATGCGTCGACGCGATTGGACGAAGCATGTCCTTGCAGTGATTATTTTTTTTTTAGATTCAGTGAGAAAATATACTTAATTAAAACATTTATTATAATCAGCTTTTCAGCTGATTTAAGCCTTCTGCCAACCATTGAATCGACCAGAACATCCGAATTTTTAAAAATTTCTTATACATTTCAAGTGGAGAATATTCTTGGCAATTAATTAATAGAATGGTCAGTGAAGAACTTACTACAGTACATGTTTTTGTATTAGAATTTCATGCTGAATGCAAATTCCACTAATAAAATTAAATATTTCGTTTCGCGATGCATGCCAAAAACCATAACAAATACAGATTTTCCCAAAATTTTCAGTTTACACTTGAACAATAGTTTGAAAGCTATTGTGGTTATTTTATTTAACTTGCCTAAAGGAAGACTTTTTATGCATTCAATTGCATTTATTTCAAATAAATACTAAGTTTACAGAATAATAGTAAAGTGTAAATTAATGGGGCTTTATATAACGACACATTGCTTAATTGCAGTCTTGCTGCTTTGGTAAGATAAAAGAGAATGATTTAAATATATACCATATATATAAAAAAGGAGAACAATAGAAATTAATTTGGTTTTTAGTACACGTAATGCGGGGTTGCTACTTAATCGACCTCAATTAGGTTCATATCTTTAACAACACTTTTGCAATCCTAAAAAAATAGAAGTTTTATACATAGCTCGTGAAATTGGTCTATTAACATGTCTTTACCGGGCATCACTGCAATGAAAGTTTGTGTGTGAAGGCGATATGGTAGTACAGTGGACGCTCGGAATTATTGAGTGGTTTGTTCTTGGGCTACTTAAGAATTCCGAATTCTTAAAATTTCTGGAGGGTTTTTAAAATCAACTCTTTGTTTTTTTTTTTTTTTGCATTTTGTCTACTACTACTATTAGTTTAGTTTAGTTAAGTTTAGTTTATTAAGCCAAATAAATAATAATCTTACTGACTTGAAATACAATTATAAAAATGTTAAAATAATATGTTATGAATGCATATAATTATGAATATATACTACAAATAAGTTTTAAAATTCAGTTCTGGGCACAGAAAAAATCAATAAAGTGGTTATTGGACAGTGAATTATATACTCTTAAGGTTCTAGTTATTAGATTGTTACAAGCATAATTAGATCTATGTAATTTTATGTAGAAAATATTGAAATTCCGCAAACTTCTACTAGGTATGTTAAAACAAATTAGTTCTAACAGGTAATAAGAGTCTATAATACCACAAATGATGTCGTACACAAACATTAACGATTGTATCATTCTCCGATTTACTAAAGAGTTTAAGCTTATAAATAGGCATCGGGATTTATAAGATGGAATTGGTTCTTCAAATCTTAAAGAGGAAAGAGCAAACCTCAAAAATCTCTTTTGAACTTTTTCCTGGCGTTGTGAATGGATTTCATAGAAAGGATTCCACACAATTGCCGCGTATTCTAATTTAGATCTTACAAAAGAATTATATAATCGTTTTTTTGTATAGGGATCGGAAAAATCGCTGCCAGTGTGTTTACTGGGTTTAACGCAAGCTAAAAGAGAGTAGGCCTTAGGAATAATACAATTAATATGACTTGCAAAAGTAAGCTTTGTGTCAAAAACAGCTCCTAAGCCCGCGATCTCAGATATTGTCCTAAGGGTATTGCCACAAATATTGTACGAGGATAAAAACGATTTCGATGAACAATGAATGAATTTTATTTAGAAAGCGAAACCGATGCTGCTGATACAATATTTGAAAGTTCACTAAATAATATTAAAATATCTTTTACAATACAAAGTATGTATATAAAGTTTACTACGATTATAAAACATATACCTATTCTGAATAAATATTTAATTGTACAGTGCTATTTTAACAGGAATTGGGTGCTGAGACTTAGAATAAGTCATTTGAAAACACTTTTTTATGTTTAAAACCAGTTCGTTATGAGAGGACCAATTAACTAAATTGTTAAGGTCCGATTGTAACGAAATTGCGTCAGATATGTCGCGCACCTCTGCAAAAATCTTTAAATCGTCTGCATAAAGCAGATACTTAGAAAAGTCGAAACATGAACCAATGTCATTTAGGAACAAAATGAAAAATAAAGGTAACAATATACTTCCTTGAGGGACACAAGATGAAGCTTGAAAAGAGATAGACTGAACATTTCCTATGCCTAAATAGCATATACGATTTTTTAGGTATGATTTGACCCATTGAAGGAAAACTGAGTGAAATCCAAGTAACTGAAACTTATGAAGTAAAATTTTGTAACTTACTTTGTCACAAAATCTGTATAAATAGTATCAACCTGAGAACCAATATCAAAAGCTTATATGCAAGATTGAGAAAATAAGACAATGTTAGTTATCGTAGATCGACCAGGTACAAAACCATGCTGATATGGCGAAATTATTCTTTTATCAGCAAAGAACAACTTCTCCTTTTTCGAACAATTTAGATACAGTGAATAATTTAGAAATTAGTCTGTAGTTAAGAATGTCATTTTTATTACCGGACTTCAAAATCGGGGTGATATGACCGATTTTCCATTTACCATTCACCATTTTTTAGGGAGTTATTAAAGATTAGGCACAGTGGGTAGCGAATTGCGGAGGAGCATTTTTTGAATAAAAAAGCTGAGAAATCAACGATATCTCTTTTTAGAGAAGGTTTTAAACTGAAAATTCCTTGAACAACATCATCTTCAAATATAGATAATGAACCGAAGTCGCAAAGAGATTCAAGATTACCGAGAATGGAATCATCGAAGTTAACTACCTCTGAAAAATTAGACTTAAAATAATCTGCAAAGCGATTCGCTGAGTCTTGAAGTGAATTAGAGGAGATATCTGTTGAAAAGCTGAGTTGGGATATGCGAACGAATAAAGGTCCAAAAGCTTTTTGGAGAAGGTTTTATTGATTGTAGAGAAATTTATTTAACATATTAAATTCTTTCATATATTGAATATGTTTGTTTTTGTGAACGATATCATTTGTGGCCTTGAATTTCTTGAAGGAGATATTTCGTAAATTGTTTAATTTTTTGAGATCTTTAGTGTACCACGGTAATTTATGAACTTTAGGCGGTAAAAATGGAATATTATGAGAACAAAATTCACATAACTTAGATGCAAATAAATTAAAACAAATTGTGGTCGAAGTTTCTTTGAGAAGGCAACCCTAATCAAGAGTTTCAAGAGCAAAGTTAATGTGACCGTAATTACCACGGTAATTAAAAATTGCTTGGTCTGAGTTAGTAGGCTACTCAGCAAATTCATAAAATTCCACAATTAGAATTAAAGGGACATGATGTATATCTGAAGAAGTAAGCGGAAATATGCACTGAGTTAATTCATATTTCAAACTATCGCCAATAAACACGAGATCTAAAATCCGAGATTGAAGAAACAATTAATTTGACTAAGGTCCAAGCTAAAAAAACCTTTAAGCAGATAACTGTTCCGGTTAACATAAATAAGAGTGAGAACATTATTACTACCTACAAGGGACCAGATTATCTTATTTAAATTAAAATCACCAAGAATGCAAAGTTGTTTAATTGAGTCATCAGCAAGACTTATGATATTATCGACATGAGTGGCGTATAATTCCTCAGACACAGACACATAGTTAATCATTCAAAGAATCCGCATTTAAAAGCGGGAAAAGCGACGAAAGAAAACAACGCTTAACAGCAATCAGTACTCCACCACATCTGGAGCAACCAGTTTTAAAAGCGTCTCTGTCATTCCGAAAGACTTGGTAAAGATTGGGATCAAAGAATTCTTCATCATAAAAATCCGAATTCAGCCAAGATTCACAAAGACAAGAACATCTTAGTCATAATGAGATGTATCAGTGCGAATACACTTTGATTTGGTTCGTAATCCGGAGATATTTTGATAGAAGATTTTTAGAGAGCGATTAGTTGAGTGTACACTCCCAATTCTGGTGCAGCGCATATCATTGAATGACAGGTGCTATTGCCGTATTTCGAAAAAACTTAAAAAGTCTTCCATAATAGCGAGCAGGGACTCCAAGTTTGAAGTTTAGTCTTCGTAGGTTATCCAGTGAAAGAGACTGCGAACAAACAGGTGCAAATGACTCACTACCAGCAGCAAAAGCATATGATGAACGGTTTCCGCCCAAATCACAACCATTTTTGGGACAATCCTTGAGTGCATTTTTTTAACGCTATCAGCTCAGCAGCAATACGAGGGAAATCAGCTGCATTTTCAGGATGAAGGTTCAAATGTTTGATCAATTCAGTCAAAACCAGCCCTTTGGGCTTCCATAGTTGAGTCATGGGCAATTTTAGCAGCCAAATCAATACATTCAAAACAAAAGTATTTGATATGCCGATTGATCTTAAACAATTTAACGTCATATTCCGACATAGGCCCTTCACAGCATCCGCGGTGAAATACTTTATTGCAAAATCCGCGGCAAGGAACAATTAAAGAAGAATCATTTCTTGCAAACTGCCTGTTGCATTTTCCACAAATATCGTCCATTATGGTACTACTTTTTAGCAGAGGGCAAAATTAATAAAATAAAATTATTGCAAGGAAAAATTTTGAAAAATTTCACACATATGTATCATTAGATTGTCTTTCTAAAAAAAAACAAATTTTTTTTAAACAAATTGATTTTTAAAAAAAATATCATTTTTTAAAAATTTAAAAAAAAATTACAAAAATAGCCCTGAGCTCTGCGCAAATTTTGAGTATTTAACTTTTGGGTGGACTCGATAATTTTAGAAGTTATACAGATTTTTGTGAAATGACACGCGTGAAATCACTCCACGAGCGACTTTTTCGTCTCGCCATAGACACATAAAAGCCCGATACGAAATTTTGGCTATATGACTCTCAAATAAAATATACATAACATAATGAAAACAACATAATTTAATTATTTAGTGCTGTACTTTTCATAAAAAAGTTCATTGAAAATTTCACTGTGCAACAAAATCAGAAAAATTTTATAATCCCTACGTTTTGACAACGGTTTCCGAAATTGGATTGAAAAATATGATATACGTGTCTCAGCATTTCTATAGGAGTGTATTTTTTTCCATACAACCCACTATTATATAGTTTTCGTGTTATGACCAAGTTGTCGGGGTATGCCACATACAAATAAGTGAAAATTTGAGCGTCAAAACACCTTATTTCGTTTTCAGTGTCTTCGGGCGAATTGTACCGAAAAGTATAGGAAATATTTTATCCTAAGTAACTGACCCTCCATCTACTCCCCAAAATGACGAAAAATCCAATTTTTCAAACTTTTTTCATCACAACTCCCAAACTATTGACTTTTTTAAATATCTATCTTCGGCAAAAATGTCAAAGTGATTTGCACAAACGCTTGTTTGTATTGCGTCTTTCAATAATACAGAATATAAATAAATTGTACAGTGTTGAAGGAGAAAGGTTCCACCAAACTATCATGGGAATGGATGGGCGCAATAAAGGGAAAAGAGTGGATTCAAAATTGATTTAATTTGCGGTTAAAAAATGATTTAATTTGTGAAATTTTTCAAAAATTTTCCTTGTATCAGTTTTGAAAAAATTAAAAATAAAAAAAACGTATTTTTTGTGTTTTTGTACTGTAAAATTCGCAAAAATGTATAACAACAACCGAAATTTTGTATTTCTTTATTATTCGTGTTTCTCTATCGACCCTCCAAATTTGAAGCTTATCGGAGACATGTGGTGTAAATTGCTGCTGACTTGGTCTGGAACGCTCCATATATCATACATATACACAGTATGTTTTTAGGTAAAAGTACTAAAAACGAGAAGAACAATCGAATAAAAATTAGTTACAAATTTGAAGATTTTAGGAAGTTACATACAAGTTGTATCGTTTTTTTGACAATTAGGCGTGGCATAATCATACAATCGCAATGCTAAGGACGTTAGTTGACAAAATCATGCTACAGGGAAAATTAGGGCGGCATTGCATCTCCCATATAACCTCAACTTTCAATACAAGATAACTCAGATATCATTTATGAGACGGTACTAAGATTTGGTACGAAAGTATTATTTGCTTATGGAATTCTGTGGAAAAAATGTGGGTATGCATTAGGGAAGCCGTTAAAAAAATCGCTCTCATGTGCTTAAATGGCTCTAAATCAGCGATGGCCACACTAATACCACTACAATATGTGTATGTAGTAGTGCTTTTTTCTCTCTTCAACCCTAATAAATCCATATTCAATATGGATTGCCCTATAATGTCTTCCTAGACACGACGGACTAGCACGTGCCAACGTACATTAACATACTAAGCATTCAGGCTTGCCGAAAAATGTTTAGCAAACAAGAAATTGTATTAAAATTTGTGGTCAAACATTTTTATCAGTGCAAAACATAAATAGCGCAAGTGCAATCTACTCGCATGAAGTTTCACCAGCAACTGAATGCTTTTGTCGTATCACTGTTGCCAGATTGCGAAACATATTTCCCTCTAGATGTACCAAAAAAACCTTCAGTTTTGCCACTTTTAGAAAAAAAAACCTCTAGATTTAGATTTCATTACAATATTTATATACATATATATCGCTCGGAGTGGGTTGAAATGTGACGCAACTGTTCATCCGGACACTTTTTAGGCAATGTGCAGACAAGCAGAATTTTCTCAATTATAGAAACTAATAGTTTATTTCGTATTTTGGATTTAATACAATTCATTTGAAAAAAAAGTTTCTCAACCGAAGTGTTAGATACTGAGCATGAGCAGGATTAATGCTAAAATGCTTATAATTTTATATTTTTTTCTCCATACGAGTTTTCAAGTATATGCACCTCAAACCAAAATTCAGCTATATTTGTTCCTTTACAAGTGAAACCAATGTTGGCTCGGTGCACAACATATTTAGTTTCGAAATACAATGATCGATATCTTCAATAAAACTTTTAAATTGAACTGCATGAGGATTAATAACATGTGCATTACTTATCACACTCATATCATTGGCAGGCCTAACATTTTTTCAAGTTATGAAAAGTTTCGAATTGTGTAGTACAATTTTTTTTATTTCTTTTATCAGTTGTATTAGAAATATCTTGCACTTCTCCTTTGCCTTAGTTCAAATTTATATCCAAAATGCATTATTTATTTAGCGAAAACGAAAAAAAATGATAATCAGTAGACTTTATAAATTAAATTTTGTAAAAAAAACATTGGCCCTTATTATGAACTGCGTTCGATCTTCTACTGTAGTCGAATGCCCTGATCGAACGAATTTGAGTTTGGTATTATGACGTACTTTCGACAGAGAATACCGCTATTATGAATTTCGCTAATTTTGGCTTTTTCACGATGGTATATTTCTATCAGCTGATCGCCATAGAACAAAATAGTTGACTATAAAGGAATTATGGTGCAACGATTCATCGGAAGAGGGTGAGATCTTGATGGAACTGGCCAGAAGTAGAAAACGATTAATTGCAGCTTTTCGAAGAAGCTTTGCCATCTACAAAATTTGTGTACAGATTTCTATAAAACTTGCGACTGTCCAAGGAAACGTTTGTGCACTTGATGACCATTACAGATGAACTGCTGAAGCAATGCACATGAGCAAGATCAATTCCAAACATATTAAAATTGGCAACAGTTCTGCGATTGAGGAAATATCCTTTGCAATCAAAGGATTTGCCAACTGCAATTTCTTGCACACCACTTTAGACCTGCATAAAATTTACAAAAACCGTTTAAAATTAGTTTTTATTTCTCAAAAAGCTTAAAAAAATTGCAAAATACTTACATTTTTAATAATTATTACTTAGCATACACGTATCGAAAGCAAAATTATGTTCGACATAATATTTCGACAGCAGCTCATAATAAAGGCCATTATCTTAAGAACTTTTAGCGGTTTAAAGCGAGCACAAAAAAAACTTTTGTAGAAAAGCAAAAATTGGAGCAAAATACGCGTCAACTTGAAATTAGCATTGACAGGTGCCATTGTGTAAAAAATGTCAAGAATAAAGTATTGCCCATGAACAAACCCAATATCTGTGATAAAGAAAATTCACGTATAATTTTTTTAGACTTATGTATTAAAAGTTAGAAAGTTATAATATAAATATATTAAAAATATACATTTTCGGTAGATTGAATTTTGTCAAAAACCCTCTAGAAACCTTTAGATTTTATTGGGAAAACAAAAAACCTCAAAAAATCCTCAGTGGCTTCAAAAAACCTTCAGTTTTAGCTGGAAACCTCTAGATCTGGCAACAGTGCGTCGTATACATGTGAGAATCAGTGTGGCCAACTCAGCGCTTTTCCCGCTAAATTAAGTGCTTTTTAAAAATTAAAACGCTGAAAAAAAGTGATTTTTAACGTGTTTTATTCAATTTAAAAGACACTAAATGCTGCGCTAAATAATCCATTTTCTGAATAATCCTAACAACATTTTTTATCGAAACAATGACCAATGAACTTATTTAAAACCAAAGTTCGTAACCGTAAGTCACTCAATTCAAAAAATTCTTCATATAAAAAATGTATTAAAACACGAAAACCCATTTTGTGAAAACTACAAAATACCAGATGGCATAAATGTTTGTATAAACAGCACTAGTGATTATAATGCTTCTGAATACAGATTAAAGAGTGTGTTATGGCCAGAAGAAGCTGATAGTAATGAAAAGAATATAAACTTCGATTGTATAATTTAGAAATGGTGTGAACTAAAAACTTGAAAAATACATGTTTTTAATTAATTTTCTTTTTAATACAGCAGAATCCCGATAATTCGTAATCGCAAGGGGCCATAACATGGGGCATAATGTCTGCTATAACCTCTGTAACCAAAAATTATAGCAAAGCCAATTTAGGGCGACGAAACTGCATGTATACAATCCACCAGCATCAATATTTTAAAGAAAACTCAAATAAAGTGGAATCCGAATCTCCCATTTTACTTAAGTTTTCGAACATTATTGGAATATACGTTAACGAGGTTAAAATAAGAAAAATCCAATAAAATAATAAAGTTAACAAATATTCCATAATATAAATAAAATTAATTAGTTAAATTAGGTTAAATTATTGCAGCACATATACAGCCAGTCACTAAATGGATTACAAAAAATAACTTTTTTAAGGCACTACAAATTGGGAACTAAGAAAGGAGAAAACTTTTTAGACATCTAGATTAACACAAGGAGAAAACAAATTATTAAATCTGATAACATATAACGGCCCGCATTGGTCGTGAAAGCTTAGGAATTTTGATCATAATTTTCGATTTTTCAAAAATAAACACCCAACATTAGTTTCAAGGCTCTGTTATATAAGGGAATCATGCATAATGCAAAGAAAACTTTCTAAATCGGATAATGTTTATTAGTAGGGTCAAAGTCATAAGAAGTTTACATTTAATAAAGTTTTTGTTAAATTTCAAAAAACATCTTATGACTTGACCCTCTTTTGGCACCAATAAACTTCATTCAATTTGGAAAATTCATTTTGCAATATTTTTCCCTTTATAAACAGCAATAACAGAGCTGTTAGCTTTGAAGTTAAGCAATACAGTACAGGCAAATTAGATTTTTGTAGGTACTTAGTAAAAAATATTTAATTTGTAATTAAGTTTTAAATTTATTTTGGCCAATGATAAATTGTAGCTAAAATGAGAGAATTGTACCTTATGTACCTTGTAGTTTGAAAAAGCCGGAGAAAGGTACAATTGTACCTGCGAAGTACTCTTTGGTGTTTGCTTTGTTATTTGTGTATGCAGATGATTCGTTAGATAATTTTAAGAGATGCCGTTACTTATGTCTTCTCTATCTCTCTTTCATTTATTATTGGTTGCATTCAGAAGACACACCGGAGCCTCAACATGTTAAGAGTAAATTCGCTTCTGCTACGTATATACATTTTGTGTCTTCTTAATGGCATGATGCATGATTTGCCAAATTTTTGAGAAACAGCTGTTATATTTTTTTTTAAAAAAAAAAGTGAAAAAATTTTAATTTTATCAAAGACTAATATAATGAAAGATATCTTTTATTAAATACACTAGCCAATTGTATATTGAATTGAAACTGCATCCTCGGCGGACATCATGTATATTTTCATATATATATTGATGTGTAAACATTTTAGCTCACGGTATGGGCAAAATTTCAAATGTGTAAAATGTAAGAATAACTGTAACGTAAGATGTAAGATAACTGTAACGTTCAGTTTCCCTCTCGCTCACACTACTGCGCGGCATGACAGCTACTCTAAACAACAAAGAGAAGAAGAGAGGGAGAAATTCAAATACGAGCGGAGTTTGTTTGTTTGTTTCGATCAATTTACTCACACATATATGTACATACGAAAACAAAATGTGTGTGTAGATTTATTAGTGGCAGAATTATTTGTTGGTGTTAAACGTGTGGAGATCGACTATACCATACAAGCAGAGAAGTTGGCGTAGCAAACACAGGCGTTTGATAGGTTTTGCATTCAGTTAATTAGATTGGATTAAAATTAAATATTTTTTAAAATTTAAAAACAATACAAAATGTTAAGTAATAAAGAATCTAGGTTTCAATACATATATAAACAAAATGTACTGATAATGATAGCAAACCACGGCATTATAAAAATTTAGCTTTGTACATTAACCTTAGAAAGGCAACACTTTCTTTATCTATGTAAATAGCAAAAATGTTAAACAGAAAAAATCAAACTTATTTATTATAAAATCACTTATTTACTTCAATAAAAAAACATTGGTTCTAATTTTTATTAAATGCAGTTATGGCAAACATCTTTGCGGTGCTTTTAAAAAGTAATGGAGTGACTGGTCACCCCTGTTGCCTTTCTAAGGTTAAATGCGGAAAGCACTTATCGTCCCCTGAAAATTGATTTAACGTATGTGTGTACAAATTCATATGCCTATACGCCAAATCAATTCTCAGGCGAATTTTTTTTTAAAATTATCACACCTAATAAAATTTCAAATTGACAGGAAGAAAAACTTAAAGCGCGGAAAAAAAGGTGCTAAATATTTCTGCTATCACAACAAATATATGCGATATGGAATAAAAATTTGCATTTGCAATGATGCAAGACCATTTGCAATTTATATAAATTTTTAAGTTTGTAAAAGAATTGCTTCAATTTGAATTATTTACCTAAGCATATAGATTATACATCAAATCCCTATATATGTCTATACATATGTGAGCTTATGTATATGGCATTCAGTTGGCTTAACTGTTTACATATCAAATATCTTGCGTGCCTTGCACGCATCCATTGTTTTTTTTTACTATAAGCCAGAAATCTGCGCCGTGTGGCTTACAGTCAACTTCGCGCCGCCGTTTTGTTTTTACTTGCTATCGGCGGTAATTTATTCGACTAAGCCGTACAGATACATTTGACTATAATAGGATTGTTTAAAATATTATATTTGAGTATTTTTATATCAGCTGCCGAAACAAACGAAAATATCGGCTACCAGCCGATCTTTGTGGCAACATACTCGTCAATAAATTGATATATAATATGATACTGTAGCACTTCTGGATCTTCTGGAATAAGGATGTAGTTACACTAATAAATGTATGGATGATTAATATATACTTCGTAGTTGTCGCTGTAATGCTCAGAAAAATTCAAAACATTAGGGTGGTTCTCTAAGTCTAGTATAATTGCACGATAGCACAAAATGCAAAAATATTATACTAAATTATACTACGGTTCGAGAGCTCACATTAACGTAGAACTGTAGTATATAAGAAATGAAAAATAAATGTAAACACAAAGAGTGAGAGAGAGGCACAGAATTGCATTTAATATACTTCACTTCATTGCATTGAACATATACATGGGTATCGTTGTAGGAAAAGTTTTTAAGTGTTGCAAAATGGATTGACGTGTATTTTGTTTTTGTTTCGTTGTACGGATTGACAAGTTTTACAATTTGTGCTATTATTATATATTATTATAAATATTGGAGATTCTCTTGCGATAGAATTCTGTGTAAAATTAGCCATTCCAGATAGATGAATCACAATTCAACTTTAAACAAAGTTGATTAAAGCTCCAAAACTATGAAAGGACCATTTTTTTTAAGAAATGAAACTTCCACTATTTCGCAGCAATTCCACTCCAGGCCGTCAACTCGATAATGCTTTCCTTCCTAATGCATTAATGAATAACATTTTAAAACTTCTCTTGTTCGCTGCTAATTCCCTCTAAATGTCGCATTTCAAATCCAGCCATACCTACAAACAAAATAAATATGAGCTTCTTAAATTAATGAGAAAGATTACCCTTGATTTTGTTTGTTGGATTGTGTTATTTACTTATATTTTGTAAAATTGCAAAGTCAACAAATGTTTTCCGTCACTATGTCGCAACGCTCACACAATCGAACGTGTAAAATAAAAACCAACCAAGAAAAACCTGGGCACCTTAGTCATGGCACTCTCTTTTTTTGTTGCCTTACTGTCGTTTTGGTTTATTCTTTTTTTTGTCATGACGTCAGCCAATTAGTTTATTGCTACGCTTGATAAATACGTCAAATGCGTCGTTGCGTTGTTAGTTATTATCATCATCGCCGTCGTTGTCGTTGTAGTATTCGATGTCTTCGTTTATGTGGTTTTTCATGATACTATAGTTGTTGCCATTGTTGCTGTCGCTGCCCATGCAATCAACATTATTCATCATCATGTCATGTTTTTTTATGGTGGTGTTGTGATGGTATTGGCGCTGGCGCGCGCATGTTACGTTCAGTTTAACCACTTGATGTTTTATTTTATTTTCGTTTCAGCCTTTTTTTAACTTTTGTGCATGCGTACAGGCACATACTTACATACATACATACGTTTGTATGTACAGATTCGACGAAGCTTGAAAGAAATCGCTTAATGTGGACAAATGTTTGCTTGGTCTTTTGATAATTTTACTGATTTTAACGATGATGTTAAAGTGACCAATCACAGAGCATTAAAATGGTTTCTTTTATAATTAATGTTTAAAGTTTACATACATATTAGAGCTCTTCAAATGAATTGGAGTTTTTTCGAACGACTTTTTTTTTAAAAAATGGCGTTCAGTTTTAATGAATCTATGGTCACTTTAAATATCAACAACGTTACTGGGTATATTTGCATAAATTAACAATTTTTCTCTTTCCCCACCATTCGTGGTAAAATGTAGCACACATATAGAGAATTTTTCTATACAAACTCACTTAAGCATATTGAACTTTTTGCAATCTAAATATGGCCCTTGTATATTATTCAATAAAATACTTTTTTTTTGCAACATTGAGCGGGAAATAAACAGACTCAAAAATGAGACAAAAAATTCAATCAATTTGTGAAATAATAAACAATGATATGCCTTTGAGCTTGAAGTGCTTTTTTTCGATCCTTAACTTGCCTTGGCTGTCTTCTGTTTCTACAACACAACCTTTCACAACTAATAAAAACAGGTGAGGTTTCCATATTGATGCGCATATGAAATGTTGCGCCAATCGAGGTTAGATTGTACTTAACTCGTTAATTCTTAGTGTGAGAGATTTTTGATATTTTTTAGCAATAAATCAAATTATTTTTTGCATTATCCCTGGAAAGCCAATAGGTTATTTTATATTACCTTTTTAGTCTGGCAACACCAAGCATGCGTTATCTGCAGTACTGCCCACTCTTATTGGTGGCCAAAAAAAAAGGCAAAAAAGTTGTAAAAAAAAAGTCGGTGGAAAAGAGCTAGTAAGTTGTTCAAAAACTGTTACCAACAAAAATTATTAGTTTTAGGATAATTGTCATTTAAAGATCTAATAAGCTAAAGGTACGATTTTGGTACCTGATAATCGAAACAGGTTCTTTCTGTCTCTATTTTTTATTTTCGAAAAAGAGAAGTACGAAAGTCACAAAAATGCTTCTGAAACATTTTTCTGCAGCTATAAAACATTAAGAAAACGTTAGTTCTAGTTGGAAATCCGCTGAATCAGCAACACAGGTCATCTGCCATATTAGGTCCGTTCCCGTACTTTTTGGGTAAAGTCTGGTAAATTGAGACTAAACGAAAAATGCTCTCTCTGATATACAAAAATGCACAAAAGTACGGGAACGCACAAAACTACTTTTCTTGCACGAAGCAAAACGTCAAATTTAACGACAGTTAAATTCAAAAAACAAAGTTTCTGTGATATTTAATAGAATAAAAATTGATAAACCTTGCAAGAAAATAAATAAATAATGAAAAAATTAAACATAAATTGTTCGCCTGACTACTTTTGTAGAATCTTCTGGTTCACAATCACCATTTGCATTATTCAGAAATAGCAGAAGCTTCTGCAGCTTTAGAAGTTGAACAGACAATTGCGTCTTTAACTTTTGGAGAATGTAGTTAAAAATTAACTAATATACTGTTAATTAATTTTCAAATGTCTTTTAAACATTTTCCATTTAATTTAATTATTAATTTAAAATTTTCAATATATTTTCACAAAAGCAAAACAGCTGATTGTTTGAAACTTTTAACATTTTTACCCGAAGAAAAAGTGCGGACGAAGAAGACAATTAATTACTCTCTCCTCTCGTCTCTCATTTGCAAGTTTTTTAAGTAGGGGAACGCTTTCTGGGCTAACACGTTCACCCGCGTTGTAGTACGGGAAGGGACCTATTTATTGAGTTGTTTCGCGCGTTAGTAAAACAGTGTTGCCATTTTGATAGAATTCTACCCAACTTTAAGAAAAACTTCAGGCAACGGAAAAAAATCTGCAAAAAAAAACTCATTTGAGTGGAAACGTGATAAACTGACTTACAAACTGGCATCTGATATTTTGTCAGAGCGATTAGTTAATTATTTAATATTTTTAAAATGATTGTGAAATCGTGTTGTGCAGCAATAACTTATTAGAATAGCACTAAATATATTTCTTACAATTTCCTAACTAAAGGCACACGGCCTCTGCTTTTCGATGGGATCATTTTATCGAATGATTGCGGATGACTGAAATATTCCGAGTAACCAACAGTAGTTTGAGAAATTTGGAATCTTGGAAACTTCAGCTGAAAGAACTTTTTCTATGATGAAGCGTTTATGGATAAAAATGTTTTAGAAACCTTAGATTATGAAGTTTCAAATTTAAAGCTAAATAACAGACTAAGTAAAGTGAAAAGTAGGAAGTTAGGAAGTAGGCGTGACAATTGTTCGATCAAAAAGTTTGGCAAAAGTTTTGTTGTGGCAAAAAGTTGGGAAAAACTTTTACCTTAGTTTGAAGTAGATGTTTTACAAAGTATGATGGTTTTTGTTTTCACCTCGAGCAAATTGCAGCTTTTCCTTCTAATCTATTAAAAAAACAAAATGCAAAAAAAAAATGTATTAATTTTTCATTACATTTTTAGAAATAAGAAAACGGCAAATTAATGTTAAAAAATCATATCCTAAAATAAAGGTCTAGCTTTAGTATTCGCTAAGTTATTACACTTTGTGTATAAAGTCTTTTCATCAATGTTAATACTATGTACAGACAGGATATTGCAACTTTCGGCGCACGTACAACCAGATCCTTCGCCTAATTAGAATATTCTGTTTATGGAATACGATGAGGGATCTATAGAGAGTAAACCTACATACTTTTAGACTCAAAACGATTAGTCGGGTTTTTGAATTTTAGCCAACTAGATTTGTCATTGCATCTGACTTTAATTTAATTTATATATAAATAAATCCAACAGAATATTTACAATAGAAAAACATTTTATTAAATCGCTAATAGTATTGTAAATTTGTAGCTATGATCTTCAAGATGAGTCGAAGAACCTCTCTATTTCTTTTAACGAAGTAGCAAATGATTCATTGTCAACTTGTAAAGTTTCTGGCTGTAGCTGATAAATTAAATAATTTTTTTTAATTTTATTGCAGTTTTATCTCGAACGCCGATTCTGTGCGACTATTTTCGATTGTTACTGACACTAAAAACAAAAAATGAAGTAAAATTGAGGAAGAAAGTTAAGTTATATCTGCTTTTCAAAATAAGAATAATAAATGTTTAACTTCTTCATGTCATGAAAATCATTGTCACTTTTAAAAAATATCAAAAACTGTAAGCACTAGGTTGAAGAAACATTTTTCAAACCTTTTTTCAACGAAATTTTTTACGAGATTTTTTGTTTTTAAAAATGGGATAAAAAGAGAGTTTTGCAGATGAAAATGAGATTTTTAGAGTCAGGTCTCTAGCTACATTTCTAGTAAGGACAACCTTTGAGTATGGTTCTCCAGTTTGGAGTCCCCAATATACATTGTTCAAAAGCAGTTTCTTTTGTTTGCGCTAAAAAGTTTTCGATGGGATCCATCACAAAATCTTCGTTCTTTTCCACAGCGTCTTAAACTTTTGGCTTGCCAACTCTAGAGAGCAGGAGAGTAATGCTAAATGTCATGTTTTTGTCCAATCTGCTAAAGGGTGACGTTAATTCTAATTTTTTTTCAAAGTTAAGATAACCTAAGCACCTCGAACCGTTGTATAAGATGACCAGTTACAATTAAACTAAGTACCTGCCGAACTAATTATGTCCAAAATTACCCTTTTCGTTGTTTGTGTAATGATTTCACAAACATTAAAAATAGTTTAATTAGTAATAAAGAAGAATACCAAAAAGTCAGAAAGACACTGCTCATATTAGATGTCAGAAAATTTAAGCAATATGTAGAATAAAAGTATTAAAGAAGAGTAGCAAAAAGTATATAACAAACCTTAAATTTATTGTAAAATTTAACTTCCACAGAAAATTTTTTCTAATAGAAGTACCTTTATTTCTATGAGTGCATGTTAGTACAATAACATTGAATCAGCTTGACTATCACCTGTCTCACAAACAAATGCATTGCAAAGGCATTTTCAAATACATATGTAAAAGTAAAAGCGATAAAGTAAAATGCTCATCCTGCCAAAAGCAATACCAAGGGCAAACAAATTAATTCAACTTACCTTAAGCTAATTGCGCTTACTTGCACCTACAACATTAACATCAAAAGCAATACTGGCTGTGGTACTTCTACCATTATCAATTGTAACAAAAGGAGCAGTAACAGATCAGCATGCGAAACGGCAAAACAAAAACATCATGGGAAAAAACCCTGAACAAATGTTATATAAAAGTTTCGCACGCAAATTAAGATAATCACAAGCAAATGCAAAACTATAACAACAACAAGGAAAACAGTAGCAACTGTTGCCTGCCACTACTGCATGTTGCCCATTAGTAATGAATCATACAAAATTTTTAAAGGCAAAATCGAATCTAAAAATATTGAGTAGTCCATCATTAAATGCTGTTGCAATGCTTGCTGCTTTAGCTCATGCACAAACGAAAATCGATCAATATCACGCACTATTACATACAACTGACTACTGTGGATAGTTGTTATTGTTTTTTGGTTTTAGGCTAAAATAAAAATCCAACCAAACTTAGAAAAAGTCGTAAAAGCGAATCGGCAAAAAGATGAAAATAAAACCAGTAGCTACCAGTAGCTGTACATATTCACGTATGTAGGTATGTCTTACTAAAAAAACAGTAAAAACAGAAACACCAACAATAAAAAAGGATAATTTACTAAGCAAACGTTTGGTTGGTTATTGTTGCTGCTCTTGTGTTGGATTCATGGTGCTATAAGCACAACACCCCGTGGTTATTATATGCCACAACTGAAGCTGAAACTGATGCTGTTGTTGCTCTTCATGGTACTTTTTTTTTGCATATCAGGCACACTGATGCTAATCTATGCAGTTAAGCGCAGCTTCAGATTACTCAAGCAACATAAGCGACATTGCTACCAGAGTTACGCGCAATTTTTAGTTTTCTTCCTTTTTTTGCTGAAATTGTAAAGAAAGAAATGATTTTAACAAAGAAACAAAAATTAAGATAAATATGTTGAACAGCAGGTTTCTATAGTGTTTCGCTTTGTAGAATATTTTGTTAGCAATTTTCTGTATTATGGTTTTTGTTGTTGTTGCTATCCTAACGGCCGGCGGGAGTAAAGTACAATATTCACACGAAAAAATGAAACATAAAACAAAAGGCTGTGCTCAATTCATGGGAAATTTAAATTATAGTCTCTCAACAATGAAACATCAACAGAACAATATTCAAACCGGCATGCAGCAAAATCATCAACAGCGACTTTTGCTATATTATTATTACAGAGAGCGTAATGTTGCATTTGTGTACATATGTATTTTGCTACATACATACATATATACGTTTTCAATAGGCGATGGCTTTGGTATCTTATACATATATATGTATGTATTTATATAGCGCGTGTGCTTTATTGCATTCCTCTGAAATGCAATAAATTCTTGAAATGCAAATTTAAAGAAATTTGTAAAAGCATAGGGTAATTCCGGGAGAGATGGAACCACTTCTTTAAATCATCACAAAAATTGCAAAAATAATCCTTGTAATGTATCAAACTTTATTTCGACCGGTTGTCTATAAGTACGAGAAGCGGTTTCGGTGTTTTATCATTTTCCCTGAAATAAAAAAGAATAAGTTGGTGATTCGGGGAGAGATGGAATCTTGTAGGTGAGATGGAACGCCTTTTTCCTTGCATAAAATGAAAAAAATATGCTCCGAAATTGATATATTAGAACTAAATACTGGAAATCAGATCACTTATTTTAATCAGAAATAAGTTTAAGAACAATACAAAGAACTTTTGAGCACATTGAGAACAATTGGAACAATTCTTAAAGGAGCATAAAGAACAAGAAAAAAAAAAAATAAAAAATCATTCAGGAAAATCTGACGATTGGAAACGTTTTTCGAAGAGTTTCTCCCACAATCAATGCAACCTGTATCGAAAATAGAGCAAGTTGCGTGCAGCTTTTTTTACAATCGTTTAATCGCAACAAATTCTTGCGTTCTTTCTCTTAAATCGCTGCGTTCACACCACACAAAATTCTATTGCGTCGACTTCTTCTCTTGCCTTATCATTTCTACTTGGAGAATTGAGAAAATTAGAAAAACTGACATCAAACCAACTTTTGAAAAGATAAAAAATTAAGAAAAAAAAAATTTCACATAAAACTTGATTGTTTATAAATAATTTTAATAAAGAAACACGCATGTTCAGCCGACTATGATTTTTTAGTGTAACATCGAAGAAAACATTTTCCATCGCACCACGAAAAAACGGTTCCATTTCTCCCATTTGCAAGGAAAAAATAAAAATTCAGGAAAAATCAAAAATTTATTCCTACAAAACCATGTTACCTGTTATCTCTAAAAAATATCAGAAAGGAGCAGAGGATATAGTCAGGCCCGACGGGAGGGGGTGGGTTGGGTGGAATTCCACCGGGCCCGGAGTTTTTGAGGGGGCCCGGATTTCAATCCAAATCCTGAAATCCAAAAAAACTTTAACAAGCGTCTATGCGTCTGAAAATTGAATTACAAACCATGAAAACTATTTATCGGGTTAATCATCTATCAATCGTGAAGATATTTTGCAGACGGGCTCGGGCCCCATGTTAAAACAGAATGAAAAACTTCCATCGATCCTGCTCAACTCAAACTAGAGTGTCAAGTTTACCCACTCTACGCCTGGAACCGAAATTAGCAAGAAAATTAAATTTTGAAGAGATCATAAATTCCTCCGCATCAGCCAAAGAAAGAAAGGCGTATTTATGAATTATGCACATTATGAGAGTTGAAACGAAAAACTTTTAATGTAATTAAAGTAAAATGGAAACTTATTAAACATATATTCATACTTAAAGTACAGAATAAATTTTGTTTTTGATATTTCTGTGGCAATAAGGAATAACAACTAAACTCAAAAGTCGAATAAAAACCTGCTGCGTATTTTTTATTATAAATACCAAAATATTTTCGTTTAACACTGTAAAACCTCAATCCAACACGATTTCGGAAAAAACTAATTTTTTTTCGCTAGTTGTTGTTTGATTTATACACATATCTATATGTATGTATACTTATATACACACAAAAAAAAAATCGGTGAAATTTTTTGAGTGCACTTTGCTTAAAAGTGGTTACTTGGCTTCATTTAGACATCCTAAAATTTTCACGAAAAAATATTGAAATTTAAAGGTTGCTTGGCTCAATTTTTTACCCGGAAAATACCTTTTTATCAGTTGCAGAAAAAAAATTCTTCTAAAAGCACCAGGAACGCTGGGAAATTTATTTTATCCTTTGTTGTATATGTTATGGAATGGAAAGTATACTGGCGTACGTAAAAGAACGCTGAACTAAACGCGTTGCCAGTTTTTGGCACAAAAACAAGAGGAAATCTCCAATATGTATGTACATATGTAGGTTTAACTATAATTTCAATTGAAAAAATTTCTGTGAAGCAACACATCAATCCGATCCACCCATCTTCATGAAGGAGAATATGCATCTACTATACATAACTTTCGTATCTTTTTTCAGACAAAAATCTGTATATTACTACTAAAAAAAGAAAAAAACAATGTATCGATTTGAATAAACTGTATATTTCGCGGTATCAATTTTATTCAAAGGAAATTAACAAGGAAAGCAAATTATCCATCATTTAAATGGTCTTCATTCTCCATTTCAATTTCTCCTTTTGTAGTTGTTATATTGAATTTATCCTTTGAAACAATTTGACGAAGCAATTTCAGATTTGTTATGAAGTATTTATAGAAATCAACGCATGCATATTTCAAGTTACATTTGACGATCAGAATCGCCTTTCATGTTTCCACTTCTATCAAAAGTATCAGTGGCGGATACAGGAAATAAAAAATAAAAATTTCACAATTTCTATGATCTATTGATCTATTTCCAAGGTAAAGGATCGTGGAAAATATTAACAATATTCAGTTTTCGGTTTTAGATTGGTTTATAATGGGTCGAGAATTAATAGAATTTTAAGAATAATTCAAGGTCGCTGATTCCTAAGCTGCATTAAGATTTTCTCTTTTCCATCTGGGATTTTCTTAATATCGACCCGAAACCTATAATTTTCTGCCTGAGAATCGAGCCCGTTGAACTGGTACTCGAGTTAAGCATTTAAGAACTAAATCGCAGAAATGATCCATTTAATTAGAATAGTCCATTTGGACATTTTTTAAGAATTTAACCTCTTTTGAGAATCGAACCTGAGGCAGCTGGAACTCCACTCAAGTCATCAGGCCACAGAGGTAGCCTGGACCCATATAAAATTTGTATTGTTTTAAATCTTACACTTTTCATGCCAGAGAAAAATGTGCTTATCATGGAAAACAAATTTTTATCGCACAAAAACCTCTATTATTATAACTTGGAATACGAAAATGTTAACAAATTTGTAAAAATTTTGAATTTGTTTGGGAGCAGTGTTTAGTACGTTTTTGAGTCTACATATGACAGCATTAAAACTATGGTAAAGAGACAAAAATACTATCAGCTATGACCTGAAAATGATTTAACATTGCCCTGTGGTATTTCGGCTATTATTTGACATTCCATATATAATGTTTCATCATTTACTTTGGCATAGTATGATCTTTCATGTAGATAGGACTTTAAGGCCAAATAAAATGGAGTAGATTTTTTAATTTGTATAAAAGCCTTTGATGCCAAACTCTGTCGAAACTCTGTTGATCGGTTGTTGAATGTCCAAAAATATGGCAGAGTAATATTTTTTGCATTCCAGAAAGTCAGTGTCATTTTCACTATGCGATGATATTGCTCAGGAGTACCGTGCTTATGACGATTGGTGATTCGGAACTATATTCTTATTTTCTAGTTATATTAGCAAGCTACTCAAGAGTATTCTTTTGAATATTTTCGAGAATATTGTCAGCAAACTTATAGGCCTATATGAGGATACTGAGTTTTTAAGTTTAGGTATCATTATTATTTCTGCACATTTTCATTGAGAAAGAAAGTGGTTTAATGAGCAAGATTATACCTTATTCTTATAATTTAAAGTAAATCGTATGAACTAAAAACAACAATAACTAGTTATATTCATCTTTTTGCCTGTTTAAGTTATTAAATTTTTAAGTTTTTGAAAATCTTTTTGGGGGGGGAGGGGGGAATGTTAAATTTCCTCAATTTACAAATT
The DNA here is from genome assembly GCA_963691655.1 of Toxonevra muliebris. Taxonomy (NCBI): domain Eukaryota; kingdom Metazoa; phylum Arthropoda; class Insecta; order Diptera; family Pallopteridae; genus Toxonevra; species Toxonevra muliebris. The sequence continues at coordinate 65,120,720 of OY829327.1, read as the reverse complement.
TTTATAACGAAATCATTATGTAATGCTGCACAAATACTCACGAATTTTCCAGCAACGGTTCGAGTACTGAAAAAACTGCAACTTCCCCTTAAAAATTGACTTTCAAAATGGCAAAAATACACATTCACTAAATTCAGCTAGCTTCAGTCAATAAACCAGCACACACAACTTTTTTTTTAAATAAATATGCTTCCACAAATTCAAAATTGTAAAAAAAAGAAGATTTCAATATAATGTCATATTGAAATAAATGCTTCAAAGTGATTGTCCAATATATTGGACAAAGTCACGGAAAGGGTTAATATATTTGCGTTTTAATCTTACTTTTATAGTTTGACCTATTTGCTTGCTATCTTTCAAATAAAATAAATTATTTAATTATATTTTTACTCAGTTTATTCAGTTATAATACAAAAAAAATAATAATTTAAAAAATAAAAAGCTAAAAAATAAAGTGAATCCATTTAAAAAGAAAATAAAAAAAAGATTACTGATTTCGCTACTTTACATAAATATTATTTAGATAAAATTGGGTGGGGTAATTAAAAAACAAATCAAATAACTAAATGAAACTATCAAAAGTTTTTTTTTTAAATCATATTTTTATCTGTCTTAGATTATTTGGTCTGTAGATATAAGAAATAACTTCTTTTATAGTAATTTACATGAACATATTTCTGAATAATTTTGGTTGATTTGCTCGTTGCAATAATGAATGACGTAGAAAAAGGGCAAACAGGAATCCAGGACACTAACTAGCGTTAAGTCAAATTTAAAAAAAGTTTATGTAAGTAGGCAATATAAAAAAAATTAAAAATAAAAAGTTTAATATATGACAAAATTTTCTGTATTTCTACCAAAGATTCTGGAAAAAGTAAATACATTTTCCTAGGACGAGCCAGAGTTAATTCTGCTGACATATATTTAAATAAATACACATTTAGTAAAATCTCTTTTTATTAAACTAATTTTTTTGCAAATTAAAAATTACACAGCCAACAGTGTCCGAACTTAGGGCAATACTTGTATTGCAGCTTCCCTAATTCCGGACACCATAATTTCTTATTTCAAATAAAAAAAAAACATAAATTTCAATTAGGTTATGGCTAATAAATAAATACTCTGGAAAAAGTAAGATATTTACCATAAAAATTCCTGTTTCTTTTTAAAACTAAAAACACACATTTAAGGATTTTACCTTAAAAAAATTGTCCAATATGACTTTGTGCCACAAATTATTTTCAGAAACTAAGAACATAAATGAAGTATTTTGGGTTAACGGCTGGAACGACTGGAAAAAGTCGCAGGATTTTTATGTACGTTTTCGAAAAGATATTCGCTAAAATTTAAAGTGTTCGGACTTAAGAAGTGTCCGAAGATAGGGCACTTTACGTTGTAAAATATTAAATCGATTTTGTTTCTGGAGGAAAAGACAACAATTTACGCTCTCCTGTAAAATTTACATTTGGTTACTTAAAATACGCTTTTGTTCTGTGGCACGGTTATACAGGTGCGTACATATATTCCGTAATATGCCCCAAAATCGCCAATATTCATCCATCATATTTCTGCAGCAGAAATCAATATCAAATGAAACCAAACCAAGAAATGGTGTATCGTGGGAAAATCTCCAATAAATTTCCCATTATTAACAGAGCAAAATAAAAATATACAAAAGAAAATAAAAAAAGAAATATTATGGTTTGCATGCATGTAGAGCTTATCCAATCATCATACAAATCTATTTGGCATCCCAAAAAAGAATTAAAACTGAAAAAAATTGGCAAAACTTGGCCAAAGTGGCAGCCGGAGGGCGCTCAAATATCTCCATACCTTTTTCACTACCTATCATATGATTTTATTCAAAAATTATTATTTTTTGTTAGTTTCCATAAAATTACATGAAATTCTTGGCAAAGAAATAAAATCAACTTTTTTTTGGTATGCCACGGCCTGTTGCCGTGGATGCAGCTAGTGTTGTTGCAGCTACACTTCGCGATTGATTGTTTCTGTATTTTTGTTGCTGTGCTTATTTTCAGTTTTTTTTTTTGCTTTTTCACCTTGTTGATATTGGTTATTGTTACTGTTTGTTAACGTTATATATACGTATCAGTAGCAATGCTTTATAATTAATACTTTCATTTTAGTTTTGGCAATATCAAAGGGAATTTTAGAAAAAAGAAAAAGAAGTTTTATGATTCATAAAAATAAAAATATGCAATATGGTTTTCCAGAATAATAAAATTTGCCTTGAATTTAATTTTGATACGATACATGAACTCGCTCAAGATTGATGTTCAATTTGTTTCATAAATTCATTCTAACAGAAAAAGTCAGCACCAAAAAAAATATCAAGATAGATAATTACACTGTGCAGCGATTTTGGCCAAAAGAGGAAAATGTTTTATTTTAAACGAAATTAATAACATTTAAAGGAATATAATCGAATCATATTTCATATCTGCAGACGGGCAGATATGTTTGATGGTAAATTAATAAAATACATAATTAAGCGATAAGATTAATTTTAAAAAGACGCTACGATACAATGAAATGTTGAGAAATTTTTACTAGTTGAGTATTAGACTATAAAATATTTTACGACTACAAATGACCTGCTAGAATATTGATGAATTTTAACCCAGATATGCCCAATGTCCCATATGTAGTACACTTTTTTGATGAAAAAGCTAAGAAATATGAATTATGGCTCCTACAAGTTGACCAAATTAAGAAAATAAATGTTGCTCATAACTCTTATCAGGTAACTTAAATAATATTTCTTAAATGTAGGCAATTTTTTCAATCTGAAAATTTACCACAACTCTTACTTTCGGTCCTTGATTTTAATTAGCCCTCTCAGGAGAATGTGTACTTCCCGTGGCAGGAAAAATCGGGATGTTGGCTTTCGGGTTTAGGAACGCCCAAATAGTCAAAAAATACTATTCACAAAATTTTACCTGCAAGGTTTAGCCGTACGTTATGTACACATTTGTGTAAGAAAAAACGTTTAGGGAGCTTTAAAAAACTCCGACCTACATAAAATCTCATAAGTCTCTATAGACAGAGGAAGATTTTATCTATATTAGAAATTTTTTTTTACACATCTTTTTATTATTTAGTATTTTTAATAATTTTTTGAAATCGATGACTTTGAGAAGACAAGAAAATAAAGTAAAAAAAGTGAGGTTATCCCATAAAAGTCACAATAATTTAGGCGGTTAAGCTTCGATTGTAACAATAGGTGCCAAACGATAGAGGAAAAAACAACAAAGACATCAATAGCAAAATTGTTTAAATCGCATTTAATTCAAAGTCAGGAAAAATGTTCAAATTCGTGTGCACATATGTTGTACGAAAATCCTGAAAGGGTTAAATGAGAATGTATTCAATCAAAATCAAAATATTCTGATGTATACTACAAACATACTTTCCAGAAAAAATATCATGGTAAAACAATTGGATTGTTCACAAGGTGTCTTATTTGGCGGCGTGTATTCTATATCAATGATACGACAGCTTGTGAACATCCCAAATATTACATTTGAGACTTCACTTAAACGAAACAGACAAATTATCCGTTACATACCCCAAAAAAAATATGCGAAAAGAGTTGTTTGAATTTTTTTTTAGTTGATTCAACTCTTTTTGTGGTTATAATAACTTTTTGTCAGTGTCAGTGTATTAAAAAGAAAATTATTTAAATACATGTATTTTTAAAGTTTTTAATTCACAGCATTTCTAAATTATACAATTACAAGAAAAACTAAAATAAGATAATGGAAAAAGAGTATTTTATACACTTTGATCACAAAAAAGTATACAGAGTAATAATTTATAACTATAACATGTCGATGTCGAAGTCTATATTCTATTTATTACTATCAGCTTTTTCTGGCCATAACACACTCTTTAGTCTGAATTCAGAAGCATTATAAACACTAGTGCTGTTTATTTACGTCATCAGGTATTTTGTAGTTTTCACAAAATGAATTTTGGTGTTTTACTCTTTTTTTTATGTGAAGTAAAGAATTTTTTGAATTGAGTGACTTATAGTTACTAATTTTGATTTTAAATAAGTTCATTGCTCATTGTTTCGACAAAAAATGTTGTTGGGATTATTTAGGAAACAGATTTTCATATAATTCAACTTTTCCTAAAATGTCAGATTAACTCTGAACGGAATCAATTGTACTCTGTTTTACCTAATGTAAGGAGAGAAGAACGGGAATATTTTCATTGCGAATTCTGTAGTTCATTGTGAAAGACGAGTGTGATTTATATTATTGTAAAGTTGGGTAATTTAAATCTCCGCAGATTATGGGAAATGGGTACGACAACAGTTGACGCAAACAGGGTTGCCGTTTTGCTTATTTGTAAGCAAATTTGCTTACTTTTTTTGCGCTGTCAGGTTCACAAGCCGCTCGTCGATACTTGTACTTTAGTTTCCAAATGTAGGCTGTGATTACCAATGATTCCACGGTAGATGTTTTCGTTGCTAATTTTCGCTTTAAAACCCCCCATAATAATTTTTATACCACGGTTGCCCGTGCCGTACGTTATATCGAGTTGATCGTAACACTGATCCTTCAGGGACTCCATTGCGTCCTCGGTAGGTGCGTATACGCAAATTATGCTTATGTTATAGAAGCTGGGTTTCAGGCGAATATGCCATAGTCTTAGTGTTTTTATACAAAACCCACGCCGTACATTCCCCTTTTTTCTTGGCCGCTGTAATATATGTCGTACATTTTTTTTCCTATCCTGCAGAATACAACGATGCCCACTTGAGCACTATTTTCAATTCCTGTAGAGTACCTGGCCTCAGAAGAGCTCTCACGTTCCAAGTAGAGATGCTCAAATCGTTGTCCTTTTCATTATCCTTATCATTTCCGTGTCTTTTTCCAAAATATCGTAATTGTATTGTAAAAAGAAGTGACGGTTGGCTGGATCATCGACCCCTTTCCCCTAATTAGAAGGGCCCAAGTCCTTGCTCTTTTGGTCTAGAGTTTTAACACGTGTTAATATCCCAGTTACAAGCGGCCACCTCGAGGAAGTAAAACAAGCACTTGACCAGGAATTGGATAGTTACAACATTTGTTCAGCTAACAGTAAATGCCTACCCAGACCATCTTAGACCAGACCGCTAAGTACACATTGCAGGAACTACAAAAACCTCGAAAAAGAGAAAGTCTCTCCCACTTTCTCTGTTATTGCCCAGTTTTTTCTAGACAAAGCTTCCCCAATTTCTTAACCTCACGAATTGGCTCTAGACAACAAACAACATCCGACGGATACCGACCTACCTATGGGTCTTAAACCAGTGACTTACAACTCCCAAATCCTGATTAATATCAGCAATAAAATCCCTCTTTAAATTTCTAGTAATAAATATATGGTCCTTTCCGCGCATTTCCGTATCCTGTTAATAAGGAAAAAATAAGTAAAACATAAACTAGAAATACATACTCGTAAAGGCAAGTGAACAAATTTGATCGCAAGCATCGAAACAACATTACTCACTACAAATCGGAAACATTGAAAAAACCAAATTACAAAAACAAATGGCTTACTGAATTAACCGAGCGAAAATCAAAGTACCTATCACAGTACAAACAGAAAAGAAAATTGTACTAAAAGATTTTCACGTGAAGATTGAAATTCTAAGAATTTCGCAATCGCCAATCGCATACTCGAACATAAGCAATAACATCAAAAAAACAACAAAAACTACATGGCTGCAACTAAAGCTTCAACGTAGCAAATGCATTATTTGCTTATCCATCATCAGCAATCTCGTTCTTGTCCTTCTATTCCGCCTCTTCCTTTATCAGCTTCTTGCAGACAAGTGTTAAGCATCAGCTGCAGTGGTAGTGGCTGCGCCTGGAATCTTTTGTAAACGTTAGTAAGATATTATTGTTGTTGGTTGATTAGTGGTTAATGATGGTGGTGATCTATGTGCTAATGCGCATACTGCATCAATGTAACTTTTGATTAAGATCTTTCAATAAAAAAGAAGTAGCTAAATGCCCACATACAAAATATACATACATACTCGTAAGTATATGTATTTATGTATATCCATGTATGTATGTATGTGTTATGGTTTGCAAAGTTTCGTGTTTTCGTTTTTAATTAGCAGTATTACCACCACCACCAACGACAGCATAAGTAACAGCAATAAATATAGCAACTGCAGCTACAACACAAATTTTACAACAACTTAGGAGAAGATGGCAATCTGCATTAGATTCGCCATCACCGACATGCAGTATCTATGTATGGACGTACTTTTGTTTTTGTTTTTTAATGTTCTTTCTTTTGTTGTTATAATTTTGTTAATATTGCACAGATTAACTCATATGCTTACAAGAGCATACAATTCAAAGTCTTCTTCGCCTTAAAAAACCGATTCTTAACACAATTTATAATGAGTTTAAGTAAAGAACCGTGATCAGTGATTAGGGCCACAGTGGAAAACGAAGATTTTTTAATAAATCTGCACATCCTTACTGGCGATTGTAAAGCTTCAAAGATAATACCATATTGCCACGGAAAAGCTTTCACTGAAGGTTCCTTCCATTTATGTACAAAAATAAAATATACAAAAAAATATATGCGAAATCTCGGTCTAGGCCAATAAATGAGCCATACTTAAATAAAGACTTCCCATCGGTCTACAATTTTACTTTTGTCACAGTTGGCAACACGTTTATGTCAAAGTAGCGGCCATTTTGTTTTACTGCTCTGACAGTCCGTGAATAATGAGGCATACCAAACTACAGACGTGTTGCATTTGGTTTTGTTTTTAAAATTATTAGCTCTATTCACTATTTGGTGCAAATGGTCTTATTTTTGAAGATGGATATTACTTCCAAAAAAACTTTGAGTGAATACACATCACTGACTGATAGAGATATTGCCAAGGCATGTGGAGTGAAGAGCTGTTATGTGTTAAGAGCTGTAAACAAGAACAGAAAAGGGAAATGTGGAAGAAAGACGACAGCAAGGGATGAAGTTTTTTTTAATAAGAGAAAGTAAATTTAACTCTAAGAAAACAAGCAAAGAACGTCAACCAGACTTAGCACACGCTGGAGTTATTGTTCATAACTCCACTGTACGAAAACAACTTAGAAAAACATTCACACTTAAAAAAAAAAAAAGTTTTTGACTACTGCCATTAGGAGAAAAAACGATATAATGCGGCAAAATGATGAGTGGGGAAGAGTAATACAAGGACAGCGATCTCGTTTCGTTAGAAAAAATGACAACGACTAGGGCTGCTTGCATGATGAGCTCACAAAAATTCAGAGACTTGCTAGAACAGAGATTGGAACTGAAACCATTATTTTTCGACGAATCCCGACGGACCCACTTACCCAGCCGCACGAGGGGCGCATCGGTACCAGAAACAGACACAGTCCGGACTGCTCTGTATGACGCGACTCGTGGAAGGGTGAAGTCAACCATCCAAGTGGTTTTCAAACAACAGCTACAGATTTTATAATCATCAGCTGGTTAATTAATTAAAAAGTTTTAAAACAGTATTTTTAATGTTAAATTGAGATCAGATAAATCAAATAAGCCATGAAGGTTGTACAAACAACGAAAAAGGTAATTTTAGGCATAATTAGTTCGGCAGGTACTTAGTAATGGCTCATTAGAAGCATTTTACAATATTTTGCGAAAAATTTGTTTTTTTGGAATTGAACTATAAGGGAATCAATTACTTTCGAGGAATCCTTCCAACTAATTGTAATTTAATTCCAAGAAAGTAATTGATTACACTTAAATAATAAATTCCTTTATTTTCAATTACATTTTCAATTCCTTTACGGAATCGATATATTTTTAATTACAAAATACAATTCCCTGTAATGGAATCGAAAATTTTTTCAATTCCAATACCTAGGAATTTAAAAATTTTAATTACCGATTACAATTCCTTGTAATGGAATTGAAAGTATTATCAATTCCATTACTAAGGAATTGAAAACATTAAAATACCAATTACAATTCCTTGTATTTGGAATGGAGATGGAATTTAATTCCTAAAGGAATCATTACTACCCAGCTCTGCCTGTGGAGTTATAATTTCCACATCAAATTTTTTACTTTATCTAGGCATTGTTGATTTTCAAAACAACCTTCCAAAAAAGTAAGTCTGTTCACCTAGCATAGAAGTCCTATGAAATTCAATATTTTTAAATTATCTAAATACAATTTTAGAGTCAGCAAACCTATATAGAAATATTAATCTGCGATTATTTTTGGGAAAAATTTATAAATGAATTTTTGACGAATTTTTAATTTTATTTTTAATGTTAAATTTTAATTTATTTTTAAGTTCTTCCACTTGTTTGTACTGCTTGCTATTGTTGTCCAGCAAAATACTAGTTTCTTATTGTACTAATTTGTGATACCCAATGAATAAATAAATAAAAATAAAATAAATAAAATAAATAATTGATTTTTGTTTTGCATTTTTGCGAACAAAAGAACCTATCTAACAAATAAGTATACAGAACGGTAGAGGTAGTTTTCTTTCAATATCTATTAAGTGAAGATATTTGGAATCAAATCTGCAATTCTGGGTTACGATTTCAAATATTAGTAGCTTATACCATATAGGATATTGAAAGATTAAGAACCATCACTATCAAGATCACTGATGAGGAATCGTGGCGGACTCCGAAACGGCCGTCTGATTTGCCCATCTCTGTATACACTGTTGTTGTGATGACTACATATGGAATATACGTTCCTTATACAGTACCTAAAAACATGGAACAGTAGTCAAGACTTTGAAAAATTAACGCTTAGATTTAATTTTCATAGTCTACTTAAAATATAATAAAAGAACCCATCTTCATGAGCGCAACAAAAAGTGACAAAATTCCAATACCACCGTTCTCTTTTGATTAGAAAAAGTCCGTCATGGTTGCGCCCGTGTGAGCAGCCACATAAGGAATAACTTTGTCTCAGACATCAACTCAGTATTACACTACGGTTACTCCGTTGTAAACAAAAATTTTAAGTTTTTGGGTTGTGTAATTTTGAAAAAAAAAAAAAATATAAATCGGAAAAAAATGAACAGTTTGGAAGAAAACCAAGTTCATTTTGGGCTTCGAGAACAAAAATTACTATATGTAAGTGTAAAATTTCATTAAAATCCAACAACTCTTTCTATTTTTTTTCTATTTATTTATTGAATCTTCACTAATGGAACTAACAATAAGTATGTAAATCTTAAATCTATTCTTAATTTTTGTAAGAATAGATTTTAGAATTTACATATAGTTTTTTAAAAAAGATGGCTGAATAATTAGCGATTTATAATATTTCTACATATACACACAAAAATTCATTATATAAAAGGATGCATTTTAATAGGATGGTAGGTCTCTTCCTTTTAGCGTGTGAAGCTCGAAGTACGCAGCAAGCTTTTAGCCAAAGCGTTGGGATGCCATGGCAACCGGTCGATCGTTGAATGATTTCGATGCTGGAAGAGTTCGCGTTGCCCCTCAACTGGACCCCGTTTGTCCCGATTGGTTGAAGTGTTGTTTTATACAGAAGCACTTTGTGGTCGAGTCGAAGTCGTGATTTTTAATGTATTAGCCCATTTATTTATCTCTAGGTTAGCCGTCGGTCGAGGTGAATACCTAAATATGTTACGGTAGCCTGTGGTATAACCGAGTTATTTAGTTTGGTGAGCATGTTTCTTTGCGTAGGGAAAAAGTAACGGTGTTTCTATGTTTTATAAACAGAAATTTGGAAGTAGTTTTTATTTGCTAAATGTGTCTTAGACACGAGCATTATGTCTATTTTTTTGAGATCTAAGAATTGCTGAATGGCTAATGCCATTCGCGTTCCAATGAGGATCTGCATTAATTGATTTTGAGAATTAATTAGCTCTTGCAGCATGGTTTACATTGATGACATAAATTGAGTCGTACACTGTTTTATTTTTGTCCAACTTTTTCATATCATTCTGTAATAATGTTGTGCAGTACCAATGTTCATATTTATTCAGTTTCATCATAGTAAGCTTAATGGAATAATAATGATGGCATTCATGGATTTGATGTGTGATTTCCAAATGAATAATTTAATTAAAAATTGTTGTTCTGTTCACTGATTTCAATATTCCATTCCACCTACAAAGACCGCACTATCATTTACATTTACATTTTAATTAAGATATAATCCCATAAATAACACTTTCCCTCTCCATATTTGCCGAAAATATCTTGCAATTGTATGCTCTTAAAGTGGTCAAGCCAACGTTTACAAAAATAAACATTGCAACATATTCGGATTGCTAACAACAAAATGTTTCCATTTAAAGTAGCAGCAGTAAAAGTAACAAAAACTCAAAGAATATTACAACAATAACATGTTCGTATTTATTGTAGATACTACACTCAATTGACCATTAAAGCATAGAACATTTGTTTTTAGTTTTGGTTTTATTTTTTGCAACTATATTCAACCTGTGCTACGATAACTCTTGCCGATTTGCATGAAATAACAACTGAAACAACATGTGGTTGTAAGTATGTGGATGTGGTTTGTGCTAGGAGTAGTAGTAATAAACATGCAATGCAGCGTAAATTTTCGTTGCTCACAAAGACAAATTTATGATTTATGAATGGAGTGTTCTTGGAGCCATTTTTGTTCGTTTTCATGCAGCAGCAGAAAAAACCAACCGCTGCCAACGACACAGGCGCCTTTACAAAGAATTTACCCAAAGCAAACTTAAACTAGGCGGCGTTTTTCATGCTATTGAAGGTGCATGTTGCGTTAGGTTTATTTATTTTTTTCTCCTTTACAATGATTTATTTATGCGTTGTCTTTTTGTGATTTTATGAACAACTTACACTTACATTTTCATTATTGCACGGCTAATACAAGTAATAAAAATAAAATCGAATGTGTGTCAAATAAATTTTAGCATTGGAAATCAACTTCCTTTTAAGATTGTTCAATAACATTAGTGACACAGTATTAAGCTCAAATGGAAATTTAATAAAAATAAAAATTAGTTGCAATATATTAACTTTAAAATTCATTATGCTAGAACATTGATAAATCTGAAGCACAAATGGTCACCGATAACAGTCAGTGTTTCCAACATCTCTGCTGACTGTATAAGTTAGTTTTTATTTATTTATAGTCTATGGATTTTCAAATCCTTACAGACTAGATACAATTTAAATTACAATATCTTAATACTAATAGTAATAATTATATAATTCATTTTTGAAGCATTGCTTAGAACTAGAAAAATCAACAGCTAAAAATTTAATCAGCGCCCTACAAAAGTGCCCATGGAAAGCATAATTAGTTTAATGTGGTTTTGACATTTCGATTAAAGCATTCGTTTGCACCGATATCTTCGTCAGACATCCCTGGAATAGCCATGTTCATCTGAGGTTGTTCATTTTTTTTTTTTAACTCATGAATTGTTTTTTTTTTCAATTTGATATGAATGTACATTATTTTTTTTTTTTGGTAAAATACATGAATTGCTTTTTGTACTTCATTATTTTTTATTTTGCGTTTTAAAAGATAATTTAAAATTTTGACCAGCAAAATTATTTTCATAGATTTTAATGAAACTTGGTATCCGGGGGCTTTTGAGGTCGCTGATTCTGAATCTGATATTACATTTTTAAAATTTAAAAAAGCGGATCCAATATGGCGGACAATTTTGAAAAAAAAAATTATGGACATTAGACTTACAAAATTCAAAATAGTGGATCCAATATCACCGTAACAGAACATGAATTTTATTTTTTTTAATATAAACTGTTAATCAATACAGTTAGGTAGTACTAACAAGAATAATAGACCAAAGACATGGTATGCTTCTCCCACTGAAAAGTGCCCCTTAAATTTATGCCCTGAATGTTCTGGTAAAACTGCAGTAGAGAAATTTCTTACCGAAATTTTAATAAATAACGAGCTTGAAAGCATATTAAACAGACAATGAAGGAATATTGGTGGTAAGCACTAATTTTGTTACAATTGTACAATAAGTTTTATTTCCCATACCATCAAAATTGTATTTCTATTTTTTTTTTTTTTTTTAATTTGCGAATTATGTTGAAGAGTGTCGTCAGGGTTGGAGCTTTTGACTTTTGCTCATAACTTCCGTTGAATGCCGAATTTTTCTTACTGTTGCGTATTGTTGGAAATATAATTTTGCTGAACTTTAAAATATAATTTTAAATAGTTGACAAGTTAGATAGGGTCGGAATACTGCTGTCAGGAGCGATATGATAAAAAATAACATGAAAATTAAAGGAAAAGTGAATTTTAAGGAAATGATACGAAAAAACACACGGGTGGTAAAAATGTATTTCCGGAGTCAAAACGCATCATTTCAAAAAAGATTTCTGTGTTTTGAACCTAACTACAAGCACTGATCCGACCCTGACAACACACGTCTTTCAGTGTCGCACCATTTACAGCATATTCGCGTGATTCAAACACAATGAAATGCTACATATTTCCACTTGCGAAGCCTTATCGAACAGTTTAAGTTAACTTACTTTGATGTTTGTTTGTTATTTTTAAATTATTGCACTTATTCTGGCACTGTAAAATATTTTTTTTATTCTTATTTTAACATTCGTTTACGTAACACTTATATACACTTCACGCTTTGAACTGAAAATGACATGAAAAGTTTGCTTTCATCATGACAAACAATACTGTATATTCATTTAACGGACGCCAGTGAGATATAACGGAGAAAACTACACTGTCCCGACCCTGACAGCACCACGACCATGACGACAATCCTCTATATAGGCAGATTTTCTTTGGAAAAACTTGAAAAATCTGCGGATGATTTTGCTTCTGAATATTCAGTGAAAACCTCATCGATTTTGTTCCGCATAACTACATCGCCAAAAGATAGGCAGATTATCTCTTTTTTAAGAAAGACCAGTTTCAACCAAATGAATTTGTCGTTATCGCTATCGTTTTTTACCTCGTTTATATCACTCGCTTTCAATGGTGTCTGTCTGTCTGTCTGTTCGGTACAAATTTTGCAATCGATTTTCAACCATCTTCCCGATGAGCTAGAGACTTGAAATTTTAAATATAGTTCAGAACTGGAAGACAATGGAATATGAAGTATCTAAAATATATATAAATATAATATTTAAAATATTAGCATCGGAACTTTTTAAATTTTTTTCATTCATCAAAGCATCGCATTCATCGTTGTAAAATTCATTGCTTTAGCGGGAGTAGAATATATGGATATGTGTATACATACACTAATTCAAAGACAAATGAGAGAGAGAAGATATAAGCAGAGAACAAAAACAAACAATAATGAACTTTTTCTTTTCGTTTTTGCTGGAATCGAAACAAAAAATCGTAGAAACTAGCAACGAAGTGCAATACCGATGGTTTGACTACGACGGTTGTCGACCAGTGCTGCCGAAGTTACTCCGATCGGAGTATTCGTACTCCGCTCAAATCTCAATCCTCCTGTCCTCCCCAATGGGAAAAATCCTTCTATTTCATATTCTTGAATTTTTGGGTTGTATTCTTGAATTTTTGGTTGTAAACGTAAATCATAAACTAAATATGTTCTGCTGGGTTATTTTAGTTTCTGTATGTGAAATATTTGTTACTATGTCTAACTCCACTTTATTTATCTCTGGATTACTGTCAAAATTCAAAAGTTCGTGTTCTATTTTGCTTGTTTTGTGTTAATGCTTGTAATTTTTAACAATTGAAATAAATAGTAGAAAAACCGAGTAAAAGTAAGTTTGCATATTTAGTAAATATCAATAAATTAGTAATGAATTTATATATATATATTCGATTTGGAACTGGAAGAATTTTGGTGTGAAATTTTTCATTTAAAGAATTCTTTAAAAGAAAAAATGCTTTCAAAAGTGGAAAAATTTATTGGCGCAATTTTAAGTTTTCCACATGGAGTAGAGCAGTACAGCGGCAAATATAATTTTTTCTCAGTTGAATCTAATATGTTCTTACTAATAATATTGTTATATTGTACATTATGTTTATTATTAATGAATGAAATACGATAAATAAATAAATAATAATAATAATTAAAGACAAAAAACGAAATTGCTTGCTGACTGCAACTGTTAATGCAATAATGGTTGGTAAGAAAAGCTACAAAAAAAAAATATGCCTCCTTCTAGGTACCTTCGAACAAGCTGGTTTAAAGCACCACAAATAATATTCTACTTTTTTTACCCGGTTTTGAGAAGAAAGAAGACAAGTTTGTTGTAGTTTTTTAATCATTATTACTTTTTTTTATTATTATTTACTGATACTACCATTTGTTTCCAAAGAAGGAATATTTGGTTTTTAAGTATATGAATTTGTTTTATTTTCATAAATTTTTTAGCTTTAAGTATGACTAACGCTCGTATCTTTTTTCGGACCAAAAACTGTATATTTCTACCAAAAAATTTAAAAGAAACTGTAAATCGAATTGGAAAAACTGTATATTTTGCGGTATCAATTTTTTTCAATGAAAATTTACTATCTAAATCGTCTTCGTTCTCCATTTTAATATCTCTTTCTGTAGTTGTATTGAATTTGTGGTTTGAAGAAATTTGACGAAGCGATTCCGGTTTTGCTATGAAGTATTTATAGAAATCAACGCATGGATATTTCAAGTTACATTTGACGATCTGAATCGCCTTCAGAGTTGCCATTGTTGACTCAGACGATTTGCATTGCTTTTGATAAATTTAAATTTCGTTGCACTCAAAAATTTTATATTATTTTTTTCTTAGTATATGCGCGGTATTTTGGTAAAAAAAAGGCGGTATGCGGTTTTTAAGTCTAAAAAACAGTATAATACCGCTAAAAACTGTATAGATACGACCGTTAAGTATGACTGAAGTTGTAACAGCTGTGAATAAAAAAATTTATTTTTTCTAATAAAATATCTATACATTAATGCAACTGTTTGCAATTATCTAAGACTCTAGATTCTAAGTAATACTTATTTGAAAACTTGTAAGACATTTTGAAAAAAAAAATTCCTCCCCTGTAAAGCAAAATCCTCCTCTTAAACGTAAAAATTCCCCCTCTTAAAATTTTCAAAACGGCAGCACTGTTGTCGACACATCCAGCGGACAAAAATGTATGAATGGATGAGTTTGACGTGTTTGATAAAACAAATATTTAACATTTTTTTTGTGGCATTTATATATTCTTTATATACAAATATGTAAACGCTTGGTTGCGGTTTTGCATATTTCATATAAGTACTTTTGAATCTTTTTCTACTGATTTCATGAATTGTTATTACTATTTTCAACATTTTATCAAAATGTATGTAAATAAGTATATTTAGGTGAAATGTTGAAATATTTTAGGTGAATTTATTTAGCTAAAATGCTGAAACCTTTCATATTTTATATTTCATATACTTATAAATAAATTATCCTCCTTGTACATTTTGTTACATTCATACCAACAAATCTTTGTCTTACTTAATTGTTTGTTTACATGGTATCGTAGACGCGATATATGAAATTTAGCATGTATAAGAGAATTAACTAGTGTCCGACCGAAGGTGATTTTTTGGCCGAAGCCGATGCCGAACTTCGGCCATTCATCTCACCTTCGGCCGAAGCCGAAGACCGAAGGATTTTTAAAATATAAAAAACTAAAATCTGAAAGTAATTGTTTTCTACCTATGTATTTACAAACATATACAGAAATATATAAATAGTAGATATTCGAAATAAAAAGCTGACCAGTAACTAAATAACTGTTCACTGTCGAAGGAGCTGAAAAATATTATTTATTTCAAGAATCATTTAAAAATTTGTTTGCGTCAAAATATAAAGTTACATCGACTATATATCTGTCGTTCAACGACACCTGTGTCAAAAAAAAGTTGGCCGATGGCTGCCATGATTCTGCTTATCTAAAATCAAAGATTGATAGACCTGTAGCCGGAACCAGAATAAACCCTCGAGTTCCCAAATTTTTGATTGATTAAAAAAAAATTGGGATTGATAAATTTTAATATAAAAAGCATAAATCTGATCTCAAAACCCTAAAAAATTTAATGGGCGTGGTTTTATGAAGCCGGAAAAGTTGAATGCCTAAAAGTATTTGATGTTGAATAAACTTATAAGCAATTTTTTTAAATAATTAAATATTTTGTATAAAAAACTTAAATTCCTAGCTACTCACAACTAGTTTTTTTATTTGGCTAGTAGTATTTTATTTATTTTTTTATTTTTATTTTTTTTTTTTTTTGTTTTTGAATAATTTTGACTTTGACTGTCGCATTATAATAACATATAACTAATGCATTTTTTTAAAAGCTTGGGAAATGCCATATTGGCAACAAAAAACTATTAAGGTGGTAATTAAACCCGTTTTGATGATGGCTGTCTAGAGACACGCTTGGGAGCTAGAGGGCTAGTTAAAATATTAAAAATTAAATTTTTGGGATAGTTTTATTGTACTTATTGTTCTTTTAGTTAAGTCATTCAAAATTTGTATTTTTATCTATCTAGTTTTGAAAATAAGTATTTGATTATTGTCATTTTTAACTATTTCAATTTAAATAAAACCATTGAGATATCCCAATGATCCTGGTTCGGACGGAGTAGAACTTCAGATGCATTGAAGATACGATGAAAATTTAAGCGCAATCAGTTCATTAGTTTTGGAGATATTGTGGCAGCCATTTCGAAAAATGCTGTTTTGAGAAAAACTAGTTTCAAATATGCATGACTGCTGTATTAGGGCCTGCAAATAAACAACTGTAACTTTCAATCGACTGTGAATTTCAAAGAATCCCATTACACATATATTCTAGAGCGATAATAGCCTAAACAATTTTCCATTTTTTTTGACCTCCTTGAAAAAAACAATGGATGCGTGCAAAGCACGTAAGATATTTGATGTGTAAACAGTTAAGCTTACTGAATACCATATACATAAGCTCACATATGTATAGCCATATATAGGGATTTGATGTATAATCTACTTATATGCTTAGGTAAATAATTCAAATTAAAACAATTCTTTTATAAATTTAGTCCTAATAGGTTTCTATATTACGCAACGGATTGTCATGAAATTTAGTATGTAATTGCTTTGGACATTTGTCGAGTTAAGTCGATATTTATTTTAAGTTAATTTCAAGTAGTTTCTTTAATATAGACCATTATTTGGACCAAAGTCGGATTTTTTATAAAATTTAGCTACTTAATGCAAAATGCTGCTTAAACTTAACTTAAAAACTTAAAAATTATGTATAGAAAGATTATAGATCTTAATGTTTGCTAAAATAAAGTCAGTGGTGGCATACAGCTAAAGTTAATAGTTTACCTGTAAAATGCATTTTTATATTAAAAATTTGTTCGCTTTACATTTGCTATTGTAAATATTTATGTTTTTCCTAGAACTAATAACAATGATTTTTATTTTATTTCTTTTCATTTCTCCTCTAAATCGCTCCCTGTGATTTCCACCACACAAACACAAAGCAGAAAAGAATGTGTATGAGCTTTGCGTTTGAAATTCTTTTTCATTTGCATAAATGTAACTACATATTACTAATTTGATCACAATATTTCATAGAGGTGTGTGGATGAGTTGGTTAGAAGGAAGGGTAAAGTAGTGGATATAGGAAGGAATTGTGTGATATTGAGTTCGAATCCCACTTGGGGCGGATCAAATAGTTTTTTATTTTTTTCAATATATATATATTTTTTTTTCGGTGTGGTGGAAAAAAAAAAAATATACAACAAAAAACAAATACCGACAAAGGTGAGTATAAAACATGCAAACACACAAAAGGAATTATTATATATTACTAATGTGATCACGTTATTTTGTGTAGGTTTGTGGCTTAGTGAGTTAAAAAGGAGATTAAAGCTGTGGTTGTTCAAAGGTATTGTAAGTTTTTTTGGTGTCATGAGTTCGAATCCCACTACAGGTGAACCCACCAAATGATTCTTTTTTTATACAAGTAATTAATTTTTTTTACACTATTATATAAAACTGTAACTTAATGTTTGGGTATATTTCCACAACCAGAGATTTAGTACAAGGATGTTAATTGGCAATGTAACGCTGCAGGAAAAAGGTCTGTGAAATTGAAAAAAGGGGACATGGCATCTTCTATATAATCTGAGTTTTAGCCATGGAATATCTCAGTATTCATTTGTGGCACGTCTCTAAAAAACGTTATTTGTCAATGGAAAAATATGGATAGGCGTGGCCTTTTCCGTTCAACTCTAATGCTTTTATATATATTTCTTAGAAACTATTTTTAGTTCAGTACTAAGATTTGGAATGATAATATGATTTGTCAATGGAATTTGGTGGGTAAAGTATGGGTAGACTTGAGTTAGTGACTGCTACACCTCGGTTTTATACGGTATATTTCCTAAATTATTTATGGTAGGAGAGCATTGATTGCCAATGGAAAATGCCAGAAAAAAAAATTAATGGAATAAATAAAATATGAGTGACACCTCCCATGCAAAGAAAATGTTTGAAACTGTATACCAGAGAAACCATTGCAAAGAACACATTGGCTGTTTGTGTGTGAAGGCCGAGGGTTAGTAGTAATTGTTGGGCAGAATGTGGAAGTGTTTTGGCATACAAAGGAAATGCTTCAAAAGGTATATATATATCTCTGCCTTATTTTGCTAAAGCTCTAACATCAGTTTTTCAGTATAGAGTTTTCAATGGATTATGATAAAAAATGTGCCCTGTACCGAAAATTTAGAAACCTACACTGAAAACTTGCAATCTTTTCTTTTAGTTTAAATTACAAATTCTCGAAACAGTACTCCAAATACAAAAATGTTTTTTGCTTCTCCTGTAAAATTTGAAAAAGCGTGTTATAGCTTTAACAAATTAAGGCAGCGCGATATGGGGAACCATAATAAGGCAAGCAATCAAAATTTAATTGTAAAGGATGTATGTTGGTAGTTATTAGAGAGCCATAGTAAGAAAGATGGTGAAGGTTTGTATGTTAAAATGGGATGTTGATAGCAATAACTGAGTAGAATGTTGACATCATTAAACACGTGGAAGTGGAACTACTCATGTAAATGATATGAATGATTAGTGCAATGATTCGATTTTGATCGGAGACTGGCACGCTCATATAGATATAACTTTTGCAAAAGTTTTAGTTGTTGTAATTTTTGCATTACCCCTACCTTGCCAGGTCCGCCCAACGAAGCTGGGCAAAGCCCAGCTAGTTTTTTATATATAATAACCCGTTTCATTATAAATTGCAAATGGTCTTGCATCATTGCAAATTTTTATTCCATATAGCATTTGTTGTTGTGTGTAGCAGAAATATTTTGCATTTGCACCAAATCGTGAATAGGGCAGATATGTTGTAATTGCGTTATTTTGCTTTTACTCAATGCATCGGGAACGATATGCTCGCATATACGCAGCTGTAATTGCATCTTTTTTTCCTCGTTTTAAGTTTTTCTTCCTGTCGATTTGAAATTTTATTAGATGTGAAAATTTTACATAACGTCGCCTTAGAATTGATTTGGCGTATAGGTATATGAATTTGTACACACATCAAAAAGTCATGGTCAAGCAAACATTTTTGAGTAGAATAGCCAAAAATTGTATTTTGATGTGTAAACATTTTAGCTCACGGTATGGGCAAAATTTCAAATGTGTAAAATGTAAGAATAACTGTAACGTAAGATGAAAGATAACTGTAACGTCCAGTTCCCCTCTCTCTCGCACTACTGCGCGGCATGACTGTTCTACTCTAAACAACAAAGAGAAGAGAGGGAGAAATTAAAATACGAGCGGAGTTTGTTTGTTTATGTTTCGATCAATTTACTCACACATATATATACATACGAAAACAAAATGTGTGTGTACTTTTTTTCGTGGCAGAACTATTTGCTGGTGTTAAATGTGTGGAGATCGACTATACCATACAAGCAGAGAAGTCGCCGTAGTAAACACAAGCGTTTGATAGGTTTGAATTCGGTTAGTTAGATTGGATTAAAATTATATATTTTTTTAAATATAAAAACAATACAAAATGATAAGTAATAAGGAATCTAGGTTTCAATAAATGTATAAACAAAATGTAGTGATGATGATAGCAAACCACGGCTTTATAAAAATTTTGCTTTGTACATTAACCTTAGAAAGGCAACATTTTTTATCTATGTAAATAGCAAATATGTTAACAGAAAAAATCAAACTTATTTATTATAAAATCACTTATTTACTTCAATAAAAATACATTGTTTCTTATTTTTATTAAATGCAGTTAAGGCAAATTTCTTTGCTGTGGTTTTAAAAAGTAGTGGGGTGACTGGTCACCCCTGTTGCCTTTCTAAGGTTAAATGCGGAAAGCAGTTATCGTCCCCTGAGAATTGGTTTGACGTATGTGTGTACAAATTCATATACCTATACGCCAAATCAATTCTCAGGCGACGTTATGTAAAATGTTCACATCTAATAAAATTTCAAATCGACAGGAAGAAAAACTTAAAGCGCGGAAAAAAAGGAGCAATTACAGCTGCGTATATGCGAACATATCGTTCCCGATGCATTGAGTAAAAGAAAAATAATGCAACTACGTTTTGGTGCAATTGCAAAATATTTTTGCTATCACAACAACAAATATATGCGATATGGAACAAAAATTAGCATTTGCAATGATGCAAGACCATTTGCAATTTTTAATGAATTGGGCTATTATAAGTATATAAAAGATAATGATATCTAATAAATTTTTAAGTTTATAAAAGAATTGTTTTAGTTTGAATTATTTACCTAGCATATAGATTATACATCAAATCCCTATATATGGCTACATATATGTAAGCTTATGTATACGGCATTCAGGGCTTTCAATTGGCTTAACTGTTTACACATTAAATATCTTGCGTGCCTTGTTTTTTTTAAATATTTTGTCTTCATAAAAAGTTTAATAACTCAGTCAATTACTCACCGATTTTTAATAACAAATATGCGTTGTATTCGTTTATAAACATATTTTTTGAATAAATTAACAAGTAGTATGGCTTTTTTTTTATAAAATAGTGTGTAGAAACATCGCCAAAGTTGAGAAAAGGCGAAAAAAGTGAAAAAAATATATATATCATTCGGTCAAAGGTTCAAGGGTTTTTTTTATCTAAAACCGGTAAGAAACTGAAAATCTGTTAATAATCCACTAAATTACAAGCTTAAAAGTGCGCAAAGGTACTCAAAACCGGTTTTTTTTAACGGTAAATCAAGATTTTGGGGGTGTTTGGAAAATATAACTTACAGACTCTTGTTTCACTCGACAAGACCTACAAGGAAAATTTTATCACTTCCCAGGTATTTCATACTGTCGCACCGTGTAATCAACGAGTAATTTTTAAAAGAAAAAATTTTGTTAATTGCAATAGTTTTGGCCTCTTTCAATTTTTTCACAACTTTCCGAATAGCTCCGTGTGGAGCGTTCACACATCCTCGTAGTGCAAAAGTTCATTTGAATACCATTAATATTATTAGGCGCAATTGATGTAAATATTTCTATCAGTCTATCAGAATTTTGGAGCTAAAAAACCTTTTTATAGGTTTAGTTTAATATTATAATTTTTATATACTACATTGCAACAACGACAAAAATCAAGAAACCGTATGTAGCTTTCCTTTTTTTATAACTTTTCTCTCTCTCTCCCACTTTTACATACAGATTCGATGCAAATAAATCAACCAAAGGCGCTTCAAAACTTCGTCGGGATCTAATAAATGCAGAAATTGCAAATTTACGGGATTTATTGCCATTGCCACAATCGACGAGGCAACGTTTATCACAACTGCAGTTAATGGCATTAGTGTGTGTGTACGTGCGAAAGGCAAACTATTTTCAACAAGGTAAACATTATTTCAAACATATACGTATACCCTTACATATTCATCTACATCTCAACCTAAATACACTATATACATATGGCTCAAGGTTCAAAAACCCACAATGAAAAACGAGCTGTGGTCTTCTTAAGCGAATGCTGTAAAATGTTTGTAATTTTTTCAAGTTACCATTTTTTACTTCAAAAGGTTGCATAAGTAAAATAGTAAAAAGTGGGTTAGTAGGGGAAAATTGCCATGGCTTTTTACGCATTAGTGTCCTTCATTTCCTGATTTGGGTATTTAAATGCAAAACGTGAAATAGAATATACATACAAAATGTACAAATAAAGGCAAAGCATTTAATACCTATACAATTTTTATTCAACTTTTATTAAAAAGAATTAAAAAAATAAGAATAATATTTCAATAAATAAATTATTTAGCTTTTTTGATTTTTTGTTGGTCTTGTGGTACTCCATATGCTAGTCAAAGAAGCCTTTTTTGTGATGTAGGAATGCTTAACAATTTTTGCAACCAAACTCTGTTTTGACATCACATTAGAAACAACGGGTACGTTTTGTCATTATATGTACTAGATGACTCGCTCTATCTGTACGCCCAACATTTTCATTTGTTTACTTCGCGAAACAGATGACAAAAGAATGCTGCCATATACAAAATTTCATGTACACTAAGAACCCAGAAAAGTCGGTTGGGTATTTAAATACCCATTCCGAATCTCCGAAAGCCATGAAGTTACCAATCTGAAATTTAGCAAGCCAACTTCTATTGCCTATGTGATCATCTCCAACGATTTTTAAGAAAATCATGCTGCGGGATCTATGTGCAGGCTTTCATGGGTTAAGCATAAAATAAGTCCTTTTACATGAGCTTTATCTAAAAATTTCTTTTGAGGTTGGATCAGTTCCAAATCATAGCAAATGAATAACTCTAAAGAAATCGGAAGTTGGTTTTCAAATTTACTACAATATAGGTAAGCTAATTTTTTTATTCGTAGTGAATAAAAGTTTAAAAATTATTTTTTTTACCTGTGCTTAGCCATCGCAACTAAATCTTTTATGTGATTTCTAATACCGCAAATTGTTAAAATTTCTTCTGCATGACACTGGGAATAAACCACCCTCGCCCTCTCTCCCAATGAATATTTCAAACATTACGATAGCTGTTTATTTATAAAAAAAAATTTAAAGGACGAAAAGGGGAAACGCTTTTCTCTCCAAATCGGAAAAACAGGAATAAAATATAAAAACCAATATTTCGTTACAATTTCTCAATACTTTACTCCGTATGGAAAATTGTTTTAAAAAGTTTACCAAAACGACGAAGACGTCGGAGGATGACGTGAAAACAAAAAATGTTTATCTTTTTATCAGGGAAAATTTTTTATACGACATCAAATCTCTAGGTTTTGAACTTTTTACACGATTACGTTGGCAATGCCACGTCTCCTTAAACTGGAGATAAAAAACAATCTGCAGCCCAATTCTGATTTTCTCGTAGCTAAAGCTTAATCTCCATCACTAATAAGCAAAAAAATTTCTTCGTCAAAAATTTTAGAAATTTGGCAAGAATGAGATTCTGAACATCACGTCTTGTGGGAATATATATATAAATATTCGCACACGCCTTCCAAACCTAACCTTACCTTTCGAGTTTCGATTTATATACATATATCAGTGGTTCGCTAACTCCCAAAATGTACAAAGGTCGTTCATTAATTTATTTCTTACCTCATATTTTCCTAAGCCCGTTTCCAATCTTCACCATCCTTTAACGTACCACCTAAAGCATTTAAGGTGTCGGACAAAGTTGCCCACTGTTCGGCTAAGGAGTGGACGCCCGCGTCATTAATAAATTTGCAAATATATATTAAAGAAATTAAAATATATATTCATTTTTACCTCATGTTATTACCTATCGAGTGCAAATTCTCGATGTTCCTCCAAATAATCAGTTAGGAGCACTTTTAGCTTTTTTGTCACACTTCGCAGTTTTCCATTTTTGCAACATCTAAACAAAATTTCCAGATTAACATTACTTTATTGCTCGATTTTGTATACAAATTGTATTTATAACTTACGTTTTACCTTCAAAAAAATTTTAGCGGCAAGATTTTTTCGTCTCCAAAATTATTTACGTTAACATAGTTAGACTTTACTTAATTGCCACTGGTAAATTTAGAATATTTATATCATGAAAATATTTTTCGGTTAACCCTATCCAATCCCCCCTAAATTGTTGTGTACATGGTGTATACTAATAACAATAACAAAATGTTAACGTAAACTGAACTTTATAATATCATCACATACCGACATTCATTGGTGTTTTTTCATTTGAATCATTATTGTACAGTATGTCAGATTTCACTATGGTTCTAAACAGATGACCATTATTTTTAACACCAAAACTGGTGTTTCAAATTTTTGGGGAAAAATGACATTCTTATTTACATACATACATAACAACAAAACCAACACAAAATAAGTACATACAACTAATTTTTGTAAAAAAAAATTCTTACTTAACTGTGATTCTGACCCCTCACTTGTCCTTGCTTATATTATTTTTGATTTTAGGAAAGGACACACCGAAAAGTTCATTGTGATACCACATAAATATTCTGAACTGTGCTCTGTACGGAAGGAACCTACGATTTTTATTATTCTGACCAATTCGCGACCAACACTAAAAAAACAAATACTTAAATAGCAAGTAAATTAGCACTGGATTTTTCATATAAGTAGACTTTGTAAGGGGAATCTATAAAACCAAGACTGCACATTTTCGTTCACAGACTTAAAAATCGTTTAACTTATGCAATATTTTACATTTTGGTCTGGAGACATCGATTTTTAAAAAAGTGTGTTTTTTGAATTTATTGTATTTCAAAATTTTTTTGTAAAAATTTCACGGAGAAACTCTGAGTGCTTTCGTAGATATTGACGATTATGATGCTGAGTGTCAGACAAACCAAAAAGATCGCGCGTCGCTTCGGCTTTTCTTTCGGTCGTTTAGAAAGGGTTAGCTGTGCCCTCCGTCCAACACCTCCTGACTGTAACCTTACAAATTACGGTCAGCCATTATAAAGAAGTAGAAGTATATTTTATATGTTAAGAACCAATAGTCAAAACTTTGGAACTGTATTTCTCAAAATAAGGTTTTTGCCATTGGCGTGCAGCATAACTAAAATTTAAATAGGCTCTTCTACACAACAATGGCCCAGGACGTACTAGAAAAAATAAGTTTGGTAAATTCCTTGCTCAAATTGTAACTTTATTTTTTACGAAAAAAATCCTTTTTTTTTAGAAAATCAATTTTGGCGATCCACTATTTTGTGAATTGTTGATTAAACAAAATAATCGTAGAATGTCTTGAGGCAAGTCATAATTTTTCTAAAGGTAGTTTTTAGACGTTCCAGTGAACCCCTGAGACTGTATACAATTTTTTTTTTTAAATTAATACACAATTTTTTCTTGTACTTAATGTCTTTAAATATATATGTCACAGGAATTTCGGAATTAGAAAATACATTTTTGTTAATATAACAATACTATAAAAATTGATAAAATTTTTAACCGAGAAAATGCGGGGCCCCTTTAAAACAAAACTCACCGAGAGTAATTTTAAGCCTACGGAAAGGGCATTTTTCGTTTGTATAAAATGTTTATATGGAAAGTGCATACCGCATTGTTATAATATGAAATGATACCGATGCGGGGAATTTGGGCTAAAATTTCTGAAATTTCTTGAGAGCTCGTGGGGAGAAAGAAAAAATTAGTTGACATTCCTGGTGTTTGTGTTGTTATTTGCAGTGTGGCCAACTTTTATTTTTCAAAATCCGCTAAAATGAAGAAAAAAATGCTTATTTTCTTTAAAAAAGCGCAAAATTTTTTCCTTATAAAAGTGTTAAACACAAATTCTTTTATATATATAGCAGAATCACGATAATTCGTACCCCGAATTCGAAAATCTCAATAACTCGTAACAAACTTTGTTGACAACAAATTGTTTGTTGACAACCTCTTATAATTCGTAATGCAAAGCCAAATTCTATGGAACTATGGTTCGAAAAAAATCATTCATTGTAGATAACTACGTTCACTTTTTTAAAGGATTTTTTTGTGTTTTTCGTGGTTGATACGCGAGAAGATCCTCAAACTATAAAACCCTTAATTCGTATTTTTCTTATTTCAACCTCGTTAACTTATATCCCAATAATGTTCGAAAAATTAAGTAAAATGGGAGATACGGTTTCCATTTTATTTGAATTTTCTTTAAAATACGGATGCTGGCTGTCAATGAGTGGATTGTATACATGCAGTGTCATCGCCGAAAATTGGCTTTGCTATAATTTCTGGTTACAAAGGTTATAGCAAACATTATGCCCCATATACCTCAAGGACAACTGTAAAGATTGAGAGTCCTGGACATATTATTTTTTAAAATTTATTTTAATAAGTATTTGCAGATTTTGAGAAAAAACACCGAGGTGAAAGGGTTAAATCGAAATCTCGTTAAATCGAAAACCTCTGTAATTCGTAAAAAATAGCTGGTCCCTTGCGATCCATTTAATCATTTTTTATATGAAGTAAAAAATTTTTTGAATTGAGTGACTTATGGTTACGAACTTTGGAAATGTATTATTTAGCGGAGCATTTAGTGTCTTTTAAATTGAAAAAACACGTTAAAAAATCCGCTTCAAAAAGCACTAAATTTAACGGGAGAAGCGCTGAGTTGGCCACATTGGTTATTTGTGTATGTTTACTTATGTTACTTATGTCTTCTCTCTCGCACTTATTTTGTATTTGCTCCCGATTAAGCAATGATTTTTATGCAGGCTACACACGATACAACCTGTTGTACAACGCGTTGGACGATGAGTTGGGTTGAACTGCTTTTTCATTCATACTTTCCAACACGTTGTACAATTATTATTCCTTTGTTCTTCGTGTTGCTAGTGGAAAATGTATGAATTGAATGGGATTAGAAGGCCATTCAATATCATGGAGAAATTCTAGAGAGTCGAAATACCATAAGTTCACAAATTTTATCCGCCTCAGCACTACTGTTTCTTTTGCTTTCATCTTTTTTCTTTAATTCTCTTCTATACGTTGTTTCATTATTTTCTACTAATGACATTTTGTCACTCATTTGCATCAAAACAATAAAAATTGATGAAACAATGAAACTAAAACGATTGAAGTTGTACAACTTCGCGACAAACGATACAACTCGTTGTACAATCGTTAACTCCGCCCACCAAAAATTAAAATATCTTGAAAATCGATCGTACAGCCATGTATCGTGTGTAGCTTGCATTACAACGATGCATGAAATGCTTTGTTTAATGAGCGAATTTTAAAAAACTTTCTAATATTTTAGAATTGGCGAAACAGATTTTAAATCTGTTAACTTTGGCTAACCTTTAATGAGTAGGTTAGGCTCTTTAAATGATATATATTATGATAATGTAGCATTTCCGTATTTTCTGGAATAAGGATGTAGTTACACTAATAAATGTATAGATTCCCATCCCGAGATGGGAATTGACCTCGCAACCTCACGAATGAAAGCCGACACTACTATCCAGGTCTAAATAAAAGTAATTCTTTCGAATATTTTCTTCCATTTCAGTACAAGTTTTCATTTTCAGAAGTGGATAAATGAATAATGTATATTGCAAAATAATATGTATGCAATATACATGAACTTTTAAATGGCTGGTAATGTATAGGCGAACTAAAGGTCATGGATTTGCCACTGCGATAAACCGTTTTTCGATTGCGAACACTTCTTTTGAGCCGCTAATGCTCCAAAAATGGTCTTTTATAGTGCGGGCACACGACATTTCGTTGAAATACGACTGAAATGCAGAATTTCGCCATACAAAAAGTGTCAAATGAAATTCTGCATTTCAGACTCATTTTGTTGAAATGCGTCTGCAATTAAAAACAATGGCACGCAAAATATGTGATGTGTAAACAGTTAAGCCAACTGAATACCATATACTTACATAAGCTCACATAAATGTACGCACACATTTTGAGGGTATTACATTTTTTTAGTTATTTTGGATTTTGCTTTCATAGCAGCTGCTCTTGTAATATTTATTAAGTGAAAAAATAAAGTAAAGGAGTCGGAGAGTTACTCATTGCCATTGCTCCAATTATCCATAATTGTTATATAAATTCTTGGTATCCAAATTCAATTGGAAGACAACATTGGTATTTATTTTTATTTGCACAAAACACACACAAAAATTCATCTTCTTCTCCAAACTTATAATCTGTCAAAAAACGAATTTGCAATTACTTTTTTGTCGTGTGTCAACAAAAATTTGAAATGCAGAATTTCTACGAAATGCACTATAGCATACTCATAAATTGGTCATTTACCATTTTAACAAGTAAAGACTTGTTAGAAAGGTCTTAATGAGATCTATCGATTGGCGTAAAACCAGCAATAATAATTTGTCGCTTTAAAAACTGATTTTTGTCGAGAAATTTACAATGCTTTCAAAACATCCAGTGTTCTAAATTGAAAAAATTTAAAAACTGTTTATGGCGCTAGACTCATAATGACCCTAGTGTGCATATGCACCGATCGAACGTTGCGAATAGTAAAAATTGTATGCTAGCTTTATTGATTTCGTTTTGATAAAATTACAATAAATGTTGCATTCACTCAGTTGGACGCCTGCTAATGTTTGTATGTTTTTGTTATGCAAATTGGCGTGAGAATTAGATTTAAATAACCGGATGCTATGAATTTTAAACAATAAATAAATTTAATTAGTTAGTGGTCATCATGGCGCACAGTGTGACGAGTGCGGCCAAAATCGATAAAAAATTAAATCATAATTTTAAAAAAGTAATAATGCAATTTTAAAGTAAAATAGTTGACTAAGACAATACAAAATTTTTTTAAAAATTTTGATTAAACTCCGAACTTTATTTGAAAAAATTACTAATATGCTATTTTTTAATTTTTATTTGCTGGGTTAGTTGAGCTTTGCTTAATTCTTATATTATGAAAATAGGGCAAATTTGGCATTTTCTGAAAGCCTAAGATTTCATGAATCTAGCATTTCTTTTTTTGTTCATGTGTCAGAAACAAATGATGAATACCGTTATTTTGAAAGTGAGTTGGTAAATAGTATAAAAATAAATTGTAACTAAAAAGTTTGGTAGAGTAAAAAAAAACCCTAAAAGGCCCTTTTTGTTATTCGAACGAAAATATTAATGCAAGTATGTAGAATAATAGTTAAAAATTTTAGCTGCTTCTATCGGCTCCTTTTTGTTTTATTAAATTTTTTCTAGTGGCACCACATATAACTAGTAAAATTTTTTAAAAATGGTCTAAATCTGGAAGGGTGAAAAAGAGGTTCGAGGAAAAGCATTATGTTTGGCTTGACTCAAATTTTTACTTGGATTTGGATGGCGTAAGATTTTTTTTTTTAATTTCTTAATATATTAATTGCTGGTTCCATAGAAACCTAGAACAAACCTGAAAAAACAAAACGTCGGCGAATGAAAAACTTAATCCGGGCATATCCACATGAGGAAATAACAAGTGATGCAAAAAAAGTTCAAACGCAAAACAAAAATAATACGAACGAATCTTTCTCAATTAACCAAGAACTGGCTTTGTTCTATGATTTAGATTTATCGATGAGAAAATACAATGTTTTACTATCAGCTGTGAATTCAATTCACTCTAATTGCTTTCCAAGTTACAATAGACGGAAGAAAGCAAAAAATGGATTGCTTCCATACTTCAGAAGTCTCAGCTGAAGTTAATTTACAAGATTTGCTTAACGATACAACACATATGAAGCATAAATTAGTTATGACTCGAATATAGATTTGGAATATTTTATTTCAAGAAAGTCATTGGATGAAAGTGAATGAAATTGTTTAATGTATAATGAAGTAAATATGTGCCTACAAAAACGAAACATGCTTATCATTTGTGATCGTATTTTTTTTTAGATTTGTGTGGAAAATGGTCGCGGAAGTAATCGGATTATATCTACTTTTTGCAATGGTTATAAGTAAAAAATATCCAAATAAAACAGTTTAAGCAATGTTTAAGTTATAGCCTTTTAATTTATAAGTTTATACGGGAGGTGGGCGTGGCAGTGGCGGGATTAAGTTTATTTTTGCACCATATGTTTTAATAGCCAAAAAATTCACATGTGCAAAATTTGGAATATGTTGGAAGATGTACCTTTTTAATTTTTCTGTTTATATAGGAGGTGGGGTGGCCGCGGTCGGATTAAGTTAATTTGTTGACCATATGTTTTCAAAGACAAAATAGCCTTATGAGCAAAATTTTATCGCTCTATAACAGTTTTTTCTAGTTTTGGCCACCGATTGTATGGTGATGTTACACTGTGTGGCGTAAGCATTGTGGTATAAACACAAACAAAGCTGGCGGCCTCAACTTCAACTTCAAACACATAGGCGTATAATTGTAGTCAAAAATAAAGTGTAGTTTAATTAAACTATAATTTACTATACTTTAATGCCATGTATTTCTTATGGCAATAAACTATAGTTTAGATAAACTACACTTTTTTCTGACTATGAATATGCGCCATAGAATTTTGTGAACTTATATCCGAAAAGATTTCTGAGCTAGCTGTCGCCTTAACGAAGCTATACTAGATGCTATTCAAATTCTTTCAACTTCATAATGGAATAAACATAACAAAAGCAGCCGGCCTTGGCTTTAACAACAAACACACAGAATTTTACGAATTTGTATGGGAACAAATTTCTGAGGTTAGATGCCGCCTTAACGACGCTACACTAGATTCTATTCAAATTTTTTCAACTTCACAATGTTTTCTTTCTTGCGAGAGGGGAAAGATTGCCATATTTTAAAAAAAAGCCAAGTGCTGCCAAGTTTTTGTACGAAAATATATGTACTTTTTCGAGTTTCCTTTTAGTTTCTTCATTCTTTTGATGATTTTTGCACAAAAAAACGATGTAAATAATTCTAATTTATACAAATTTTTTTTCAAATTACAGAATATTGAAGTTTTGCTTTTATTTTTTGATAATTGATAACGTAAATAAAAAAAAACTGAGCTGTTAAAACAATAATCAAATCCATCTGCTTTTGTTTTGTTTTTCTTTTACATATTCTTGACGCTAGAGGTTGACGCTCTTATTGTGTTTCATATCTCAGAAAAAGTAAGCGGTTAGGGGCCGGCTGCTTTGGTTGTGTTTATAGCATAACGAAGCTACACTAGATGCTATTCAAATTCTTTCAACTTCATAATGTTGTCTCACTTGTGAGAGGGCAAACATTGCCATATTGTTAAAAAAAGCTAAGTGCTGCCAAGTTTTAGTACGAAAACATATGAATTTCTTTCGAGTTTTCTTTTAGTTTCTTCATTCTTTTAATTGATTTTGCTCCAAACAAAACTAATTATTTTAGTTTTCAATAACAATTATTTTGATTTAAATGGATTTTGAGGAAAAGCTGATCGAAGAAGTTCGAAGAAGATTACAAAAATGACATAAAAAAATAAATGTGGGATAAGATAGGGAGAACCTTAACCTTAAATGGTAGGTTAGGTTAGGTTGGAGTGGCTGTCGAGAGACACACTTAGGCTTGAACGGCCCATTGTGATACCACATAGTTGGACCTACAGTTTAACGCCGATTCCGAACGGCGGTGTTGCAATTTTTTATCGGCTTGGTGGTTTTGCCATTACCAACCAATGTGTGTACTTGTACACTATATTATAATTCTCATACACTTCATATTGATAGTGAATATAAGAAAGTAATGAAAATTAAACACCAGACGAAGACGGGAATCGAACCCGAACCTCCCAGATGAAAGTCTAGTGCACTATCCACTTGGCTATCGAGGTCGTCCTTAAATGGTAAGTATAGAAAAATGTATGGAATAATTAAGTGAAATTTTTTCTTTGCCGATCACTGCCAAAAGCGCTGCAAAAGCCTCATAGATCTGATTGACGAATCATTTTCTCACACTTCATCGAGTTGGAAGCGAAAAAGGAAGAAATTCACTACTAATTTTCCGATTTTCTGGAAATGGTTTTGAACAGCATTTCAGAAACCTTGGCAACGTGCGGGACAGCTCGAGAAGAGGAAGGATAGTACTTTGTTGCTATGTAAGAGCTTCTAACTAAAAATTAAGCAAATCAATTTATCAGTTGCTTAGCTGAATTAAATTCAGAAAAATGTTTCTGATTTAGTTTACAATAAATTATTCAGATTTCAACAAGCAACAGATATTATAAATTTAACAAGTGAATAATGAAGTGAAATAATGAAGTTGAAATAAGTAAAGAATTTGATTCCACCAGTTTATGTGTTAACCGGAACTACACGAATTGCAAGCGGTAGTCATCCTTTCCACGTGGATACGGTACCCCAACACATTACAGAGATAGCTCTTTTCTCTATCGTACCGCGCGTATATGGAATAAGCTCCCTGCAACCGTTTTCCCTGACTTTTACGACCTTTCCAAATCCTCTTTCCTCCTACCACTAATCTATCTTCCTTCCTTAATCAACGCAATGATTGCTTAAATAAAAAAATTTTAAAAAATAGAATGTATCAAATTTGCTTGTTTTTAATACGTTCTCAAAATCCTTATCAATTTTTAACCAAATTCGTAGGCACATCCGTGGTTATTCGAAGGTCATAAAACCTATATGAAGTGGTATGAAGAAGTGAGCGTGATACCTTTCATATAATTT
This sequence comes from Toxonevra muliebris, assembly GCA_963691655.1. Taxonomy (NCBI): domain Eukaryota; kingdom Metazoa; phylum Arthropoda; class Insecta; order Diptera; family Pallopteridae; genus Toxonevra; species Toxonevra muliebris. Next base: position 65,088,069 of record OY829327.1, on the reverse strand, counting down.
GTGTGTTCATTATGTGATATATGGTATTTTAGAAACCATTTGTGGTGAGATACAAAGATTTTGATTGGAAATATTATCTGTAAATTGAATTCTATAAAAAATTAATGGGTAAGCTTGGAAAAGTGGGCGCGGTAGTTATAATGGAAACTAAAAACGCAATTTAAAACATTTCGGTAAATAAAAGTGTTTCAAAAGGTTTTTAAAAGCTTTGCTTGAAGAGCGATTTACAATTCAGTTGCTTCTTTACAGTTTTGGTCATTTTGAAGGTTATGATTTGGGTCCTTCTAATGCTGCAGAAAAAGTTGTGCAAGTACCTACAATTTTATTCACACTTTCTGGGAAAGCGTGAATAGTACTGTGCAATATTATCCACCGGTTTGCCAATATTCCAAAACTTTGTTCAATATAAGGTCGAGCTTTTTAATAGCGTTTCATTGAAATTTCTTCTGTCATTTGGTGAAGATTTTCTTTCAATTGCTTCTTAAACGAAATAAAAGGGGCAAACTATATCAGAGCCTGGAAATTTCCTCGCATTGGGGATGTTGAGCTCATTATTATACAGTTTTCTTCCAAAAGCGCATCGCGTTAATATATATATAATTTTTTCTTGTAGTCAAACTAGAATGATATTAACAATTTGATTTTAAACCATTTTATTAGAAATTAAAAAATTAAATAAATTCAATATATGAGAAAGTAGTTGAAAGCCAAATGGATTAAAGTTGCAAAACATTGAAATGGAGAATATCTCGAGAACTGTGGCATATACGATACATACATTACATTACATGATACATTTTTTTTAGTAAATCACTCAAGCTTTTTTTTTGTAGCAAGTAATTTTTTAATTTTATTACCTTCAACGGTTAACCAGTTATTAGTAAAAACAGGCTTTTTTCACCAAAAGTGTGAGGGTGGGGGGAGGGGGAGGGGGGTGCGCTGATTTTTGTGGTTTTTCCATCTATAATACCCACACTAACAATTACTGAAGAAAAATCTTAGATAACATTTTTTATGATTTTTTATCATCGGCGGCCAAACTTTGCGCATTTCAATATATTAATTCTTGCTCAAAAAATTTTAAACATATAAAATGTCATTACTATTACTAATAGATAATTTATTTCTTTGGAAAGCTTAAAAAAAGCTTCTCAAAATGGTATAACACTTTCATGAAACTGTTATAAAGCATGTGGAGGCAAGTTCAAACAGTTGCTTTCTCAAAAAAAATTGTGTTCTTCTTTTTTTTCTTTGAGAGTCCATTTTGACATTGAAAACAAAAATTCTACCAAATTTGTTTTCAATAGTATAACCTTAAATTTTATTGAAGTGGGTTCTCCTTTGAGATAAAATCCCTCATATATATATATATATATATATATATATAAATGATCAGCTTGCACTGCGGAGTCGAGTTAGCCATGTCCGTCTGTCCGTGAATGCGATAATTCGAGTAAAAGTTGAGCAATGTTTACAAAACTTATTCCAAACATTTTTTTATAATAGGGCAAATCGGTCAAATGGGCATAGTACTCCCTACACAATTGAAATTTAGAGTGACATGGAAGGAAATGTTAAAGCAAATAACTCAATTTGGTATACTTCATTGAAACATCGGGGAATAACCACGCCTACTTGTCATGTAAGTGACATCATCAAAAAGAAAATATTGTGCACAAACAAAAAAAAAGAAGAAGTTTTATAAAAAGATTTGCCCAGTGTTATTATTGAAACTTCACTTGCTTCGTGCCGGTTTCATGTACTTATCTTAAAAAAAAAAACGTTGCGATGTAGTCTCTTAGATTACGATAAGTTCTTTGCTGCTTTTTGTGTAGCTATCTCGTATATGGCAAATTTTTAGTGCATCCAAAATGTTCGCAACAAAGCGCGGGAACCGCATTATTTTTAAACGCTGCACAGTGTTTGGAGTAGAACAAGCTAGCTGGACAAAATTTTTTTTTACTTTTTTCTATTCTTTGGGTCGAGATAAGAAAAAATTGTATTGGAGCAAGGGCTGCACATGCACCCTTGAACCGCAATGGGTTAATTAATTATGTTATTTACACTACTAACTTAAAAACGCCATAACTTTGAAAGTACTAAAGCTAGAGAGCTATATTTAGAAAGAAGATCTTATGACTAATATTTAAATAAAACAATGTTTATAACATTGGGCTACAAAAAACAAAGGTCAGGTGATGCAATTGCAAAAATTAAATTTTTCTTGCAATTTTAATTTTCCGGTGGGTTTTACTCCCAAAAAAGGAAAAATTTCTTTTTTTTTCAGGATGCAGTTTTATTTTGTAATATATTTTCTACAAATTTTCCATACAATGTTTCTACCATCGACTAACAGATAAATCAGAAAAAATATTTTTTGCATTCGGACATGCATGTACAAGCATACTTACTTTATATATATTTTATGACCTCAATATTGAAACAGGTGATAGTGAAAATCTTCTGATACTTTTCTGACTACTTTTCCTTTGCATACAAAGTTTGTATAAAATTAAAAAAAAAATAATAGCACTTACAATTGAACTCGCCAAAAATATTTATTAATTTTTCCTTTAAAACAAAGTACATTTCTGGTGCTCAATTACAACTCAAAAATAAACATAGGAATAAAATTAGACTCTACACTTTTCAACTAATTCAAGTTATTTTCTAAAAATCGCTACTGCGCCATATTTTTCCATGTCATTTTTTTTTTGCAGCTCTCTAAGGGAATCTTAATTTGCATCGAAAAGATAAATTTCGTAGCGAATAAATCGAAAAGGGTTTGAATTTTTTGTAATATTGGGAGTATGAATGTATAAACTCGTATTTTTTTCGTAATTTGGACATTTATTGTGAAAAAGTGACAATAAATTAATTTTTTAAAGTATTGTCCATCGTTAGCCACAACCTTTTCCCATCTTTCTGGTAGCATACGGATTCCGCTTCGAAAGAACTCCTTATCTTTTGAGGCTATCCACGAATCGACCCATTTTTTGAGTTCTTCGAAAGAACGGAAGTGCTATTCAGCCAGGCCATGTGTCATCGATCGGAACAAGTGGTAATCAAAAGGAGCAATGTCTGGAGAATACGGCGGGTGGGGTAGCACTTCCCATATCAGCGTTTCCAAGTATGTTTTTACTTGCCTTGCAACATGCGGCCGAGCATTGTCGTGCTGAAGAATAACTTCGTCGTGTCTATTCTCATATTCTGGCGTCTTATCCTTTAATGCTCGGCTCAAACGCATCAATTGTAGTCGGTAGCGGTCGCCAGTGATCGTTTCATTCGGTTTCAACAGCTCATAATACACGACACCTTTCATATCCCACCAAATACACAGCATGAGCTTGGATCCATGGATGTTCGGCTTTGCCGTTGATGTTGATGCATGTCCGGGCGGTCCCCATGATTTTTTTATGCTTTGGGTTATCGTAACGTGTCCACTTTTCATCGCCAGTCACAATACGATGCAGAAAACCCTTTCTTTTCTTCAATCAGGAGTTCACATGGGAAAAATCGTCGTTCGACGTCTCTCGGTTTCAATTCGTACGGCACCCAATTTCCTTGCTTTTGAATCATTCCCAATGCTTTTAATCTGTCAAAATTATTTGACAGATCAATTCTTATAGTATTTTTGGCGCTCTTCGATATAGAATAGCTGTCAATGTCAAAAAAATGGCGCGTATGATAGATATGAAGTTAGTCACAATTACGAGTATATACATTCATACTCCCAATAGAATATTCACATTCTAGAAAATTGAGATAAAGTTTTGTTTGACTTTGCCCAATAAAAAAATGTTACTATAACCTACTGCTTATAATTCGACAATAGTCTAGTTCTTTTTGTAAAATAAAAAAAATCCTTACCAACAACTTTATAGTCCATCGCTAAATAACATTGACTTTAGGTGTAGGGTATTTCATAATCGGGCTAGACCGACTATAACTTTCTTATTTGTTTCCTATAAGTTTACAGCCTTTCTTTTACAGCCTCTACTGTAAATAAATACATTAAAAAAAGTAAACATAAAAAGCAAAGAAACAAACAAAGAAACAAGAGTTTTAGAGTATTAAAGGATGTAGTCTGGTGTTCGAGTTTTAGCAAATCGATTATTTTTTAACGTATTTCGAAAGTATATATTGAGATTATATTGTAAAAATTTCAGACCAAAACTCAAAATACGTATTAACAAAGTTATAGCACATAGTAAAAGAGTACGCCTCATAATTGCGCACTGTAAGTTGTTAAAACTTTAAAAGCGTTTTTCTCGAAACAACGTTTTTTTTTTATCGGCCCAGAGGTTTAAAAGAATACTATCGAACCGATTGGACTGTTATTTTAATGAGTTATTGTACACTCCAATGGTTTTCGCAGGTAGTCGAATTTTTTATTTCTGATCATTATTTTCCATTTTTACCCCAATTTTCAACAGAAAACAACGCTATTTTTGAAAAAATTGTTATTTTTTAATAAAAATGTTTAAGTCTACTACCGGCCGACAAGCTTACAAAATAATAATCTATTTAATTTTTTTGTTTAAGAGGACTTCAAGTACCGTAATCATCCGGGCCAGCCCCAATCCTTTTATTAGGTGTCCACTTTAAAAAAAAATATTATAAAACAAACTCCAAGAACATTTTTTGTACAGTTAAAGATGTCGATAATAACATACCTTAAAAATTAGACCAAAGCACCAGACTACATCCTTAAAAAGTACTCATTCGGAAAAAAAACAAAAAATATATACGTAAAATCGTGTGCAAAAAAATAAAAGTTTATCCGTGAAGGCTAAATGTATATTTAACGTTTAAGAAGCAATCGGGTCAGGGGGCAGCGGGAGGCAGATGTTTCCTATTCTACCAAATTTAAAAAAAAAAAATCAAAAAACCAGATTTTACTCAAGACATATTTTCTAAATCTAAAAACAAAAAACCCTAGAGCTTATATTCAGGTTTTATACTAAATATCTCAGAAACTGACCTTAACTCTAAAATCCATTTAAAAAAATTCTAGAGTTTATTCACAATAATAAAAAAAATTCGAAAATGTATAAAATTTTAGCTAATTGCCAACTAATGAACCACTTAAATAAAAAATTTTACTTCCAATAACTATAACTCAATATTTAGCCACACAGGACCAGCAACATTTTTTATATTCTTAATTTAGAAGTATTTTCAATAAATGGAAAGTATTTCCTGATCCGCAGAATTGAGTTTTGCCCAGCTAGCTTGTTCTACTCGAAACACTGTGCGCTGGGTACATAAGCAAATACCAATACACCAAAAACACAAGCAAATGTTAACTTCTTTACAAAATTATATTTTTCTCAACTTCTTGCAATTCTTTCAATGTGTGTGCGAGTGTTTGAAATTGCAGAGCATCATCGCACAATTACAACTAGAGTGGCCCCTCTGAACATACATACCTACATACATATGTACATAGATAATCCTGTGTGAATTTTGTTGGTAACTGCAAATGCGAAGCGTATGCGCTTCGTACTTGGTTGTTTTTGTTTATTTGTAAGGTCAACGATTTGTGCCAGTTTTACACTGCTGCAATATGCTGGCAATTGCATATTGGATTCTTGTTGAGTTTTCATTTTACGTTGCATACACTTTTTCCTCTCTTCTTTTCTCTTTTGCAGATAATTACGAAAATTGTTTTTCAAATTAGTGTGTAGGATATAACTTAGAGATACTACAGTTTTGCCATTTCCTCTTCGCGATTTCGCATTTGTAGTTAGATGCTTTTTACCATGCGATATGAATGATTTGAACACTTGGTGTCTAGGAAGGTACTGTAAGTACCCAGTAGGTACCATACATACATACATACTTATGTACACTAGCGGATATAGAAGAGGGAGAGGAGTTTTAAATTTTTGCCTCTCTAACATTTTTTTTGCATTCATGACCAATAATGGAAATGCATGAGATTTTCAACGCCAAAATTTTCAGCCCCAAAGCCTCCCCTCTTAGATCCGCTAGTGCTTATATTTATATGTATACAAAAAATACAATGAATGTAATAAATAAACAATGCGATTTGTGTGCTATTTAACAAGTAAATTGCTGAATTAAACATCAAAAAGATTTTTTTTTAAATTTTCTAGAATTATGAGAAAGGATATACATATGAATGTATGCGTTTCTAAAGATTATTTATTTTATTTGTAAGCATAGTAATTTAATTGACCTTAATTAGTTTAGTTCTCACAAAGTAAAACAAGGAAGAGAATTGTAAATTTATCTCAAATGTAGATTTCCTTGTAAAATAATTACAATAAAAATTAGCAAGAAAACCCAACTATTTTCGTTAAGATATACATACATACAGGGATGTCGTTCGGGATCGACTTCTCAGTATTGGTGATTTCCGGAGTTCAAATTTAAATCCCGGCAGTAACCCCGGTATTGATATATAAAATAAAAACTGGAAAATTATTGATAATATTCAAGATATAAGTAATATAAAACAATATTTTTTATTAAAGTGGTGTACTTGCTTCGTGCTTTGTTATATTTGAGTTGAGAGAAATTTTTTTTTATGTAGAAGTTCAAAAAAATCAAAACAGACAAATCATATTGATTTCCTTACTTTGGCGCCCCCATATTTGACATTTCTAAAATTTTGCGCCCCCAAATTTGGTGCCAGGCTTCCGCCCTACCCTTAAACCGGTCCTGATCGCAAAAAACAGGTCCTTCGCGGTAACCACTCTCATTTTATCTGTAACCGTAAAAAAACCAAAAAGATTATTAAAATTTACACTATAATGTTGTAGGTGATTTTGAAAATATCTTAATTTGACAAAATGGCGGCCGTTTGAACTTGACGTAGCCATTTTTCGGCATAAATTCGTTGCCGATTATTTTGCCGATAAAACAACATCGAAGCCATTAAAAAAAATCCTGCGACAAGCACAAGATAATTATGTTTATAATAAACTCAAGTCAATCGGTTCAATTTTGGCCACAGATTTGAAAAACATGGTTTCGAAAAAACGCGTTTTAAAGTTAAGCAATGACTTGTTCTACCTTCATCAGGCATTCTTAAGAAAATTGGAAAATCGATTTTTTTTTAACCATTCTAAGTAGGTGTATATTCCCCCTTAAAGCCGACTAAGTTTGTGACAGTGTATTTTGTGATAAATTATTTTCTTTGTTCTACGAAATTTTGACAGGAATGTCCAAAAATTTAAATGGCTATTGTTCTTATCTTAGATGAATTTTACGCGCTCTGTATGCAAAACATTTTATTTGCTTCCTGATTAATGTAAAGTGAAAAAGCAAACATGAAAAATTCTGAATTTTTTAAAAATGTTTCTACCTGCTTCTTGCTAGCTTTTCAGTTGATTTCAACCTTTTGTCAATCAATTAATTCGAACCCTTCGAAATTCATTACAAATTCCGAAAAGAAAAACATATGAAATATTTAATAGTCTTTTGAAGAACTAAGTACTGAAATAAAAAACTAACTACTTAATGCAAAAAAAAACTACTCCCATAAATATAAAAATTTTCTTTGAAGCTTCTTGAAAACCATAAAAGATACATATTTTTTCATATTGCTTAGTTTACACTGTTGTAATCCAAAAACACCCTAAAATTTTCAAATCAAAGGTTGTGGAGAGCGCAAATTGAAATAATGTTCATCTAAATTTTTGGATTTTTGAGTTAAAATTTCGTACTGATTTTTTATTATTTTATTCACCTTGGATTCAAACTCGTTAACTTTAGTTTCCCAGTCTTGCACATTGCCGCAAGGCTATCTACATGTAAGATAGGCATTGAGCTATAAGTATAGAATCGAAAAAATTGTCGTATACTTAGAGGCCAAACACCAACCGTACTTATTATAGGATAATATACGTTTGGGCTTGGGGAAATTAACTGTTTTATTTATTATCAGGTATTTAATCATAATTGTATTTAAGTGAACTACAAAGTATCGCATAGCACTGTCTGACAGTGATCTGGCAGTTTTATGAAGACCTACCACAAAGCAGTCTTTTCCGACCTTATAATGTTGAAATGAAAACTGACGAGACAGTTGAAAGTATTTGCGATTTTTCGATTTCTTTTTTTCCATTTTTTCAGCTTTGACGATGTTTTTCAATAAGTGCATGAGCCATCGATGCCGAATCACCGTGTATATATACTCTTTTATATACTACTTTTTATATATTGTTTATAAAAATTTATTGCGTTATTGCCTTGTCTTCCAAAAGTGGTGAAAAAGTACTTACGAGGGGTCAACGTTTGACCATCGATATACGTTATCAATGAGGAAAAATTCGGAAATAGAAAAAAGTTTAATTTTGGTCTTGGTACATAATCGCTCATGGTATTTATTCATAGAATTTTTTCATAAATACCATTTTCTCTTCGTAAAACTGCAAACTGAATATATAAAGTAAGAAAGGTTCATATTTTTACGATTTCTAGTTTTCCTTATTTATTCCGTGAGTTTTCGATTTTAATTTCGGTCCAAAAAACAGTTTTTTGTTTCATATTTTGGTCAATAGCACTTAAACTACTGGGTTGATTCTAAAATAATTTTAGCAATTGGTAAATTTATTATCGTTAAGCTGATATCTTTTACAATCATATTGATCTTTTTCATCCCGAGATATGGTCAAAACCGTCAAACTACCTTCGGAAAAACCAAGAAAAAATTCAAAGATTCCTCCTCCTTTCATTACCCTCATTTAAGATTGTATGAAGTGCGAAATTAACTGTCACATTAAGAAAAGTTTCATTCCTGAATGATACTAGAATTTTCAAATACCTTACGTTCTGTGTGAAAAGGTGTCGCATAAAAAAGATATATGCTCTGAGAAATCTTAGTCCGCCGATGCAAAACTGTCCTATGTAACCTTCCAAGTTGAAAGCAATACCAGACTTTTCAGCTTTGTAGACACATGCAGATTTGTAATCTTTCACTGTAATATTTATGAAAAAAATTTAATTTTGTATTTCAAGCACTTAATGGCGTTACGATTCTCTTCGTCATTTAGTTGTTTTTTTTTATGTGTAAACATTTTAGCTGACGGTATGGGCAAAATTTCAAATGTGTAAAATGTATGAATAACTGTAACGTAAGATGTAAGATAACTGTAACGTCCAGTTCCCCTCTCGCTCGCACTACTGCGCGGCATGACTGTTCTACTCAAAACAACAAAGACAACAGAGAAGAGAAGAAGAGAGGGAGAAATTAAAATACGAGCGGAGTTTGTTTGTTTATGTTTCGATCAATTTACTCACACATATTAGCTGATGGTGTTGAAAACTGGTGCAAGAGTTGTAAAATGTCAGATGAAGTAAATTGTTGATCTGGCGGAATATAAGTACGTTCAATTACAATTGCTGCTATTGATGTATTCAAACGGATGAGAGTGTGGGGTATATCTTTTCTAATTAGGATAGCGATGCCTTGTTTGTTTGTACTATTGTGAGGCAGGTTATGGAAGTAACCAACATATTGTTTTGAGGTTACAGCAGTCGCACTTGCGGCAAGGTATGTTTCTTGTAGTAAAGGAATTGAATGACGACGAGACTTAATCAATAGGGCAAGTTCATGATAATTATTGAAATAACCGTTTATATTCCATTGCAAAATCAAGATCATTATGAGAAACAAAGGATAATACTGTTGGCAGAGGTTTGTTACTGTATAGAAACTAAACTAATGATCATTCTCTTCTGCAAGAGGATGCATAGCTCGGGAGTAAAAAACAGATATGATGAGAGAGAATACTCTAATAAAGACTGTTCGACTACATCAATAAAAATTATATTTGAGTTACTAAAATTAATCCTAGAGTCATGGCACACGTAGTGAACACATATACCTGTTTGTATGGAACACGTGAACTCCACGCATGCCACGACTCCAGGAATAGGATATGTAGAGATAACCCTGAAGTCGCAACATACGTGGAGTCTACGAATACTTACGTATGAAGTATACGCAAACCCCATGCATGCCACGGCTTCAGGGCTAGCGATGTGATTGTTTGTTTTATTGAAGATCTTCGTCGCTTGTGATATAGTCGCTGTCATGAGGACGTAGGGAGGTTAGGGTACGATGGACTTTGTAATGCTTATTGCGTGTATCGGAGCTGTTACCGAAAAATTTTTCAGGTGTATCATTGTTTATAGGTGGACGAGATATGGATCGCTCAGAGTGTTGAGAGCTAAAATTATTAGATGTAACGGGAGTGGTGAGAGAACTAGAATTATGTTTGTTTGTAGAGATTTGATTGTTTTTGCTTGCGTGTTGGACTTTTGAAGAGCTCGTAGGCTCTTTAGCAACAGAGGAGAGTGAAGTTTGTTGGCTATGATTTTTTCTGGATAATTTCTTATTTTTGGATTGTCAATGAATGGATTGTTTTCTGAGGTGGGGGTGGTCTTGGTTTTAGCGGCTATAGAGGAAAAACTAGAGGTTAGAGGTTGAGTGGGGTATTGCGAGCGGTGCATTTCTTTAGCCTTTTGCATTGGGCATTTGTTTTTTTTTAATAGTTAGTATTTGTTTCTGTTGGATATATTTTTTACAAAAGTTTGAGGAGGAAGGGTGCTCCTCTGAGCAATTAGCACACAGTATGCGCGTGCAGTCGCTTGGAGTGTGAGGAGGCAGATTGCAATTTGAGCATGCAGGCGAATTGTTGCAGCGCTTAGCGGTATGCCCGAGCAGCTGCCAATTTTTGCATTGCATAGGGTTGGGAATGATTTCTCTGACTTTTACTTTATGCCAATTAATATCGATGTTCTCAGGTAGTTGGTAAGAGTCAAAGGTTAATAAGACCACTCCACTTGGCTGGGGTTTGCCGTCAATATTTTTTGAATATTTGTAGATGCGATTTTAACTCCTTCACAATTTCGTCATCATGTAAAGTTCAGAGAGTCATGCAATTTACATTTAATCTTACATAGTCCAAATAACTCGTTGGAAGCAAGAAATTTATTTGCTATACTGTTATTTTTAACGAGCAACTGCAAATTGCCATCGCGTAACTCAGTGATTGAAATTATTTCTTTGCTGATGATGTGTAGAAATTTTTGCACTGCAAAACAAGAGAAGTTGCGAAGCGGCTTATTTTCATTGACACTAGCAACAACAACGTATTTTGGATTTGTATGATTAATTGTAGGAAGATCGGGGAATTCTATGGTGGATGTTGTATTAGGTCTTTTCTTTTTGGATTGGGGACCGTTTGCCAGCAGAGCAAACTGGTTCTCCCCAATAAGGGGGTGCCCCGGGGACATTCCGTGATTCACTATTCACTAGTTAGGAAACCTTGGTACCGTATTATATGTGAGTTAGAAGTGGGGCGGAAAGAAAATAGACAAACACAATATGTATTGGAGAAGTAGAGAACGTAATGTAAATCACAACGCAACGAGAGATAGTCGGAGACTCTTTAGCGGTATTAATACATTTTCGGTCATTTGTTTATCGTATCCTTGCATTTTTCTGTTTTGAGGAAAACATAATATTTTTTACCGTGTTTTCATGTGTTAAATTTATAAAAATAATTCGGTAGGTTATTTTTTTTTTCTCCATATAATATTTTTATGGATTACCAAAAGTTGCATGTAATTTATTTTATAAAAGGATCTAAATAAAAAGAAACGAATGTTAAAATTTGTTCAATTACTTCTACTTTAGGTGACTATGTTTGGCCACAAATGTCAGCATTGCAACTACATTATCCTTGGAACACTTTTTGATTTTTTTAGTTTTGTTGCATTACAATGTTCCCGTTAAATGCAAAACTAAACAAAACATTTTTTTTCTCGCTGGAATAAATTCAAAAGTCAAAGGGTTAAATTGGAAGTATCGTAAGTGTAGGCAATTCGGATTGATTTTGCAGGGGAAACTTTGAGCAGTAAAAATAAGGATTACAGATTTATGAAAACAAATATTTTAATACAAAATTAAAGCATATATTTTCCTCTTTTAAACTTGTTAACTACTAAAAAATGGATTGTATGTAATTCGGATCGAGAAATCGAGTATGCATTAGACCGTACCACCTTACAGGCAAAATAAGTGCGCCGTACACCTTCGAATCTAAATTATTTTTACAAGGCAATTTCGAAACTTTTTTTTTTTTTTGGCAATCGTAGGGGTCGCCCTTTTTAATTTTTCGTTTTATCTTCGGCATTTTCAGTCGGATCTTAAATTATGATATATCGATATTTTTGTCTCAAGGAGACCAAATCAAAAGTCACTGACCTCAATTACCCTTACGTTCGGCAACAAAAAAATAAAAATTTTGTTTAAAATACTTCTGCTGGAATTATCGAAATACTACCTTAACAAAAGTGTATTGATTATTTGCGAGCTTTAATTTTCTGATATTAGGGTTGTACATTAGAGCGGTAAGAACTGATATCTTGTGGTTAAATACTAGAGCGAAGTAGTTGAGGTTAATAGCCTTTAGAGCAAAACATTGGTATTTTCGAGACAAAAACATCGATATATACTGTAAATGCCGAAGATGTAACGAAAAATGTAAAAAGGCTAGGGGTCGCGTTCGGCAAAAAATTAATATTAATGTGCATGTAAGTCGGGTCGCTGATGTACGTAAAATGTTAACCGCCTTAAGAAAATCTTTGGACCCGCTAGTCCGTGGCCACGCCCGTGAACTGATGAACAATGAATTATATAAAAAATCATTTCTTTTCAAAATTTGTATTACACTAAGAAACGCTATTATTTTCAATTAATATTTCAATAAAAAAAATTTTTGATATTAAAATGCAAAATTTTAAACTAAAGTTAAAAATATTTCCCAAGTTTATTTAAATTTTGAATTCATTGCTTATTTTTACCAAACTATAGCAGAATATTTAGTAAAGAAAACCCTATATAAATTATAAAAAAAATACTTACCCAGCACAAAAGTTATTATTGTTATAAAATTTGTGTTGTTTTTATTTCATTTGCTAAGGCTTTGTATGAAAACACGCTTACTCTTTGTTTTTTCACTCACTTCTGATTAATTTGAAATAATTGAAATAAGTGATGCATACCATTAGAAAGAGAAAATAATTCTCGTCAGATTCAAAAAAAGGAAGGAGGTAATTCTAAAAAATACCAAAGAAAAGATAATAGTGAAACAAAATCGATCCGACTTATATACACCAATCCGAATTACCATCACTTATGATGCGTTAGTTGCATTTAAATTTACGTGCAAAAATGTCGCAGATTTTTCTTTGGTTTTAAAAAGTTTATGCAAAAACGACTTAAGCCTTAGACTTTTATCTGCATATGCAATTAAATAAATTTATTTACAATTGCATTTATAATGTTATTGCAATTTTTATTCCGCAATTATAATTAACATTTGGGAGGGCATCAAATTTCAATTCATATCTTACACAATACGTTTGGTGGCGCACCCACTCTCAGCATAAAATTGTACATGCTTATTGCTAATTTATATCCGAACAATTAGTTGAGCTTTCAATTGAACTTGATTTCACATACATACAGTGATGTGCACTATTTTACAACTGCGAACACCAACCAACCAATAAAATTATAAACAAAAAAAATATTTACAACAAATCCCTAAGAACAAAGATTACAACGTACACGGTGGCGCAAAAGTTATCACCTTACCGGAAGATGCTCTAATTTATGCCAATTACATATTAGTATAGAAGTAGACAAATCATGGAGGGCTATACTCCTCATCAAGGAGGAATAATTTGAATATAATGGAATAATCAGCCGTTTCGGCGATTTAGTTTAATCCGCAAGATATCTCGATCTGACCATTCTAGACTTCTTCGAAGCCATTGGTCTATGTGGATAAGACACAAATTCTCGAAAATATTAGAACAAAAAGGGCTTAAATTTGCATAACGACTGGAAGCCAACGTTTAAACGATGCCATCTTCAGTACTTAACCCAGTAATGCCTAGTGGTAACATATAGCACCTTGTCGCTGAGTCGTTCCTGAATCCGGTCCAACAAAAAATTTTTTCTCAAGTTACTTTCTTGATCTATCTACTTTGGTTCCCGCTCGTCCTTAATGGATTAACGGAACAAAATTCAAGGTTCAAATAAAAATATTAAAAAATAAAACAATCATTTTTTAATTTAGAAAAGAAAGTTATAGGTAAGTAAAATGGAGTGATTTCTTTTGCGACACCTTTAGGTTTCCAAATCTGCTAGGTTATGTTCTGAAATGATGTGTTTATGGGTTGGTTGGGTTTTATATATATTCTTGGGGGAAATTCTCCCATTTTGGGGGAAAAATGAAGCTCTGGGGGTTGGATTTCATTCTAAAAATTGATCAAAATTAGATTAAATAGTGCCACAAAGTAAAAATAAAAAAAATGTATGCACTTGGAAATGAACAGCTATAATTGTTATAGTTGAATTTCGACAAATAATCAATTAATAAAGTCATTTCAGAGGATATTTCAATGTCTTTTATTAAAATTTAATAAAAAAATCGCTTGAAAAACAATACAAAGTTAAAAATAAGATATCTTTTGATTTTGACCTAATCTTTAAAAATGGAGTTTCCCACTGGATTCTACGACCCCAAATTAAGTTTACGTGTCCCAGCGTTTTGGTGTGTCAAATTCACGTACTTACAGTGCTGTTATTTGTTATATCCGAATCGGAAATTTTTACAACCGATAACAAATATAGGTCACTAAAAGCTATAGAGATGAATGTATCCAGCACTAGTGAGTATTGGTCTGAAATTTCAAAAATGAAAAACGGAAGAAACCACTTTAACCTTGTTAACAAAACTTGTGTGGCACATTTTTTCTTTACCTCATTCTACATCTAGTGTGGAATGAGTTTTTCCCCAAATTAATATAAACAAACGTGCTTTTAGAAATGGGCTATTATGGGGTCGATTTTATATGTAAAACAATTATTTACAGAAAAAAAACTCTTTACAAATACTACCATAAAAATGGCTAATTGATTCGTCAAATCCTCGTTTTATATGCATTTTAATTTTGTTATTGAGTTGTTTATTCAAATAAAATAGTGGCTGGCTATGGCGCAAGTTTGAAAAAAGTGTTTTTCTTAAAAAAAACAACAAAACTGGGGGAATTCAGCATGAAATGGGAGAGAAAAAATTGGAAAATGGGGGAATGGAGAGAAAAGAGTTGGCAGCCCTGATCTTTACTCGGGGCTAAAGGAAAATTTATAGTGTAGTGAATTGATAATAATTAAAATTGAATATCACATCAGTGTAGTGTCAGATTTTGTAGTATATATGGCCAATTTTTTGGTCTTTAACGTTACAGTCGTACGCATATTTTTGCAAATATATCAAAAACATCCCATGAAACCAATTTTTTTTTTACATAAATATGAAAATAGGCCTTAAGGCTTACATTTCATGTCAACAAACTTTTTTTTTTAATTTTTGTCGTTTCGAAGATAAAACCAATTTTATGTGGTCTTTAACGTTACATTTTTTGGAGGCAAGTTTCGAGGTAGCTCTACATTTTGAAAAAAATTAGCGAAAGTAGCAATGAAAAAACCTAAACTAAATAAACTACTGAAATCAAAATAATACCAAAAAAATATTTCTTTTGCACTTCTAATATCCAAAATGTCTGGTCTTTAACGTTACACGAAAAAGTCTATAACGTTATATAGCGATTTTATTTTGAGAAACAAGAAAATATGATGCAAAAAATAAATAATAAAATTTGCTAGGTGAAAAAAACAAATATTTGTTGAAAATATCATCGTTCTGTTTATTTTTCGCTGGTTTCCAAAAACCAATCGTTTAATATCACATTCTAGTGCTCTGCCGTCACTCGCGCGGGGTGTATTTTGCATATCACTACTTCTAACACATGCTCTACGGTGTTTCTTCGGGTTTTTTGATTGATGAAACTAAGTTTTTCTGGAGCTTTAGTTGTATATAGAAAAGTAATTTCTCAGTCGGAGTCGGCGTAGTATCATTTAAATGCAAATATTTTTACCATCAAAAGGTCTTTCTGGGTGTATTTGGACAAATAATCTGAATCTGCAATAACGGCCGCTAGAGTGCGCTTTGGTTTTTTCGGGCAAGAAGGTCATACAATCAGATTAAATGTTCGTGATATTCATTTTTTTATTCTTTTCATTAAATTAGACAACTTTCTAAAACACATCATTGACGGACAACCATTTCCAGATCGACTGATGAGATTTAAAAGTCTTATTTTTATCTAAAAAATCAGTATATTGGATTTGAATTAAATACAAAAATCAGTACATTTTTCAAATATATATGGGTCATGGATAATTTCCTTGGTAATCGCAGAAACGACGACTATGTCACGATTGTTAATAAATTTTTAAATGCGTATGGTGAAATGGGCTGCAACATGTCCATAAAAATCCATTTCCTGCTTTCGCATTTGAACTTCTTCTCAGAATTCTCAGATAACCTGGGCCAGTTCAACGATGAACATGACGAACATTTTCACCAAGAATGGCTACAATTGAAAAGCGCTCCGAAGGAAAAAATAAAACAAAAATGATTTTAGCATATTGTTGGTCACTTCAACGAGAAACTGATGATGCTGAATTTGAAAAAAATCACGCTCCAACAAACATTTTTGAGTTGAATGGCCAAAAATTGTATTTTTGTAAAAATTTTGTTTTCATAAAAAGTCAATTACTTACCGATTTTTAAAAACAAATATGCGTTGTATTCGTTATTAAACTTTTTCTTGAATAAATTCACAAGTAGTATGGTTTCTTTATAAAATAGCGTGTAGAAACATCACCAAAGTTGAGAAAATACGGAAAAAGTGAAAAAAAATTGTGTTTGCTAGACAAATACACACAGATTCCTCAAATTTATTTAAAAAAAATATACTTCATTCGAAAGGTCTAAGTTTCTATTTTCTATATATATACCGGTAAGAAGCTGAAAATTTGTTGATAATCAACTAAGTTACAGGCTTATAAGTGCGCAAAGATACGTAAACGCTTTTGTTATTCGACAAGACTTACAAGAAAAATAGTATCACTTCCCAGGTATTTCTACTTCACTAAATTTTGTAACACTGTGTAATTTCTTAACTTTGACTTATAATTCATATAAGTTCAAAATTAAAAAACCAAATTACTTTCAAATGTTTGATCTTTATAACAGATGCTTCTAGTTTCGCGTAGCTCCCCCTTTTGCCTCGATAACTGCGTTTATTTACAAGGACCTCATTCGATTTCTGTACTGAAGGACCATACCAAACCTCTTCCAAAGTCTTAATCAGGTGCTTTTTGTTTGTAGGCTTTTATTTAGCAACTTCACCCTTCATCATGTGCCATTGGTGCTCGATCGGATTGAAATCGGGTGAGTTTCCTGGGCAGTCCAAACGCTGAATTCCGAGATAGCTGAAAGTATCTGTTAGCTAAAAATAAAAAATCTTTCATATAACCCCACTTCTCGTAAACGTAGGCGTATGTTTCCACGCTTAAATCCGCTTGGTGAAATTTCTATATCTCCGCCCTTATAGAAAGTGCACTTTTGAAGCGATTCCATAGATTCATAAACAATGTATTAATTAGTTGCATTCGATTTCAACTGCTTCGACCGCCGTTTAGTGCGATCAAGTTGGAAAATTTCAATAGAACGTTAAAAATTACCCTCTGGTAAAAAAAAAAATATTGTGCCAAAAGATTTGTATTAAACACCTCGTTTAAAAGGTCACTGTGGAAACTTGGGTTGTAAAATTGATTCACTCTTTTTTCTATATTATTGAAACAGCCGCTCAATCAGAGTAGTCTGCGTTTTTAATTTTTTTTTTTTCGATATATTTTTTAAAATTCATTTATTTTTATATTCTTTTTTTTGTTGAAACTGCAAAAGAAGTGTTCAAGAATACAGCATTCAGACAAGTTTTGCGTTCATTTACTTGGGTTCCCTTTTGCTATTCTTTAAATCTACAACATTACTACATTAATAAATCTGATCACGTTCTACGGTGTCAAATAGCTCACGTAGCTATTTGACACCGTAGCGCACATCTGACTCATAGACCGGTTACTTTCAACTTTTAATAAACGTCTCATATGTACTATAAACTTCGCCAAAGTTAGCAAATTATTAGATGGGTTTAAAGACGAAGATAGGATTAGCTAGCATAAGCCGTCTATAAAGTAAAATTTTAGCTGGATTTATATTAAACAAAGCAGGCATTGGTTAATATATTAACCAATTGGAAAACTTTCTCATGCTTTAAGTTTCTTCCTTATAGGTCCTTTGCGTCAGCGATATGCTTTTTACGATCATCAAAATAAAATCCAAGATGCTAGCATTTTAAGATTTTCGAGCTCTTCGGGTTCTATTGCGATTTACAACTGACGAAAAACCATCTTAAAGAGGAAACAATACAAATATCCTGTATTGTTGAGCCCACAATAAATACTGCTACCCGATCTAAAATTCTGATTATATTGCAAGGGAACTTTAAAATTTACCTTAGCTCTTATCGATTGCACTGTGATGTTCTTTGTGCTTTCAATTTTATCTGGTTCAGATTATGTATCTAAGTCTAATATTTAAAGTACCTAATTAGAATAAAAAGCAATTGCAGTCTCGACAAGCGCTCGTGATGTTCTTAGTCATTGGTCTTCTTTGGTCGGGTAAAAATAGTCTTTATATTTTGGGAACTCGTGTATTCGGAAAACTCTTTGCATTTGGAGGAACATATGTCGAAAAGTATATGCACATAATTTTTTTATATATAAATTCTTTATTATATATAATTTTTTATCCAGAGAAGCTAACAGTACCATATTTTCTCAAGATATTGATTTGAATATGCCTAATATTCTGAATAAGATATAAGAATATAATTGGAAGATTTTCAAATGCAAAGCGCAACTTGAAAATAATTTCCAGTTGAGCTGAAACTTTTCAAAACAATTTTTCTTACAGCTTTTTTATTCGAGCCGACAAAAAACAAAAAACAAATTTTAAAATCATATACAGTTTTATATTTTAGTTCTTGTCTCTATTTATTTAATTGTATTGTTTGATGTTCGCAGTTGCAACTATATTGCACTGTATAAAGTACGGGCATTCTATCGTATTTTTTTTTTTTTATAAATTAAATATAAAAACACTTCAGTAAAAAATTCTTTATTTTGGGGCTTGGTAGAACATCTTGAAAGTGATAAACACCCACACACCGAGCATAACTTGCCACGGCATGGGAAATTATTCCTGGGCTGCCATATGACAAATTCAAATGAATGGAAGCAAACATAGTAGAGCGATGAATTTAATATTCTTATCTATGTATACTACATAATATTATTTTAGGTGTGCCAACAGCGTTGGTAGCAACTTTTATGGATTTTTAACGTAAGTATTTCCAAATACTGAAAACCAACTTCTGTGAATTTTTGAAATGTATTTCAAACGTAACAGTGACTGATGTCTGGCACCTGTTTATATATAACTTCAAATAACGAAATTGACATGAACTTAAGTCATGACTTTGAAAATTAACCTCTACATTTAATTTTCATAGTCTCCTAAAAAACTATCATGATATGATATAATTGATATGATTTTAATATAAAATTCATATTTTTCCTCTAAAATATTCGTCCGATGATAAAAATAACAATTTACTTATATAAAGGTTTACTTATCGACATACAATATTATATGGAAATTCTTACAAACTTCTGTACTCCAGATTGCTTAATACTAATCTATAGCTGTGCTGTTGGTTTTGCATGATGATGAAGTTCCACAACTGTTGAAATCTGCGGACCGTATCCATTCGTACACTTTTGAAGCATACGTAATTGTGCTTACCGTATGTTTAGGAAACTAAGATTAAATTCTTTATTTATTTCAGTTTTATAAATATTTGGTCTCCCAGATTAGCAATTTTTCTACCAGTTCAGCTTTTAAAGCAGTATTTTTTTTTTCTAACAAGGCAACATCCAGATCGTCTTTATTGATGTACCTCATCCGATCATAGGTGAAACCACAAGCTTTAACAACGTATATATAAAATATTTTAGAATATTGACTTATGAAAGATATGAAAAAAGATTAATATAAAAAATTATAATAACCCATATGAATTTCATGTAAATTCATAAAAATGCAAAAATTCATATCAATTTTACATTTCTCATATTCAAAATGCAAAAGTTCATATCAATTTTATATTTTTCATATCAAAAATACAAGAATTCATGTCAATTATACATTTTTCATTGAAAAAATTTAGAAATAGAAATTTTTCATTTTTTATTTCAAGAATGCAAGAAATCGCCTTTTAAGAGTACACACATAAGTCCTAACCACTATTAATACGTACAGCTGGATTTGTTTGTGAATTTCAACTTTGAATGCATTTTACGATTATAAACTTTGATTTCTTTTGAAGATGCTATATTTTTTTTAAAGCTTATTGAATTATTAATTGAATATAAAAACCTAAAATATTTAACTTAAATAATAATCGAAATTTTTGTATTTTATTCGAGGATACCGAAATAACGATTGACCACTATTAATACGTACAGTACATAACAATCAAAATTAATATTTTTTCGCACCTCCCGTTGCTGTTATTATGACTTTAATTTAGTTTGGCATACTATTAACCAGATTTTGGCGTTCACTGAAATTGAAATTGAAATATAACATCTGTAAAAGAAAAAGAGTTTTATAATCGTAAAATTGTATTTAAAGTTGAAGTTTAGAAGCAAATTTAGCTGTACGTTTTAATAGTGGTTAGGGCTTGAATATACAATAACTATGTATCAACTCTTATTTTTATGTCTAAACCTTCTCGCACTGGAGTGCAAATATTGTAATGTGTTAAAATACTTACATGTAAGAGCATTAAAGGTATTTTCCAATTGGAATTTTTTTTTTATAGCAATTTCAGAAACTTTTCATCCTGGCCCTCCTGCACCACTGTTGTGAAAAGCGCTGATTCCACATCACCTTCATCGAGGAATGATGAGGCTTCCGAGCTCATTAAATACACAACGCTTGGGTATGATTGATCACTCATAAATAAGCGTGCGCAATCCTCGCTTCATATTCGTCTCAACAACTAATGCTGTAAAATACAATATCTCAAATATGATATTTTTCATATTAATTCAACAAGAAAGCAAATTTCAATGCAAATTTGAAAATTTTGATATGATATTGGAATTGATATTAGAAAACTGTCAAATTAATATGAGTTTTTTTTTTTATTTTAAATAATAGGATAATTAAATATGATACTCGAAATATGGATCATTTGTTATTTTGCGAAGAAACCCAAAAACGATTAATTTGTTTGCAATAAAATTCAAATTCATATTCATTCTGTTTATATTGAAAATCGACTTGATATAGTTAAATCTTTTATAGTTTAAGTTACATTAACCACATTTTGCATTTTTACACTAAAATTGGCAAACATTTATAAATATAGATAAGTGCATACTTACTATATATGTGTGTGCATATACACTCATGATAAAAAAAACACCGACGAGTATTTTTACTTACAATTTTTTATTCTTTGCTTCTTTTTTGGACAATGAAGCGTAACTTTTGCGTTTTTTTGTTAGATTGTCAATAAGTTTATTAACAAATGCAATTATTTATTAAGTAATGCATTTTTTTATTAACTGTTTGCGTTGAAACATTAATATTAACACTTCGGAGGGCGCGCTTTGAAAAATTAAACGAGAAGGCGTGCCGCGGTATTTTAGCCACGAGGGTAATTTCTTAGTATCGACTATAATTTTTCTTATTTATACCAAAAATAAAACAAGTGATTCCTTTCCAATGATATTGAAATATATAGAAAAATAATTCTTTTAATTATTAGACATTTTTTTCTTAATTTCTATTCATAAATATTTCATTAGCATATTAAAAAAAATTGGAGCGATTAGTTCATTAAATAATTGTGTGTAAGCTGTCGAAGTTGATGAATGCCAAACACAAAGTGCTAGCATGCATTTTGAAGCGTTTTTCGGAAGCTTTTGTGGTTTAACTATAGTTATAATCTTCAAACTATTTTTTTATATGGGTGTGTTATATATGAAGAATGTATTTGATAAATAAAACAAAACGAGAACATTTTTTTTTTTGAAAAAAATTTGGTTTTTAGAAACTAAAATTTCAAGATTCCTTAAGTTTGGTGGACCAGGTCTATCTTGCGAAGGTGTGCAAAATATTCTAATATAAAAATGTAAAATATAATTTTTTAGCTAAATAACACAAAAAAAAAAAAAAAAATTGGCTGCGGATAGCTGCGGATCCCATTTTTATTAACAAAATACTAAATGCATATCGGGTAAAAGCTGTATGAAAATGTGGTATCAGTATACTTTTAGGAGATAGAAATTTGTTTGCTAAAAACAAAAAAATATGAATTAAAATGAAATGTTGAAACAGTTAAAACCATTTTTTTATGATATTTATCTCAGTATCTTGACTGTAACGGATTTTAGAGCTATTTCAGTTTTACTGTTGTATGGGAAGTGGGCGTGGCAGTTGACCGATCAAGCCCATTTTCATAATTTTGTTCTTTTCCACGACCTAAGAGTGACTGAAAATCACCGCCAAAAATCGTTATGCTAAGATGATTCCTTTTATTTTTTTCCGCACTTTCTATGGAGCCAAACCACTGTGCGGCACGCCCTCTGACGGGTTAAAAAAAACCAAAATGGTTTTGACCTAAAAAAAAATTTATATAATTGCATATAAGGGGAAAAATATGACAAATGTTGTTATATCACATTTAAGTAGTTCGAAATGATGATACTACCGTATGAAGATTTTGAAATCAGAAAGTTTTTCTTGTCGTCGACCATTGAGCGTCATGCTTTGTTTTATTGGTTTTGATAAATTTATAATAATTATGAACCAATATCATAGCCGGGCAATAGCCTCGATCTCAATCTCATTTATAATATATGTGTCAAACCAAATAATTAGGATATTCGTAACAATATTCGGCGTTGTATCCTCTTATTTGCCATAAATTCTCTCATTTTTCATACAAAATTAAACAACATTCTGATTATACAATAGCTTATGAATATCTTAAATATTTAAAATTAAATCCACTTGGTGCAACGATATTTCACCAGATCATCACGGCAAAAGAAGGCCTCCGCGCTATTAAAATTAGTTTCGCCGTTTATTTAAAATGAAAATATGTGAGAAATTAAAAATGTATAAATAAAACTAAAAACTCACATGCGCAGCTTAGTGCATTCGATAGAAGAGAAACTTCTATGGTTGTTTAGCGACTGCGAATATGAAAGATGAATAACAACAGAGTGAGAGAGATAGAGTATGTGTGCACATGGTATTTGAAAAGTTCATACACAAAACAAGAATGCAAAATGCTAATTAATTGCATTCAATTTATTACGTCAGTTCTCATATTTTCTATTGCTTTGTGATAACTGAAATATAAGACGAATGTTCTCGATTCCGGGCTTAAAGTCTAAGCTTTTTCTTTTATTTTTCCAATTTTGTTTGTTAAGTTTGTTCGTTGTCCATTATTGTTTGTGTCGGTGTTCAAAAGTTAAAGTTGAGTCAACCTTCAATGCATTTATAACTTTTGGCAGCGCTGTCAGATCGACTAATGACATACCGCGCTGGAAGCATCAGTCGAAGGAAATTTATACCATGGAACAGTATATTCTGAAAGAACTCGCTGAAATGGTTCAGCTATACATTCAAAATAAGTTCTCTATCGTCAAAAATAAACATTCGTTTAGTAAAAAAACATAAAGTTAAAATTTGTGAGCTCCGGTAGTCTTAATAATGCCAGCTACGTATCCAGACAACGCACAACATGTTCCGATGAAAATATTGAAGCCGTACTACCCATTGAGGAGACTCTAACGACATTGAGCTATCGCCGTTCTCAGGAATTAGACATCCCTCGAACCATTCTCCGACGCATAAGCCGTAGCGATTTGAGGATGTTTCCATACAAAATTTAAATGGCACTTCTGACAGTTCAGGGGGTTAATTCTCGTTCTGCGTTATAGTGAAGTGAAAAATATTTTTACCAAATCACCACATTTGCGATTCTTGCTTTGCTTTAAGGTGCCAACTCAAGGAAAGTGAAAAAAATTCTTCTCTGAAAATGGAGAAGGAAACGCAACAACGTGCAAAAAGAGCAACCTCCTCATAAATTATTTGGATGAGAATTCGGACTTGCCCAACGATAAATAATCTATTCAGTTATAACATTTTGTGAATTGTTTATGAATTGTGTTTTTCTTTATAGATTTGTAAGCGTTGATGCAGCAAAACCCCATAATAAGAAGTGGGACGACTTAGCTCTAGCCCGCAATGGATTAGGGGAAGCCCAAAAAGTGGCATAAAATGGAAAAAATATTTGACCGTTTTGAGGTATTCGTACTTAAAATTCTTGGATGCTCTCTAAAAAAAATTTAAGAAAAAAAAAATATAAATAAACTTGAAACAAGAAATTATCACCTTGGTCATTTTTACCTGAGCCATCTGCGTGATCCTCTGGATAAATTTAAAATTACTGCAGACATTTTTTAAGTAAGAAAATAGCTAGATTAATAAATTTTTTTTTTGTGTTATTTTTAAATTGATACAAAATCTGTCAAAATATCACTCAGCGCCATTCAGCGCATTTAAATAGGTTATTCAGCGAGCAGTTTTCACATCATGAGTAAAAATCGCATTTTCGTGCTTGTAATGATGACATCAAGTGAAAAGTTTTTTTTTTTTCATTTCACGATAACGCAGAACGAGAATTTACTTCCAGTGCTGATTACTTATTTTTATGGTAAATATGAAAAGAGAAAGAAAAATTCAAAAAATTATAGTAGAAAAGAAATTAGCAAAATAAGCTGAATACCTTTTCATTTCTCCCACATAAAAAAAAAAACGATCATGACCGTAGCTGATCATCACCACGTAACTCCAACTGTGTACACTGATTATATTTATAAACGAAGGGAAAGGACCTACAGTTTTATGCCTACAATTTTTACTCTTGGAGGTTTCCAGCCAAGTTGTGGTGCCGTGTAGAAAAATTTATATTTTCTTGTGAGTTTTTTGAGCATGCCGAGATTTGAACCCATGCACCTCTGCATAGCAGTCCAACTCACTAACCACTAGGCTACGACGATCTCACAAAAATAACATAAATACAATAAAGTCAAAATTTTAAAATTGCTTCAAATGTCACTTCCGTCCGGTATTTCCATTTTATTATGGCCGTTTCCGTTTTAGTTTCCTCTTCAAAATGCGGCCAATGAAGTTTAACTTCAAAAAGATTAAATAAATTAGTTTTTGTATAAAAATGTTTATTTTTTTAATTGAAATATATAATAATTTTTTCATATAAAACTAGCTTTTTAGGTTTAGATTTAAATTAAATATCGGTCGATAGAATTTGTTATTGCAAGATGGGCAGTTTTGAAAATGCTCAGAACTTATTTTTGAAAAACGTACTAACAAATTTAACAAAAAGTAGATTTCACTTCACACAAAAAATTTTAAATCTCCATGCAAAATTAAAATTGGCGTTTTTTTTTTACGGTGAGTGTAACAATAGCGCTTCAGCTCAGAGTAATTCGTAGCGCTTGATAAAAGGAAGACGCGAAAATATGAAAATACCTCCCACAGCCCTACCTACATATATAATTGTATTGCAAATTTGCTAGCAAATGCAGCTTGTAATTTTTGTGCAATTTTTTAGAATCAAATAAAAAAAGTTAAAAAAGATTTGTTGTCGGTCGTTGTTGTTATTATTGTGATTTTCTTGCCAAGCTGCAAGTTCAATGTAATTAATAATTGTTCCTTCAATTGTTGCTGCTGCTGTTGTTGGTGATGATGATGATGCTGTCGGGCAGCTGCTATTGCTACGTACATATGTGTGTGTGTGTATGTCTAATGACAATGACACATTTATTGTGATTCATTTGTTTATTAGAAGAAATTGTAAATTTATACTTATTATCTGCGTTTTGTAATCGTTTGTTTATTTAAATTGTTAAATTATTAAAAATACATTTAATTGTTTGTAATTTAACTGAAAGAGAAACTATTATTCTGAGGAAATTTCCCCATTGACATGAACCGGATTTTTAATGTACATACCTACGAATGTTCCCACTTAGTTATTTAGCATTCACGTAAATATATAGATACAATACAGAGATGTACATATATATATACTCAAATACATTTGTAGGTGTATATGTATATGCACTTGTAGCAACAACCCTGATCACAACAAAGGTGATCAGTGACCGGTAAAGTGTACAGTGAACACCTGTGCCTTACCTTTTCGTAAGCATTTTACGTCAATGGAACTGACTAATATTTTTATACCCTTCACAACGGGTTTTTGTTATATTCATATACAGTACATGTATGTATTAGCAAAAGGAAACACCTTGGTCTAAAACTATGATCTTTATAATAAAATTAAGATTTTGATATGGAAATCAATCCTTTTAGTCTTAACATATCGAGCCATGATCGCGAAATTATCGTAAGCGCCGTTTTTTCGAAAATTGTTTTTTGATCGCAAATAAAACTTGAGCACCAGGCGCACCTTTCTACAAAATGTTAAATGTCTGCGTGATTGCAGAATTCTCGTAAGCGACACTTTGAACACAACCAGCTTTATCATGTGAAGCTTCAACTGTTTTCTTGAGCTAAAAAAATAACTGTTAATAGTTTTTTTACTTTTACTCAGTTACATTTGTCAGCACAACTTCTATTTAATAATAAATTTTGATGAAATTGCTAATTTTGGGAGTATGATAACTTTAAATATTTATTAAATTGTTGCTAAAATGCAATATTTTATAGGAAAATCAACCAAAAACGACAAACGCAATTTGTGTAAAAAGTTTAAGCCCACGGATAGAGAAGAAGAAGATCAGATTAGAAAGAAATGACTTTTACAAAAATCATATTTTGGACAAAGAAAATTCAAAAAAGCTTTTTTTGATTGATCAATCAAAAAGCAAAGGAAAAAACTAAAAATTTTGGATTTTAATAAATAGTTTTTGAATAAGAACTCTAATTTCAATTAGCTCCCTATTCAGAGCATTTCTTTGTGACTGCATTAGACACATATTAATATATATTTTAACGAGACAAGTTCCAAAAATTAGAAAGAAAAAATTCTTTATCGTAAGCGCCTCAATACTTCATGCTTCACACTAAATTCATGATAGTTAAAAATATCGTAAGCGCCATAAGTTACGCACAGGTTTCAAAAAACAAAATTTTTTTTCATCGTTCGATAAATAGATATAAATAATATATCTTTGTATACAACATTACGGTATTTTTTAAACCACAAAAAAGCGTCTCCTGAAAAATTATGAATTTGTCGCTTACGATAAATTGGTGATCATGGCTCGTATGGTCTGGGGCATAATCGCAAAATCTAAGATTGAAATTATTCAAAGTTTCCAGTTAATAAGTACATAAAATAAAAAAGCATATGTACATCAAGATCTGAGAATAAAGATAGTTCAAGATGAAATTCGATCGTTTTGTGCAATTTATCATCAAAGCCTAAGGCTGTTTTCCCACTGATGGCAACGCAACTGCGATCCGACACAATGCCTTCGACAATGAAAGTCGTTGTGAATATTTGAGAGCGATTAACAATGCAAATCGCCGCTTTAAATCGGATCGCAGTTGTGGTACCTCCAGTGGGAGAACGGCCGTAAAAGACTCGATCTAAAAGACTCAAACGCTCGCATTCAATATCCAACCATAACTAACCTAAATAACAAAATTACTGACAACAATGTTTGGATTTAGTTGAGCATATTGATACCATCATCAAAAAATATTCTCGAACTGCAATTCAGTGGCATAGAGGGGTGAGTTGGGAAGGGGATAAATCCCCCCTAAAATAATTCAATTAACAGACAAAATTTGAAAATGTTCTAATATTTAGTTAGGTACTACATATTTTGAAAATAAAGAAATGATTAAATAATTTAAGTTTTGTTTTAAACTTTTTGGCAATTCATAAAAATAAGTACATGTTAAATTGATTAAAATTAATTCACATTAAATTCACACAGTGCAACAAAATTGTGGAAAAACGGTGCCGTTTCTTAACATGATCTTACATTATCCACAATATTTGGGAATTCTGATTCAACTTATTTTTTCAGTTTTTAAAATCTTCTTAATTTTTAATTTATAACACTGTGCAACAGCCAAAATCGGACTGGCGGCGCCATGGCGATTTGACTTGTAGTTTTGAGCATATGAAATTTGGCTTTGTGAACTCAAAACTAGATGTCAAATCGCCAGTCCGATGGAAAAACTCAATTTTGTGGCACAGTGTAATTTGCGGCGAATTTAATCCTAATCCAAACCCATGGACGCCGAAATTTTATCAAATAGCGGTATTTCTTGATGATTTCATTCCGAAAATAATTTAAGAAAACAAATTTTTAATCGAAAAATCATGTTTTTTGATGAATAAGTGAGCATAACTTTTTGAATTTCGAAAAATGGCTCAAATTTTTTAAAGTTCGTTTTCATAGTTAATGGAGCCACTTAAATAAGCTTTAAAATTGCGGCCGTCCCGTCCTTAATGAGTTAACTAGCTTCTATAATTAGAATGACAAAACAAATTAGATTTTTGATGATCCAGTTGAAACGTTTACTAATGTGTCGTAGCGCACCATTCACTGCATAAACTAATTTCATTTCAGAAATTAAAAAGATGGACTTAGTGAATTCTGCCAGAACGCCGACAATATGCTGTGTGAAGCTTTTAAAAAAGTATTATCAAAGAAATAAAAAAAAATATTACCACGTTTTTTGCATCGAAACAGTGATAATAACAAAACAATAAATTAAGACGGGAGACATCGAGAAAGATGATGCAAACAAGAAATAACTGTAAAAAGGGACAATTGCATACCTAAAAGCGAGCTCGTTAGGATTACAGAAATTTCAAATTGGGTAAGCTATCGGCTATCCTGTAAGGACGATCTCACATTATCGGACAAATAATCGGCATCGCCTATTTGTTTAAAAACTCAGGAATTTTGTGCTTGGGATTTCGTAATTGGGGATTGTTTCTGGGGATTTCAAGCCTCTACCATTATTCACTCAAATCACCACAACAAATAACACTGTGCTATAGAGTGGTACTTAATTTTTAAGTTTTGGAATATTTTTCCATACGCCCACTAATTTTGTTCCTTTATGCTAATAATGTAAGCTGTAAAAGTTTCAGACAAAAATATTTATTTAAATTATTATTTTTATTATTATATATATTGGTTTTTCCATCTATTATACCCCCACTATCAATTACTAAAAAAAATCTCATAAGAATAATTATGAATTTTTGGTAGATTTTTTACTCTACCGACTGGACTATTTGATAATATGGGAGTGTTTTTCACATATAAACTTTGAGTCCGAGGAGGCACGTTTAAATTTAAATATTTTTGCTTAAAACTTTCACAGTTTACATTTTTCACGTAAAGGAACAAAATTAGGAATTCAGTGGTGATAACCGTTATTCTCCGTATCAGCAGCGATTCATACAAATTTGTTTTTTAAGTTTTGGTTTGGGGGTATACTACGAAGTTGCATGTTCCTCTTCTTATTGCTGTAAAAATTTGTGGCGAGGGGTTTTTTGGCATGGGAAAACTGAATCTGAGATTTATTTGCGAAAAAAAATAAGATATGTCTAAACCTTTCATACAAAAAACTGATACAAATGCCAAAAAAAAATGGACAATTTGCATGGGAGGCACCCTTATTTTAAATCGAAATAACTTAACTTTTTGTCAAAAAATTAGTTTCTGAAAGTTTCAGAATAATCGGCTAAAAAATAAGCATCTAGTTCTCATCATCAGCGATCAAACTCTACTAAACAAATAGATCAAAACGAAAATTAATTATACTGTGCAACAAATTCAAAGTCATAGAATCCGTACATAAATTGAAAGTATGCATATACAGTAACAAAATTCCTAGAGGACCAAAAGTTTGCCCATTTCTAACATATAAACTATTATAAATCATAACAGAACTTGTTAAGTTTGCATCTGAGAGTGTTTGTATGTTTAGCAAATTATAGTATAATTTTACGTAGAACATTCTCTTAAATGTTTTAACCCATTATCTCTCTTCCTTATGGGTCTTTTCTCCCCTATTTGGAAATAGTCACGTTTTTGACTCATTAAGAGGCTGATAGAGGATTAATATGTTCTAGAAATATGTTGCCCATAAAATTTACTGAACAAAAAAAATCTGTTAACCTGATTTTAGAAAAAATAATATGTCTTTAAAAGTATTTTCTAAACTAAAAATATATTTTCTAAACTAAAAATATATTTTATGTGCTAAATTTTAAGTTATTTCTATTTAAAATAAGGGTGCCTCCCATACAAATTGTCCATTTTTTGGCATTTTTAACAGTTTTTTGTATGAAAGGTATGTCTAAAACTTATTTTTTTCGCAAATAAATCTCAGATTAAGTTTTCCCATGCCAAAAAACCCCTCGACACAAATTTTTACAGCAATAAGAAGAGGAACATGCAACTTCGTAGTATACCCCCAAACCAAAACTTAAAAAACAAATTTGTATGAATCGCTGCTGATACGAAGAAAAACGGTTATCCTTGACCCCAAATTAGTTAGAAACGATATGTCTCCCGTTTACTACAATTTTTTTTTTTTAATTCGAGCACAGTGTAATCAAACAAATAACGGGAAGTAGCAAGCATAACGTTTGAGGAATGAAATTGAGACAAACCAAAAATATATTGTACACGATTTGCAAATATTTTAGCATTTTATTAAAAAGCATTACTATTTACTTAAAATATGCAAAAAAGGTTAAATTCCGGCTTAATTTTCGGACTTTTTTGGTATTTTCTTCATCAACTTTTGTATTTCAGTTGTATCTATAGTTTTCAATTGTTTAATTTACATTTTTTGATCAATATTCATTATTTTAGATCTTCCTCCTTAGGTTAAAAAAGGAAACATTCTTCTGGCATCATTGTTCATTCAAAGCCTATTAATTTTAATAATTAAATAGAAATGTGATCTGCCAAATCAAAAAAATTAAAAAACTTTGGTTGGACTCAATTTTTGGTTATTTAACGGGTTAAGTTCTTGGACACATATTTAATTCCGAAGCGTTGGGATTTATATTAGAATTGGGTGTGTAGAACAATTGGGACAGTTTACCCAACCTGATTTTGATGATTTTTAATTATTTTTGAAATACTTTCTTCTACATTTTATTAAATTCCAAAGAACTCCAAATACTTTGTATTTTTGGAGACTTCGTATTTTTTTGTAAACTGTTTATAAGACTTTGTATTTCTGTTTCTGCTTTTAGATGAGTCCGAACTTTGGAATCATTGGTTGCATTCAAAAGACACACCGGAGGCTCAACATGTTGAGATTAAATTCGCTTCTGCTACGTATATACATTTTGTGTCTTCTAAATGGATCATTTGACAAATTTTTGAGAAACAGCTGTTTTATTTTTTGAGAAACAAAAAAAGTAAAATTGATAAAATTTTAATTTTATCCAAGACAAAAATAATATAAGATATCTATTATTAAATACACTCGCCAATTGTGTATTGAATTGAAACTGTATCTTCGGCATACATCATGTATATTTTCTTATATACATTTTTTTAACTATAAGCCAGAAACCTGCGCCGTGCGGCTTACAGTCAACTCCGCGCCGCCGCTTTGTTTCGGCTAACCCGTACTCACTGTATAAATGAGCGACAAACTTCATAATATGAATTGAATAATATTAAACAGAAAAACTTGCTTATAATAGGATTGTTTAAAATATTATATTCGAGTATTTTTATATCAGCCGTCGAAACAAAAGAAAATATCGGCTACCAGCCACCGCCTAAAAATCGCCAAACCGCCGATACATAAAAATAGACGGCGCAGATCTTTTGAGACAACATGTTGGCCCAAAAGAGCAGAAATATAATATGATGGAAAAAATGGCGTCGAAATGCCAACAGCTCCACGGAGCGGAAATTCACAACAACCCATTCAGAAGACACACACGCCACAGTTGCGCAACAGCTGTACCTTCTGAATGCACCCATTAAAACCGCATTTTTTCCCATAATCTTTTTTTCTTTCTATCATTTTTTTATCCTCTAGTACTTTAATTGTTATATACAGTGTCGGACAAAACTAAAGCACGAACTCTTCCTTGTCAACCTTTAGTTCAATAAAATTAAAAAATATGCAAGTATGCACATATTTTTTTTTTTTTTTATAAATTTAGTATAATTATGCTCTTGTTGAAACAAAATAACATTAAAAATATGTTAGTAATGTTTTTTTTACTAACATTGCGCAATATGCCAAAACCTTTAAAAACATTATATTTGTTGCTTACTGTTACAATCAATTGTTAAAAATAAACAACAATCATCTTTAAAATAGAAACTCATTATTTTGGAAAACAAAAAGCATGTTTTAAAAAAAATTGGATGCGTATACAAGTTTTTGGTTATCATTCACCGTCACCGTTCGCATTTCAAAATTTCGCTTCCCAAAATAGCTCGAAATAAGTATTCTGCACAATTTAGAGAAAATATTCTAAGTAGATTTAATAAAGCTATAAAATAGTGGAGAAATCGATCTTTTCCATTAATATATTCCATATGTGCTTTAGTTTTGTCGCACCAGTTTTATGTATTTTGTTACTTTTGAGTTATTACTTTTATTGTATTTGAAAAATAATATTATATTTCCTATATTTTATTACAACGAGTGTATACCTTATTCTTTCTACATTCATAAAAAAATTTCAGCCCAAGCATGTTTTACAATATTACTGAACAAAATGCAAACAGGGAAGAATCCGTGCTTTAGTTTTGTCCGACACTGTATATAAAAGAGTTTTTAAAACCCATTTCATTAAAATGGTGAAAAACTTCAATTTTCCTCTCTTTTGCATTTTTTGTGAAATATTTACAAAGCAAATTCCGACGTTAGCACTCGTCTAGTGGTATTTTCGAAACTAATTTTTTACTACAAACAAAAAAGTATTTTGAAAATAACTAATAAATAATACGGTAACTTTATCAATTTAAAGTTTTTGAAAATACCTTCACGTTGTTTTGTACGGCTTATTCTTAATTTGTCTCAACTTTATTCCTCAAACGTTACTGCAAAAGCATGTTACTACGCTAACTCAAATTAATAAGAAATGCTGATACTATTTTGCTACTCTTTAAGTGTGCTATTTCTCTGGCCATTGCTGTATATACAAATTTACTTATCTAATTATAATTTACCTATTCTCTCAGTAACTGTACAAGTAGATAATTAAGCACACGCGACACATCTTCTACACATAAGTGTATCCATGTTTGTTTAGAAATATATACATACATATGTTGATAATTTATTTAAACAATTAGTAAGTTCGGCTGGAAAACCGATGATCTAAAATTATGCTACATATTTTAAAAAGTGTGCGCTACTGCGTGAATATGATTTTTAAAACGTGCTTTATTAATTTTCAATAAAATCTCATTTACATATTAACCCATCGTGTACAGCTACCAGAACGCGTAATCTAATTTTGAAAGATTTTAAGACACTCATGGCAATAAATATGTTTCCATTATAAAATATTCAGTGAAAGTTTTCGATTATAACAAATTTAAGGTTTTGTTAATTGTTTTGTTTATATCTTATCCTGCGACGCATGCAAACAAATTCAAATTTTTGAAATTAGACAATACCTTCCGTTCGCGCATGGCATTCATAGTTTACGAATTTGAACAGAAATACGAAAAATCCTAGCATGCATAGTAGGTTGCACTACGAGTAAAAAAATGCCAACACTACCTTCTTTCTAGGGTAGGAAGGTTCATTTTTTGTTAAATAAAACCAGAATTGCAAATGGTGCAAACCATTGAATTTATCTGAATTTTTGTACAAGGCAACCTTGAGGATCAAAGTCGAAAAAATCCCCAAATTCCCAAATTGCTATTGTAGCTCTTGTTTCGGAACTTCAGAATTAAACTTTAAATATTACTTAAAATATGCGCACGGATAACTTTAATCGAATGAGAGTTACCAGTTTTTTTCCAGTCGCTTAAGTAATTTTCTCATAAATAAGATTAGCCATTTATATTTGTCTGAAAAAATACAATACGTCATAAAATAAGTTCTTCTTTTGACGTAAAAATGTTGGTCAGAAAATAACTGTTTATTTTTTCCCGACAAAGTAAAAGTCAAAAAAAAACTTTTATTTCCTGCCAATAAGCGTTTTATTCAGCCTATTAATATGGTCCTGAGTCGGCACTTTTGTTTTTTTGTTTTTTTTTTTGCATTTGTTGTTATTTGTTGTTGTTTTTGCATTTATCTTAATTTATTGTGTTTCAATTGCATGCTGCTGTCTTTTGTCGGTTTTTGGAATTACTCAGTGAAACAGACGCCTCACAGTATGCTCTTAGGCAGCTCACAAAATTTTTTTTTGGAATAATTATATAATTTCATTAGTTATTTTGTTCTGCAAAATTGGATACAACGAGCGATGAGCGCCTTTGGTAGTTCCATCAGTTTTAACCTTTTTTTATTTTTTTTTTTTCTTTCTTTTTGAAATTTTATTTGGAATGGAGAAATGTTTCTATCCTATAATTAATATTTGACAATATTCTAAATATTTTTTCACTGCATATGGTTTAAATTTGTTCATTTTTTCCTAAAAATTACATAACCTGCTCTTTTTCTTGCATTTGGGTAAAAAAAAGTATGTGCCAACTCAGGACCAGGGGCGTGCCAGCTTAGAATCACTATTTTGAGAAATAGTAAAAATCGATTTCTTCTCTTCGCGCTGCACTGCGACCACAAAAATCACTCTACTCTGTTCCGAACGACATAGAACTGTAGACAACGGATAGTGGACCCTGTTTACGCCCTGTTTTCGGCAAAAACTCTTACGGTGCCGACTCAGGACCACTATTCCCTAACAGTTAACAATTTTTGATCTCCGAATATTAGATTATTTCTTTTCAAAATAAAGTAAATATATGTAACTATATATTACCTTTTCTTAATATAAAATCATTTACTTTGAATATGGTATTATATGATTTTTATATATCCAGCAAAATCGATATAAGCGACAAAAAAAATCGAAAAGTAGCTAGCTATCATGACAGCGAATATGATGTAAATGTCAAAAACAGCAGCTTTGGTACAGTCAAGAAAATAAAATTAGTCGCATTGCGTATCTAAGACCAAATAAAGCTTATAGACTAACATACACGTCAATACCTTTGTTAAATGCAGAGATATGTACATATGTTTACATTAGGGTGGCTCGTAGCTATAGGTAATTTTTCAAAAGTAAAAATGTTGCTACTCCCTTGCACTAATCTGGTTCCAATCAAGAAAAAACCGGGCGGTATAGTCTTCCCTATCTCAACCATTTTCTTGTTTCTTCTTAGAGAAATTTTTTTAAAGTAAATTCGCCCGCAACTTCTACAGGAAAAACGTATTTTTATTTACAATAATAATATATATAGAATCAATTGTAAATTTCACAGGTATTTCAACGAAATTCACTTGAAATGCCGAAAGTGGTTGTAAAAAACAGGGAAAATATGATATATTTTGTTGACATTTTGCATTTTGTTTCCATAACAAGTGCTCTTGCAATGTTTCTGTGGTAAAAATGAGAAACAGCATAACTGGAGTTAAGTATTTTAAATAATTTTTGAAATTACATATCGTTTTAAGAATGATCTTGTTATGTGTCAGACTTGAATGGGTACAGCTTGGTGTGGCAGAGGTGGCACGGTGGTCGGCTCGGCTGCTCGTCGGATGGGGTGGTTCTGCCCGACAGACACTCGCAGAAAGATTTATCCGTCGTGCCATTAGAAATCTTTATTAAGGTTGAAATTTTAAATTTAATGAAGAGATAGAGTCAGAGAAGTTAGAGACAGGGTGATGAAAACTAAAAACAAATACGTCCACATTTATTCCATGCTAACCTAACTGCCTACATTCATCCTCACATTCACCATTTACTTACACTCAACCCGATTCACCTATATATCACACTCAATCGCCATCACACATACATTCAGACGCCTCTACCTATCAACCCTCAGTTAGTTCAGCACCTATCATACTAATATCATACCAAAATACACAAATACATATCGTCCGACAAAACGTCCGTCAGCAGGAGCTATCCCTCCCCACCTGCAGCTAAATCTAGCATAGAGCCATGAATAATACCACTGCTCCTCGGGTTCTGGTATTATTCCCAATTTTTGCTGGTAAGTCCGTCTTTAGTCAATGTCCGTCCGCACACATGATGATCCTAGCCACTCGTAGAGTGTGGCACCTACACCAACCGTGATAACACCTCAGTTGCTCATAATGCCTTTTTGTATTGGCATTCTAAGAGGTTGCATTCAACGCATATGCAGGAATACACGTGCACTTAAAACGATATATGTATTTCGGTACATGTGTTGTTATTAATAAATATTAAAAAAATTCAAAACAATAAATAAATTCAAAAATAAAGATAGAAAAAAGGTATTATATTATAGATATTATAAGTTATTATTATTTTTGTATTTTTATATAAAAATTAGACAATATATTTATATGAGTAATATTATAAAAAAAATAATCAAAAGAAAGCAAAGGGTTTTAAAATTTCATCTGCACCAGTGGGGATTTGAACGAGGTAGCGGGGACTCCAGTCTAGCACTCTACCACTAGGCCACCGACGGTGTTTCAAAAAAAAAATCGAATATTTGCAAATTTTCTTATACACATATATTATATATGTTATATTTATATTGGGACGTTTTCTTGTCACTTTTTTTCTTTGTTAATTTATTTCTGTTCTCAATTTTGGTCAGATATATGTAGATATAACTGTAATTTCTTACACTCACCGTATTCGTCGTTCTCTTCTGATGTTGGCGCCAGCATGCAGCAGATCGATGACGAAGACCTGTGGGAACGAATGGAAATGAACCGAACAATTTATAAAGGGGAACAGAAAAAAAAAGCATAGCACAACCCATGGCGAAATTATAATAGGTGATAGCAGCGTCAGCTCTGTCTTCTTCTTCTCTAATTTTTTTTATATGAAGATAATCTTAACTGTCAAAATGTTTGTTTTTTTTTTTTTTTTGTTTTCCATGCATTTGTTCTTGTGCTTTTGACAATTACGATTTTTAGCAACAACAAAGTAGCGTGTTGTTATTGTTACGTTGTACTTGTTGTAATGCTGCTACCACCATGTTAAATCCGCCTTGGCACAACCACTCTCACTCAAATATTTCTTTTCTATACGTATGTGCATATGCTTTGATCTAATTTTGTTTGTGTTTATTTTCTTATTTTGTCTTTCTTTGATTATTTGTCATAAATATGTATTTTCTTTAATTCTCTCTTTGTTTTTCTTTTATAATAATTCTTTTATAATAATTTTTGTTTCGCTCTTTGGCGTATATGTATGTACATATGTATGTATGTAACTATAATTATGATATTTTTTTATTGTTCGGTGCACTATTCGTATGCACACATATGTTTTTTTTTGTGGGCTCTCCTCGGAGTCTTTTTTTTTCGGTCTTTGCACGACTAAACTATTTCACTTGCACAGGTCGTTGACCTCATCAGCTGTTGGAATTTCTTCGCTTGCGCCTACCCAGCAAAACAGCTTGAGACCCTATAATTTTCCTTCTTTAGGACCTGTTGAAAAATAATAAATTTGTTTTTTTTTTTTTCGTCAGAATTTTATTTTCTAATTCTTTTTTCTTTATGATATTTTTTTTCTTTGTTTTTTTTTTCTTACCTCAAGCTTTTTATATTGAGTTTTTTTTTTCTCCTACTCCTAGCCCTTGGAAATTATCCTGTTTTTCTATAATACATATGTACATATATAAAGAGTTAGATTGCCGTTTATCGATTGTGGTGAGTAATACGACACGATTGCAGTCAATCAGATTGTCGGTTCTCTCCACATTCGCATACTCATTCTACTACTTAACCACTGACCCCAAGTAGCCCATGCAAGGTATTATTTCGTTAGGGATTTTTGTGTATGCATTATTGGTATTGGTTGGTACCACTACTACCTAATTTTTTTCTATTTTTGGGATTTTTGTAGAGCACACTGTCGTTACAATCTTTAATTTGAAGATAAAGTGGTTTGAAACAATAGCTGAGTTTTATTCGCTATAATTGTATGGGGGAAAAAACAACAAAGCCGCAAAGATAATACGTATAATTATAGCACACAAAAATTCTTCTTCTTCTCCAAACTTATAATCAATCAAATACGAAATTCGATTCTCAATGAAATTCCTTTTTGTCGTGTGTCCACCTAAATTTGAAATTCAAAATTTCAATGAAATTTACTCTCATGTATTCGCACTATAAGAGAGAATTTAGTAGCAGTTGGGTATTTTTTCGGTCTTCGGCAAAGATTTGTGAAACAAATTGTTTCTCAGCTTCTTTTTTTTGTGAAAATGTTATTGTATTCCTGAATGAGTTTGACATTTTTTTTCTGCAACGTCATCGACAATAACTTTCTTCCCAAGTTTTTCAATTCCATCTTTCCATGTTGTAAGTGCTTTGTTGAAGAAATCGGTGCTGATATAAAATTTCGCAAAGAAAATTTTTGTACCAGGAGTTACAAAAGGAGTAAACTCGATGTTTATAAACGAAGAAAAATAATTTTTTTATAGCCTGCTTCCAATACAATTTAAGCTTTACTTGTCTTAACCGCTGTTGGAACATTTTCATCAAATAATGATAAAGCCACAGTTTGGGGAGCTAAGTACTCGAGGTGGGTGACAAATTTGTCCGCAGTGCCTTTCTGATTTCTCGATCAATATTCTGATAATTTATCAATTAACGCATGAACTAAAAGTAGTGATGATGTGCTTTAATTACATTTGGTGGCAGAAACCAGGCTCAAACGTACACCCGAGCAAGAGAAATACAAATTATTCTTAAGCGTTCTCCACCTTATAAGATAACTGAAACTGGTGTTGAGAAAGGAACGCGTAAATCATTGTTAACTCTAACAATTCTGGCTAATCATTTCGGCGTTATTTTTTCATGGAAAGGTGTTGTTCAAGAAATCCAAGAACAAAAAGTTGATTCATCTGAAAAAATTACTTTCCGGGCGACAATGTGCAACTTCATGGTAGATGAGGACCGCCTCGCAGTTGTTTGATTGAGCTCAAATTTCGCACAGATTGTTTCTTTATTGATTGAAACAGCATAGGGGTCTGGGAGCTAAACTTTGAGAAAGTTGAAATGTAAGTTGAAATGTAGAATACATATGTGTTTTTAGATATACATACTTATATGTAGATATATGTATGTGTATAAGCCCAAAGTATATGTATATTCACATACTCAATTAAATACATAT
Source organism: Toxonevra muliebris (assembly GCA_963691655.1). NCBI lineage: Eukaryota > Metazoa > Arthropoda > Insecta > Diptera > Pallopteridae > Toxonevra > Toxonevra muliebris. The sequence goes on along the minus strand of OY829327.1, from coordinate 65,048,586 downwards.
ATTTATAAATTACAATCGCTTTTCAATAACCGGCAACTACTAGGCACCTACCTATTGAGTTGTGCTCAACATGTTGACGATCGCTTGCTGCGCTGTCGTTTACATGCTGACAGCATGTTTTTTTATTTAACATTGCTTTTTTCGTTTAAAAGCATAGAGGCAACTTGAAGTATTTCAGATATTATAAATTATACAGTGCATTCTTGTTGTAAATCATTTTTCTAAATGGCAAAATGACAGTTTAGCAATATTATTAAAAAGACAAAACAAAAACAACTAACAAGCAAAAAATTTCATTTAAATATAGTTGCTATTAACTTTAAAATCCAATAAAATGTTACAAACATTTTGCAACGATAAATTCTGATCCCCCTATTGCTCTATTGTTTGAAATAATATAAAAAAAAAAACAATTGTTGCTGCAGTCGCTGGTTTTTGCAAGCTTGTACGGTTTATACAATAAATTATTGACATAATTTTTTGTTTGTTTACTAAAATAAATATGTATTTAAACATAGTTTGGCAATAAAATTAACATGTGTTTAAAATTTACTTTTTTTTAATCACAAATTTAATTGACAATTTTTTTTTTTTGTTCCATTTACAGTTTTTAAAAGACATGATCTTTCAGTGCATCATGCACCAACACCAAATATAGGATTTTCCAAGGTAAGTCAATAAATATTCATATATATGTACACCGTCGGACTCAACATTAGGTGTGAGCATATTTCTTCTCTTTTCGGAGTTTTTATACAAATTTTATGAAGATTTATCAAATATGGTGCGATTACTTTTGAATTCAAATATTTTAGGTCATCCTATATGAATGTATGACACATATGTTTTTAAAACACTATACTATACTATACTATGGCGCCAAAATTCAAAATATAATATATATATATGTATATATTTTTTTTATCTGTTTGTTTTACATATTTAAAAATTTAAATTTAAGTTTCAACTCCGATTGTAAATGTGCATCTATATCTCTGACTAGCACTTTAGAATTATTAGATTGTAAATCTTCTAGTGTTAGGATGAACTCAAAATTATAATATAAATAAATAAATATATTTACCTATTTGTAATATGTAAAACTGCCACTAAATTACATTCCATTTATTAACATAAAGACTAACACACTTTTAAATTTGAACAAGTTCTTTGGCAAACTGAATTATAGCATATAAATAAAAAACATATCCGTATCTTCAATATACATGTGTACATATGTACATCACAGACAGGATCCGCTCCCACACCCACAAACTTCCTACTTTTTCCCTTTTCTTTTTCATAAATAAAAACGAACTAATCATTCCTGTTGCATATTTCTACTTCACATGTCGCTACATTTAATTTAATAATAGTTGTATGCATTTACCATCAACACCACCGACACCAGCAACACGGATACACAAACCACTGCCAAGCACTTGCATCGCAATAACACAAACTCAACCAATGCTCAATCTCCATTATTATTACTAGTGCAGCGATTTGAGTTCAGTTTCTTAAAGTCTTTACCTCTGCCTTCACTTCACTTCTATAAACTTAATCTCAATAATCCGCCTCTAAGAATCCATTTAAGTACGTAAATCGTTCGTAAAATTATATGAATTTTCTAATCAGTAATTTCCATTTCTCGCAAATGTTACTTTGTGTGGCATATGAAAGCAAAACAAAACTAGAAAATTTATACGACAGCGTTACACAAACGAAGTTTTCGATTATCGGGATCGTGGTAAATTGCTGCAAAGTGATAAGTTCCGTGACTGACGAAACCCAGTTGGTCACCAACATATTGCTTTAAAATTAAATACTCAGCTTACACATTCCCAAAAAAAACTTCACCAAAGATAAATCCAATTTATAATTTGTTATTTTATATAATAAATTTGTTCGGTATCAGTAACTGTACTAGACGTTCCGATTTCTGGAAATAGTCACCAACTTTTAAGTCCTGTCACAATTTTATTGAAATTTCCGATTTTCCTTGCAGTTGTTTTTTAAGTTATTTTTGTAAGAAGAATTCTGGAATATTATTATTATTTGAAGGAAGGACGACTCGAAAGTCAGGCACTGCGACCTATAAGATCTATTGTACCAAAGCCCCAAGAAAGAAAGAAAGGAAGAGAGAAAGAAAGATAGATAAGAAACATACCCAAGCCGAGAATCGAACTCGGGTCTCCAGAAACAAGAGTCTGGCACTCTGCCACTAGACCACAGTGGCGATGGTAGGACCTACAGTTTAACGCCGATTCCGAACGGCTGTGTGGCAATTTTTTATCAGCTCGGTGGTTTTGCCTTTACCAACCAAGGTGTGTACTTGTACACATTCTTATAATTCTCATCCGCTTCATATCGATAGTGAATATAAGAAGTTTATGAGAATTAACCACCAGACCAAGACGGGAACCGAACCCTCAACCTTCTGGATGAAAGTCTAGTGCACTATCCACTAGACTATCGAGGTCGTCAATTCTGGAATAGGTTGGTAAGTGAAAAATAGTAGGTAATTTATGAGCATCTATAAAATAACTCAGTGATTAAAGCTTAACAAAGGTAGCTGAACTAGCCTTGTGTCTTTCAGGAAACAATGCTTCTGTGGACAGATGAAGAATCAAGATTTAAAGTTGACAAAAGAAGACAAATTTTGGAATCTTCTTTTAGTGAAAATTTGGTTAAAAATTAAAGTAAAGTATAACACAAAATTATATAATTCTTCTATACTTTATAAACTCTTTTATATGTTCGTTTCTATATTTTTATGCCATTGTTTGAATGCTTGGTTGATGCATTGAAAAGTGTATGTTAATCGTACTATGATTTAATATAACAAAAAAAGAAATTGAAATGAGTCCCTTTTGCACTCATCACATGATGTGATAACATACTTTACTTCATTATAAAAGTTTTCGTTTTTATGTTCTAATTATCATTTTCACTTTGTTCGCTTTTTCCCCAACTGCATCGCGTAATGTTGATATTACTTTACAATTTCAAGTAGAAAAGAATAAACTTAAATCTAAAATAAACTATGCCGTAAAATAATACAATGAATAAAAACCACTAGTCGGTAAGGTCCCAGTGACTGGGGCTATTTTTTTTTTTTTTTGTTCAAGAAATCTCTTTATGAGAAGACAAATGCCAAAAGAGAACCAAACTACTCGTTGGTGTTTGTTTTATTATTTGTGTATGCAAATAATTCATTAGATAATTCTGAGAAATGCCGTTACTCTCTCTCTCATTTGTTATTTACTCCCGCTTAAGCAATGATTTTTGCAACGATGAATGTAATGCTTTGTTTAATGAGTGAATTTTAAAGAACTTCCGACTATTCCGAATATTTTAAATCTGATAATTTTTGGCTAACCTACTCGTCAAGCTCTTTAAATTGATATAATATAGTATACATAGTGTAGCACTTCTGGATCTTCTGGAATAAAAATGAAGTTACACTAATGAATGTACAGATTTTGATACGATACACTATTCCATTGATATGTAAGTATATACCATAACCGTTTTTGATATAGAAATTATGTGTTGCATACTTTTAGGCTTACAGTAAAATGCATAATAAAATACACACTATGAAACCTTACACGACACTGACGAGACATTCGATTTGAATTTTCCTCCAATATAAATTTACCTTCAGCCCCAAATAAAGATGTTATCACATAAAGAATCTAAACTGCCCCCGATCTGTACTGTGACATTACCCATTTCAATAACAACACCTTGTTAAATTTAACTGTTCGTTTCATATATGGGACTAAGGATCGGCTCCTAAATTAAGGAACCAGTCACACGACGGATTCTTGTTCGCTTTCCCGTGGGGATGAAAGTTCTTAATCTGGTTGGCAACTGCGTTCTTATTAGTTGTTATTCCCAAAGAAAAAATAAATGCTTTGTCGTGGTGTGAGCTATTATTTACTGCACATAATACTTGGGTTTGATATTTCGCTTGGAAGAAAGTGCTAAGTGAAGAAAATGCATTATACCACCTCCCGGAGGGGAATGGCAAACCAACAACAATGAAAATTATTTAAGAATCTATATTAATTTCTCCACTAAATTCAGCAAAAAAAAAAGAACCGTCGAGAGCCATGAAAAACTCATGGACTTTGGAATTTTTTTTTTAATGCAAAATAAATACTTTTGGAAATCAGTTTCAAAGTATTTTATGGTTCTATCAATGGAAAGTAAATTTCATTTTTATTTATAAAAAAATTCAAAATGGCGGCTCCAGCTCCCATCAGATAAAACCATGCACGGCGTGATTCGGTCTACGCGGGGCGCTTCACAGCCTTGTCAATTCATCTGAAACAAACACAGGTTAAAAATTATTAAACTCAACTAAAATTGTGGTGCCTTATCATTTTTTATTTCCAAAAAAAAAACCCAACTTTTTGCGGACGAAAAAAATATTTCTGAATCAATTTTTAACAAAAATCACTTCTTGACGATCCCGAAAACTGAATTTACCTTTTAATTGCGCAGATATTTATGTGAATCGCCTCATCCGTTAAAGCTGTAGAGTGCTCCACGCGCTTATTTGGAAAGCAATAGTGTAAGATTGGGCAGTTTGCTCTTAAAAAAATGTATTTTATTTAGTTATGTTAATATTGGACTTTTCAGAAAGTTAAACAATTTTTATTGTAATCTTTTAATGTTGGAATAAAAGTGATATTAATGAATGTAACTTTTGACTTTTATACTTTTATTAATTTTTCAGCATTGCATTGCATACTTTTATCTATATTCCTGAGAGTGGAAGATAGCAGAGCATGTTTTTGCATCAATACTCGCATCGTCAATACTCGCTCATACAGATTAAAATTTAATCTAGTTTTCTAAATTAGAGAATTTGTTTGCGAAATAATTAAGAACCGCTGTCCTACCATTGAACATACAATGCACGCAATATATTTGCCTCTCATTTCTGCAAATGAAACTGCATCTGCTATTGCAGCATTTGCTGCTGCCCCTGCGCTTTTGAATCAATTTCTGCTGCGCTGTGTGATTACTACAATTTTTCTGTTTCGGTTTTGCTATTACAGGAATAGAAATTTTGTTCCCACAATTTGTTATTGTCTTGTATATAGAAAAGTCTACGCAATATTATTAGCTGAAACCAGTTTATTCTATGTGGAAAAGTATGAAGACGAGAGATTTATTTCTAAATAGGTTTATGTAAACGACTACATAAGTCGGAGGAAATTTTCAGTTGATGATAGTCAAATTGTTAAATTTTTGTCAACATAATCCATCATAATTCACCACACATACATATCATGGCTTGGCTAAAATGCTACATTTGCAAGACCAATCAAATATTTTAATATCAAACATTTAAACTAGATTAAGTTGGGTCAGGTCAAGCTCATAAAGCATTCTAGAATAACTTTAACGAAATAAAATCCAAGGCTAAAAGCAACTGAACTGCGACTCAAAGCATTAAGCGTATGCTTAAATACATTTGTGTGTAACTACGTACGGTTGGCTGCTTGCAATAAAACGCTGCAACTGAGAGAAAAAAGTTCCCTTCACGTTATGTTACAAATGTATTTGCCATTAAAATAAATAAATTGCTTGAGCAATGCAACCGCTTCAACATTATTTTAAAAAGAAGAAAACGCAAAATAAAAGGCATAGACACACACATACACACACGTGCACATGACTTATCTCTTAGCCGATCCCTATATTTCAACACTTAGGTATATTTTGAAAGGAGTTAATGCTTTATGTTCGTATTTTGTGATATTTAGATCTGTGTGTGTGTGTGTGTATCTAGGTATGTACTATATGTATGTTAAATGGCACATAGTACGATTAAATGTACTGCTACCTTTTGAGTTTTTCTAAAATTATTTGAAGGTTTACTCCATTTACTCCATTTTTTTTACTCTTTAACCCTTATATTGGCACCACGGTCTGGCCAGACCTTTTTCAATTTTGTTGACATTTTTTTATTATTTGTAATATCTCTATGATCTCTAAAATCCATGATATCCTTAAATAACTATTTCTAAATAGGTTCATAAAAAAACCAGAGTGATGAGGTATGAATGGGGCGAGATTTTGGTGATTTAAAAATTTGAGTCATATTGGTACCACCACGGTCTGGCTAGACCACATTTATTTTCTCATAGTTTTTCCGATATTTTTGCTTCACTTCGTCGTTAGTATAGTTTGTATGTATATAAACATTATCATCCCTTCTTTCTTAAATATAAACTTATTTTACTATGACAACAAAAGTTTGGAATCAACACACACCATTACACAAACGATAATTGAAATTATAATTGAAAATTAGAAACCACAAATGATTATAGAAAAGAAAACCATTATCATCTTCTTGCTTTGGTTCCTCAAATATATCGTTTAAAGCATTTTTTTTTGTATGAGAGCTGCCGTGTCCACGCCAAAAAAATATAACATAAAACTTTGTGCCACTCCGTCTTTTTCAATTTCAGACACATGTTTACTGGAGCATAGCGTTGTCAACCAACCCCTTTGCACCAAATCTCAGTACTATAATATGTGTGGTTTCGGAGATATCCTCAAAATAGCATTAAGATCACATGGGACATGGGTGCCACGCCCATTTGAACACAAATTCAGGTCTGAAACTCTAGTATAAGCTCGGTATCGGCAAATAAAATTTCCAGACAAAAAATGGTGCTTGAAATATCCCACAATAAATATTCAGGTTGTATGATAGGTGCCACACCCCTCTTTCCAACCCCATCCACATTTTTACTGTAGCATGGTATTGTTAGCCAGCGTCCTTGCACGCAGGACGCAGTAAACTGCAGTACTGTGCTTTAAATGGTATACTAAAAAAAGTATAAGATTTGTATGGGAGGTATCCCGCCCACTTGCAATTACAAACTTTTACCAAGCCAATAGCTAGGTTAGAGACATAAAGCCGTATTATATAAACTTTTATGTCATTCGGGAAGTCTAGCCGGATATACAAACAGATTTTCACTTTTATATATATCGTTAGATTATTTTCTTCACCGCTGTTTACAAACGTGAAATTTTTTAAAAATTAAAAAAATATATTTTTTTTCAATAAATGTACATATAAGTACATTATACTTACATAAATTCAAATAAATGCTGTAAAAATTTATGACGGTCTGGCTGGACCGTGGTGGTAGCAATGTGACAAGAAAAGTGGTGCCAACAGAAGGGTTAATGTTACTTATCAGCATGCTGTGATCTTTTAAAACGTACTCGAATAATACTATAAACTAATTTTTTTTACGTATTTGAAGTTTAAAACAATGACGACAAAGTATTATGCTACGTAAGGCCGTGTCTGCTAATCTCTATCACATTATATATGTAGTATATTTTTTGCTCGCCTGAATGTTTCACAAGTTCGTCTATTACATAAGTGCATTATGCACTCATATAACTTTCTTGAGTGTTAGTCATAAAAAAGACAATTGAAAGATCCTCCCTCCCTTCTTTTCTTTTAAGCCTTATGTGGAAACCAATGCCTGGCCCAACATATGTTATATTTGAATTTTTTTTTTTTGACGATGGCGGTCACTCATTGAACTTATATTTCATGATCCTCAATTATAAATTTCGTGGCAGATTCGTAAACAGAAGATTAATATTAATTTATCTATTCTAGGATGAAAGCAGACTTGAAGACCCTTAGTAAATGGAGTAGTAACGATGGTCTTACCTTGAACCCAAGAAAATCCTTTGTTTCACCAATCTCTAGAAGATCGTTACTTGGTGTCCGTCTTTTTAATTATATTGGTGTGTATGTTTTAGATTTTGGTAGTAAAAGTAAAATTGTTAATCTTGTTAATAAATTCGTCTAAGATTAACCTGTTGATAATAGGAAAACACTAGTAATACAAAAAACTAAATTGTGTATTAACTAACACAAGGCAGAAGTGAAACTTCTTGTGAACTAAACGAAACATAAGCAAATAACAAGCAAATGAAATTTTTCAATCGCTAAATTTTTTACTTCATTGGCTTGTGTTTTTTAATTTCATTTGCTTGTGTTTCGTTTAGTTCACAAGAAGTTTCACTTCTGCCTTGTGTTCGTTAATACACTACCAATTTTTTTTTTGGGATTAATGCTAGAACAAAAATTGGAACTCTGTACCGGTAACAGGGATGCCAACTCATTTTTTCTTTCTCCCCGATAGCTTTCGCGAAATTCCCCGATTTTCGACCGAATTCCCCGCACCGATATATTTTCATATTATAACAGTAAGATACGCACTTTTCATATAAACATTTTATACAAACAAAAAATACCCTTTACGTAGGCTTAGACTTACTCTCAGTCAGAGTTATTTTAAGGTGCCCTGCACTTTTTTGGTTAAAATTTTTTTTTTTTAAATTTTTCTTGGATTGATAAAAAAAAATTTTCTGGCATCTATTTAAAGGCTTCAAGTACAAGAAAAATTGTATAATAATTAAAAAAAAATTATATAAAGGGTTTTTTTGCAGCTTCATGAAAGACGTTTTGAAAATCGTCAAAGGCAATGGCTTGCGTGATTGTAGCTCACTGGAACATCTAAAAAAAATACCATTAGAAAAATTATAACTGTACTCTTAGAACATACTAAGGTTATTTTGTTTGACCAACAATTCACAAAATGGCAGACCGCAAAAATTAGACTGGATTCGTAAAAGCAAAGTTCCAAATTGAGGAAAGAATTAACCAAACCTACATCCTGGGGCCATTGTAATAGAAGAACATATTTGAATTTATGTTATAGTGCACGCCAATAGCAAAACCCTTATTTTGAGAAAAACTGGTTTAAAGTTTTGACTATCGGTTTTTAACATATAAAATACACTTCTTCTTTATAAAGCTGACCGTAATTTACCAGTTTTTAGGTTACAGTCACCAAGAACTAACAGTTATAAATTAGTAGGTGCTGAACAAAGGCACAGCTAAGCCGTTCTAAACGGCTGAATCGCGTTGGACTGTCTGAATACTAAATGTAAACTGTGTTGCATAAATGTGCCAGAATTGTTTTTAGGAGTATAAAATTTGGCAAAAAATATTCTACAGATTGTTTGAGGTATTTTAATCATTCCCCGCTCACCGCTCATTCCCCGATTCCCCGCACTAAGTAAAATTCCCCGCAAATCGGGGAATTTCCCGCAAGTTGGCATCGCTGACCGGTAATGTCGATGACAATTGTAAACGAACTCTTTTTGTGTGCGACATCTTCATGTAATTCCTTGGACATTTGCGCCATCTGTATGTGAAATGTATAACTGTCATAAACTTTAAGATGCGAACGCTACACATTGTTCTTTCTGCCATAGACGTGTGTGTAATAATATGTTATATTGAATTAAAACTATTTATGAATCGTTTATTATATAGTTTGCTCGTGAATTCAGTTACGGAATATTGATATTTAGCCCCTCATGCACATTGCTTGACAAAATTATGTCTCATTGCAAACTTACGCGCGACGTCATATCCGGTTGGTTTTACTCTAGGACAAGAGAAAAGAAGTTTCATTTCAAAAATTCTTACTTATGCTCAACTCGTGTATGGCAAATTGAACTCACAGTCACTGCATAAGCTTGAAATTGTTGTGTATTAAGAACAACTCGCTTTGGTGTTTGCTTCACGAATGTCTTTATTGAATTCCGATTAATATAATATTAGGCTTAAGAATATAGTTAAGCTTTAAGCTTATAATTAGGTGTAAGTATAGATAATAATAAAAGAGTGTTATACTAAAGATATGTTATGTTAAGCATTGAATTTAACATAGCATATATAACAATGGGCTTAAGAAATTTGACCACATATCGATCTGGAGAAGCTAATTACTGGGCTGCAATTTAACCGTTTAACTAAAAGCTATGGTCTTTGGACAATGTCGATAGTCTAGTGGGTAATAGGGTGTAGCATTTTTCGAAAAAACAGGTCTTAAATGACGGTAACCAGAGTCAGTATGACAAAAAAGACTTTTTGGTGGCAAGTTTCATACTTTTAGATTGACATTAGATTTGAATGCAATTTTCAAATCTATTGCGACAACGATTGCAGAAATGTGATACTAAAAACGATTTCAATGAGTTTATGTCGAAAGACATTTGCACAGGGATAAAAATGTTACTTAGTTAAACTAAAAAAGCCTGTGCAATCTTATTTTGTTGATATTAGAGAAAAATTTAAATTCAAAAATTTTAAAAAATTAAAATTTTCAAAGTTTGATTGCGTATTGCGAGGAAACCACTTCACCATTTTGGTTTAAATATGGCTCAAAATTTAAGGAATTTTATTTTAATGTTTTCTTTAACAAGTATTAGTACTGGCAGTGGTTACCGTTATTTGGTTTCTTTGGCTAATTCGTGAGCACGGGATCATTCTGCAAACGTTATAGCCATAGCCAATGCTCTTTAGTAATATTTTCATATTAAGCTACACCCTAATGGGCAAGGCACTAAACTTTCACCCGGGAGGTTACGGGTTCGATTTCCGTCTTGGTCTGGTGATAAATTCTCATAACCTTATTATATTCACTACCGATATGAAGAGAATTGGAATTATAAGAAAGTGCACCTCTTGGTTGGCAATGGTAAAACCACCAAGTGGCAACAGATTACCACAGCGACGTTCGGAACCTGCGTTTAACTGTAGGTCCAATAATGTGGTATCACAATGTGTCATTATGGCCTAAGTATGTTTCTTGACAGCCACTTAACCTAACCTTACCTTATGGTGACTGAAACACTTATCCAATCGTATTAGTTTTTGAATGCTGGAAGCAAAATTCAAAAATTAGAACTCGCCCAACCATTTTTTTTCATTAACATTAATAGGCTATAGAACTCACTGCCTAATTACTTGCGTCATATTGTCACCAGTATAAATTTTAAACATTAAATTTTTCGATATTACGCCGGCCGTTGAAAAATAAATTCAAATCAAATACCCTTATTTCATGTCATTCTACGTTTATTTTTAAGTTTAACACGAAATGGAGTTAAGCATAATTTGCTTCATTGCTTTTTATTTAGTCCTACTATTGTACGAAGAGATTTTTATCTTATGTACTAATATTGCCATCGGGCCGTCAAACATTCAACATTCAGGGAGGGGGGGGGGGGGATAATATGTAACCCTGCGATCTGTGGGAGGTTTGATGGTAGAGTGAGCTTACATCTTCTCGTGGTGATGACTAGTAGTAGGTGCGGTTCACCATAGCTGGCCAAGTTAGTCCAGGCAGAGGAAGAACACCCTCTTAAGTGAACCTCCCCTGACTCAAGGTGTTATGCGCACCGTACCTATTGAGTGGTTTGCGGCCTGGGGATTATGTCCGGATGTATTCCTAAGGAACCTTTCGGATACCTGTTCGGCTCCGGAAGTAATTATGGATTTTCCATGGGAAGCGGTAGCCTATGGATAACTTCATCATCTCCTTCTTTTTACTAGATCACCAAAACTCTTTGTCGGAGGAGGTGACCGGAAAAACCAAAGGAATATGAACAAACCACACCCCGTCTCAGATAAAACTGAGGCTACTGAACCACCATCTTTGCCGATTATACGTCTGACTCAACTGGTGATGAAAACAAACAGGGAAGGGATAGGTAGTTAGAGTCACACTAATATAACCCTAGGGCAATATTTAGTGTGCAAAGTTAAGTTAACGCACCCATGGTGGATGTCTTAGACGAGGCTAAGATTGAGGCTTTCGCGAAAAGTTTTAAAAATGAACTCATGAATACATCGAGCGATTGGTCTCTCTAAACCCTGGCCGAGAAGTTTGCCGATACAAAACAAGAGCAAGAGAAGTTGGATGAAGAAGTAGCCATGTCCACAATTGCTGTTCCTGTGGTTGACTATACCGTCAACGACGAACACGGTCAGCTGAATGCAACATCATCAACCACTACTTGTATGGTTGGCAAAATCGTTGCCGCAGGATGTCTCTGTCGTTGTACAGCGACTGAACCCCGGCGCAGCTCGCTCTTCTGAAAAATCATCCAAACGAAGATATGTGGTCTCCGTCCTTAAGCTGAGCGTTGTTTTCTCTCACGAGCCCACTCGTAGGCTTTAAACGATTCTATCATGCATGAGGTGATGAGCGCGTTGTCCATGGCAACGAAGTTTTCATTCTCTGCGGATTAAATGGCTCATTGGTGGATCACTTTGCCCTTCAGAGGTGTATTTGCTAAACTGGAAGGGGAGCCCCTCCTTGATTAGGAATATGCACGCATGAGGGTGCCAGTGGGTCTCTCCACTGAGCATTGGAGGGTTTACAGTTGTCATCAAAAAGAAGATGGTAAACTCTACAGACTTGGTGTCGATGAAGAATCGCTTGTGGCGCTTGAGAGGCTTAATTTAAAGCCACATTTCTTACTGGTAGACTAACTGTTAAACTGGAAGGAAAGAAAACGGCTTCCACTTCCCATGATTACTTGACATATGGCTATGGAGTCTATGGAAGTATTACAGAATAATTTGCAGCATTGAAAAGTGGCTACTTATTTTAAAGGTAGTCGAATTGGGACGAGCCAGACATGTCTGTGCCTCATACAAGAACTTTACGTATATAAGGATATTGTAAGTGTCATCACTCAGCTTTCAGCCACTCTATATACTAAACCTGGAACTGACAGACCTAGGACAAGCATCTTTGCTACTAAAGGGTATAGCGCAAGCGTAATACCTCAGTGCAGTTCACAAGACTGCACGGTAATATAGATGTAGGTCCAACAAGGTTGCTCAAATATTGACATTCTTGTAACGTCGGTGTACTCGCCTAACCTATCCAGAGGTGGTAAAGGTAATGCAATATGCACAACATAACAATCTGTGGTTGATGAACGGTATGGTCGTTAACACTCACAATGACAAAATAAATGTTTTTCCTTTATTTCTGTTTTTACTTGATAACTTATAAGTTTGCATTGGTTTTATGTACTCTCAGACTAGTGTTTGGTGTTAAAATTTAAAAACTGATACCAATTAATTTACGCTTGACATAAAAGCTTAACTCAACTTGTCTTGACCTTTCCTATCACCTCCTGGCCTAGCTGACAATCGAAATATTTTTGACTGACAAATTCGGTACTTTGAAGAGATAAGCTTGACCTTGAGATTTTATCCAATTTCCTACGTTTATCTGAATGATCAGCAACTTTTCAGAGTTATTGCCTTTAGATTTTCCAACATTTCTAATCGTAATCGTGCACCAAATGACCGTCAAAGATGTAGGGCTATAGTTAATTATACCTGTGCAACCTTGAATAATTCTGAAAGCATAAATTATTTTACAATTTTTAAATTGGCCCTTGACATTGATTTCAATGAAATATGATCGTTTAATACATCCCAAGATCTATCACAAGTTGTGAACATCAGAATGAGTTACTCTTTATCAGCATTAAAATTGTATTTAATAAAGGAAAAGGAACAAAATTTTGCATAACTTCTTAAATCAATCGTCAATTGCCTTCACTATTCTATTCTGTCCTAAAGTAAAAGAGTAAAAAAAGCATCAATCTACCTACGTATGTATGTATGTAAGCAGTGTCGTACCAAAAATAAAATAAGGGAGCATACGGTATCATTAAAGACTATACTTGACTGCCAAAAAGCGAATGCTGTGGTCGCCTGAAGGCCAAGAACCCATTCAGTACTGAGTTAAAACGAAAATTAAGCCCACCCCTTGACTGACAATTGCCATTCGGATACCACAAAAAGTGTAGATTCATTAATTCTATTGATGTTTAAAATATATATACTATTTACCGGAGTACAAAAAACTTCTTCCACAAATTTCAGAACAGCAGAAACCCCAAAACCAATTCTAGTTCATTAGGTGATGTGGACGTGCAAAAAGCAAAGAAAGTACATTAGAAAGAGAAAATTAATGGTTGCACTTTTTGGAACATAAAAATGCAAAATTTTATTATGAAGTAAACAACAATGCGCAAAGTATGTTTTCACATCATGAAATGGACGACACGGTCAAGTTGAATGGCATTGTTGATGACTTCGACTCCACAAGCAACATTGTCGGTTAGAAGAATTAATTCAGTAAGTGAAACTGGAAAATCAAATTTAGGCATTAGAGGCTTTTGACAGCTTGGTCTCCATGAAAAAGTTGGTTGGACCAAAAACAATCAACTTCGGGAAATGAGTTATAAGCCGAAACAACAATATGCCAATGAATTTCCAGATTCGATTAATTCTAAAATTCATGCGTCCCCCATATGTCATGTGGGAAATGTAAAGAATTTAATTAAAACCAGAAATAGAATAAACAAAAGACAAATTTTTGCATTTTCATGCCTTACAATAAAAAAAACTACATATATTTTATTGTAATAAAAAACTTTTTCGGTCATACGGCTAAATACGCACTAAAATATAATTAAAAACTTATATTATTTTCCTTTAAATGTAATTATGAAGTCTGTTATTGTCATTATAATGACAAAAAATCAAAGCATTGAAATTACCCTAAAAATTAACTCGTCTATTGATAATGGTGCGTTTTCTCAGATAAATAATCGAACTTACTATTTGCAAGGTTTCACAATAAAAAAAAAAAAATATTTAGTATTATTTTTTGCCTTTAAAATTAAAAAATTGAAAATTGGTACAAATTGGAAACAAGCCCCACTCGAATGGGCGTGGAAATGTGTCGATATAACCTATGGGCTAAAAACAATCAACAATACTCCTGAAAGGCGTATAGAACTAACTTAATAATTTCATTTTTAATAGCATTTACCGTTCTTCGGATAAAAATCTTTAAAAATCACAGTTTTAGTGGTGCGAACATTGTCAATTAGTTCGTTTTTTCACTTGTTTACCACCAAAAATGTTGAGTAATTTATGTGTAATTGATGTAAAAATTAAATTTTTTTTTTTTGACATTTTCTCCAATGAGGCAACTCAAGCATAACTTTTTTCCTTTGACATTTTAATGATAGATATTGCACTATGTCTTAGCTACAATTTTGCTGAAGAACGCAATGAGAAATACTCAAAAACTTTAAAATTGGAAAAAGGTCCATTTGTACCCACACTGGGGTTGTGCTCCACTAACCTAGTGATTTCATATTGAGTTAGAATTCCCCACCCCCCAGATCCTGATCCCGTCTGATTGGTTTCCAGATCCAGTGTATACGTTAATAGCCTTTCTTTACATTGAGGTCGTCTTCAACAACATCTTCCCCAGGGTAATAACTAGTTCGTTAACAGACTTGGGTATCCCTGAGACCTTGGTGAATTTTATCGGACTTATATGGAGGTTTGTGAATTCTGAGATGCGTAAATCTGTCAATATAGGCACTCCCCAGAGCGACGTACTGTCTCTTCTCCTTTGGGTTCTGACAATGAACAAATTATTAAAAAGCTTCGATGAGAGATGAATCCAAGTGGTTGTATATGCGGACGATGTTGCTATGACGGTAATAGATAAATTTCCAAACACGCTCTGCGATATTATACAAAGCTTATTAAATGAATTAAAGAGTAACTAGATTAAGTATAAGTGGAGCTCTCAAAACGACTCCCACAGCAGTACGTAACGTTATGTTAGATCTACTGCCAATTGATTTGTATGGTAAACAAATTGCGGACAAAAAATCTTTAAGACTTAGGACTTTGACTAAGAGTAACAGGGATCACTCGACCATATTAGGAAAATTTTCCATTACTCCCGATACTACATATTATTGTAAACCTGTAAAACTGCATTTCCCTCAAAAGAGGATTGGGATGGTGGATTGTAAGAATAAAGTTAACCTTTACACTGACGGATCAAAATTCAATGACCATTCAATGACTCCACCTAGGAGGGGTATATTTTGAAAAGCTGGGCGTCAGTTTATCCTTCCGCCTACCGGATCATTGCAGAGTATTTTAGGCAGAAGTAATAGCTATAAGAGAGGTTCTGTTGATCATAAAAAATAGTCCGTTCTCCACGAGAGAAATCTGTATCTACTCACACAGCCAAGTGGCATTAAAATCGTTATAGTCAGTAAGGCACTCGTTAAAAACGGTAGTGCATTGTCATAAATTATTAAGCGTACTATCTCAATACTTTAAAATAAACCTGACCTGGGTCCAAGGTCATAGGAACATAGACGCAATAAGCTTCATAGGGAAGGTACAACATTGATTATTTGCCCAGGTAAAGTACCCGTACCAATGTCATTAGCCACACGCAAACTGTTAATAGATAGAAAAATTTTCGAAATTGTAAATGTCTGCTGGAAACAGTTTTCATCTTACCTAATAAGTAGGCAAACTTGGCCAGAGTGGAATTACGGCCGCAATAAACTGCTGAAATTCAATAGGCTGGACGTAAGAAATACGTTAGGAGTACTAACAGGTCATTGTCTAATTGGTAGACATGCAAGTGGACCGGGGTACCACATCATGACTTCTGAAGAAGTTGTCAAGAGATCGAAAAAGAGGAAACCGTAAACATCTCCTGTGTGGATGCATGGCTCTATGCAGAAAAAGGTTTTCCGCGCTTAGGCTCTCTTAGCAGGCAGTGTTGAGGAGGTTTCTCGGTAAAAGCTAACGAAAGTGGTTAGTTTTATCAAATCTACAGGATGGTTTGAAAACGACGACGATGAAGGGAGTAAAAAGAAAGCTCCAGTGGTACCACAATAGCCCTGAAAAAGGCCTAAGTGAGTCGAAAGACAGCCACTTAACATAGCCTAGATCCACTGTCGACTGTAATTTTTGTTCTCTGATCGAGATTTTTGGCTAAAAAATTTAATGACTTTTTTACAAAAACCCGTTTTTCTTTATGTCAAACTTTTCTCAAAAAATTTCGATCACGTTCATAAAATATATGAAAATGCAATTATGAGGCACAAAAAGCAGATCTTAGATCACGAAAGTCTAAATAAATATTAAAGGCAATTATATAATATCGCAAATCCTTGCAGTTTATTTTAAGTTTATTAAAAAAAAATGACGGTTTTCTCAAAAAGTCAAAATTTAAATTTAATTAATTTAAAGACAATCGCACAGATCACCCCAATAATAATACTGCCATGCATAGGTTTTGCAAAATTCCTAGTGTTTTTGAATAAATTTTTCATACACCAAGATCGCAAGTGTTTAAAGGGTCGCTGGTTATAAATTAGCAACTTTAACTATGAAAATAAATAAACCGATTCAACACAATTGGCAGGGCTCCCCTTTTAACTACGCCCCGGTGTGAGTACATATGTATATATATACATACAAGAAAGAATATTTCAACACTAATGAAATGCCTTCAACGGAAAACAGCTCTATTATAAATGGGTAGGAAACAAAAAGAATACATAGTATGTGTAGTGTTATCGTATGATGCTCTTTACAGCTTAGTGAGTTCTTAGGAAACCGAATCTCAAAATGACAACTTCAGCAGCAAGTAAACAGTAACTAAGTTGAAGCTGTGGCTGTGACTTTAGCTTTTGCTGTCTTTGTGTCTTTATTTGGAGATGAGGCTGTCACAATTTTTACCACTTGCTGTGTATACATACAAACATTTTTGCATATATGTACCATATATGTATGTATGTACATTAGAGTGGTTCTTAGGCATATGGGGGAAGTTTTTTATATAACGTTTTTACTCTAAGCCCCCTAATTTTGTTCCTTTATGTGAAAAATGTAAACTGTGAAAGTTTCAGGGAAAAATACTTAAATTTAAACGTGCCTCCTCGGACTCAAAGTTTATATCTGAAAAAAAGTTTATATCAAAATTGAAAATTGAATATTATCATATCTTAAAATTTCTGTGATAGTACTCTGTAATAATATATAGTAAATTTAAACAAATTTGTTTAAGAAATAGACTAGAAATCTTGGCACGCTCAAAAATAGAAAATAAAAATTTATTTACACTGCACCAACTTTTGGCTGGGAATGCCAAACCGTCAAGAATATAAATTGCCTATATTTAAGCTTTTCACTTCGACGTTCACATTCGGTATGAAACTGTAGCTCCCCTCCATTCGTGTAAATATAACTCACACAACCTGAATGGATGCGAAAAGTTTGTTCTAAGCCCTTCGTGAGCTGTTGTGCCGACACAGTAGTAGTAGCAAATAGTGTAGAAACGTCGTCATTGCAGCTTCCGCGTGGTACCTAATCAGTAGGGATGTGCAATTTGAAAGAAATAGATTTTCAACTTTTGAATTGATCATAATTTAAAAGCTGATTAATCTACGTTTGAAATCCTTTAAAGTCGATTAATCGACTCTTCTCGATATTGTTTTACATGGAAAAAAAAAGGAATTAAAGGATGAAGAACTTTGATATGAATTACATATGGTAAGGAGCCACTAGTCCCATATAAAAAAAAAGCTTTGCCCTCCTAAAAATGTACCTTGGTTTATTTTATGGTTACTAAAATATTTTGGTTCTAGCTGTAAGCTGTCGTAAGCTGGTTCGTTTTCAATAAAGTCAAAAAATAGGATTTTGTACGGAATATTTTTTGTTAGGTTATTTTTGCCAATTTAAGACTTTTGAACAAAACAAAAGAGACGTAAAAATTTCTCAACATTTTCCTTTTTGTATATTCTCAAAATGTAATAAAAACGAATGTTCAAAAATATCATACACAGCTCAGGGCCAATTTTTTGTTTGCTAAGTGGATACATACATTTCCATCCTGAAATTAGGAAGCTGGGCTTAAAATTAATATTATTGTAATTTATTTAAAAATATTCAATTCGCGTTAGACTACTAGAAATCAGAATAAATTGAGGCAACAGTATTAAAGCATTACCATCTAGCGTAATAGGTTAAAATTGCCGATGCAAAATGAATTACATACCTGGGAATCAGGAAATTTGCAAACGAAAACCTCAAAAAATTTTATTACACATGTTCTTTAAAACATGAATTACTTATCGCATATAGGTACTTATACAACGTTTTTTTTAATTTTTATACAAAGCTGAGCTTTTTGGAATAGATGATATCAACAACAACTAAAAATATTTTTCAAACCAATTTGACGCTAATAGATGAAAGTACTATTATTTTAACTACTACAAAACCACCAGCTGGAAAAATTAGTAAAAAAAATAAAATTGAATATGAAAAACTAAATTTAGTTAGTTTTCAAACAAGTAAAAGTTGACTTTCGACCGAGCTTGGCTTGAGCTTTAATTTAAAGTCCATTATAAGAAATGGAAATTTTTAGCAAAAGTCGATTACAAATGGATTTCGATTACAGTCGAAATCAATTTACACATCACTACTAATTGGTCAATGTCATTGAATGTGTTTCTTTAAGTTGTTTTTCTTATTTTTAAATCAAAATGGCGAACTTAATGACACCACCGAATTACAAAAAAAAAAAAAAAGAGCAGATCAACAATATTCATTGAATGAAATAAAAGTTGTATGTTCCTTCCATATACACACGCAAAGAAAAAATTCGTTTCTCAGAAACGAAATTTTCACTAAACGAACTTCTTTCATGGAAGGTTTTCATGATGAGCGAACATTTATTTATCATAAACGACTGTATTCAGTTGCCATGAACGAAGATTTATTCATCATAAACGGTTCAATTCTTTCACGATAACCGAAAAATGTAAGAAATGTGATGAAATAATTTCAATGCACAATTAAAATTCTTCAATAATGCGTTGACAAATGATACTCCCCGTTATGTTGTGATGATTTGTTGTTGTGTAGAGTTTGAATGTAAGCGTCGCTGCTGCTTCCTTTTGCGACGAGAGCGAGATGAGAGGAAAACGAAAATTAAAAGAGAAGAAAGTTGTGGACTTTCGTTTAGCAGAAACGTTTTTTTCATTTGCCAGAAAAGAAAATTGCCTTAATTTTATCGTGAACGAATTTTCGTTCATCAGCGTAAAAGGAATATGTATATTCCAAACTTAAAAATTAAGCACCACTCTAATGTACATATGTATGCACGTGCAAAATAATTTTTTTTCGGAAATTACTTATGTATGTATTCTTTTGCAGTAGATTGCCTTTAGTGTGCACAGAAGTAACTACACTTGACTTTGGTATTTGGGATTTCAAAAGATTAATCTATATATCGTGACTGAATTAAATATTTAGAGTCTCTATTAGCTTTTTCTATTCAAGATGAGCCATAAAAACAAAAACTAGATATGATGCAAAATTCCTGTCAATTTTGGTTATCTAAAAGGCATATTAAAGTTTTGGGAACATTTCATTTTCGTAATGAAATTTTTGTATTAAATATTATTAAGAAGCTTTTGTGTTTATTTAATTTTGAATTTTTTTGTATATGTGTGGTATACTTTTCTCATATTAAATTGTGGCGTACACCTAATGCAACCGTGGTAACATAACTACGCAACCCTGTTTATACTTATTCGATAACTCAATCAATCTATAAAATAATTGTAGTAGATTCGAATGCACGTGTAACTCGCGCATAATTATACTACAACTTAGTCTAGAAATCGATTCGTTTTATTTATTCCATTTGTGGTTAAGCCACATATTGGTGACCCCGACAATGTCCGAAAATGAGGAAGCAGAAAACCCATTCCTAGAAATGTGGATCGCCCAAGTTGAATCTCAATTTATAGCCGCCGGTATCACGAGCAACAGAACTAAGTACCATACTGTCGTGGCAGCTATGGAGAGTAGCGTTTTGGCGCAAGTCAGCGGCATAATACTGAATCCACCAAGCATTGACATGTACCTAGCATTAAAGGACCGTTTTATTAACAATTTGCGGATTCCGAGCAACGACATGTTAAAAAATTACTACAAGAGCTCGAGCTAGGCGACATGCGCCCATTGCATTGCCTCCGGGAAATGCGTGGTTTGGCAGGTCAAGAGATTAACGATGGTTTGCTTAAATCCATTTGGATTAGTTGCTTACCTTCCAATATACGATCAATCATCTCCATAAGCACTGAGCCGCTCGATAAAGTGGCGCTGTTTGCCATTAAAAAATTAATTTTGTTGACGATATTAGACATTTTTTTCTTAATTTCTATTCATAAATATTTCATTAGCATTTTAAAAAAAAATTGGAGGGATTAGTTCATTAAATAATTGTGTGTAAGCTGTCGAAGTTGATGAATGTTAAACACAAAGTGCTAGCATGCATTTTGAAGCGTTTTCCGGAAGCTTTTGTTGTTTAACTATAGTTATAATCTTCAAACTATTTTTTTTATATGGGTGTGTTATATATGAAGAATGTATTTGATAAATAAAAAAAAACGAGAAAACTTTTTTTTTTTAAAAAAATTTGGTTTTTAGAAACTAAAATTTCAAGATTTCGTTAAGTTTGGTGGACCAGGTCTATCTTGCGAAGGTGTGCGACATATTCTAATATATAAAAATGTAAAAAAAAGTCAAGCCACTGTGCGCCGTTTGGGATGTATGAGTTTTCATGGTCTTTACCAAATTGCGCGAGTATGGATTGATTATAAATTCATCTAAATGCACGTTGGGCCAGCCACAAGTAAAATTGTTGGGATTTACAATTCGTAAAAACGGTATAACTCCACCAGAAGAGAGAATATTAGCGCTTAAAAATTACAAGTTGCCAGAACAAGTTTGCGACTTAAGACGATTTCTCGATATGGTAAACTTTTTCCGAAGTTTTCTACCTAATGCTGCAGAGCGACAGCTAGCATTTACAAAGCTCATAAAGAGTAACAGAAAAAACGGCAAACAAAAATTGATTGGTCTGATGATTCAATGCACGCGTTTCAGTCGTGCAAAGATGACTTATGCATAGCCACATTACTTTCGTTTCCGAAACCCAACGCGCAGCTGCCTTTAACGGTATATGCCTCGGGAGTAGCGGTAGGCGCGGTACTACAGCAATGCGATTGTGAACACAGGCAGCCTATCGGTTTTTATTCAGAACGGCTGACTGAAGCGCAAACGAGATACAGCACTTATGACCGTGAGTTGCTTGCCGCATATAAAGCAGTAAAATATTTTCAGCATTATTTAGTTTTTTATTCTAACCGATCACAAGCCGCTACAATATACATTTCAGCAAAAGATGGAAAAGGAGTCTCCCCTCCAAATTCGTTGCACAGTTCTCCACGGATTCTCGTTTTATACCAGGCAAAGACAACGTAATTACGGATGCAATGTAACGTATAGAAGCCATCCACCCGCCGCTCGCGATGGATTTCTTGAAACTCTCAGAAAGTCAGCGTGATGACGCAGAACTACAAAGTTTATTTAATTTAAATTCTAGTTTATTACTTAAACCTTTTACCGTTCCAGGCACAGATGATGATTTTCTATTCGATGTAAACACAGGCAGAGCTCGCCCGTATCTAACAAAGAGCTTCCGAAAAATTGGTTTCGATTTAATTCATAACATTTCTCACAACGGAGTGACTAAAACGACGAAGTTGGTATCCGAAAAGTTTGTATGGCCTGAACTTCGAAAGGACTGTCAGGCGTGGACTAGGCAGTGTATCCAGTGCCAGAAGTCAAAGGTGCAGCGCCACAATCAAGCACCACTGTGTATTTTCCAACTACCACAAAATAGATTCGAGCATGTAAACATGGTTGGCAGGCTGCCACCTTGCAGAGGATATCGTTACTGCCTCACGATAGTCGATCGCTATTCCCGTTGGCTGTAGGAGTACCCTCTCGAGGATATTACAACGGAAACAATTGCATTTACTTTTTACTCTAATTGGATTGCTAGATTCGGAGTTCCTGGTAAAGTAACGACCGACCAGGATCGGCAATTTGAAACACTTACGAACAACTGCATACCACCCAGCGTCAAACGGTCTTATAGAACGATGGCACAGATCTTTGAAGGCCGCTATTAAGTGCTATATGATTGATAAGTAGGTCGAAGTACTTCTCTTGATACTACTGGATTTCCGCTCATCATGGAAAGAAGATTTAAGGGCAACACCGGCCAAAATGGTATATGGCGCTACACTACGTATACCAGGGCAATTCATGGGTGGTGAGGAGAAAGGAAACGTTAATGAAAACGACTTTGTTAATTGTCTTCGAATGCGTATGCAGTCTTTGAGGCCGTCGCCTACATCAAATCTTTCTAAACAGTCACCGTTTATAGAAAAGAGTCTACACACATCGCCAGCAGTTTTCGTATGCAATGACGCTGTTCGTCGACCACTACAGCCACCTTACGAAGGCCCCTATACGGTTGTGGAAAGAAATGATAAATTCTTCATATTAAAAATTCGTGGAAAAGATGTTAGCATACCCGTCGAGCGTTTAAAGGCAGCATACACAGCCGAGGAAAATCCTATCGAGCCATTGAGGAAAACACAGCAGGCAGATTACCAAACGAAATCCGGACGTCGAGTACGCTTTCGCTTGGTGATATGGCGTAGACCTAATGCATCAGTGGTAACATAACTACGCAACCCTGTTGATACTTATTCGATAGCTCAATCAATCAATAAAATAATGCTAGAAGATTCGAACTCACGTGTATCGCGCGCAATAAATATATTACAACTTAGTATAGAAATCGATTCGTTTTATTTATTCCATTTGTGGTTAAGCCACAAAATATATTAAATATAAAATACCGCATTAAAAAGCAATCAAATTTCAACTTCTCATTACTTTAGCCATTTTAATGCTAAATCAATCGATAAACTTTGAATAATTTCTTCTTTTTTTTTAATTAGGCACTCTCCGGGTTTCTCATGATGTTAACACAGAATGGAAAATTGCTCTATATATCAGATAATGCTGCCGAATATTTGGGACATTCAATGGTAAGTGTACATTAAATGTGCCCAAAAAATAAAAAAAATGCATTGACTTTCTATCACAATGGTCGGGTATCCAAAAATAATAATAATAATTCAATAATTTGTTACGAAGTGTTAAATAGGGGAGGGGTGTGGGGTCATCAATTGAGCTATGAAACGTCGATTTTATAATATCAAATACAGATGACTTCAAAAATTTGCTAGTTATAAAATGCATTTTCTCCGCTAAATTCGAAAATCATGGCTAAAATTATTTTTATGGGTCATTTTGTGAGACATTGTAATTTTTTAATTTTTTCAACTGTTTTATAATTGTTAAATTATATCTCTAGCCATTATAGCGTTAATACATATTGCCTTATAACACCCCTCCAGTGGATCCAGTGGAAGCATTTAAAAAAAAATTAGCCCTGTTCACGCAAAATAATTTTTTTTTTTTAAATCAGGATGAATTTTAGTGATTTATTAATATAAACATTTTTTTCAATTCATTTTCTGTTTGATACCCAAAGTTCAAATATGTGGTATACCTATCTTTTCCAACATCCGTCAATATGACGTGTTTCAGTAAAAATAAGCTTGTAATTTTGTCCGTAAATCTAGTGTTAATAGCCCATGAAGACTCCATTTTCCGACTTCAGGTCCATATTGTGGCAGAACTGGATGTGATGGAGAAGAACTGAGTACGTAGTCATGATCAGCGACTCTAAATTAATTAATAAGAAAAATTGTTTTATAAGAAAAATTGATTTTGATGAATAAAATGCTATAGTTTCTTAAATTATGGCTTTTCTATAGAAATTTGTGTGCTTAAAATTTTCGTAATTTTGCCCCTTCGATGGGCACCTCTTTAGGAGGCGCTAAAATATCCTCCTGGGCCTAATTAGGACCACGTGAATATAACGATAGTTATGGCTTATTACAGCATTTTATTGCGCAAAATTTTTATAGGGTTATGTCCACTGAATATTCTGCTATAGTTTGGTATAAATAAGTACCTTTTTAGAAAGCATACTAAGAAAAAAATTAACTTTTAAAATCGATTTGAATCACCAACATGCGTTTTTCTACTTGGAAATTATAAGCAAATAAGGTGTTTGCATAGTTTCAAAATTTAGGAAAGCTATATAGTTTTAATTAATGAAAGTTTTTTGGTTGTAATTTAGATATAATAGGTGATGTTTGGAGGTAATTTGAATCGTCCCTTTGTTTAGAGAGTTTTTGTGGAATTTGAGTTCAAAGTTTAAATGTAAACTTGAAATTTTTTTTTAATTTTAGTTTAAAATTTTGCATTTTTAAATCCAAAAATATTTTTTTTTTTATTGAAATGTTAATTGAAATTAATAAAATTTTACGAATACACAAAATAAACACCTATTTAGACCCAGGGGGTAACTGTAGAGGTTGAGAAAATAAAAAAAATTTTGTTCTATCAACTTATTCCGATTAAAACAAATTTCGTTTTTTTGTGCTCAGAAAACATTAGCGCAAGAAGTTATATGAAGATATACGTGCTATGTGCTTAAACTCAAAATGGGCCTAATTAGGCCTAGGTGCCAATCCTAGGGTTAAAAAAGAACAAAAGTGATTTTTACTTATTTTTGATCATAACAACCATTTCACTAATAGTTACTATTGACACGTTTTATACCTTTGCTGACTTTCCTCTACAACATACCAAATTTCAAATTTATTGGCTGAAATCTAAAGTTTTTACAAATATTTATGTAAAGTATATACTCTCAACAATGCATTTTTTTGAAAATGTGCCGTTTACATGGTAAATAGGGGCCAATTGAAAAAAAAAACATTAGGATATTCGGGTTCTAAGGAAATTTTTACTAAAGAAAAGTTATCGCCATTCGTTGTGGTGAAAGTTTTTGCAAACTTGTAGAGTAGTGTAATGAGCAATATTTTGGAAAGTGCTTTGAATAAGCTTAGCTGCTAGGCCATGAGTGGCAGTTTAATAGTAGGGTTGACCCAAACCAACGACATCGAAAACCATTGCCACTTTCTTCAACCAACGCAACATGCAGCTCTCAGCAGAAAAATCGACGGTCACCGTCCACTACCACGTGGACAAAAAAAGGGGGAAGGGAGATCAACATAGCGTCCAAGGAAGGTAAATACCCACTGTTAGGCACCCAAAAAAAATTTATGGGGTCAACTTTGACAGTCTTTTAACATTCTCTGCACATGTTACAAACATCCGAAATAGGACAAAAAAGGAACAACGTACTAAAAGCCTTAGCTGGTAGCACATGGGGGTAAGATAATGAGATTCCGCTCACAACATATAAAGGCATTGAGCGCTCTGTTGCGAACTACGCGACCATCATTTGGAAGCCATTGATTAGCGACACAGAATGGACTGGCTTCTAAGCATGCCAAAAACGCAGCCCTTCGAACTGTCACCGGCTGCCACATGATGGCGCACGAAGGCCACACCCACGAAGAGTGCCAAATGCTAAAAGTTGGAGAGCACAACAGCCTTCAGAGCAATTTTTCCTGGCTTGTCCTCAGGTCGGTCATATATTAAGTAACAAATTTTTATTTTGCCATTTTAAAGCATTGTGCATTCGTTATATTATTTATAAAATATGCAAATATAATTGAAATTTTGTTTGTGACCTATTTATATCGCTATATTTTGAATCAGTTAACCAATTTAAAACCCAATTATACATGTTTGCTATCACAATACCTTTCGTTTGGTATCAAGAGCAACCGGACATTTCTAGCTCGAGACATAATTTTTAAATTATAAAAAAGTTGACAAAATTATAATATCTCATAAAATGATCCATAAACAAAATTTTAGCCATGATATTCGAATTCAGCGGGAGAAAATTCAGTTTATCAACTAGTGAATTTTTGAAGTCATCTAAATTTGATGGTATAAAATCGACGTTACGTAACGCAGTTGATGACTTCGTAGAACTGAATAAATTATTGAAATTTTATACTACCGAAGAAGTTCTTTTCATTTTATGCAAGCTACTGCTTCATATTTTTCTCTGTTATCATATCTTTATTTTATTATCAGTTACCAACATTTATTTAGTTTTGCTTGTGCTGCTGGTTGTGCAGGATTAGAATTTAAATATAATTTTAATTGATGCTCACAATATGTCAGTTTTGTCAAAGTCAAGAAAAAGTCTTGTTGTTGCCGCATGCAAACAATAAACCAAATTTTGAAAGCTTAACTCATATGTCAAACGTTTGTGTCAACATTTAATCTGATGAGTTTACGAACAAGCAAGCAACCTTTTTTAGCCAAGCTACTTAGAGCTTGAAAGCAAAAGTTAAAAACAACCAACCAACCAACCAACCAACCAGCCAACCAACGAAATTGGTACAGCACAAAGTGATGCTAATCTTTGACAACTGACGACAGATTTAACTTTACAACGCGCATGTCAGCGCAGGTTGTTTACCTACTACTACATTGCCCATGTTATTTTAGTTTTCTCGCTTTAAACTTGATTATTTTTTTATTTATTTTTTTTGATTTTTTTATTTCTGTGTTGGCAACATTGTGGCCTGCTGTTACCACTAAATTTTACTGTGTTGCTTATTGTTGTTTTTTTGCTTTTTTAGTAAATGTTGTTGACATTGCTCATGTTGTCAATCAACGATAGCAACAATGCGCACATGCACCAGAAGCTGTTTCAAAACTTTATGTTACTACCAATGTTTTCAATTTAAAAGCATTTTACAGGCTTTTAAGCTGGGTCTCAGCTTTTTAGCGTGTATGGGACCTTTCACTTTGGTTTGTTTTTTTTTTAAATATTTGTACACTGTTTGAATGCAATGTTTGAAATAGATAGTATATGTAAGATAAATGAGACTTTAAAAGTTGTTGGAAGCATTATCTAATGTCAAAATTATGACTAAAAGTTGATTTCCTCCATATTTAAATTACATTATATTACAGAATATTAAACAAAAGACTTAGGACACAAACTTTGTTTAAAGCACCTATTTAATTAAGTATTTCATTATGTCAAATTTTGAAAAATTTGAGACCAAAACTAAAACTTGTAACTGAAATGAATTGCAATACTACATGCAATTCTAATAAATTGAAAACTTCAATAAGTCGATAAGTCTTTAAGCTAAGCATACAGCTAGCAGTTTCTGCAAGCTGCTCAACACAAAGCGAGTCCCTCCTTTTCGCCACTACACTCTCCTGCTCTTGCTACACTGCTACATCAACGAAGCCCATATGCCAAAATATAATATTAGAATGGGTGTAGTTGGTGGGTGTGTTGTTAATTGCCAGAAGCTACGCGCTGCAGTAATTTATACACATTCATTTAGGTGTTGAACTAAATTTTTTTTTCGATTGGTACTTTTCAATATTTTATTTAAAGTAAATTTGAATTTAATGTATTTTTCCTCATTGCCTTAGAATTTGACTTTTGACACTTCTTTATTAGTTGCTGACGCATGCCAGTCACTTGGTACATGCAAACATACATACATATGCATACTGACAATGGTATGACTTTCGTTGTGCTCTTTGCTTATTATTTTTTTAGCATTTTGTGTATTTGCGATAGTTAATGGAGTAGAGTACACTTTGATCAATAGCCAATTAAAGTGATTTTGGCAAAATTGTTTATCCAATTTTAGTTTTCTTCTTTCAAATGGCATTTATTATTTGGTACTATAAAAGCAAATATCAAATTAAGCTGTGACCTTTGATACGAGGCTTTGCTTTTATTATCTTTTATTTCGACACATCGTATCGTTCATTATATCGTTCAGAAAAAAACAAGATTCTAAAAGTTGAAAACAGGCGTAAAAGTTCCAAGATTAAAAACTTCCTAATCACAAAAATCTAGAAAATAAGTAAACTCAATTACATACGTTTTAATTACAACTAAACTTACACAATAAAACTAAACATATACATACAATTACAACTATATCTTCGCTAATGAAATTGAAACAAATCTAAAAAATTACTAAGTGGGGACTTGAGAAGTGAATATTACCTTAATGGTGGGCTTACCAAAACTGAAGCGGTCCCAACTGATAAGGTTCAATCACCTTGTTATAGATGGTCAGTAAGCACGCTGCGTAAGGCCCATAGTGAGATTTGTCACCAAGCACTAGACTGATCCTATGCGCCGCTAAGGGTTAAAGAGATTACGATTTGGCCTTTGCCAAACAAAGCCGAAAAGCAGCAAAACTACTTGTTATAAATATAATTTATCACTACTTATATTCTAAGGAGTTCTAAATATTTTCTTAAAGAAACTTCACATTTTCATGCGTAAAATACGCGCAGAAATGTAGAGAAATGTACGATATATATTGTAGGAATTCGAGTCGACCGGGTCAGTACAAGACATGGAACCACCAATCCGTGCTCGTCCAGCACGGTCTGCAGAAATACTGCTTCTGTCAGTGAAATTGTCACGGAGACAGAACATCAATTCGGTACCGTGAATAGCAACAGCTATTGTGTATTTTGACCACGACATATACTTTCAATAGGATGGAGCAACGAGCCATACTTCAAGGAAATCTGTCGACTTATTGCATACCAAATTTCCAGGCCGTGTAATTTCACGTTTGGCGACACCAATTGGCCACTAAGATCATGCGATTTGACGACGTTGTACTTTAAAAAAAAACCGTGCAATTCTTGTTGAAACACCCTTTACATCTGCTAAACTGTCAGCCGTTACGTCACTAATGTACAATATGAACTAGAACAATAATTTCGGATGAAAACAACCTGAGGTACCAAAATTAAAAGTATCAAAACAAATTTAATTCTCATATCTTCACAAATTTTGTTGCCGGTTTCCAGCATTGCTTTTTTTTTTTGCTTCATCACTTTGCTCTACAGCAAGGGTAGCGAGGATGAAAAAATTAAATGCAAAACTATTTAAAATATATTTGGGTTATCAGTAGCTTGTTGTAAATGTCTTTTTATGCTTTACAAGATAACAATTTATTTATATTAATTAATTGGTAACCTCTTAATTTTAATAATAATAACAAAAAATAATATCTTGAGTTCAAAACTTATCTGATTTAACATGTCATACATATACAAGATGATTTCGTTCCGATGATCAACATGAATTGAGTTGATATGGGAGATAAAGACTTATTCTCCAATTTTCATCCCCTTACGACCTATATTAACTAATTTTGTAACCTGTTTATCATTTATTATAAATTTATTAGGTATTCATTTCATGAAATAGCAAAACAATCCATTTTTCTTATTTATTGCTTCAAATTTGGTTTAGGCATTGTTTTAGGCTATTATTTGTTAGGCTATTGTATTATGATATTATTTTTCAACTGCAATTAGGAAAGAATAAACTGTAAGCTAAAATAAAAAAAAAAAATTGTTTTTTTTTCATTGATTCCTCAAGCGTTTTTGGTATAGAGATTATGTGCTGCATACATTTGGACTTAAAGTAAAATGTAAAATAAAACACACACTTATAAACTCACACATGCTATGAAACTTGACACGACATCGACGTGATATTTGATTTTAATTTTTTATCAATTCACACCACTATAAATTATCCTTCGGCCCCGACTAAAGATGTTATCACATCAAAAAATCCTACCAAATAGCGTCATACTTAGTTAGAATTTTCTGTTTTTAAGTTTGATATTTGTTTACCTATAAAAAAGTCAATGTAAATTGAAAAAAAAAATTGATGTCCATTATAAAATGTAATTTTTTCAGTTTTTCTCTTGTCAATTTTACATGTTACAGCAATAAGACTAAAAATATATCATAAAATCTTTAACCCTTTACCACTCGCAAGCAGTAAAAATAGACCCATTACGATTTCTAACTTAATTCGACCTTCCCCCACAACTCCTTTCGTACTGACCATCAGAACGGAAACACCCTGTATATATATATGTATGCAAATGATCAAAAATTATGTAGGGAAAACATAAAAACATAAAAATATCATTAGCTGTGAGAATAACAATGACAGCAATATATAGTTATAGCAATAACAAAAACTACAGCAACTAATATTCCTAATAGTAACAATTTTCGTCGCTGCCACATACAAATTGGACAGCTGCAAGTTAGTAGCTGAATTTGACAGCAAATTGCTCGTCGTATGTTGTAAACGTCTTTTAGCAGCAAAAAAATAAATGGAAGCTTACAATAACATTGGGTGAAACAGACATTTAGCAAGCAGAGTTAATTAACAAACTGCCAATAATGGCAATAATTGCGGCAAATTCAACAGCAGCAAAAACCGCCAACAGAAATGGTCAACCAACTAAATGTGGATGAGAGCATCATAATTTTTGGCATCCACAATCTTTCTTTTTCTGTTCGCTTCGTCTTGTTTTTCTGTTGCATGGGAGTTGGGCCGGTTTGCATAGCTGGCTACCGTTATGCAGCTAAAGAGGCAATTTGACTCCTTCTACCATTTAGGGTTCGAAACTAAATACAACCACTAAATATTCATATTCGGCTACTACTTAGGCCAATTTCATATCAGCAATTTAAACAATAAAAGGCAATTAATTCACAAATTTAATTTTCCTCACACAAGATTAAATTGAATTTTATTTAAACGCCCAACTTTGAGATTTGCCATTGTCAGCCAAAAGATGGTGTCGTATAGACAAATTTTTAGTTTTCGATTTTTGACTGTGGTTAAAGTTCATTTAACTCGGGCGCCCTCCAGCAAGCTAACCACTATGGTACGGCGACCAAAATAAGTATATTGGTAGCATATGTTTTCTTTGCAACATCTGCAATGCTGCCACACATATAAAATTCTTAAATACCGATCATCTGCTACAAAAAAGTTCCATATTTTAATGCACCTGTTGAATGAATGATATCTGAAAAATCACGAAATTTTTGGGGGAAAGAGCCAATCTGTACTTATTTAGTTTTTAAAGCTAATGATGCGGGAGAATTAAAAGACTGATGGTGTTTTTTGTCGGTACTTAAAAATCTTAAAATGGCAAAAATAACATATGCCTCTTTTTCTACTTTCGTTGCCCCTTTTCAGAATTATGCAACGGTAGCCCTGTTGTTTAGTTTGGTAGGTGGATTGCGCCAATGACAAAAGCAACTTTAATAGGAACTGCAACCGCAACTTAGGTAATTGTCATTTGCTGCTGTCATGTGTCGTTTTCAAAATTGAATTGCATTGTTTCTCTTTTCTTTTTGTTATCGACGCTGTAACTGTTGCTGTTGTATGAAAATTTCTCATTGATTAAGACCATAATTGCAAACAACTTAACCAATAAAAATAAATTATTTCAAAATTTGCTTATCTGGTTTTATGATGTTTATTCCGGCAGTAAAAAAAATTAGCTTTGTTGTTAATTACACTGCCCTGCAAATTTCAACATTTCTTATGCGTATAAGATGACTTCTAGTGATTCCAAATGAATTTTTCATGCTGAACACGAATCTGTAGTTAAAAACTTTCCATCACGTCACGTTTCCGGATTGAAATTCCTGAAAACTGCGTTTTTGGCCATTTGTGGAGCTGAACCCTGACGTGCTACAAACTTTGCTAATAGAAATAGAAATTAAAGACAGAACTATGCCCTTTCAAATGAACCCTAAGCCAAATCGTTCACATGTGCGCTTAGAGCAGGGGGTGAGCTTATGTCTAGGGGTGCACGAAAAAAATGTACACGGAACTGATTTTATTTTACATCTTAATTCGTCCGCCATATTTGATCCGCCATTTTAAAATTTTAAAACATCACTGTAGATTTGTAGTCAGTGACCATTAAAACACGTCGGACCACTGCACTTTTCATTATATTTCGTAGGTATGAGTAAAATAAAATCCGTCCACCATATTTGATCCGCCATTTTGAATGTTTGAAATCTGACTGCAGATGTGTAACCAATGACCCTTAAAACATTTCGGACCGCTGCACTTCTCATTATGTCTGGCCGTGAGTGTAAGTTAGATAAAATCCGTTTTGTATACATTTCTTTCCTGCACCCCTAGACATTTGCACACCTCCTGCTCCAAGGGCGCTTGCGAACTTAGGCTTAGCGAAGTTTGTACCATGTCAGGGTTCAGCTCCACAATTTTTTAAAAATGACCAAAAACGCAGTTTCAGGGGATTCGTGCTCAGCATGAAAAATTCATTCGAAAACACTAGGAATCATCTTATTCGCAAAACCCATGCAGGGCAGTGTTATTGTTTAAGTGGCTGTTCAGATGGGCACAAGCATGAAAAGTCAGGGCAGGACTGTCGTGTTTATATGAGTGCAACCATGCCGGACTTTTTTGATCAAAAAGGAACAGTGGAATTGGAATTTTGACAGTTCTTCGTCACTTTTTCTTGTGGTTGTGAAAACAAGTTCTTTTGTTCGCGAAAAATATAAAATAAGTATTAATTATGAGCTTTAAATGTGTGCTTATAATTAAAAAAAATTAAAAACTGTAATCTCTAAAGAGAATTAAAAAGTTTGTTAAAAAAATAATGATAAACTGAAGATAGTTTGTAGGGTAAAGTGGGGTACCTTTGACGCCGGGATACATTTGACTTTGCCATTTTCAGTGTGGCCACGCCTTAAAAGCCAAAGAGTTAAAATGCTGAAAAAAGCTTAATTTGATTTAAAGAAACGTTATGAACTTTGAAGCTTCAACTTTAACTCTTCTTGAATTAATACGTGTTTTTATAAATTTGCTACCGCTGATGTAATTTTCGATAACTAGTATGTAAGCGTTTTGTGAATTAATTGTAACTGTAAATGTCCCTCATATTACAGATTTAGATATTTACAATACAATTTGGGGTAAAACGAATTTACTATAAAATATGTGATAAAAAGGACAACATTTAAAAACCTTCATACTAAATCTTGGAGTCATACCCCTTTTCCAACCCAACCACGTTTCAACCGACATCCTTGCGCGAAATTTCAGTACTGTACCGTAAAAAATTGTTCTAGATATATACCCAAAAGAGCATATATGTAGTTTGTATGGGAGGTGCCACAACCACTTGTAATTTTGAACTCATACTATGCGTATTTGATGAGCAGAGACATAATGCATCATTATGAAATTTTAAATGAAAATTTTGCTAAATAAAGAGCAAATAATAATAGTCATAACAGAGAAATGAAATAATAGTAATAAAATAAAAATGCATCATTGTACAAATTTGTGTCAGTCTATGCTAAGGTTTCAGTGTTATTTCGAGATATACATATATATAGACGAATAACAAATTTATTAGCCTTTGTCAAATGTGCCCCTTGTAAAGTCAATTGTGCCCCGTGCTTGGGGCACTTTTGACAAAATGGGTATTCTGGAAAAAGTAAAAAAAAAAAATAGCGATGAAGCTTTTATAAAAATATAGTTTTTTTGAGCTTTGATCTAGAAAAATCAGTGTTTTGAAAACAGTAACATCTTTTAAAATCTATCGAAAGTTTTAGGAGTTACAGGCTTTCGAAAATTAAGTGTCAAACGTACCCCACTTTACCCTACCGTAGAGTCGAGTTGTTTGTATAAAACAAATAATAATTTTTATACCAGATCGAAGAAATAAAAATGAGCTAATAATTATTATCGTTGATTGAAAAAAATTTAAATCTCAAAATAATTCTTAAATTTAGATATTTTATGGTCTCTGAATTTTAGAAGTAAATAGCGAAACAAAATATATGTTACTTCTTTTTTTTACTTATTATGTTCATGTTTCTTTTTATTTATTATTTTCAATAGGAAGATCTTCTTATACATGGCGATTCCGTTTACGATATCATTGACAAACAGGATCATGCAGCCATTCAGGCTGAACTCAATCGTAATGTGCCACCGCAGCCCGGACAGCACACGAGCTCCAATGCAGCATCCACCGCCGCTGCGGCAATATCGAGTCTTGAGGGTGAACATCGCATGTTTCTATGTCGTATGAATGTCAGTCGTAATGCGCGTAGACAAATGCGATTTGGCGATCAAAAGGTGAGTAAACAAGAGATTGACTAAGTGATTGACTGAATGAGTTAATGGAAATCTGTCAGCATACTTAAACTTTATGAATGAATCACATCACAAATAGAAATACAAAAAAAAAACAATAAAAACGACATTGAGAACCAAGAAAAATTGTTGCATGCGTGCGCAAACGTGTTGCCATAACACATGCATACATATGTATGTAAGTATGTACATACATGCAAACCTACCAACTAAATGAATTATGCATGAGTTTCGCTGCGGTTGCTAGCACTTGAAAGTGATTTATAAACTGACAAAACGATGACAACTTTTGTTTTTATTGTTTTTGTTCTTGTTATTTTTACTGGAGCTACTGTCGCTGATGATATTGATGATGATGACGTTGTTGATGTTGGAATTGCTGATCATTTGTTTGTTTATACGGTTATACTAACTTTGTTGGTTCCATGGTTTATTAAAAAAAAAAATTATTTTTGCACAACTTCAAAAACTGCTGTAGTTTCCTTACCTACAGCGGGGTTCATAATATTAGTCTTAAAATTTTAAGTCACGAAGTTTTTAGCAAAATATTAAAATAAAATTTAAAAATGGATAACATCCTAAAGTCTTCCGTGTTTACAATACTTTTTATTTTAAACTTCATTTAAATAATGCCAAATATGAAACCACATGCAAAATTTGCTGTTCATGAATATAAGAGTGCTTGGGAAATGCTACCCTGTGAAATAAAATAGAAAAAAAAAATAGAAACAATAGCGGTATTCACGATGTGGTGTATTTGTAATAAATTTATGCAAAATATATAACCTTACACGCCAATTTGTGAACTCCTGCTGTAGTTAATTTGTGAGCAAGAAGTGCAGCCAGAATCTTCGTTTATGTTTTATTCAATTGTTCTTGTGATCAGCTGATCAAAGTATACACATGCAATGAATTTGCAGTACTGAAATATCAAAAAATAAAAATTTGACTGTTGAAAACCTTCAAGATCTATCAGAAACAAAATAATATGACAGCATCGCATTTTTGTGTCGGCTGATTGGCAAATACACAAATACAGTCAAACCTGCTAATTGGGGCTCTCTGTAATTGAGACACCTCATAATCGAACCACACTATTATTTTTTTTTTTGATTCAGAAGAAATTCCCCTTGTTATTAAGGCCACCTTCTAATCGGGAATAATGCTGCCGAAGAGAGGTGTGTGCCTCATAGGAAATAAAATAATCAAATTCAAAGAGTTTTGCAACGTGTAAAATCGTGTGCATCATTTACTGACATTAATTCACTGGCTTTTAAGTTGTTTACCCTTGCATGCAATAATATTTTCCAATATCGGGACAACAAAATGAGTCTTTAAAATAGTATCTGAGATGTGCCCTAATTTTTCTGCAGTATTTTTGGCTGCTGATCACGAATCTATAAAAATCATCGAAAACTCTTTAAATTGTATGATTCATGTAGAAAACCAAAAAAAAAACAAGAAAACTAATTTTCATCCATGACCCCGTCAAATTTTCAAAAAACGAAGATTTACGAATATACACGAAACCTGACCTGACCCGAAAAAAAATATTTACAGATTGGTGATCAGCAGATACTATTTTGTAGTTGTACAGTTTAATTGCTTAAGCACTAAATATTTCCAATTTTACGGCATCAAGCGGGTGGCTAGAAGCAATGAAAGCTATGAAGAATAAAAAATGATTCATGTGCTTACGAGATTTGTATCGTCTTCCATATTTGCACTAAAAAATAAAACCTTTAAAATCGGACCATCTCGTAATCGGCCCGTTTTCGCTTGGCCCCGAGAGATGTCCCAATTAGTAGGTTTGACTGTACGATACAAAATTTACAATAGGGTTTTGCCGTTGTATTTTTGATACTTGTAGTATTTAAAAATCGTATGTATTTTGTTTTTGTAAACTTATCAAAATTATTAAAATTATCACAAATACACAATAGAAGACCATTTACTACAGATCGTGAATGCCCATATTTTAAATAAACTTATAGTTTTCTACTCAGTAATCTTAATATATAATTTGCTTGTTCCAACGGTACAACCACGAGGTTTAGAACCAGATAAACAGGGCTTGGTTGTGAAGCTAGGCTGACTAGTCTGTAGATCACGTAAATTCGTAGATTTTCAACCGGAATTTGGTTTGGCAATCGAGATAGCAGCTTATTCGAAAATTTATTATATTTTAAAAATCCTTATCTTTTGGAAGGTTCCCTTCCATTCAGTTTGTGCTAATATGTCTGCTGTTAATATATTGACGTACATTTCAAACTCCATTTTGTCGTTGATCATGGTTGGTTGGGGTGGCTGTCGAGAGACACACTTAGGCCTGAACGGCATAGTTGGGCCTACAGTTTAAAGCCGATGACGAACGGCGGTGTTGCAATTTTTTACCGGCTTGGTGCTTTTGCCTTTACCAACCAAGATGTGTCCTTGTACACTTTCTTATAATTCTTATGCACTTCATATTGATAGTGAATATAAGAAGGTTATGAAAATCAACAGCCAGACGAAGACCGAAATCGAACTCGAACCTCCCGGATGAAAGTCTAGTGCACTACCCACTAGACTATCGAGGTCGTCATTGGTCATAAATATTAAATCATGGAAAATCTCATCCAAAATCTGGTTTTATATATACATATATAGCTCTACTGTTTCTGGTACTAATATAATACGAGTCCATACAGACTAGCTAAGTATGGAATAAAAATTTTTTGGGCATGTGATGCAACCAATTCTTATCCTTTGCAAGGCCAATTGTACACGGGTAAACCAATCGATGGTGAAAGGCAGGCAAATCTAGGAGAAAGAGTTGTTTTGGACTTAGTTTCAACTTATAAAGGTTCTGGAAGGAATGTTACAACAGACAATTTTTTTACAAGCTTAGTGCCTGGAATATGACTTTAGTTGGCACAGTCAGAACAAACAAAAGATTTCTACTACCAAACATGGAGCCTTCCAAAAATAGGTCTATTTATTGTACAAAATTTGCTTTCAATGAAGAAGCCACAGTTTGTTCTTATGTGCCAAAGCAAAATAAAAGCGTCATACTTCTGTCATCTACGCATAGGACTCCTAATATTGAAAATAATGAAACAGCAAAACCAGAGATTATTTTATATTATAATAAAACTAAAGGTGGCATTGATAATATGGACAAAATGGTTAGTGAGTATACAGTCAAACGCAAGACACGTCGATAGCCATTAGCTTTGTTTTTCAATATTGTTGACAATAGCTGGATTAGCAGCCTACATATGTGATACATATGGATCACAATCCAAAGGTCACAGCCACAAATCGGCGCCGCATATTTTTGAAGGACCTTGAAAACGAGCTATGTATGCCTGCAATTATAGATCGTGTAAACAAGTCTCAAGTATTGAGAAAACCAATGATTCGAAATTCTATTGAGATATTCCTTGGAAAACCCATTACTCCAAGCAACATTGAACACACAACACAAAAAAAATATAAGCCAGGAGGGCGGACACCTGTTGTAGGCAGCTGCCTCATTTGCAAATCTTTAAAAATGAAACAAAGAAAAACCAGGAAATCCTGCAATATTTGTTCAAATCCAGTTTGTTACGAACATTCAAGCAACAATCCTGTGTGCAACACTTGCGGCAAAACTTAAAAATATTTGTATAATGCATAAATTGTCACTTTTTCAATAAATAAAACTTTTTAAATGTGTTAATTTATCATATTTCCATGTTTTTTTTTTGCGATATAAAAAAATTAGGTACCCGGGTACCTTATCAGCCTTTTAAGGTATAGGTTTTAGTTTGTGTTATTTTTGTTAAGAAATTATTATAAAACAATCAAGGAAATTATAATTTTGGACTCCAAATAAAATTTCTAGAGATGTCACGAAGACTCTGTCACGCAAAACCCATATTTCAAGAAAAAACACAGTTTAAAAACCATTTAGGTACCCGGGTACCTTTTCAGCCTGTTGACGGTTAAAAAGGATTCTACACATGTGGATTTTTAAATTAATAAATAGAAAGTTCCTGCTTCTTGACCGATGTTTTTGTACGAAGATAAGGATTATTCGGCATTTTTTGACGTTCTTGGCGCCGAGTTAAATTTTATAATTTCGCAGGGCGACAGACTTTTTACATATGAATGTGTTGGCAGAGAATATTTTAATTTTCCCTGATAAACAAAATTGTTAAACTTTAAGGAAAATGCAACGCAAATCCCAAAAAATGCTCAATCAAAAAGGCTCGACGGTATTACACGCATTCTAATGCATTTCCGGGACTAATTCCGGGATCCCGAAAATCCTGCGATTAGTGAAAGCCCAAATATTGGCATCATTACTTAGAATGTAACAAATATTTGCTTCAGATATCTACACTTTATAATTGAATAAATTTGGTGCCTTTGCTTGCAGCATACATTTATACAATACAGGGTGTATTTTTTAAATATATATATTTTCAAATCTCTCGAGTAATAAGCATTCTACGAAAAAAATGTCCATTATCAAAATTTAATCATTAGGCGAGGGGAATGCATTACTGCTAAAATTAGTCCCCCTCCCCTCCTTGCGAGAGGTAACTTTGAAATTTTAAATTTGAAATCATATTTTTTACTGCAAACTTTAATTTTCCGGCTAAAAAGACGTGGGATTTGTCTAAAATTTTTTGTCGATTCATGATAGATGGCGCTTTAATCGACAAAATTACATTTTTTGAATTTTTTTACTGAGAACCTACGCATACGATTTCCCGTTTTCATTGTAAATAATCAAAATTTGTTTAAAACAAATTTAATTTTCCAAATTAATTGAATATTTCCGTCAGTAGGAAATAACGCTACCACATTTGTGCTATTTCTTCCCTTCGTAGGTTTTATTTTCGTTTTGTTTATGTTATGTTCATGACTTCGATGTATTTTAGTCAGTGGACATGTGAACAAAGACAACAACAATATTCTAATTTTTTTCGTTATGTCGTGCTCTCGGACGAGTCGTCATTTACAAACAACGCAACGGTTAATCCGCACAACATACATTACTGGAGTGTTGAAAATCCGCACTGGCTTCTCCAAGTTATACATCTGCGTCCTTGGTCTGTGAACGTGCGGTATGGAATTATTGGCACCAAACTATCGTTCCCACATTATTGAAAGAAACTTGCATGGCCAAATAGGCCGAGACATTTTAGAAAATGAACTGCCAACAATACTTGAAGACTTGAGTTTGAAAGTGCGGCAGAACATGTGGTTTCAAAATGATGGTTGCCCATCACACTATTCGGTGG
This sequence comes from Toxonevra muliebris, assembly GCA_963691655.1. NCBI lineage: Eukaryota > Metazoa > Arthropoda > Insecta > Diptera > Pallopteridae > Toxonevra > Toxonevra muliebris. The sequence continues at coordinate 65,008,556 of OY829327.1, read as the reverse complement.
TAGCCCCAGGGGCGGACTGGGCCACCGGGCAACCGGGCAAATGCCCGGTGGGCCCCCGGTGTGCAAGGGGAGGGGGAAAAATATGGAAGAAAAATATGTGTAAAATATGTGTGAGGAGAAATATGTGGGCACCGATGGGCCCCGGGCTCATTAGGAGACAAAAATATGGAAGCTTTTGCAAAATTCTTCGTGAAACAATTAAGCGAGACATGCATACTGTAAAGATAAATGAAGTTTGTCAACTACACGGTACGAACAAGCTTTTCGCGATACATTGAATGAGTAAGAGAGTCAAGCAACTTTTTGGAAACCATAAGTATTATTCGACCTAAGTCTTATATTGATAACTACTTACCTATAGGCAAATAATGTATGTACTATCCGACGAAAACTTTGCTAAAAATAATTTTAAGAGGCGTATAAATAATTTTTTAATAAATGTTTTTTTTTCATTCAAAAACAATGTTAATTTCTCCGTTATCACCTGTACTTGAGGAATTCACCATCAAAAAGTTCTTGCACTGTTATTACTAATTTATTATCTAACAGAAAACTTGAATGTGGGGCCCTTCTTCCAATATGCCCGGTAGGCCCCTGAAGCCCCTGGTAGCACCTCAAGTATTTGATTGTGATTTCAATGGTCGTTGAATTGGTAGTTCAGATCGTACTTCGCTGGGTCTATCTCAAACGCAAAGTTAACAAATATGTATCAACAACATGTTAGAATATGATAGAGCGAATCAGAAACGCTTGTGCCGAAATTCCAGCAGACACACTTTTCAGTTGTGTGCAGTTATTTGAAATGCGGAAATTTTTGAAAATAAAATTTGTTTTAAGACTAATTTTGATTATTTACAATGAAAATGTGGTATCTTTTATTGCAAACGTATTACAGAATCGTATGCATAAGTTCTCAATAGGAAGATCCAAAAAATTTAATTTTGTTGATTACAGCGCCATCTATGATGAATCGACAAAAAAGTTTCAAACAACTCCCACGTCTTTTTAGCCGAAAAATCCGAATCTGCAATAAAAAAACAGGGTTTCATTGTTAAGATTTCAAAGTTACCCCTCGCCTCACTTACAAGGAGAGGGAAGGGGAACTAATTTTAGTATTAATGCATTTCCACAGCGAAATGATCAAATTTTGATAAAGGACAGAGTGCTTATTACTCGAGATATTTGAAAGTTTCAGGTTAAAAAATACACCCTGTATATGTATGTATGTATGTAAGCAATTTTTGAGAACATCTTCTACAGCTTTTTCACCCAATTATTTTGACGCCCACTTCTTGCTTTAAATAAGAAACTGTTGTCCTCATTATTATTGTGGCTGTTTCATTTTTGTTTCTTATTTCATTTTTATACTCTGGCAACAGCTACAGTATTTTATAAACGGCAGATTAAGTTATCTATGGTGCAGCAGTCACCATTACAATTTTTTTTAACTTCCACTTCGTTTTATTTCTTTAGTATGCTCAACTTGTGCTTTACAAACTCCTACTTTGTACATATGCATGTATTTTTAATTTGTTACTAGATGTTGTCCAATTGTATACAGCGAATTTCAATAGAATAACGTTAAGCGTTAATTGGTTAAACATATGCATAGTGAATGTTGGTACACCTAGATAATAGCGGTGTGTATATGTGCATACATGCATATATCCACTAGCGGATCCACGGCAGGTTCTGGGAATAAAACCAGCCACTCCTCTTAGGCCTGCTATTGTCTGTATACATTGTTCTGACAACATTAAAACTATAAAAACTCTGGGAATCGCCACCCATGGTTTGAAAATTACTGGTTTTATGAATAAGTCCCCTAAGATCCGACAATTGCATGAAAGGAACTTTACCTTTTTCGGCTAAGCGATAAAGTTGTTCTACATGAAATCCTAAGAAACTTTTCCGAAGAAAGCATTTCTCTAAGTCCAAGTTTGATCCTGCGGACTCACAATTTTATTCCTTAAAAAGAGCATTGGATAACATTTATACAAAAAAAAAAAAGAAGCGTTATTTAAAAGGATGTTTTACAATAGGTTTGGGATCTTGTATGGAAAAAAGATTTAACTAGCACATAAAAGAATTTCAGATCTTTTTATCGAGAAGATAAGCGGTGTACAGGGTAGCACCCTGAGCAATATAAAAACTGTTTTTTTTTTTATTTTATATAACGTTTTCTTTGGAAGTACCTGGCATATTTGCCATATATGTATATAAACAATTTTGTTTTTTTTTATAAAAAATCTGTATTAAGTTGCCAGACCATACATAGTTTAATTAAATAAATTTAAACCTAGTTAAAAATTATCGAATTATTATATTTTATTGAATTTTATAAATCTATAATTTACAACTTAAAATCTATTACAAATTCTGTGAATTACAATGAGTATACATTAGCTTGCCTACGAGATATACATATGAAATGTGCAAAGTTAAATTTTTTTTGCTCCTAGTGGATTTTCAGAAAGATTATGTGAAAAAATAGAAACAAATTTATGAGTCTCTAGTGGTTTTAAAAAGGTAAATAGATTTAATCGCTGATAACTTCTAATCGTTGACAACTACAGCAATATTTTGTTGATAGAAACTTTTGATCTACGAGGAAAATTTAGCCATGTTTTGATCGAAAAGCTTTTAATTTTGTACAAAATTCCCATGAAAAAAATGTTTTAAAATGATTTTTTTTTAAATTTTTAACTTTTTGAAACTTTTATGTTATGGAACATTAAATGTACTTAGATTAAAAAAAAATTGTTTAAAAATGTTTAAATTTTTTAGGAAAATATGCCATCTCAAAGTGACGCTGAACTCCAAAATTTCAAAATTGTGTTTTTTTTTTGGTTAAAATTTTTATATAAATTAAAATAATTGTCTACCTATAATTAAACTTAAAATAAAAAAGGGATTCAAAAAAACGTTTTTAAAATTTAAATTTCCATCGTAGATCAAAACTTTCTGAGAACAAAGTATTTTCCTAGCTATTCTTAAAAAAATTCTTTCAGGAACAATTACTTAACCCTAGAAAGGTAATCATATTTTTTGCATTCGTTGTAACCTACGACGAAGCCATATTTAACTCCAATTTCTGAAAAGAATATATAGCTTAACACTATAACCTACTTTTCTAATCATATTTAGACTATTTTAAACAAATTATTGTGCACCGTATATATTTTTAAATCTAAATCATATTTTTTTCAGATAATCTTTCAGTAAATTCACTGAAGGAGCCGAAAAAAAGCGAACTTGCACAGATAGGGAATCTAATATACATGTATATACTAAATTAATTAATTTGTTTGTTGAATTACACATACATACATGATACATAATTTGAAGTAACTAAGATGTGAAAATTATTATAATAAACAATTATTATCATCATACCATCGAACCGTCTAATCAACCTTATTTTTTGACTTAGCGTGACAGCCTGTCTATTAGCCCTTGCCCACAATAACTTTCATTGGAAAAACTCTTCCAAATTTTCATTTCATTAAAAAATTATTAATATTAAAAACAAAACCGAAAATAATAGTTATTTTGAAATATTTAACCCTCCGATAACCGACAGCTTTTTTATCAGTCAAAGCCCAAGAAGGTCCGCAGGGACCTTCTTTATTAAGGATGTAGTCTGGTGTTCGAGTTTCAAAAATCAACTCTTTTTTAATGTATGTCGAGAGTTCAATATATTGAGAGTATACAGACAAAAAAATTCAAAATATTAACGAAGTTATAGCACATAGTCGAGAGCGCCTATTTATTGTGCGATGTAAGCCACACAAAACTTTTTCTCGAAACAACGTTTTTTGATCGGCCCAGGGGCCTGAAAAAATTCTATCGAACCGAATGTTAATATGTTATTCTATATGCCAATAGCTTCCGCAAGTAGTAGAATTGTTTATTTTTATTCATTATTTCCTATGTTTTACCCCAATTTTCAGCAACAAAACGCGATTTTTGAAAAACAATTTTAGAAGTCTGCCATTTTGTTATTTTTTAAATTTTTTGCCAAAATAACAGGCCTATAGAACAATATTCTATTGAAATTTTTAGTTTCAGATGGCTAAACACATTTTTATAGGTGTCCAATTTGATTGTAAAAAACACTAAAAATATATAATAATAAAAAACTCCAAAAAAAATTTGTTCGACAATTGAAGATATCAATTATAAAATAAAAAAGTTGAAATGATTGTATTTTATTTTGTTATAATAAAAAATTCCGAAATAACCTTGAAAATTAGGCCGGAACACCAGACTACATCCCTAATATAGCGTGTGATGCGTATAATTGTTTTTTTTTTTTTTTAAACAATATGTTTTGCATAATTTGTGTTAATATATATTTGGGGAGATAAAATGAAAAAAAGATAAGTTTAGTGTACATTTTTTTAATTGTTTTTTATATTTTTCTGTTACAGACAGGCAAAAAGAATAAAATAATAAAAATTTTGTATTTAGTTGTCTTAATCTGCTTCGGCGGCCCCTACGTTTTTTGTATTACATTTCTTCAGAGTTATGATATGTATAACATACACAGGGGTTCTACAAATACGAACAAATTAAATAAAAGTACCTGCACAGCCAAAAAACCAAAGTGCATGGAAGTTCATACAAGGTCCCTGCGGACCTTGTCGAGCATCGACGTCCTAAATGTCACAGAATGGTGTCGAAGCCGATTCTAAACATCGCATTTATAGAAATCACGTAGGCTGAGGTTGTTCGGTTTAAACGTATTGAAAAACCGCCTCGTTGAAAATTTCATAGGCCCCTAGTGACCTAATCGGAGGGTTAAACGAAAAAAATTAATGTATTATAAATATCGGAGAACAATGTCGGGCGCATCAAAATTAAACTATTTGCATGCTCTGTTGAAATCAATAAACATTTTTTAGCGTTTCCACTTAAAATTCAAAATAATTTTTACTAGGTATTATTTTTATTTGCTCAAAAATTATAAAAATATTTCAATTTTTATTTAATTGTTCAGAAATAATAAAAACAAATAGTTTTTTGATTTTTATATTTTGTATCGAAAGGAAAAAATGGCTTTGAGTTAGTTCGTAAAATTTTGTAGAAAGTACCGCTTATCTGTAGGCATAGATTAATAACAAAGTTGAACGGCTACTGACAGCACGCATGTTTCCTTGGTAACATATAAACGCATGTCATTTCTTCTCTGAGTAATTTCTGACCAAATTGTTTTTCTCATTTTCTGCCATCTTAATCATTTTACGTCTGCTGTATCCCAAAAGTTACAACAAGAAAGTGAATAATATAGTGGCATTAACAGGCTTAAATAGAGGCACTTCCTTCTGGCATTTTTTTTGCCGACGCAGCATAAACTCGGCATTCTTTACACTTTTATTTATATTTATATTATTTGTTATATACAAATTTGTTTTGAATATTTTATATATTTTTTTTTTTTTTACTTTTGATTTCAAATTTTTTGAGAATGGGCTAATTTTATTTTGAAAATAAAACTTCGAAGCATGTCGCCATGTTAAAAATGAGAGCGAAAATTTTACGCTTTTGACGCTCAATACGTTGCTAAGACAATATGCGTGTGTAAAAGAGGCTGTCATTGCTACCCGTTCAACTTTGTTATTAATCTATGTCTGTAGGTAGTATTAAATTGCAGGTAACAAAATATTATCACGGAAGTGACTTTTGTAAACAAAAAAACAACAGTGAAGTGCTGATTTTGTTGTTGTTTTTTTTTTTTATTGTTTGTTTTTTTTTTTTTGTAGTTTTTTCATAGATAAAAAATAAAGTTTTACGGTCTAGCTCCAAACCACAAAACGTTTTATCATGGTACAAGTATAAAAAAGTAGTTTCATTTTCAATATTTTGGACGGTATTTTGAATTTTTGACAAATAAAAAAATGTTTCAGATATGCATTTTATAAAATGAGAAAAGTTGTAAAATTAAGGTATTACAGTTCAAGGTTTGTTAATATATTGGGCAATAGCTTTTATCCCATTCATTCAACAGAGGACAAACTTTGACAGCAAGTAAATAGTTTTTAAATCACATAACCTACTATTAAGTACTTTTATGTTTTTGGATTACCGATCACTAAAGCTTATGCTATTTTTTAAGAGCTTTTTTGTTTGAAGTCCAGTCAAAAATGCAATGTGCAAAAATTTATCATTAAAACTGATTGCATTATTTTAATAAAAAAATTAATAATTCTTTGCTAAGTGAAAATATTACTTTCCAAGTATGTTCATAAAAGATAAAAGAATATAAAAATAAAAAAATTGAAGAAAAAGCGCTAACGTAATCCGTTGTTTTTGTTAAGTATGGATGAAGTAAAGTCAAACTATGAAATATGAACAACAAGATTTCAGTTTCATAGCCTCTAATAATAACACTGTGCTCAAATTAAAAAAAAAATAATTTTATAGCAAACAAGAGACATATCGTTTCTAACTAATTTGGAATTCAAGGAATTCAGTGGTGATAACCGTTTTTTCAGTATCAGCAGCGTTTCATACAAAATCTTTTTTGAAGTTTTGGTTTGGGGGTATACTACGAAGTTACATGTTCCTCTTCTTCTTGCGGTGAAAATTTATATCGAGGGGTTTTTTTGCATTGGAAAACCTTCCATACAAAAAACCTTCAAAAATCCCCAAAAAATGGAAAATTTGTATGCGAGGTGCCCTTATTTTACATCGAAATAACTTAAATTTTTGCACAAATCATTTTTGTCGTTAAAAAATTAGTTTCTAAAAGTTTCAGAACAATCGATAAAAAAATAAGCATCCAGTTGTCAACATCAGCGATCAAACGTTACTAAACAAGTAGATCAAAATGAAAATTTATTTTTCCAAAATAACAAGGTTCTGAAAGTGGATTCTGATAGAACTCGGGAAAAAAAATTTTATGGGTCTCTGCGTTTTAAAAGTTTACATCAAATTTTTTTGTAGGCGGGCCTAAAGTTTGCCCATTTCAACTTCAAAAAAATTTTTGTATGAAACGCTGCTGATACTGAAAAAAACGGTTATCACCACTGAATTACTTGACCTCGAATTAGTTAGAAACGATGTGTTTCCCGTTTGCTACATTTTATGACTAGCACAGTGTAATATATATTAAGGTATTATTTATTTATTTATTAAGATTTATAATCTTAACATAAAAACGCTAGTCATAAAAATAATACATAATTAACAAATTTTCAAATTTTAAAAAATTAAAGTTAACAAAACACAAAAAAGTTTAATTTTCACATTCATAGGTCAACTTAAAAAACAATAATAGCACAAATTTAAACTATTGTAGTTTCAATAGAAAAATGTCTCAAAAGTTAATTTTTAAAAGGCGTCTATTGCGTATGAGTTTCAGATTGTTTGGAAGAGAGTTCAAGAGACGGATGGCAAAAACAAAAAATATAGGTTCGGAAATAAGTGTGGTGTGTTTAAGATGAATAAGAGAGTTGTTTGTTACGAATTGAACGCATGAATTTGAGTTTATTGAAAATTATTTTATGCAACATAATGAGTGTTTTGAAATTAAGTAGATTGTTAAACGAAATTGAGTACAATTCTTTGGCAAAACGCGAAACATGTTCAGAGCGTTTTAGACCAAATACATTTCTCGTAATATTATTGAACAAGATGTTTAATTTTCTTTTATAAGCTGAATCACAGTTCGAAAACAATTCAATTAAAATATTGTGTCGACCAGAGTGCACGAGGCTTTACCAACAACGCTATTAATGTGTGGGTTCCACGAAAGAGTTCTGTTAAAATAAACGCCAAGATTTTTCGCTAGGTCACCATAATCTATGACAGAATTATCTTAAATTATTTGAGGTAAAGTGTCAGTGTCAAACCATTTTTTATATATTAATAGGCATTGAGACTTTTATTATTTAGTAGTAAATGGTGAATTTTAGTTTTATTGTTTTCTTTATTAGCAAGTATTGTTTGGTAAGTTTTGCAATAAAAATGTTCACAAAAAACATACAAATTTATTTCTAATCCTACTTATTTGTATTTACACTGATTTGAATTCTGTTGGAATTTGACACACAAACAAATATGTGTTTTTCTGTAAGCTGAGTTGCATAATACTGGTGATCTAAACAATAAACATAATTGTAAAAACAATTTTTTTAATTTTCCGCAAAATAAATTTGTGCGAGAGACTTGGTTCTCTATTTGTAGAAGAAGTGAAAGTGATCTACCGAAAGTTGCATTGGTATGTTCACTTCTCTTCTTAAAACAGGAAATGCACTACAACAACAAAAATATCCGACTAGTGCCTGGTTTTCACTATGTCAAATTTATTCAAATTTGCCAGCATATTTACAAATGTCTCTCTCTTTGACAGGGAATATGACATAGTGAAAACGAAGCATAAATCGAATTGCAATTTCCTATTTCCGAAACTTTCGAAACTATTGAGCAACAAAGGTAATATTAAATTAAAAATATTATGCACGTTATGCCCAATATCTCAAATTATAGCAATACTATCTGTTGACCATAATGGAAACAATGTGCTATCAGTTACTGCTAATAGGGACAACTACGATGATGTTGTAGAAAAGTAAAATCTTAAAGTTATCGATTAAATCAATTTCCAACGGCATTCGCGCAATATAAAATATCACTCAAAAGTTGTAATAAGCCCTTAATTTTAATAGCCACTCAAACTGAGTAAATGACTTTACATAAAAAAAATTTTTAAATTTTTTTCCCAGGTTGGCACAACTGTCAACCACTATTCTGTGAATTTTTATTGCTATGTGCCATTTAGTTTGGTTACGGCATCATTAAGAACAAGTCAATCTTTTATGTGCGTTGCGATTTTTACTATGGATATAAAAATATCGAACAAAGAGTTTGTGTGAAATTTTGTGTTTCAAACGAAATTTCTTGTGCCAAAACGTTGGAAATGTTGAAAAAAAACATTTGGTGATTCAACCATGTCGAAAACTCAAGTTTACGATTGGTATAAATCGTTCAAAGAGGGGCGAGAAGAAGTGAACGATTTGCCACGTTCAGGACGGCCTTTGACCTCTTCAACTGAAGAAAACGTCGACAAAATAAAGGAAATGGTGCTCGAAAATCGTCATTATAGTTTGCGAGAGATAGGCCAAGAAATGAACATGTCACATGAGACCGCTCGTCATATTTTGGTTGATGTTTTGGGTATGCGGAAAGTCTCAGCGCGATTGGTGCCAAAAGATCTGAATTTTCTTCAAAAAGTGAATCGCAGTAAGGTGGCTGAAGACATGCTTGAACGCGTAAATTCAACAAATATCATCGAACAACCACCGTACTCTCCAGATGTGGCCCCGTGTGACTTTTTCCTGTTTCCAAAACTCAAATTACCACTTCGTGGAACCCGTTTTGAGAGCATTGAAGACATCAAAACTAATTCGCAACGAGAACTGAAGGCCATCCCGGAATATAGCTTTAAAAAGTGTTTCGATGATTGGATTGTTCGTTGGAAGAAGTGTATTGCCTCAGAACGGGCCTATTTTGAAGGGGATATAATAAATTTAGATGATTGATAAGTTGTTTATGTTTTATTTCAAATTTCCGGGTACTTATTTGACAGAATGTATTATATGTTGGATATTACAAATATTATTAATTTTATCATGTACATTTCTTGCAATAATATTAAAGTTATCGACAGAGTTAAGCTTGAAAGGAAATGAAATTGAAAACAAACCAATCAAATATTTGTGTAATATGCTTCTAGAATTCACTTTGCTTTCAAATTGACAAAATATAATATAATAAACACTGTACTAATGTTTTAAATTATACTAGTCATGAAAAACTAACATTTATAATGTTATAAAACGAAAAGACTTATTATTTATATATTAAATTAAACTAGCCATGTAACTTAATAATACTACTTATATGATTTGTTTTATAAACTATTTCAAAATTACACTCCTAAAAATATAACACTGGTGACAAAAACAAAATTGTATGTAAATAAACAATTTTTCGATTTGTCAAAGATTTTTTATTTGTCAAAATGAAAGTACCTTATAAATTTTTTGTACCATGTTTTTGATTCTTTCCCATCGATCCAAAATATTGAATCAAACACACAATTTTTTCTTTCTAAGCAAACAAAATTAGAAAATAATTATTATGACTTGGCAAAAAAATAAAAATCAAAATATTATTTTTATCGACGATCAATTAAATAAAATTCAAATAATAAGCTTGAATTTAGAATTTTTCCTATTGCTTATAATGATTACGGTCCCTGCTTTTCATATTTTTAGATGTCGATTAAATCTGGCGCATCAAAAATAATTTTTAATTAATCGGTAAGGCCCCAGTAACTGGGGCTATTTTTTTTTTATCAAGAAATCTCTTTATGAAAAACAAATATTAAAAGAGAACTAAACTACTCGTTGGTGTTTGTTTTGTTATTTGTGTATGCAGATAATTAGTTAGATAATTCTGAGAGATGCCGTTACTCATGTCTTCTCTCTTTCTCTTACTTATTATTTACTACCGCTTAAGCAATGATTTTTTCAACGATAAATTCAATGCTTTGTTCAATGAGCGAATTTTGAAAAATTTCCGACGCTAATATTTTGGAGTTGGCTTAACCGATTTTAAATCTGATAATTTTTGGTTAACCTACTCGTCAAGCTCTTTAAATTATATTATATGATATCGTAGCACTTCTGGATCTTCTGGAATAAAATTGTAGTTACACTAATAAATGTATAGATAGATAGCTCTGTTAAATTTTTGGGAGAGAATAGAAGAAAGGTTGAGAATAAAATTGTCACAAAGAGATCTGATCCGTTGTTTTGACAGTTAATTTTTAACGCGAAGAAATATTGTGCAGTTTATCATTTAATTTAATTAATTTAAAGAGTAATTTGTTGAAATCTTTTCGTGTGGCACACTCGCATTCACAAAGATTTACATTTTCAAAATCACAAATTCACTCTAACAAATTTAACACAAAATTATTGTTGACATTTTTATATTTGACAGTTGTTTTTTTTCGGCAGCTGAAAATTTGTGAAATTAAAAATTTTACTTTCAGAAACTTTCAACTACTTTTTTCTCTCTCACATTCTTACGCTCTCGTTATTCTCTCTCGTTGAAAGTGAAAACTATTAACAATTACTAACAATTTTTTGTACGTGAACATACCTAATAATATGCAGCTGTTACCTACAGCGAAATACCTATATCAATGTCCGCAATTAGTTTACCAAATCAAAAGTCTGTTAACATATTTCATTTGTAACCCAATTTAATTTTGTTTCTTGCAAATTTCTGTGTTTAACTTTAAACCTCACTACTACTACTTAGGGTCTCCTAATTCTTCTTTTCAAGCTAGGCACCAAATACCAAAGTATACTCCATTTCCATTTAAAAATATAAGAAATTTGTGAAATTCTTGAAAAAATCACCAATAGCCTTGCAGAATTTTGAGGTATTCCCTACAGATTGTCGGCACTGTATACAATTTCGCTGCTCTTCTTTTTCGCTCTCGGCAATAATGCTAAACCATTTTATGGGCTTAATAATAAATATCATCACTTATACGTAAGCACCATAAATAAATAAATAAATAAAGATGAGTGGAAAAATTGCAAACACACATATGTACATATGTTGGCAAATTAAAAAGAAGTTATAATGGCGCCAAACTGTAGCAGTAACAAAAATTAATGTAAATGAAAAGGCGATGGCATTTGCATTTAAGAATGTGACTGTCGATTTCGATTTGGGCCTTATAAACATCTTTAGGCTGCTCAAAATACTCTGCTCTACTCGTGCGACATACGCAGAAATGCTACAAATTCTGGATACACATTTTAATTGGCAAAAAGAACAATTACGTGCATTTTCTTTTACTATTGGTATTTTATTTGCAATTTCGTGATTTCAAATATGCTGTATTTTTTATTTGTTGTAACCCGTATTGTAAGCACCATTGTGAGATCTTAATAACCAACATAACCATGAAAAATTGTTACATTTACGAAAATGGTGAGAAAGAGACAACAGTCAAACCTTGTTAAACTTATTATTATGGTTTTCCAATTATGCCAGTATCCACTTATTAAAGTTTATACTTTTCAGTTTAAAGAAAAGGAGCCTTAAATTAGTTGAACTTTTGCAGGCTCTACTGTATTTCCAAAAATGGACGACAATACTTGGCATCATGGCTTTATTTATGCTATATGGTATAAACACAACCAAAGCAGTCGGCCTCAGCTTCAACAACAAACACACAGAATTTTATGAATTTGAATGGGAACAAATTTCTGAGGTTAGCTGCCGCCTCAACGACGCTACACTAGATTCTATTCAAATTTTCTCAACTTCACAATGCTTTCTCTCTTATGAGAGGGGAAACATTGCCATATTTGTCAAAAAAAGCCAAGTGTTGCCAAGTTTTAGTACGAAAATATATGTATTTTTTCAAGTTTCCTTTTAGTTTCTTCATTCTTTTGATGATTTTTGCACAAATAAACAATGTAAATAATTTTAAGTTATACAACATTTTTTTCAAATTACAAAATATTGAAGTTTTCCTTTTATTTTTTGATAATTGATAACGTAAAAAAAAACTGAGCTGTTAAAACAATAATCAAATCCAACTGCTTTTGTTTTTCTTTTACATATTCTTGACGCTACAGGTTGACGCTCTTATTGTGTTTATTCTCTCAGAAGAAGTAAGCGGTTATCAAAAAATAAAAGGAAAACTTCAATATTCCGTAATTTGAAAAAATTGTTGTATAAATTAAAATTATTTACATCGTTTATTTGTGCGAAAATCATCAAAAGAATGAAGAAATTAAAAGGAAATTTGAAAAAAATACTTATATTTTCGTACTAAATTTGAATAGAATCTAGTGTAGCGTCGTTGAGGCGGCAGGTAACCTCAGAAATTTATTCCCATACAAATTCATAAAATTCTGTGTGTTTGTTGTTGAAGCTGAGGCCGACTGTTTTGGTTGTGTTTATACCATTATACTTAAGGTAATGTAAAATTTGTAGTAGGAAAATGTTTATGAGGCATTTTAGTTTTTCCATTTTTTAATAGCAGTTATGCATATTAAAGTATCTAAGGTCCCATACACAAAAAAAAAGTGTTGCTACCCTCTGCTGAAAATTAACCTTCCCAAAATATTTCGGCTCTAGCGCTAAGTTATAAAAATAACGAAAAATGTTCTGGACGTTTTTTCCCCCAAACAATCCAACTCACGACAGGTTATTGCTAGAGCCGAAATACTTGGCAGCAACAACGCTTAAAAGTGAGGAACAGAATGTGAAGCTGAAGCGTGAAGTAACAATCTGTCAAAAGTAAAATGTATGCATTTTCATTGTAATCAAACACAATGTGAAGTTGTCGCTGCCGCTGAAGCTGAAAATGAAGAGCAAAATAAGAACTTTTCAACTTTGTCGCGCTTCAAGCAACTGATTGTTAAAATAAAAAAGACTAAATTATTTATAGAGCTTGTAAAATTACAATTTAAAGCACTTTGATTGCAAAAATGTGGAGAAAAATATGATTGTGTGTGTTTCCAATTAAAATAAACATGAGCTTCAGAGCTGCACATTCTGTTCACATTTTTCTTTGTCGCGCTCCATTGTTTGCTACGGTACATTCTGTGCTTCAGCTGCGTACTTCACGCTTCACATTCTGTTCCAGGCTTAATGCACATAAGATGCGCTCTCTGGAGTAGGGGCTACGTTATCCCTTTAAAGCACACATTTTCCGCGATTAAGATTCCGGGGTCGAAAATGTAGGGGAGAGGGCCCAAGATGGATAGGGTTTCAAGATGGACATTGAGTATAAAATTTTCGCATAAGGTGACAGAACCTTCTGCTTTATTTCAATGTTGTCGTTTGTATAGACGCGGTTTTTTATGCATACTCGAAGAGAAACGACCTGCTTGTTTTTCTGCTGCATACATGGTATGAATTTTTTTTTCGAAAAGTTTTTCAACATTTATTTGTTGAGTCAGTGAACTAATCTAAATTTGTGATTTCGAACAGGAAAATATGTCTATAATCCTATTGATTTATCGTATTATAATATTCTAGAATGATCTGATCGATATTATGCTTGTATAAAAACTTTTACTGACGCTCAAAAAATGACGTCGTGTTTCCTAAGATAGACACTTTGGTGTTGAAAATTAAATATAGCAATGAGGCATGCTTGGGAACTTTTTTATCTACGAGTGTAAGAAAGAAGTGCGCTTAAAGTGCACAAATTTGTCATTTAGGATGAAAACCTTTAAAATTCTGACTTCTGATTCGTAATCAATAACCAAAAGAACGCTTTTTCTTTAAACCGTCATTTAGATAATCTAGATTCATATCTCTAAAATGACAGCTTTTTGGCAGATGTCAACTGTTAAATAAATTTTCGACCCCGGATTCGTAGTCAGTACGAAGTAGAAATAATTCCAAAATATCTTTTCAACAATTAATTTTTTTGAAAAAATTGCCTTTTTTCATACTTGCTTATTTATAAAACTGGTACAACAATCCTTCCTTTATCGTTAGGGAATGACGACCTGTCAGGTTTAAAGAGTAGTGCACTAGACTTTCACGATTCCACGGTCGCCAGTTCGATTCTCCTCTTGATCTGGTGGTTAACTCTCATAACATTCTTATATTCACTATATATATGAAGTGAATGAGAATTATAAAAATGTGTGCAAGTACACCTCTTAGTTGGCTTTCGATAAAAGTACCAAGTGATAACAAATTATCACACCACCGTTGGAAACTGACGTTAAACTGTAGATCCAGCCATCCCACTATGGTCCAGAAAACAAAGTTTTGCGGCATAATTTTTACAAATATAGTTAGAGAGTTTAAAATTTGTATTTCTATTGTGAACGTCAACTAGATTCTCTCATCAAAATATAGTTGAAATTGTACCAGTGCCACGCCCCTATTTCCGGTAACACTGTTTAGTCGTATAGCTGTGCTATGGAAACAAAGGTTCTTCGTGAATTCAATGATAACAAAACGGTGTTTATCCGCAAAACTTACATTTTAAGCTAGAAAATTAAGTATATACAAAGTATATGTATACAAATCAAAAGTAAACAAAAAAATGTAAAAGAGAAAAGTTTCAATTGCTTCGTGAATGTCGTAGAGATACTCTGAAAAAAGTAAAACTAAGTATTAATACATAGCCATGCAATGTTGAATGTTAACGGATATTCCCATTGATTTACTCTTCAAAGCTTTCGTCAACGTCTAATTTTCCTTTCCAGAAGTCGAAGTACTTCGAATGGTGTCTGCTATTTGTTGTTATTTTTATGTCTTTTATTTAGGTACATTCTTGACAACAGAGAGTCGGAAGAATCCAGAGATCTGTTTTACATATCAATCATATTATTGAGACGTGAGTTTTTTCGTGCATGTACGATGCTATAACTTATATAAAATTTGTACAAGCTACACTTGAATTATTTTGTTACACGAAAGGAGGCGTCGCCGCAATTTAGCCGCAAAAAGGAGGTACCAATTTTCGAACACAAGTATCAGCTAAACGATGTAACGCAGAAATCAAAGGCTAACGGTAAACTATGCTGCATCTTAAAACTTACAAAATCACTTGAGTGGAAGCGGTCGGCTACTATGATTAGTATCTGTATAGGCGATCTTAAATCTTTTATTGCCATAAACTTTTTTGGATTTACTCCACACACCAAACACGACTGATCCCATTATTAAAACTCCATTCGAAACGTATCAAGGTGGATATTTCATAATCCAAGAACGATTGAGCCAAATGATGCCTTCTGATTTTGTTGTCATCTTATGTCATCGTTCAGTAGCTGCTTTGTTAAATTTATGTTTTAACATACTTTGTCCAGTTTAGCCATCGAAGCCGGAACATTAATCGTATTTTCCACTTGAGTTATAACCTCTCCTTGAAACATTAAAGTTCCCTTAGCTCTCTCTGGTCTATATTGCAGCTTGTTATCAATAAATTTATTAACAGCGGGATATATATCGCAGTTTCGAGACTTATTTAATTACTGCATATTCATAAAATGTTGCTTGCTCAAATCGTTTTCCAATAAGAATACCAGATCTTTTTCAGGCGATAAAGGTATTGATTGGTGTTTTTACTTTTACATTTAGAATTTTTTTATTTTGGTTGGAGATACAGCTGCATCTTTTTGCAGAAATCGTAGGTCTTGTTGCTTTAATAAAATAGGGTTATTGTTTTGCTCCAAAGAAACTTCCAAAGAAGTCACTCGTTTCCTTCCGTATAAGCTAATCCTCTTTTACTACATTTTTTTGTAATGTCTAGTACTATATCTCTCTCAAGCCATTCGCTGTAACTAAGTTTAAAACACCTTAATGACCTACCGCACGTTTTCCATTTTTCCTGCCCCGGTAGTCTAGTGGCACTGTGCTTCTCTGGTGTTCCAAGTTCGATTCCCGGCTGGGGTATTTCTTATTTATCTTTCCATAATTTGGCATTTCGGTACAAAATATCTTATACGTCACAGTGCCTGGCTTTTAGGTCGTCCCATTTTCCATTAACAGGGCATAATTCTGTGGCAATAAGGAATAACAGTTAAACTCAAAAGTCGACTAAAAACATGTTGCGTATTTTTCATTATAAAACCCAAAATATTGAAAGTTCTTAAATAATTTTTGGAGTTTAATTAATAAAAAACTATGGAGACTGCTAATTTGGAAAAATTTTTCAAAAACTTTCTACATTTTGGGATTTATAATAAAAAATACGCAGCAGGTTTTTATTCGACTTTTAAGCTTAACTGTTATTCCTTATTGCCACAGAATTATAACCAACACAAGTATTGTGTTAAGGGGAATTTTATGCCCTATTATCAAAAATTAAATTTCTCTATAAAAATCTCCACTTTTTAACCACGTATCTCCACTTTGGGCGAAATTTAATTTTTCTACTTGTATAAAATCACCTAAGAATCCAGATTGGAATAAGTTCAGCGATTTTATAAGAAAAAAAAAACAAAATGAGTGGTGGCGCTCGTACTCGGCTACACGTAACGCGGTAACGCAATAACCCACCATGGTGTTATTTTGTTGTGTGATGAAAAGCTTTTGCGATATTTTCATAGCAAATGCAATACGGAAATGAATCGTGCATGTTATTTTATAGTTTTACTATTAATTTTTGTATAATTTTATAAGAATAAACATTTTTTCTTTACAGGAATTTTATGTTTAGATAAATATTTTAATTTTAAATTATTATTTAAAATACTTAGAAAGATAATTTAGAATAATTCAGAATTATTTGCTCATTTTATTCCGAATTCATAAACCATTTGCTGCAGTGATAGAACTAAAAATTTTTCGACAGTGCTAGATTTGGATGCAAAATTGGGCTAGGTTGTGACAAAATGTGCAAAGTTTTAAGATATAATCTCACTTTACAATTTTCAAAAAATGAATTTTTTTTTACAGAATTTTATTTCTTAGTATGTTTAGAATATACTCTTATTTTTTTTTTTTTTTTAAATATCTAATATTTTTTGAGTTATATATATATATACATCTATATACATGTATTCAAAACCCAAAAAAAAACTTTAAACGCGTTTTTCTCGAAATGAGTTTTTTTACATGGCGGACAGTTAATCTCGGAAACTACTTAGACCGAGATTTGAAAAAAGAATGGTGCGTTGTGTTTGTGTGAGTGTTTTACACAGGAATCAACCAGAATTTCATGGAAAAAATTTGTTTTGGGTATTTTAGAGGAAAAAACATCTCAAAAAACAGGTGCTTTTTCGACACTTTTTTTTTAAAACTTGAATTTTTTTTTTGCTTTTTCACACTAAATCTGGTTGATTCCTGCGTAACGAGATGTATATTAAACAATTCCGTTTGATTTTTTTGTTTCAGATAAGCCAGTTCTTAGATTAACTTTCCGCCATGGACCATCTATTTTTTGTAGGTGCCGACTAAGACGCTCTCTGGAGGAAAAATGAATGAAGAAAAAAATAATTTGTTTTTCTGTACTCTGTAATAATGTAGTATCATATTAAAAAATGAAGTACATAAATATTAAATTGACTGAGTAATAAAATATTGAAATTCTATTTTTTTTTTTTTTTTGCCTTGTAAAGTGAGATTATACCTTAAATTAAACAAAATATATCAATTTTATTCTATAAATCAAAATATAGTAATAGTAAAAAACCAAAACAAAAATAATGGTAATTCAGTCTATTAATATTAATAAAGTAAATAAAATATGTACATTAATTCTATCATTTGAATAAATTTAACAGAATACTTTGAGACTCAACAAGCCAATAACTTGGTTCAAAGTTTATAATAGCGTTCTTCCAACTTGGAAAAATGTTTCTTATAAAGAAAGAATAAACATGACATTAAAGATTTTATCTCAAAGGGATATTTAAGTTACATTTAAGTTAAGAAATCAATATAAATTTTTCATCTACAAACTTGTAGTTTTGAAAATGTTTAACGAGGTTAATTGCAATGACAAAAACGATACCATCTTAACATAATAAAATAGCCATTCACTATAGTTTTGCAATTGCAAGGTTGCAAATTGACGCAATGCAAACAAATAAAAAATAAGATTCAAAAAAAGAAAATGTGCTAGATTTGGAACCATCGGTGCTAAAAGTGTTAGAAATAAAATAAAAGTTTTTGGAAAAATGTATTAGATTTAGCACAATTGTGCAAAGGTCCCATCGCTGATTTGCTGTGGTCTTATAGCTGCATCCGATGTACGTGTTTGTTGGTCATCATTATGCCCTTGTTTTCGTTTCCTAAATGAAATATTTATTTATTTATCGTATTTTACTCATTACAATAAGCACTAGTCGATAAGGCTCCAGTAACTGGCTATTTTTTTTGCGAAAGAAATCTATGAAAAAAACAAATATCAAAAGAGAACCAAACAGCTCGTTAGTGTTTGTTTTGTTATTTGTGTATGCAGATAATTCGTTAGATAATTCTGAGAGATGCCGTTACTCATGACTTACGTTACTCTCATTTATTATTTACTCTCGCTTAAGCAATGATTTTTACAATGATGAATGCAATGCAGTGTTGTCAGATCCTTTGGTCCAAAAATCCCAAGTTCGTATTCGAAAATCCCGATTTATCCCATTTTAACATGCCAAAAATACCTTAAAAAACCACATTTAAATTAAATAATAATACAGATTAAATAAATTTATAAATTTTGTACATATATTTTCTTATACAACGTACAGAAAATTCATTAAAAAACTAACTCAAAAACAGTTTTTACATAAATATTCAATTAGAGAAACAAATAATAAATATTAATAATAATTCGATTTAAGGTGCCAAAACTTTAAGACGTAATTTCTTCGTTAGATCTGAAAAATAATCTGTTTCACACATTAAAGATCCTATGAAATGCAGGAAATTTACATCTGCAAGAGTCATTTAAACACTTTATTTTACATCAGAATGGGCTAAAAAATTACACTTTATACCGTGAATACTCATTTCAATAAATGTTAAAAGCTTTTAATAATTTGAAATGGTTTTCATCACATGGACACAATCAATATTTTTATTTTTAAATGAGGATCGAATTACACATATAGCACTCAAGTTCTCTTCACCACCCAATTTCTCTTTTTGTTTTAACATCAATAACCGTTGTAAAAATTCTTTCGGCATCAGCATTAGAATGCGGTAATGATAAAATAGATTTATATGACTTCGATAAATTTGGAAACAATTTTTCTCCATTAAGAGCAGTTTTGTTTGATATTGCTTTCCAAAACTTTGAAACTTTGCAGTTGTTTGCTAAATACATATTTTGTTCGATTTCAGAAAAAGCAAAAGAGAGATCATTCCATTCATCACTTAACGCGTAATTGTCGACATATTCTGCAATATCATTGATGGATTTAGAAAAAATTCTTTTATTGTTATTAAGAGCAACTTGAGGATTTAGAAATTCAAAAATTTTTCAAATTTTTAGCTATGCAACCTTTAATGAAGCGACCACAATTAGTTTTTATCAATATTGCTTTCTATTTATCCATATCATTAATTTTATCTTAAAACTCAGAATTGAAAAGCATATGTTCTGAAGATAGTTCAGTGTTTTCGTTAACTATGGAATCATATGAAATTTCTTGACCTGAATCAATTAATTCAACGGTTTCAATTGTTAAAACTATTTTGCAAAGCAATACCAATAATTTCCTAGATTCTTTGTAAAGTCTGTGAATAAGTATATCGGTACCCTGAAACAGAATCTATTGTAATAAAGCAATATGTTCTTTAAAAATCTTAAGTACATTTTAACATCTGGCATATTAAATATTTCACAATTTTTTTCAGCTTTTTTCCTATTTGAAAAGTTTACTTCATACACAAAAAAATGTTGCAATGCTGACCAATTTCTCAAAAGTATTTATGTGCAAGGATGCATTGTTAACCATCTTGTTGCAGAAGGTGATGTTATTTTGTTTGTGGGCAGGTCAAAAGAGTGCTGCAATTCTTTTAGATGAGTAGAGCTTTTGGGGCTTTCTGAAATATATGATGCTATATCTCTGAGTAACATCTTTCTTTCCCGCTTTAACAATCAGCGCCGCTGAATGACATATGCATTTCATTAAAATAATTTTAAAATCAAAATTTTTTTGCATATCTGCACAGAAAGAATTTTTTTGTCCAACCATCACATTCGCATTATCCGATGCAAGAGCAATAATATTTTTAATTGGTATCTTTCGTTTTTCGAACATAGATTTTACTAAATCGTACATTGCCAAACCAGTAGAACCCGCAGCATCAATTTCTAGAATTTGTAATAGCTGGGTGTTGACTTAATAATTTTTAACATATCTCACTAGAATGCAAATGTTTTTTTTTTTACAATGTCGGTAGACTCATCAACGAAAATTGAAAATTTATTTTCCTTCAAAACATTATCGAGCTCATCGCTTTCCACTTTGCAAATTACATTTTTGATTAAAGCTTGTCAGTATTTTGGTGCCTTTGAACTTCGGTGCTACCGTAAGCAAAGGCTTTGGAAAATGCTTTGGTGTTGTTTCCCTTCGCAGGAAGCAGCCAGTCGTAATATTCTTGGACTTTAAGTCATTTTTCTTGAAAAGTTTTCGTGTCTGAAGTCTTCTGGAACTTTCTCTTTTGCGGCGCACAGTGTAACGAGGCGGCCAAAAATAAGAAAAAGTCGTGTTGAAGATTTTTAAAAATTTTAATGATATGTAAGAGATAATATTTTAAATAAAAAGAAACTAAATTTTCTTTCCGATAAACCAATGGGTTCAGGCACACGGCAACCACAAAGCCGAACTTTTATGAAAACGTTTACAATGCGTGGAAAAGGTCATATCATTTATTACTAATTTAATTGCCATATTTCATTTATTAACAAATAAATGTAGGCAAAATGCATATGTGGGAAAAATATAAAGTCTGCAAAATGTGGTAACACTATTTTTTGGGCATAAATTAACGTCACAAGTAGGGTTTCACTAATTGAAGAAAGATTGTCTGCGGAGAGCTGCGATTTTTCAAGTTTTTTACATTTTTCCCTGAAACCAATAATAAAAATTAAACCAATAATATGCCAATAACAGTCCACAAGGTTCTTGTTCATGTCACCGCCATAGTTTGCCAATTGGAGCCCTATCTGAGGAAGCCTTAGAATCGCGCCACAAAGATATAAGAAAATTTTCATTAAATTTTACAAGAAAAACTTCCCCTGAAGCATCAAATCGTGATCTGATGGTTTCTCTTCTCATGTTATCAGAGCAAATCACCAAGGTAAATAATAAAAGATTACCTTTTAGATGAAATGTTGTCTGGAGAGCAGTATCAAGTATTGAATATAGAATAATATTGATGATAGCGACTAAGCGGAATGTCTTGCGCTTTCTTAACAACACTGTGCCACAAAATTCAGTTTTTCCATCGGACTGGTGATTTGACATGTAGTCTAGAGTAATTTAGGGCCGCTGAGCTCGAATCTGAAGGCTATTTTGCTCCATCACGTCAGGTTTTTGATATAACGGTACATGAAATCATGAAAATTGCTTTATTAAGACTGTACCAGGGCACTATTAATTTTTTTTAATCGTTTTTGGTGTCTATAGAAAAGTTGTTTAGAATTTTGGGAGTTTTTTAAGTGGCATTTGGCAGCTTTATTATATTACAGGATAGGAAAACTGATTTATAAATTAAAATGTTCAGTTTCAATCTTATGGAGCTTCTTTTTCTGACATTTTAGCAACTTAAGTAGGCGTGGCAGCACACCCATTTTTCTTCCTTGAACAAGGAAGTTCTTATAAATCGCACACCAAATTCCGTCATTATGCTACAGATATTTAAAAAGTTATTGCAATTTAAGTGTTTGAATTATATGGGAGGTGGGCGTGGCAGTAAACCAATCGTTACCATTTTTGGCATACGACTTTACTTTAATTAGACTATCTCGACTACTAAATATTATTAATATTAAACAGCGCTTACTATTTTTGGCCGATGTTTATATGGGATCGTTACACTGTGCGGCGTCCGCTCATTAATTTGATTGTGTGACATTTTTGTAATATCTGTGTAGATTAAAAAATTATAAATTGATGCGAATCTATTTAATAATAATATTACTTACCCTGCAAGAACGCAAATAGCAATAAATAATGTGCTTTAATTTAATTTATTGAATGCAAAAAATATTATAAAAACGCGCTCAAATTATAAGTTGTGTTTATTCAGTAATTACACATACAAGTATTGAGGAAAAAATGACAGCTGTTTATATGTATTAGTGTTTCATTGTTGCGATTATGGGCAAAATCCCACAATCTGACAACACTAATGCAATGCTTTGTTCAATGAGCGAATTTTAAAAAACTTCCGACGCTAATATTTTGGAATTGGATTAACCGATTTTAAATTTGAACTTTTGGCTAACCTACTCGCCAAGCTCTTTAAATTGAAATATAATATATTGGAATGATAGTGTAGCACTTCTGGATCTTCTGGAATAAGGATGTAGTTACACTAATAAATGTATAGATAATATATTACAATATTAGTAGGAACATATAGATAATAAAAAATTCCGCGAAGCCAAAGAGGCTTGTCTTTAACCCTTAAATACCCACTGTTCACTGCAGTGACCAACCACTTCCGCGGCTGCCTGTGCCGCCATTTTACGTTCGCCATTTAAAATAAACATCTGATCTTACTGTCTAAAGTTTTCTTTATCGATACAACTGTCGTACAGTTACAGTTACAACTGTCGTACAGTTACAGTTATTTTTAGCTCGAAAAGCATGTTTTGCAAAAATTTTAAGTAACTAACTGAAAAAAGGTGTTTTTATTTTCGAATTTTGTGTAATCAATATATTGCCGTGTGGACAAATTTGTGTCAGACGGTATGGGATTTTAATTTATTCTCCAGATAATCGCCAAAGGTTACTGCAGAGGTCAACCATGTAAATTAAAATAACTGCACCTTAAACTAATTTATTTGAAAACACGTAGAACAAACGTTGTTTGGAATCACAAATACTACCTATGGGTATGTTTTTAATTGAAATCGGACGTATTGGGCGTTTAAGGGTTAATATTCTTACATTAGATTAATTATTTTAAAGAAACTTTTTACGTATTTACTTACATGTTTAATTTTGTTCTTTTTTTTTACGATTTTTAACCTAAACTATAAACATCGGACTATGTAGAGAATTTGATACATATTTTATTGTATAAAAATATTGTTTTTCTTATTATTAAAAGTAACCTTAAAAGTATGCATTGTTTCTATTATTTTGTTATTTTGTAAATAATGCAAATTTTGGCTTAAAAGAGTCATTTATTTGAGGGATTAACGCAGTTAGAGTTTTCGAAAATTGATTTTTTTTTATTCGAATTTCATAATGTACATACATATATTTAAAATTACTCTTTGAAAATCCAACAAATATTCTTGAAGTTACATGGCAAATTCACTAAGTGTAAAGAGCTTTTAATACTTCAGCCTTCAGCAGCCGTTTTCTTCAAATGAAAGAAGGTTATTAAGCTGCCACACAAAACTTCTTTTCTGCTACAAAATTCGACATTTGTGAATCGAAAAAAAATATTTTGTTTGTATAATAGGGGCTTCAGCCCCTATAGCCCCTCTCCGGAGACTCTACTGATGCTGAAGGCAGGGTTCCGAGCCCCCTGTAAATTTTGTATTAATTACATTGAATTTTTATACGAATAAATAAAATTAGTCGGTGAGGCCATAGTAACTGGGGCTATTTTTTTACCCAAGAAATGTCGTTATCATGCCTTCTATCTCTCTCTTTCAATATTATATATGAGCTCAATGAGTAAATTTCTCGTTAAGCTCTTTAAATTGATATATAAATAATATGATAGTGTAGCACTTCTGGAATAAAAATGTAGTTACGGTAATATATGTATAGCCTGAAATTTTTTTGTTATTCATATCATAACAAAATAATACACTATTATTTTGATTCAAATAAATGAAATAAATTTTTTCTTTTTTTTAAAAAAAAGAGCCTAACAAAATGTTTTTCTAACTGTAGCCTTATTACACTTCAGTGTAGTGTATTTTACGGTTAAAATAGTGAGCTCTTAGGCATAAGATAAAAAAATGCAGCGTGCTTTTAGGGATGGGATCCCATATAAAATTTGTTCATACCGCCGCTTCATCTTCGTTGCTTTTCAATCTTTAGTTTATTCCGTTTACTGTGATATGGTACTTTTGGAGATACGTGGTTGAAGAATAGAGGTAGCGATATGCTCCTTTGTATGGAAGTACAATGAGCCTGTGTGTTTGTGTGCCTGTGTATGGATGCGTTTTTCCGAAAATTTTACAAAATACATATTTTTTTCTTATTCTGTGATTTTTTTTAATTGATTTTGTTTTCATAATTCTAATTTTTAGGTTGTTCTAGTTCAGGGTCATTACTTGTCATTTTTACCGCTTTGCAGCCGCAACGAGCCGGTTTTTTTGGCCACATGTACGCCCATTGCTATGCCTGAAACACGCGAATGTGTGGTACAGGGTGCCACAAATGTCTTTACCACAATTCATTCAATGGATATGAAAATTGTACACATCGATAAAAAGTTAGTTTCGCAAATAAATTTTTCGAATTGAATCATATTTATTTATTTATTTTATTTATTTTGTGTTGTTAATTTAGTGGTGAATTTCACTTGGGTTACAGTAAAAGTGATTTACAAGGAATATCCTGGTATAATTTAATGCACTCGGATAATTTACGGGAGGCTCAAAGTAAACATAGACTAAGTAAGTATTAGAAAACTAACAAACCAAATTACGATACATATTAATTTTAAATAAAAGAATAAATAATGTAGCTCATGTTTAATCACACATGGGTCACAGTTAAAATTTTATTGGTATTTACATTAACAACTCCTATAACTCTAACTAACAAACAGTTGTAATTAAAAAATTAAAGAAAATAGCTATGAAGTAGAGATAGGACATGAAATTTACATGGCACGCGTGAACACGCACGCACGTGACGTAATTTCCACTTGAGCATGAGTGAACGTGATTGATTTACATAATTCCTACGTGAATATGCGTGAATGTGGCATAATTTCGACGTGAAAATGCGGGAGTATAAGTTATTTTTGACCATTACGTCGTTATAATTCACAAATCCTTAAATACTTAATAATGGTGGTTGAAATATCAACCCTATGTTTTTCTTCACCTAAGAATCTTGCAAATTTGTTTCTAAACTCCAACTTTAAATACAAATTTACGATTATAAATCCCTTTTTCTTTTAAAAATGTTATATCTATTTGAAACCTTATGGAACAATTATTTAAATGTAAAAAGTAAAATAATTTATCTTAAAAAACAAAGAAATTTTTTGTACTTTACTCCAACATACTCATTATATACCAAAATAATGGTGGACTACTATTAATACGTACACTAGGAAAAAATAAGAAATAAGAAACAAAGTAAACAATAGCGGAATAGCATTTTGCTGTTAGTAAGGAGCTAAAAGAATATTAATATGGTATTCTGTGATCAGTGTTGCCATATTTTTTTGGGCAAAAACCGTAAATAGTAAAAACAAAAACTGTATTTTGGAAAAAAAGCTGCAACCTATAAAAACAAAAAACAAAAATAAAATTTTTAATTTGAATACTTTCTCAGTCACTTGTCCATCATTCCAACATATTTAATTTATTTAAATAAATATGTAATAATATTAATAAAGTCAAAAAAACTGATTCCCTTAAAATTAAGTAAAATAAGTCAATCAAAAAAGAAACAAATCCATTTAAAAATGTATAAAATAAATATATGTTATTATTATTATTAATAAAAAACACGAAATAACATAATTGTTATGACTGGTTAAAATATTAAATGAACATTCCTTGGTCCGATTTTTTGAGTAGTCATAGTACACTAGTAATCAATACAAAAATTTTAAAAGCTCTCAAAATGGTTTCATCAATTTCTTGTACATTTCTCTTAATGCCACAAAATTTGTTCAATTTTATAATTTTTTTAAGTAAGTCTTTTGTTCTTTTCAGCTAATTTTCGAATTTTAGTTTTGTTAGTATTAATTTGGGGAAATATAAACTGTAATATTTGAGGGAAATCTGTAAGACTGCATGACGACCGAAAAAACTGTAATTTACAGATAAATCTGTCAATATGGCACTGTTGTCTGTGATTCATTTGCCACTCATATAATGTCATGGATTGCGAAAAACCTACCTGCGCAGATATTCAAAAGTTAATGATTGATAAAATAAAATCTGGCGACAATATTTGTATTAATTCAAAAGAGTATACATTAGAAAGATCGACAGTACAATCTGTAGTAAAAAAATTTTATAAAGTCAAACAATGCTGTCAATCGTGGAAGAATATTCTACTTAGCCGATCGTTATTGAAGGATACTGCCTGCAATTGCTGGAACAAAACAGACGAAGCAACAGATGAAACGCAGCATCAGAGTATTTAAGAGCAATAGGAGAATTAGTAGGACATGAGTGGACAAGGAAAAATTTCGAAAAATTGGTTATGGGCTTTATAAGGTGGGATCAATAGAAGTATAACATTTGTATTTTTTTATATTTTTTAATTCCTTAAGGCCAAAGAAAAGCCACTATTAACCGATAAACAATAGAAAATACGACTTTCTTGGGCGAATAATAAAGGTTTCTGGGTATAAAGACTATGGAACTCAATTATATTCAGTAATAAAGCAAAATTTGATACCCGTGTTTGCGATGTACGAAAGATAGTGATTTCGAAAAAGCACCTATTAGTTTGATGGTCTTAAAGGCATGATTAAGTTTCCTGTCAGCGATATGGTATAGGTCTGCATGCCTGCAAAAGGCGTAGGGCAATTGCAGTTTCTTGATGGCATCACAAAATTTGCAGACCATGTACCCATTTTGAAAAATAACCTCATACCATGCGTGAATGGATTGAACACTCGTAGAGAGTTTAACTTTCAGCAGACTGGTTTGCCACCTTATACCACTAAATTCATACAAAATTGGTTAAAATTGTAGTGAATAAGTGTATGAGATTGGTCATTATCAAGTCCTGGTCTCAAGTGAATGAAGGTGTTTGAGCAGTTATGAAGAAACGTCTGGTAAATGATCCGTACAGATCTGTTGGGGAATTAAAAATCAAAATCAAAGAAAATTGGGAATCCATAACACCCAACGCCAAAATCTGGTTAATAGTATGCTAAACCAAATTAAAGTCATAACAACAGCAACGGGAAGTGCGAAAAAATATGAATTTTGATTGTTATGCACTGTATGTATTAAGTGGTCAATCGTTTTTTCTTAGTTTTATGAGTATCCTTGAACAAACATTTCGTTTATTATTTAAGTTAAATATTTTTGCTTTTTATATTTCAGAAATATATAGCATCTTTAAAAGAAATCAAATTTTATTATCGTAAAATGGCATTCAAAGTTGAAATTTAGAAACAAATCCAGCTGTACGTATTAATAATGGTTAGGGCTTGTATGTGCATATTATTTATACAGCCACTTTATAAAAATTGTGGCTGTTCACAGGGGCGCAAGCATGAACGCCTGTCTCAAAGACAGAGGTTAAAAAATAGATAGTTAAAAAAGGCAGGCGAGTCTCTATGTCTTCCTTACTAGTACCTATTTTTTCTACCTCTCTCTTTCAGACAGGCGTTCATGATTGCGCCCATGTAAATAGCCTCATGAAAGGGCTGCATGCGTGATGAGTGAAATTTTTTGGAAAAATTTCAACATGCGTGAATTTTTTTCCCCAAAAATGCCATGGTGTGTGAACATGCGTCCGAAACCGTGAGCATGCGGGAGTCAAAAAGTACTCACGCGCCCATCTCTACTATGAAGAAACTTGAAGATTCAAATTTTTTCTACTATTTAATATGATCATTATCATTGCCGTGCCCTCTAAACCTTTCAACGTGGAAATTAGTTCTTCCGGTTTTGAATATGTTTTGACCTACACATGTTTGTATATGAATATTTGTGTAGTTAAAAATCGTGTGCCTTCACGAACTTTAACCCATGTAATGCTGACCCCAGAAGGGCTGAGACAGATCGACGAAATTTTACACCTGCTTATCATTTGGTCTAATCAATAAAAAAAATTAGGAAAATAATACCTTCTCCTGTCCTATTGACCAATAAGGTACTATCTACATTAAGAAAATACAACGACCGGCTTGAATGATACACAAAATTTTTAACTTTGGTAAACTTCAATTTGTTTTTAAAAAAATTAAATGCTTTTTATAAGCACTACAAACGAAAACAAAAAAAAGCAAAAGCAGCTGCTTTCACCATAAATACGTATATGTATACAAGTAGCCACTTAAAAAAATTTGCAGAGTTAAGACCCAGCGTTTTCACAACGCATATTTTTAAATATACCTTACTGCCGAACTTCCCCTTAGGGGATTCCTAAGGGACCAGAAAAATACTTAGTTATATAAAAATTTCGTTTACAGAAATGATGCAAATTTTTTTTTTTAATTAATTAAAGTAATCAGTAATTTTCAATTAGATCAGTGAACACAGGCAACTGCTGCCAAAATTGTTAGTAATGGAACTTTGTTTTTTAATGCAATTGTCAATTTAAACTTTTGGGGATCCCCTAAATATGTTTTGCTTTTTACTCGGTTCGAAGTTTCATTGATATGCGAAAAATTTGTTATATGGAAATCAAAAAATGCATGTGAGTTCAACTTATAGCTGTTAAAATTGTTCATTGCAGAGAAAAAATCGCTATATGGAAATTCGTTATAAGAAGATTAACCCTTCCCACCACTTTAGACGGTAATAGTGGCGCCATCTTAAGTCCAACATCCAAACCACAAAATGAGTTTCGTAGATTGCAGCTTTATCGATGGGCATACCTAACGGAAAGAGAAAACGGCAGCTGTCAAAAGTTATTGCCATTTTTATGTGAAAAATACGCAGTGTTCTGTTTTTGCTCTGAAATATTGTTATTTTATTTTGATTCGAATTTTTCATTATTGCGTTTTGGCGCTCAAAACATTCGATTATTCAATTGGGTATTAATATTATTTATTTTTTTATTTTCTTTTTTGTGTTACCCAGGCGCGTATACAGAGGTTTTTTTTTATTTTATATAGTTTCTTTTTTGAGCTACTCCAAATGCTTAATTTTAATGCATTGCATTTATTCTACACTGCTTAACGTTTTACGTATTTTATACCATATAGTTACCCACTAATAAGCTTTTAAGCTTCAGATCAAAGTTCAAGTATTTTTAATTATATTTGTTTTAGTTTTGTTTTAGACTTATACATATGTAATATAGAAGAAAACTGATTAATTATTTTAAATTTCTTACTTGCAGTTACGCAATCTGAACAAGATCGGTCATGTATTTTGCTTGTGCGTATGCAACGGCACCAAGGCGACTTCATCTGGGTTCATGTAGTGCTGCAAATACGTGATAATCAAGATACAAATCAACAGCCAGTTATTGTATGCACAAATCAAGTGCTTAAGTAAGTCAAAAATATTTTCATACTTACTTTTACAAGCAAGACTCACAACTTTAACGAGAATAGCAGATGCACACAGAAATAATGAAATGTGCCTTAAAAAAATATCAGTCTAAATCTGATTTCAGAAAACCTAATTAAAAAATGTTAATAAATTTTAGCAAGCATAATTCACAATACAATTTTTTAAATCAAAATTCAGCTTATTTTTTACTTTTCGATATGAATAAAATATGCCCTGCTCAACAGCACAAGAACTTCCGATTCACACGCAACGTAATTCACCCACACACATTTACACATACATACAAACACTCCACGAACTATAGTCAAAAGTTTTAGCTAATCAAATATTTTTATTATTATTCTCTTTTTCTTTGTTTGTATGCTTGATTCGCATTCCCACCACAATCGCCATACTAACAATGCGACCACAAAAGTGAACGTGAAGCATCTGTAATGATTACCAACTCATGGCTTTACCACTACTATTCTGTACAATCCAAGATACAGTTTGGTTTGCCATTCGAGGGAACGACACGTGTGCCACCCACAACCCCGACAGCAGCGGCTGCAGTTTATTACCATCATCACGCGCACTCACATCATCCGCATCATCATCACCATCATACGTCAACGCCACTTCCGGCAGCGACAGTGGCTGGTAGCACTTATCCCACAATGCATCATCCACATCATCATCATCAGCACCACCAGTATCATCATATGGCGGCATACAATGCATATCACACAGCTGCAGGCAGCAGTATAGGTAGTGGAGGTGGGGAAAGCGGTGAAGGAGGCTCACCAGGGCAACATCATCATCATAGAAATGGTCCAACAACAACCGGCGGCATTGGAATAAATGGCCACTCGGTATCTTCAAATGGTGGCAGCATGGGAAACCAATATGTCTATCATCACCGCCTGGGCTTAGAACCGGTTGATTATAGTCAAGTGAGCGGAAATGGGAATACAGCTCGATCACCATCTAACAGCAGTACAGTAAACGTCAGCGATTTACGGTGCAGCAGCACAAATAGTTCAGTATCCAGTCACACAACAGCAACGCCTAATTATACATCACAAAACACAACCAGTCAAAATAATACCCACACACATCATCCACGATTAGGTTCGCCACCATCCAAGAAACGTGCCGTAGTAAGCAAATTGGAACCATTATATTTACCTGACGATTCATTAGAGGATCCGCCACATTCGACGCCATTAACTACCAATGATATAGACACACATTATCCGTTGAGATCCACCGTTTATGGACCAGTGGAATCACACGCCTCCGTCGCCTTTGCCACAGTCGTACCCACGCGACCGCGATTACTCAACAAAGCATTGCCATCAGATACACCAGATTTTATCGATCAATGGAATCCCAGCCCTCCATGGTCAGATACTGCACAAAAGATCTCACTTGACAGTTCCTCATCATCAACCCAACAAGAGTTGAGTCCTTGCATAACGACAACACCACCAACACCTACCAGCGCTCCACCGAACGGCCTTATAGGTATTGGCGTCCAAACGCTTGGTTCAGCCTTTTCCTTCGAATGGATGTCAGATCAACTAGTACCTATAGTAGATCCATGTATTTCCTGTTTGACACCAACGGATCACCTTGGAGCAATACCAGTTGTTATGGCTCATGACCCACATTCAACACCACGTTCAATTCATTGGGCTTCTACAATTCCACTGACGGATCATCATCATCATCTATCTCAACATTTGGCTTCGCAGAGTCATCGGTTACTAAATCTAACTGGTAACGGTGATAATTTGAATACATCGAATGAGCCTCTACGCAACAATACTGATGATTCGGCAACCAAAGCTGATGTTGCTGAAGATGTTGCAAAGAAGGGTAGGATTTAATTTTAAACTTTATTTTACACATTTTATCAAACTTATCTGGTTGATTGAGATTATTCAAAGCTATAAGTGAAAGCTTTGAGTACAAGCACGCACACATAGACACTAGCAGATCCTTGATGTATTGAAGATAAACACCTCTTACCGGTGAAAATCTTCGGACCTCCACCAATGTGTTTTAGTTGCATGTAAAAAATGAGCATCTCGCTCATCAGTTGAAAAAAATACTATTCTGTAAAATTTGGACCTTTTATTATATTTTAAAAAAAAATTTAAAACAGGTTCAAAAATTTTGGCTTTAGATGCGGTTTTACAAGCATTGTATTTATTTTTGCTGGTTAGTGTAATTTATATTTTGGATTTTCAAAGGATTTTCTGATACTGACATTTTATAAAATGTAAAAATATGTATATTTATAAAAAAAAAAAACATATTCCAATCTAACGCAGTTAGAATTACTGGATTTATATAAAAAATATATACAGTCACTCACAAAATTGAGTATACAGTCGTTGCAAAAAAGAAAATGCTCTTATATTGGAAAAACTAAACGATTTATTTCAATTCTTTTTTTTTATAATAATTTATACATATCTTAGGAACTAACAACAAACATAAATTAATTCATTTTCAAAACAAAACTTTAAGGAATTCGAAAAAATATAAAATAATGTAATATTTAAGCTCACAAAATTGAGTATACAGTTCGTAAGAAATCAATTTATTATTAAAAAATGGTACATTTTAAAATTTTAATAAGCAGTGGGTCCACCTTCTGCATCTATAACCGCTTGTAAACGACGAGGCGTGGAACCAACCAGTTTCTTAGTGAAGGATGATGGTATTTCATTCCATACCCTTGTTATCTCTTTTTTTAAGTTATCCTTGTTTCGTGGGTTCACATTTTTTAATGCTCAATAGGGTTTTATATTTGGAGATTGGGGTGGCGTTTTTGGTTGTTTTCGAGCGTTGTACAACAACCACTCTCTTACAATGTGAGCAGTGTGCTTAGGGTCGTTGTCTTGTTGGAACCAAAACACTGCTGGTAGCTTAAGTTTTTGAGCACTTTGATGCATATTGCGCTTCAGGATGTCTAAATAAATCTCCTTGGTCATCGTTATTTCAATAAACTCCATAGTTCCAACTCCACTTGTTGCCCACAACATAACTGAACCACCACCATACTTTACTGTACCCACCAAATACTTGGTTTTCAACTCAGTGTTTGGTTCTCTCCAAACAATCTGCCTTCCATCTGATCCCCAAAGGTTAATTTTAGTTTCATCCGTAAACATAACACTCTCCCAAAAAATTTGAGGCTTGTGGAGTTTAGCTCTGGCAAAGTCCAAGCGTTTTTGCTTATTTATAGACGAAATAAACAGCTTTTTGCGTGCAATACGACCATGCAAGTTATTTTTTCGTAACACACGACGAATTGTTTCATCTGATATTGACTTACCGATGATTTGGGACATCTCCGCGGTCAACTTTGGAACGCTTGTTTTGGGGTTTACGCGCAATTTACGTACAATTACACGCTCATCAACATCAGTCAGCAATTTTTTTCGACCTCTGCCAACGGAGTTTTTAAGCGTACCTTAATTTCTCCACTTGTTAATAATTTTTTGGACTGTGCAGTGGGGTCTGCCAATAATTTCGACAATTTGCCGATAGGATTTGCCTTCGCAACAGAGTTTAATCACCAATTCTCTTATTTCAAGAGTAGTTTCCGTTCTGGAGCTCGCCATGACAAAAATAAAAATCGCACAGCAGCTAATTTTTGTGCGCACACATACAGCAATAATTTATGAATTTATGTCAATGCTGATGCGATGGGAATCGGCAGTTAAGTTTAAAATCTTACAAGTGTATACTCAATTTTGTGAGCTTGAATAATACATTATTTTAATTTTTTTTAATCCTTTTAAGTTTGGTTTTGAAAATGAATTAATTTATGTTTGTTATTTCTTCCTAAGATATGTACAAATTATTACAAAAAAAAAGAATTGAAATCAAACGTTTAGTTTTTCCAATATAAAAGCATTTTCTTTTATGCAATGACTGTATACTCAATTTTGTGAGTGACTGTATATCGATAATTAAAATTATGATTATAACCAGATTTGCAGGTCGTCTGGTGTGATGGTGAAAAAATTTAATTTTTTGCATAAATCGTTTCTATATGGTCGATTATAGCGTCATCTATCATGAATTGACAAAATTTTTTTTGACAAATCTCACGTCTTTTTAACCGTAAAAAATGCTGTAAAAAATAGGATTTCATATTTAAAGTATCAAAGTTACCTCTCGTAAGGAGGAAGGGTGACTAATTTTAGCAGTAATGCATTTCCCCGCCGAATGCTTAAATTTTGAAAATGGACATTTTTTTCGTTGAGTGCTTATTACTCGAGATATTTGAAAGTTTCAGGGTAAAAAATACACCCTGTATATATTTTTAATTAGCGAATCTAAGGGAGGGAGGTTTGCGAATTCGTTTGTGTGCCCCATTATGACCAGCTCATGAGTCAAAGAAAAATATATTGCAATAATCGTATTTTCTTATTTTCAGAATCTTCACGAAATTGACAGAAAAATATTTAGGAAATCATGTCAAGATTTTTAACTGGAGTTCTCGGTTGTGTAAAAAAGTTCAGCTCGCTAAAGCAGCAAAGTTAACATAGCGTCGTATTTTACAACTCACATCAGTGGCGTATGTGTGTGGAGATAAAGGGGAGTCGCTAATTTTTTGTTTCTATTAAAATTTATATTATAGCCACCTAAGGAATATTCTTACCTACGCCGCTGGCTTACATTAAATACACTACTTCAAAATTAATTATAATGGGGGCTTCCGTCCTTTCCCCAGTTTATTGTAGCAATGCTAAAATAAAAATTTATTCAGTAAAATGATATCTATATTTTGTGCAAAACTCAAGTCGATTGGAAGATAAACTACATTCAAACTCAATACAAAAGACTCGAATATTTACTGTCGAATTGGAAAAAGCGACATAGGGCTATCAAATATCCAGATTTTTGTTCATTTTAGTCCTGTACTACTAACTCCTACCACGTTTAAAATCAAAATAATTTCTTAACATAATAGCATAACTGAGCTCCGAACATTATTATATCATTACATATCGCTACCTTAATTTGCAGAAGCCCTAACATCAAATTTTGCAATATTGAGTTTTTGAAGGAATATGGTAGAGCGTGCCTCCTTTCATCTGCACTGAAAATTTTGGAGACATCTAGGAGTATTCTAAATATCTAAATGTTTTTTGCTTCTCCTGTAAAATTTTAAAAATGCGTACTAGAGCTTTAGCAAATTAAGGATAGAATTTGCTGGACTGACTGAAGATTTTTTGTAAAAACCATTCTAATATTTTTCGGAACACGAAAGATTTACACATCATTGCAAAGATTTATTATTTTTCTAACATATAAAAGTATTTCTTATTTTGTTTTGGAAATCGGTTCAAAAAAAGGAGGAAATATGACTTATTTGGGTAATTCACAAGCTGCCTTATTAGGTGTCGTATCCTCTCACTTGTCATAAATTTTCTTATTTTACATACAAAATTATACGACAATATGATTATATGAAAACCAGCCTAACTCGTCTTAAGATGGAAAATATTTGAAAACATATTTTATATTTTTAGAATTATATATCGTTTCAAGAATGGTGTTTGATTTGAGCATAGAATCTTTTGAAAAAGTTCTACAGTTTCTTTGATATAGCTATTCAAAGCTATTAAACTTGGCTGACAGAAAAATAAACAAAAGTTATTATTTATTTTTACTACAGATATATAGGAATCTGGTAAATAACTTTACATTCAAATATCTTTGGAACTGGAGTCAATCCAGCAAATCAACGGTAGATTCGAAATCAGCCACCCCAACAAAGAACCAATATTTTGTTCTGTTCTCTGTTATCCATAACATAATCAATGGTCACAACACAAAGTATGGTAAGTCGAATTAACCATTTCGGTACCGTAAAAAATAAAAGGAGATAGTGCAAATCCAAATCCGGATACGTATTGTCTGACCCCAATTTTTTAAAATTTTTGATAAAAACGGGCATTTTGCATCTCTGAAGGCCTGAAGGTTTTTCATGGGTGACCCCCAATGAGACCTTTTTCGAGTTGTTTTCTGCACATTTTTACTATTATAAATATTTTTTTAAAGATAGACAAAGTAATTTAGTACTAACTTTTCACTTAACCATTTCTTGACCGTGAGGAAACTTAAACCGATAGAGCAAAACTGAGTTCAGATTAGATTTCTTTGACCTTCATATCATTGTAAAAAGGTCCTTAAAAAGATGCCATTAAAGATCTTAGGGTCACCGATGACCCATAGCAAAACTTATTTCGTATTTCCAAAAAAGTAAACTAAAATTTAAAAATATGGGAAATCATGTTTGAGTAAATATTTTTTTTCACAACATATTGTAAATTTGGTGTATTTGGACAAATTTTGTAAAAATCAATTAACAAGCAATTGAAAATTAACAAGAAAAACATCAATTTTTTGGCGTACTGCCAAAAAAATATTTTTGAATTTTTTTGAATATTGAAAAACGATAAATTCTTCCTCTAAATTTGAAAAAGTTTATTGGATAGATTTTAAAAAATCGCAAGAAATTATCTTGTGACACCGCACACTGGGGCCGCTCAAAACTCAATTTTCAAAAAATAGGTTTACAAAAAAAATTGAAACGCTATTATATTCATAAATAATGATGCATCGATGGGCAAAACTTTCTACCTTTTATAGAATAGGAGATATGAAGTGCCAGACTTTTTTTTAAATATGATAAGCCAAATTAAAGCCTGGAATAGAATGTGAAGCGTGAAGTACACAGCTGAAGCACAGAATGTAGCGTAGCAAACAATGAAGCTCGACAGAGAAAAATGTGAATAGAATGTTTATTGTAATTGGAGTCAGACACAATCATATTTTTTTCCACATTGATTTGATTGCAAAATCAAAGTGTTTTAAATTGTAAACCAATTAAATTCTTTTACAAGTTCTATAAATAATTCAGTGCATTCTCCACTTTTTTTTTTGACAATCAGTTGTTTTGCTTGAAGCGCGACAAAGTTGAAAAGTTCTTATTTTGCGCTTCATCTTCAGCTTCAGAGGCAGCGACAACTTAACATTGGCTGCATTCACGCTCATCAATTGCTTAACAGTTGCAGCTCGTCAAGTTTCGTGTCGTGAACATACTGCTACTTTTAGCGTTAACGTTTCCATTGTGATTAGCTTTTTGCTATTATTTCTCTTTAACAAATCCAAAAACTTAAATAATGAATATAAATAATTTAATGTTTTTGCAATGTATTTTTGACGAT
Source organism: Toxonevra muliebris (assembly GCA_963691655.1). Taxonomy (NCBI): domain Eukaryota; kingdom Metazoa; phylum Arthropoda; class Insecta; order Diptera; family Pallopteridae; genus Toxonevra; species Toxonevra muliebris. The sequence continues at coordinate 64,971,215 of OY829327.1, read as the reverse complement.
GGCGTTAATATGAATATGTTTTGTCAAATATGACAGCCATAATAAACAAATGAATATATATAGAAAAAATCAGGGACCGTAATTATTATAAGCAATATCAAAAAATCGAAATTTAATAATTATTTTGTGATTTTAATTGCTTTCGATCAACGATAATAATTATTGTCTGATTTTTATTTTTTAAATCTGGTTTAAAAATTATTTTTGATTTTTATGTTTTGGCTCATCCGAAAAAATTAACTTATGATTTTTATTTTTTTTTTTTTTGAGAATAAAAATTATTGTTTGAGTTAAATTTTTTTGCTTAGGAATAAAAATTATTTTTTGAATTTTATTTCCATGCTTGGAAATAAAAATTATTGATTGAGTTTAATTTTTTTTTTCGAAATGAAAAACTCAAAACCTCATAAATCCTTGTTATTGCGAGTACGGTTATCGCATGTTCGGCAATTTATAATCAAATTTTCCATAGAATATTTTCCTACAACATATTAACCCTTTGGCACCAACAATTACGGGTCTTTTTAGCTCTTTTCTAGAAAGTTTCTTTTTTGACCCATTACGAGGGTTGATAGAGGGTTAATATGTTCCAAAAATATGTTGCTCATCAAATTTTACTATAGGTCACTGAACAACAAAAAACTGTAAAGTTGATTTTGGTAAAAATAAACTCAAGTTCCAAAAATGTTTCAAATTTTCACCTTTTATACGCAATGAACAAGTGAGTCTTTAAAATTATTTTCGAGACTAAAAAATTATTTGATGTTGCAAAATAAACTTTAATTGTTTTTTTCATAATTAAAAATTAAGAAATAATTGAAAAATATGCATTCTCAGGTCTCTCAAACTGTTTGTACGTCTCTTTTTGATTTTGATAATTCCGTTTAATTAATTACGAAAATATAAAACTGCACGTTTTGCAGTATTTATGAGATAAACAGTTTGAGAGGCTTGAACATTTATTGAGTACCCATTTGTGAGAGAATATATAATTTGAATACTGTTGGTTTTAATGAGTAGGGCTATTCACAATCTGGTTTCGGCCGAACATTAATCAAGCTCTACTTAGTGATAAGTGGCATCGTTAGAGAATTAATGATGAAAAACAGCAAAAAAACTTATTATTGCGTTGTTGTTGGCATAGAGAACAGTTAATTTACAAAATCGCTTTGCTTTCACATGTTGCCCAACTTTATATCTTAAACACAATTGCGTCGGACGACGGATACTCGCTGCCAAATTTTCTCTGTCGTAGCGAAGACATGTTATGAATTCGATTTATAAGATATGTATTGAGACAAGCAAGATATGTAACCCTGTGTCTTCACTCCGAAAGAGAAAATGCGAAATAAATAAAAAACGAAGAAAACCCGACGGTAAAAAAACTCACCCAGCCGTAATTCTGTGCCACTCCATGCGATTCAGTACGTTTTAATTTTGTTTAAGGCATTACTTAGTCATTACTGGTCCCGTTACTTTTTCAATTGTCTATTAAAATTTCAGTGCAAAATGGGTCGAAAACGTGATTTAATATTTCGAGAGTTATTTACATTCGATTCAACTAAAAATGAATCAACTTGTTCGATTTGCAAAAAGACTTTTAAAGGAAGCTATGTATCCAATTTAAAAAGGCATTTTTCGGAAAGCCATAAAGAACAATATGATAATGAAGTTTATAGAGCTAAATGCAGCGAAAATTATGCTATTGTTAAGAAAAAAATTAAATTTAATGTGCAAATGAGTGTTACCGAAGTTCAAGATGCTTGTGTAGACATGGTGGCCAACGAAAAGTTGCCCTTTTCACTTTTTTGATTCACGCCCTTTTCAAATTTTAACCGAACAGATATTTTCTGGCTTAGGTATACCTGCGATAACGTCGAAAAATGTTCATGAGCTTGTCAATGCAAAATGCTATTCGGTTACACAAGAAATTAAAGCCAAAATTAAGGGTAAAATGCTTTCTCTGAAATTAGACACTGCTACGCTACACGATCGAGGTATTTTGGGAGTAAATATCCAAATTTGTGTAAACTCAAAGCTCTGCATACAAACTCTGGGTATGATAGAGTTAACTAGAAGGCACACTGCAGAAAATTTAAAAAAAGAAGTTGAGAATATATTACAAAATTTTGACATTGAAGTAGCTCAAATTTACTCCGTCACCACCGACAACGGTCGGAACATGTTGAAAGCAGTGGAACTCCTTAACCCTAATAATGATGAAGTAGATGGTGTTGTTGAAGACTTCAACGGAGAAGAATTGACGAATAATATCGCAATTATGTCAATAACTTCGTTAAGATGTGCGGCTCATACTTTACAATTGGCTGTGAAAGACTTTTTGACAGACGTTCAAAGTGATGGAGTAATTGAACGTGTCAGAAAAATCGTCAAAATTTTGAGAACTCCTTCGTACAGGTAAGGTAGCAAGTATGCAAAGCGTAAACTTGAACGTTTTGATCGGTGTTGGCCATATTCTGTAGTTCTTCTACATGTACTCACACGGTTGTCACTTTGGTACAATACTACCAAAACTGGTACATTTTTTCCATTTTTCTGTGCTTGGTACGCTGGTACATGTTTTTTAAAATTTGGTACATTCTGTGGGCAACCGTGTGTACACAACAGGTTTTGTAGTAACTATTCTTTTACAGCTATGTTATTTTATAGTATTTTAAATATACCTGAAAAGTGGTAATTACCCGACGGGTAACAAGAGCACTAATGAATGCCATTATACAATTTTCTTTGAAGGTATACCATGGCCGCTCAAGGACTTAATCGGCCATTAATAGATATTGTAACCAGATGGTTAGGGTATAGAGAATTTTGCACTGACCACATTGATAAAAAATGCAAGCTTTCTGACATAGAGTGGAGAGAAGTAAATGAACTGGTTAAAACTTTAGAACCAGTCAGCACTGCAACGTTGAAACTGCAATCCAGCCAACTTTTTTAGGGGACTTCTGCATTCTGTGGATGCAACTAAAGCTGCAAGTGCAATCTAATAAGAGTGCTAACAGTCAACTGCTCTTTAAACATTTGGAAAATCGAGAGGTACAAATTTTGGAAAACCCTTCAGTGCTTTCAGCTATGTATCTGGATCCCCGAATACGCCGTTTGATAATTAAAGAGCTAATAAAAATGATGTATGCTAGATCTCATTTAAAGCTATTAATTCGCCAGATTTTAAGTTTGAAGGCCAAAGTAAAAGCTTGTAATCCTTACGCTGCAATGCAATTGCTAATAAATACTTTATTACAAAGGTTAATCGAGCACAAACTGACGAAGCTGAATCCAGTACATTTCAGGAAGTGCCAACCGTTCAAGAGTCAAATACGACATGCGAGATCAACGATACCCAATCCCAAAGCTCAACTTCCTTACTTGGCTGTCTTTTAAATTCCATTGAGGTCTCTCCATCTGATGAGGAATCGGGTGACGAATCACAATATGAGGAACTGCAGAAAGCAATTATAGAAATTGAAAGCTATGCACCAAAACCAGTGGGCTTGAATGTTGAAATAATGACCTACTGGAACGACAAACGACATACATATCCATACCTGTGGTCACTATCCCAAATAGTTCACAGTGTTCCAGCCACACAAGTAAGTGTGGAACGGTCATTTTCTGCACTTAGGCTAGTTTTAAGTGACCTTAGATGCAATTTGTCATCGGAAAATTTAGAAAAAATTTTGTTTTTAAAAATGAATTATTAAATATTTATAATAAATACTTAATGATTATACCAACTATACAGATTTTTGTTGTTCAGTGACCTATAGTAAAAGTTGATGAGCAGCATATTTTTGGAACATATTAACCCTCTATCAACCCTCGTAATGGGTCAAAAAAGAAACTTTCTAGAAAAGAGCTAAAAAGACCCGTAATTGTTGGTGCCAAAGGGTTAATATGTTGGAGGAAAATATTCAACGGAAAATTCGATTGTAAATTGCCGAACATGCGATAACCGTACTCGCAATAACAAGGATTTATGAGGTTTTGAGTTTTTCTTTTCGAAAAAAAAATTTAACTCAATCAATAATTTTTATTCCCGAGCATGAAAATAAAACTCAAAAAATAATTTTTATTCTTAAGCAAAAAAATTTAACTCAAATAATAATTTTTATTCTCGAAAAAAAAAATAAAAATCATAAGTTAATTTTTTCGGATGAGCAAAAACATAAAAATCAAAAATAATTTTTAAACTAGATTTAAAAAATAAAAATCAATACATAATAATTATTTTCGATTTTTAGGGGTGATGCTCAAAAAAAAAATCTTTACTGGTTTCAATAAAGCGTGCAGCCAGTATCATTTTGGTGTACTCAACTATGCTCTCCGACAATTAGAACATGTTGATTTTTTTCATTTAATTTTGCAAAATAATCATTATTTTCGGTCCCTGGAAAAAATAGATAAACATAAGCCGCTGTACAAAAATCAACCGGTGAAAAGTATCATACAAATTTTTCGCTACCGACAATGGCGCTTGCTCACTAAATGGAATTGATGAAAGTCGTGGATGCAGCCATTGTGTTTGATTACAATGCCGATGAAATAATCGTCGTTCATACGATTTTTTAACAAGCATTTTATTATTCTCATAATACAGAATATAAGCTGCAAGGCAGGCAATATCGAGAATATTGTAAAAAAATGCTAGAGGCCACCTTTGAGTTGATCTTTTTGTAGTATATCTACCAAGCATTTTATCCATCGTGTCTACTCCAGCTTTAGACCAGTTATAAAACTCAATAATTTTGGGTTTTTTCTTTGCACTATCACTAATTTTTGCTTCATGATGCATTGATGATAGCATAATTACTACCTTGTTTCTTTTTGGCACATAATTACATAGGGTAACTTTTTCATGAAAGCCAAACACAGTGAATAATTCTTCTCGCGTTTTTGATACAGCTTGTAGAATTCCAACTAAACACGTTTCTTTCTTTTCGTGCGAAATGGAAGAGGGAAAGGGACATCTATATATCACATATACGTGGGTACCCGGTCATTGAACGAATGGTGAAAGTTTGGTCATTGACCGGACGGTTAAACCCAGTTTTGGTTACACAAATAATCGCCTGTTTTTCTCAAAATTATGAGGTTAGTTCGTCCATAATTGGGGTGCACCCAGATTCAGTTCTCCGTTTCCATGGTATTTGCAACCAGGGACATATAACTTAAATTTTTTTTTGTTGCTCATAACTCTTATTTCGTGCTAATTATTTTTTACGCCCACTGATAATTATTATAAGTGGAAAATATTTTTTACGTTGCCAATATGAGTGGAAAATATTTTTTGCGTTGCCAATAACTTTTATTTTGTAAGAAATATTTTTTACGTTCACTTAAAATTATTATGAGTGAAGAATTCGTTTTTTCATTGCTGAAAGTTATCAGGTAATGGTACATGGTAAGAAATAATTTTTTTGACTATTTTATTTTATTCGTGAAAAGTTTATATATGCAAAATGGATTAAATTTTTTATAAGAGCAAAAGTGAAGTAAATTAGGGTTACTATTTTATTATGTGTAGCATATGCCCTTTCACCGTGCAACAATAGCAGAATTACAATGAAAGCATTAAAATGTTTTTTACACTTCGTGCACTGTAGACATATGCTAGGCTTAAAAAAAATTAATAAAAACCGAATTCTTCACTCATAATAGTTACAAGTGGACGTAAAAAATATATCTTGCAAAATAAAAGTTGTCTTTAACATAAAAAATATTTTCTACTCATAATAATTATAAGTGGACGTAAAAAATATTTTTTACAAAATAAAAGTTATTGGCAACGTAAAAAATATTTTCCACTCATAACAATTACAAGTGGACGTAAAAAAGGTGCCCGGTTCATATCTCGGCACGCTCAAAAATCAACAAATGGAAAATAAAAATTTTTCTACACGGCACCACCTCTTGGCCGGCAATGGCAAACCTCCAAGAGCAAAAAAAAAAATGGCTACGAAAGGCACTTCGCCGTTCGGATTCGGCATAAACTTGTAGGTCCTTTCCATTTGTGTATAAATATAACTCACTCAACATGAATGGATGCGAAAAGCTCGGCCTTGGCTCTTCATGGGCTGCTGTGCCATCATAGTAGAAGTAGTAACCCATTAGTGATCAATGTTACATACCTGCATGTGGCCTAAAGGTTTGACTATGGAATCTTCTTTTAAGTTGTACTGAAAGTTTCAAAACATAAAATTGTGTTAAATTGATGTTATGTTGATCACCAACGGGTTAAATAATGATCACCAATAGGTTAAATCATCTAAAGTTTTCTTTAAAAAATATATTTAAATGAGTTTGGTGTAAATTTATGTAATGATTAGTTTTTATTGAGTCAATTCAAATATAAAGTTTATGATAAAAATCCAAATATATATAGTTCAAAATACAAAATTTATTCAAATTTAGTTAAAATCAAATTTAATTCAAATCAAAGTTCAATAATATTAAATAATCGGCTACCAACTGACTTACTCAGCTCAGCAACAACTGCACTTTATGACAACTGACGACTTACTGCTGATGCTGTCCACAAACCGCTCCCTCTGACAACGACTAACCGGCTCCCCGCTCCGTGAACATAGGTCACTCCTCTATAGCTACCACACGCAGGGCTGCCTTTTACATTTATGTTACTTTGGTCACCAATGGGTTAAATTATCTAAAATTTACTTAAAAAGTATAGGTCAAATGAGTTTGGTGGCAAAAACTTATTTCAGAATTTTGAGCACTCTCTTATATGGAGCGGCCCAGTGTGCACCGGTTTCACCATGGTACCGAATGGGTTGAAGTATGAAATTTATAAAATTCCTTTAAATTCCATTTTTTTCTTTCAAACCGTTTTTTTAGTGATTTATTAACAGCATTTATTTATTATTAGCAAGTTTGTTCTGCTCTGATGGTAGCCCCAATGAAACATGTGTTGTTATTTTGTACGAAGACTAAATTAATTGTATTATTTACATGTAGAATCGTAGAATATTCGCACTCCTTATATTGATCTAATTATTTTGAAACACAGTGTAGTGGATCCCAGCTCCCTATGATTATCGACTTTGCGATTGCCTTCTTTACTTATTAAATTTTAGAATACGTAACTTAAGCACGAATCGAACGGGGCTAATTTTGGTTCGAAAAAGAATTTAATTATGAAGAAATTTAAGTATTTCTCTGAAACTACATGCAAGCTTTATAAAAAAATGTTAATTTTTCTAATACCAATATACACATGTGCCTTATATTTAAGATCTAGCAATTCACAATAAGATGAACTCCACAACAGCAAATTATACAAAGCAAATATTTATACAATTGTAATTTGAACAAATTAAAAAAAAAAGTTTATTATCAATACCTAATTTTTATTTTAGTTGTAAAATACATTTTTGTTGAAAACGCTTGTGACATACATATGTATGTATGTGTGTAAGTGCAAACAATAAAGAGTAGTGGCGATAAAGTTAATGGAAGTAATTAAAGTTTTAATAGCAAGTATAATAAACTTTACAAACAAAATAACATGTAAATGAAATAAGTGCAATTTTCTATAAAAAAGGAGGAAATTAGTTTTTGATAAGAATTCAAATTATTCACATAAGTTTAAAATTTTCAAATTAGCGGTTAGCAAATACCATAAAAGCATAGCTATTTTCATTGATTAAAACCAGAAAAATATATTTCACAGTCCCACTATCCACATGGATTTTTGACAGCAATATTCTACTTCTTTCTTAAGTCGTTCCCTCTCCGTTTTGAGTTGTACCTAAATTTTCCAAGTTTATAAATCTATGGACTTCGTTCCGAATTCTTATGCCGTGGTTTTTCTGACAACCATTTTGCTAGAAAACTAATGCTAAAAAGAGAGGGAATTTTTGCCCCTCTTGTGGAAAGTGGGTTTGTTAAATTAATTCGGTTTAATAATCATTATTAAATATATGTATATATATCTATATGTGTGTGTATGTATGTATGTAGATATTTATTGTATTATAATATAATTTTGTGTTATAATTAAGTATTAAATTATTATAACTATTTACGTAGAAAGAGCAAATTTAGCAAAGAAGCCAACAAATCAGTCGAATAATTTAATAAAAATTGTATTATTAAAAAAATTCAAAATGTTTTATTTCATCAGTCTATGTATGGTTCAAGATTTGAAACTTTTGGTAAGTGTTAGTCTATATTACGTAATTGTAATAAGATTTATTCCTAGCATGATTGACAGAGTTACTATGTATAAACGGTTTTCTATTACCAATATTTTTAGCCATATGCCAATTTGTTCTACTTTTTATCAAAATGATTAGAAACTACATCAGCATCCAACTTGGTTTTCAGTGATACAATTTTGATTATACTACCCATGTACAAACATTTTAGAACTATTTTCGACTTTCAGATGCCTTAGAGGTTAGTAAAGGGAAACTCTTCAAAAATCGTTCCCCCTATGAGCATTTGAGATGGCTTTGTCATAAAATCTTTAAAGTTTTAATTCGTTATAGCTATAGACTTAAACCCGTTAAAGTTTTGCCTCAAAATATTAATGTGGGTGGATAAATTCATGGTAAGAATGAAAAATCTTAAAGGTTGCATGATTTTCAAGAATCTTCTCTCTACAGTGGACTTTTTTCTGGCTTTTGAAGAAAAAAATGTTCCGAAATATTTGTTCGCGAATGGTTTTATAAAATTTGTGGTATTGGAAACCAAGTTGAATGCTTATAAATTATATAAACCCAGAAAAAAAGTAATAGTTCTTGATGGGGAAAATCTTAGTAGTTAATGTTTTCATCATTTCGGATTTCAAAACTCAAATCAAAATTCTTAAAAAAGTATTGGAATTTATTCATAATGATAAAGGAGACATTTTGTAATGATCATCTCTTAGCCTTGACTCGTAATCAAATGGGAATGCAAGGATAGAATGTATGTTTCAAAGCACGCTCCCCAAACTGACGAGGAATGAAGGTAATCGGTGAATGCTTGTTAGGGATAAAATACTCCAGAACGATGTAAAAATCTTGTTTTCATTATAGAAGACCAATTCACTCAAATTGTTAGCGAAAAAGGTGGCCATTTTGGATGTTGAAGCTTTTGATAACTTTTTTTTGCACTATCATTCTGTCACTTAGTAATATTAAACTTTAAAAGAAAATTAAAGCTTAATTTCTTTCTCCATAATATTATTACTATTTTAACCATATTTCACTTAGTTTTTTAATGATGTAAAAATAAATTTAAAGCTATCTATTATTGCGAAGATTGTATTGTATTGTATTATAGAGGTTTCTGTCGTTGTACCGCGACCTATAAGATCTATTGTACGTCCCTCTTTTCTATCTAGTCTAATCTGCCTAGAGTACCTCATCCAGTCCAGTCTCCCTCAAGAATTTGAGTATTGCGCCCGGAGCTATGGATGCTAGTTCTGTACTGGGCACTTGGTGCATGCCCAGACATTTCCTTCTTTTGTGGATCAGTGCTCCACATTGAGCTAAAATATGTTCTGATGATTCGTCTTCCTCATTACAAAACCTACAAATTGAGCTTTGCTCAACCCCTATCTTGCAAAGGTGTTCTCTGAGCCCGCAATGCCCAGTCAGAATACGAGCTAATATGCGCAAACTGTTTTTGTTGAGACCAATGCAGAATGTGTATCTACTCTTATTATAATTACCTAAAAGCGCTTTGGATTGCCTCAGTCCCGTAAGATTGGTAAAGAGTTCTTGCCTCTTGTTCCTCTCTTCTTGCCTGAGTAATACCCTGATTACGCTATCTCCTATTCCACAGAAGGGTTCAGGTCCCACGAAAGTGGTTGCTGCCCCCTTTCTTGCAAGCTCGTCTGCCTGCTCATTACTTTCAATTCCTGCGTGTCCAGGGACCCAACATAGAGCGACTTTGTTGTTATTGCCCAGTTGATTGAGCTTGCTCAAACAGTCCCACACCAACTTAGAGGTGATCTCAAAGGAACATAATGCTCGAATGGCTGCCTGGCTGTCCGACATGATAGCGATATCTTGCCGTTTGTACTTTCTATCCAGGTTGAATTGCACACATATGCTAATTGCATGAATTTCAGCTTGGAAGATGCTAGGATACTTCCCCATCGGCTCAGAGTGTTTGATTCTTGGCCCAAATACCCCTGCCCCAGTTCCATCCTCGGTACGTGACCCATCTGTATACCACTTAATCGTGTGTTCTTTGAGTGTGTAGTTATACTCTACACCCTCCCATTCGTTTTTACTACTAAGTTTTGCAACGAAGTGTTTCTCAAAACTATACTGTTTGTCCATTCTGTTCAAGTCCAAGAGATAGTTGTCTTTCGTCGGGTTATCTCGGTTTCCAAGCCCTATAGATCTCATCGTCAACCTTTTGTTTCTTGTTCCTCTTACGATTGCTGCATTGGAGGCACTCTCTATCACGAGGTGTAATGGAGTGAGCTCCAATAGAACCTCTAGTGCAGCAATCGGACATGTTCTCATCGCTCCTGTTATACAGATACATGCCAACCTTTGAACTTTCCCTAATTTAGCTTTCGCTGTTTTTAGTTGAGTTCTCCTTGCCCACGCTACTGCTCCATATGTAATGATTGGCCTTACCATCATTGTGTACATCCAGCGCAGTACACTTGGTTTACATCCCCAAGTTTTGCCTGCTAGCCTTCTGCATACCATTAGAGCGCGAGTGGCTTTACTTGTCACTGCCTCAACATGCGCTTTCCATGTGAGTTTACTATCTAATACTAAGCCCAGATACTTTACCTCTTGCTTTTGTTCAATAGCCTCCCCAGCTAGTGATATCGGTTTCCAGCGCGGGAGTGATCTTTTCCTGGCAAATAGAACTATAGTGGTCTTTGCAGGGTTAATATTTAGCCCTACCGACCTGCACCATCTCCTAGTAATACCTAGCCCTCTTTGTATAATGTCACAAAGAATTTCTTCAAATTTCCCTCTGGCTATGAGGACGATATCGTCCGCATACCCTTGACAGTCTATGCCCGCCTCTGAGAGTTTCATTAAAAGTTCGTCTACTACCAGGCTCCACATTAGAGGTGAAAATACTCCTCCCTGTGGACATCCTCTGGTTGTGCTGACTGATATGGTACCTAGCCCTGTTTCCATCTCATCTGTTCTAGAGGAGAGCATTTCTGACATCCATCTAGATGTTGTGTTATCTACTCCTCTTCGCCTTAGAGAGTTACTGACAGCCTCGTGTGAGGTGTTGTCGAAAGCTCCTTCTATATCCAGGAAAGCACATACTGCTACTTCTTTCACATCTAGTGCCCCTTGAATCTTCCCCGCTAAGTCATGCAGAGCTGTCTCGGTAGACCTGCCTGCTCTATATGCATGCTGATTGGGGTGCAATGGATTTGTGTCTAAGACTTTACATCGTATAAAGTTGTCAACCACCTTTTCAAGTGTTTTCAACATAAACGATGTTAAGCTTATAGGTCTGAAGGACTTAGGGTTGGTGGTATCTTTTTTGCCCACTTTTGGTATAAATACCACCTTTGCCCTTCGCCAAGCTGTTGGTATGTACCCAAAAGCGAGGCTACTTCTCCCTATATTAATAAGGAATGGCAATATTTCCTTTATGCCCTTCTGTAATAGAGCAGGAAATATGCCGTCAAGACCAGGTGATTTAAATGGTTGAAAAGTGTTTAACGCCCATTCGAATCTAGGCGCAGAGCATATTTCTGCTGCTACCTTCCTGTCTACTCTGTTTATTCTTCCAGGCTGCTCCTATGAATTCTTGCTATCTAACCCAACACTTCCAGGGAAGTGCCATCTGATTTCTTCAGCGCCATTCTCATGTCCTGCCCTGCTTTTGCAAAGGTTTTATATATCCTTGATGCAGCAGGTAGAGATGAGATATTGTCGCAGAAGTTCCTAAAGCTAGTTCTTTTAGCCTTCCTAATTTCTTTATTATATTCTGTTAGTTTATCCCTATAAGCTTGCCATTGTCCGCTCCGTTTTGCTCCATTATGGAGCCTACGTACTTCGGTTCTAATGTCACTTAGGGTGCTATTCCACCATATGGCGTCCTTTCCTAGACTTTCCGCTTTTTCCGGGCAGCTGCCCTCGAAAGCATCTAGTATTGCTTCGTTAAGTTCATTTACGGAATATTCAAGCTCATGATGATTTTTTATCACCTTGCACGATTTAATACCTTCTAAGTTACACTTAAGTACTTCTATGTATTCTGTCCAGTTTGTTTTCCTGGGATTTCTAAAGGACGGTTTTTCGGTACTTGTGCCCTCTAGGAGGAACTCTATGATTTTATAATCAGAGAGTGAGTCCTCTTTGGATACCCTCCAGTCCTTGACTAGTCCTACTATATTTGGACTGCATACTGTTATGTCTAATACTTCTTTCCTAACTCTAGTAACAAACGTAGGTTCATTCCTTACGTTTAATATTTCTAGATTAGCGGATAAGATAAATTCTAAAAGGTACTCACCTCTGCTGTTGTCGTTTGTGCTGCCCCATATGGTACTGTGAGCGTTCGCATCGCATCCGAGGAGAAGCGGCAGTCTGTGCCTGATGCAATACTCCACCAGTTGCCTCACTTCTGGCGGCGGTGGTGACGACTCCTCACCCGGAAAATATGCCGATGCCACTACTATGGCGCGTTTGCTGCCCTCGATGTTAAGGTGGGCTTGAATTGGAACTAAGTCCCGCGTCATGAATTCTGTAAGACAAACATAATTAATGTTGTTTCTAATTAGAATACAGGCCCTTGGATTATCCTGCCTGTTATCCCAAATTACCTTGCCGTTTTTGCAGGCCATTCCTCTGATTGCATCTTGGTAGTGCCAGGGTTCTTGGATCAGTATCAGGCCCAGGTTAAATTTTGAAAATGTCCTTGCAATCACCGCCGAGGCGGCTCTTGCGTGGTGGACGTTAACCTGGGCACATTTGATGCCTGTTCCACTGCTCATAGAGCTTACTTAGCAGGGCTTTTGCCCCTACTACTGCCACTCAACAACATCCTTTCTTTCTCCTCATCTATGGGGCAGTCCATATTAAGGAGGGAGAGGTCGATACCCTCAACTTCAGTCGCGGTCGAAGATGGGAGTACTATGCCTTCCATTTCGCTCGCGGCTGATGATGGTAGAGTTTCGACCTCCACCTCGACCACGGCTGAGTGCACTCTTTCCGTTGCCTTCGGCTCGTCATTGCTGACTGCCTCTGGCTCGGGATTCGAGGTGTCCTCTACCGTGGCCCGTTTGTGCACCCCGTGCACCGTGACCTCACCAAACCGGTAGTTGATGACGCCCCCTGAAGTACGGATGGCTTCAAACGACTGCTCATCCATACTTATCGTCAATAGCTGACCGTTTCCCTCCTCACGAGCTTTCAATACTCTCCAGAGGGCAATACTTAAGCCCTCGTTTTGAGCATTGACTAGGGCCAGTATCCGTTCGGACGTCTGACCCAAGCTCCTGGGGAAGAACACGGTCACCACGTGCGACTTGGGGACATCATCACCTGCACATGAAATAAGAGGGGGTCCATTCCAGGCCGTCAACACCGGGGCTACCCCTTTCAGCCATTCGGCCGACTGCACATCTTTGCAGTCGATGAGTAGATACCCTCAAACTTCAGTTTGGGTGCCCAACCCTTTGCCATCTCCTCTAGGATGGCGTCTTCTAGGGCCGAAAGCTGCTCGGTTGACAATGTCACCTTGGGGTATTCCTTTGGTAACACTGCCATCCTAACGGCTTTCGCAACCCCCGCGTACGTCTTGCCTGCCGCCGCCATATCCGTCCTCGGTTTCATCGCCTCCTGTTTTTGCGGTGGAGTGATAACCGAGCTTCCCCTTTTCCTTTCTAGAGGTTCCTGGGAAGCGCATTCGGACGGCTTGGCTTTGTGCTCATCTGCCTTCTTCCTAGCCTCTGCGGGCTCAAGCCCCTGCTCCAGGTATCTAAGATACCACCTTGAACCTACCCCACTAAGGCCTTTCCTTAGTGGGTCGTCCATACCACCTGGCTGCCCAATTGGTGGTATCTTCGTCACACGCCGCTTATGCTCCCTTGGGTAACCTTTCCCAGTGGATGTCCCCGTAGCATTAGCAACTGGTGCGAATGCACTAGCAGCCTTTGCTAGAAAGACATCCCGAGCGCTTACAGAAGTCACACCGGCCGATGCTGATGCACTGGCCGCTGAGACCTCTGTACGAGCTGTACTGGGTACGATGCCAGTCGCTTGTGCAGTTACCACGGTCGCTGGTGCTATTGCACTAGTTCCCGCGGCTACTACACCAGCGTAAGCCATTGTAGAGGACTCAGGTATCGGTGCTAATGCATTGACAGCTGGCAACCCTACCTTGGCTTTATTGGTCACCGTGCGGTTACCCTCAGAGCTTAATCTCCGCGTAGGTGCAGTCACTGCCTGACACCTTACTGGCCCTCTCGACCTGGGTGATCCCCTACTAGTGGAAGCTCGCAGATCTTCATCACGTAGCTCATGCTCCATTCGATCTGCGAGTTCCGTTGCGGTTAATTCCCTCTGGTTTAAAATTTTCTTCAATTTATTTTTTTTATTTGTGATCATTTTGTAATACGACTGCTAGCCTGCCTGAGCGGGCTTGGCAGTCAACTGTAAAAAGCGGGAAGGGGTTGGTCCACCATAGCATAGCCCGTCTGCCATGGTAAGGCCACACTTACTCCTTGAGGCGGCCGTGTATCAAGGAGGCTCCGTTCAAAGACAGCCTATTCTTAACACTAGTATCAGGCGCATACGGGTCCCACGTGCTGATTTCACATAAGTACAAGTATTTGTGCAAAAACAGACGTAGGATCCATGCACACCAGTCTACTAGTGTTAATCCCCTGACTGCCAAACCAATAGGCACGGGTCGCATGACACCTTGGATTAGGGGAGTTTTTATTTAAGAGGGTTTGCTCCCTCCCGCCTGAACTATCTTAGCCAGTAGCATATCAGACATCTGATGTGCCCTGTAACCAGATCACAAGTTGCGCATCAGTCATCTGACAGGCAACAGTTTCCAGCCGTCACCACGAGGAGGTGATAGTCCACACTTCCACCAGATCACTCAATTACGGCACACACCGAAATGCATGTTGGTCCCCTTAAGTGACTGGCAGCATGACAGCCTATTGCGAAGATATTTGGTGCTAAAGTTTTGTTTTCATTTTGATAACTTATTTTTTCCACCTACTGTATATATTAGATGTAAGCACGGATGAAGCATTCGCACAATTTTAACATTTGCATCCGCATTCACAATTTATTTTGCTAATGTACAATAGTCCAGTCAGTAGAGTAAAAAATCGACCAAAAGTTCACAATAATTCTTTTCTGAGATTTTTTTCAGTAAATATTAGTAGGAGTATGTTAGATGGAAAACCAACAAAAATTAGTTTTGGGGTTGCAAAGCGACCCCTCCCCCAAAAAAGAACCCCTCTTAGGTGAAAAAATCCTTTTTTACTAATAACTGGTTAACCGTTGGAAATATCAAAAAATTACTTACCACACAAAATATACTGATAAAATTTCAAAATGTCAATGTTTTTATTTCTAAGTTTTCAGCATTTTCAAAAGTAATGTCTTGAACTAAAAGATAATAAATTTATAACATATAGTAAAACCAGTTATTTTTATTAGGGCTGCAAATAGTTAAAGTAGCAAAAACTAACCGTATATTGTTATGTTTATACACTATAAATTATCCATAGTCAATGAAAATGGCAGAGAATGTTGTACTTTATATCCCCTTTAAAACCCATTCTGATTTTTCTTCCTCACAAAAAATTATTATGATGAAAAACTTTATAATGACTGGACTATAATGAATGTTTAATTAAATTGTCCACACTGCGCTCACACAAATTTTCTCAACAGCCGTATTCACTATTTGAACAAAGTAATAAATTAATTAGGGAAGAAGGCCCAAAATGGACAGGGATCCAAGATGGATGTTGAGTATAAAATTGTTGCATTAGGTGACAGCACCTTCTACATTATGCCATTGTTGTTGTTTGTATAGAAGCAGTTTTTTATGCATACTCGAAAAGTATGGACATACGACGTGAATTTTTGTTTCGAAAAGTTTTTCAATATTTTTTATTTGAGTCAGTGAAGTTTAGTTTTGTGATTTCGAATAGGTAAATATGGCTATAATCCTATTTATTTATACCGGGTTATAGTGAAGTGTGACTTCTTAGTGTCAAGTGAGCGTGGCACCTCCCATACAGGCTAAATATTCATGACGAGATATCTCATAAACTATTTGCAGTACGGTACATCTCTGAAACCATAAATGTCCATATAGTCCAGTACTGAAATTTTGTTTAATGACTTTTTCATTACTTTTTTTTTAAGTATTTTTTTTTTTTGTGTGATAAAATTACTCATTTTTTACATTTCCACTTGCATTTTTTCTCGGAGAATCTTGGCGATGTAAGTAACGAGCACAGCGAAAGATTCCATCAGTAGATGAAAAGTATGGAGCAGTGCTATCAAGGCGTTTGGGATGAGGCAATGATGGGCGACTACATTTGGTTCCTTATACGAAAAACAAATCTAAAAACGAACAATCGACAAACACGGAGCCAGAGTTATTTCTAATGCATTCATTGCACTTCTTTAATACAATAAAATTAAAAAAAACTGATATTGAGAAAAAAGTGGATTTGATTGAATTTTGGTACTTCCACACAGTCGCTCATAAAATTAGTATTTACCCATAGATTTTCTTCTTACATACCTCGTTTCTTTCATAAAAGTGAAAGCTTTATGTGCAAATTAATAAACTGGGCATATTTTCATGATTTCTATGTTGCCCCGGTGATTTAGTGAATTTTCGGCTTTAATTTTGACCAAAAAAAACACATATTTTTCACATATTTTCATTGACTGCACCCGAATTACTAAGCTAATTGGAAAATAATAATAAAGTTGTTGACGATTTAATTTCTGTTAATTTGGTGTCTTATTTAACACGATCTGATCATTGAAACTTGAGATATATTTAAAAACGTGGGGTTACCTCTGGAAAGGTTAAAAAAAATTCAAAAGCTTATAACTCAACAACGCTTCCATAAAAAAATTAAAACATTTAAACGTGATTTTCTGGTTCAGCAGACAAATTTACATACATTTACAGAAATTTTTTCTCGTTTTGTTGCATAGTGTCTTTAATGACGGTACAATGAACCTAATTGTAATTGAAACTATTGGCTCATTTTTGCACCAAACTAATATTTGGTACAAACTAATGCGAATTACTCGATTGCAAAGTCGAAAATGGAATACCAGAAATGGAGTTTTAATAAATTGTGAATTTACCAATTTTGATATATATATAGATAAACACATTCGTGGCATATCTGTATATGTGTCATAAATAGTTGCACATTGTATGATATATGCTCATAACTTGCTATATAAAATAATGTTGCTTAAATTATTTCATTTTAATTGTAGGTACCCTGCAGTGAAAAGTTCTAGTTCCGAACTACGAATTCAATAGTTCTTAAGAGACAGTGACTGTTTCCACATCTATCTACGTTGCTTTGCTACAACTGGCTAATTTAACATGGTGTTGTCATAGGAGGTGTCGATTGGTTACCTTATACATTTCCTGAGGACTAGTGATTTCGCTAATCCTTCAATAACTAGTTCTTATTCTAGTTCGTTAATATCTAGTTTTATCACTAGTTCTTGAATAACTAGTTTCAGCACTAGTTTTTAAATACCTTAGCCCCTACATTTTACACATATAGATAATAAATAAAATGCGAATTTATTAAATGGCGATTTTTTTAAATAAAAAATAACAACTCAGAAAAAGAATGCAACAGATCCATTTATTAAATTGCATTATTGATACATAATAATAATATTATTACTTGAGTTTAAATAAGTTACGAATACATTTATAAAATTTGATTTTCTGCACATATTTTTTATAAACTTCCTTCAGGTTATCTTCTGATGAGTTAGTTTGGTTACCAAGACTTTTTGCTCAGCGAATATTTCTATTTATGTTTTGTTTTATGCATAAGTTATTTCGGAATAAGAATAATAAATAAATGAATAAATATATATATAAATCAAAACATAAATAAATTATTAAATAAATGGCAAATAAATAAATACTTATATTGAGACTGCAAATTTGCGCCATGGGTTACGTTCATACGTTGTACTTTACGATAGGTTGACTGTTTTCATCTACGAACTTTTTGTTCAAAATTTTTTTTAATAATTACAAATCTTTTTTAATTTGTTTTATACAATAACACTTTTTAACAAATTCACTTAACCTCTTGCGTCCGACTTGCTCAAAAATGACAAAATAACAAGCAAAATTACTTGAAGACAAATTCAATAGCTGTTAAAACAGCAGTAAATGACGAAGAACAATTACGAAGCAAAGTTTTTTTGTTTTTGTAAAACGACACAGCATACCGATCATTTAAAACTTCGAACTGGCGAATCTATAGATGTAATTGTCACCATAATGTGCACTACTGCAAGAAAAAAAGAAAATCGTTTTGTTTCAACTGGTGAATCTTTGCATTCAAGTAGGAACTAACTACCGAACTAGTGAATTTGTTCCAACCACAGAACTAGATCTTTTTGTATCTAGTTCGCTGATTCACTGCAGGGTACATACATGCATACATGCGCATTCACATACATAAATGTGCATTAGTATGTATGCCGCAAACTTTGCTCAGAAATAAATCCCATAGCAATAGATACTTACCGGATAGCAAAAATATATACATACGTAGCTATACAAAAAACATACATACTGAACCTGCTACTCCAGCAATAAGCAGTAAGCTTATCTTAAATTCTTTTAAAATAACAAAATCTTTAGAACAACACAAACAACACTAACTACAACCACAAAAAAAAAAAAAACAATAACAACAGAATAAACAATTAGAATTGCAAAATAGGGTTTGGTATTCTGGCAACACCTCACTAGCTGCAAATGCTTGCACTGAAAGGTTTAGAAATAAATTTATAAGAAAAAAACGACAAAAACAACAATAACAATGACTACTTGGCAACATTGTAAAGCTAACTGGACCCATTGAAAGTTACTGAAAATTCGCATATTATGGCAAATTTTAAAAAGTCTATTACGTTATATGCATATACTGGGTGAGGCATATAAGCTTAGATCATTCAAAGCTTTTAATAAATTCCTATAATCATTGGTTTTCAAATGGCAAAAGAACTTGTTGTATAAGAAAATGTGTCTTACAAAAGTATATAAATAATAATAAAATAATATTTTTTATTATTTTTTCCAAATAAGATTATTAAAATGTATTGCTTTGAAATTTCCAAAGTAGGTATTTTTGGTTAGAAAGAAAATCCATTACTTTCAAGATATTCCACTCCCTCAAATTTATTGGACCACCCGGTATGTTATATCTACGGTAACCATCCGTTCTGTATAATACAGAACAGTACTAAATATATTTGAAGGCTTCGTTCTGTATATTTTTTTAATACAAAATATATTATTATTCCATATTTATTTCTATTATTTTCTAAGGTTTTCGATATTTTATTTTAATGGCCAGAAAGAAATGTATATGTACTGCATTATGGGTCCAAATCCATTATTAGCTGCCCGAAATTCTGAAATTTGGGTTACTTGCTCATGGCGTCATTGACAATCACTATTTGAAAAATTATGATGATTGAACTATAACCACACCTACCCCCGCGTGAAACCGCAAAAAGAGTATAACTTGGTACGTATATATTGTAGATATGATCATGAAATTGTATATGCTTATGAACATTATAGGTCTGTTCACGTACAAAAAATTGTTAACAATTGTTAATAGTTTTCACTGGAAAAGTGTTCACGTACTCCAAAAACTTTCAACGAGAGAGAAAAACGAGAGCGTAAGAATGTGAGAGAGAAAAAAGTAGTTGAAAGTAAAATTTTTACTTTCACAAATTTTCAGCTGCCGAAAAAAAACAACTGTCAAATATAAAAATGTCAACAATAATTTTGGTTGTGTTAAATTTGTTAAAGTGAATTTATGATGTTGAAAATGCGAATATTTGTGAATGCGGGTGTGCCACACGAAATGATTTTAACAAATTACTCTTTAAATTAATTAAATTAAATTATAAACTGCACAATTTTTTTTCGCGCTTAAAATTAACAACGGATCGGCTGTTTAGTTGAAAGTTTTTAATAGTTTTCTGTTCACGTATTTTTTCCGATAGTTTCTCTTTGTGACAATTTTGTCTCAATCTTTCTTTTATTCTCTCCCTGAAAGTTTTTGATGGAAAAGTACGTGAATAGAGCAGGTCAGGTTATTACCACGCTTAGCTCCCATACATGTAGAATTTGTAAACCATGAAATTTCATGTGAGATATAATATGTATATATACACTTACTCACAAAATTCGACGTCCGACAAAATTGGGATTGATAAATTTTGATGTTAAAAGCATAAATCTGATCTCAAAACCCTAAAAAATTTAATGGGCGTGGTTTTATGAAGCTGGAATGGTTGAATGTCTAAAAGTATTTGTTGTTAAATAAATTTTTATCAATTTGTTTTAAGTAGTTAAATATTTTGTACAAAAAATTCAAATGCGTAGTTCCTCACAACTAGTTTTTTTATCTGACTAGCATGACGGGACGTATTTTTTTTATTTTTTTATTTATTTATCCTTTGTCGGACTAGAGGAATGTTTAAGAATTTGTCTTTCAGGCTCAACTTGCCCACACTTGGCAAAACATTGTTCTTTAAAATATCGATGTAATTAAAGCGATCCATAATAACATCAATAAAACTAAGTTCCCCAACTCCATCTATGAGCCCCAACCATCACCGGTCCCCCTCCATGTTTCACTGTGCCACGCATGTTTTTTAAATCGAGCGCAGAATTCAGTTTCGGATACCGTTGCCAAATATGTAAAACTTGCATTCATCGGTAAATATAACTGTCTTCCAAAAGGTTGGGCCAATCAAATGAACGTTTTAATATCATTTAGCATATTCCAAACGTTTTTTTTTTTATTTTTATCGCTAATGAGAGATTACGTTCCCGTGATGTATGATGATAAAGCATTAATTGAGATTTTTCACATTCTCGAATGTTTTTGGTTAACTGTATTACGCTCTGCTTTGGATTTTGTGTAGCTTCTCTAAAAGTATTCTTCCTTAATCTTTCATCAAGTTTAGTTGGACGCCCAGTTCTTAACAACCTTTTATAACTTCCAGTTGCTTTATAATTGTGTATAAATGTCTGCACTGTATACTTCTGTAGTGCCAACGTTTTTGCCATTGATTTGCCTTCATTATATAATTTAATAATTAATTTTCGCACTTCCGTATTGATTTCTTTTCTCTTTGGCATTTTTTAAAGAAATTATAAATTGTCTTCACACAAATATTAGAATCGTGAGCAAGTGTATATTATAACATAATAAAAATTATCACGACTGGAATGTTGCTATACAGCTCTCACACGTGTGATATTTTAAAAATGCTATAGTGGAACATAAAATCAGTATTTTGTAATTATATTTACATAAAAGATGACGGTTCGATAGTGAAAATTTACGACAATGTATATTAGGGCATGTAATTTAATGATTATATCTGTAAGAAATATATAGGAGGTAGGCGTGGCAATTGTCCGATTAAAATAATTTTTATACAGATTCAAAAAGGCTTTTGACTGACTTCGTTTAAAAATTTTCATCTGTTTACCATTTGGATTAATGGATTAAATATGACACCTTAGGTAATTACTTACGATTTTGACGAGTTCTTGTGTAGTTTCACTCGGAGCACATAGGTAGAATTTTCTTTTTCTCATCCATTAAAAAAGAAAGCCGAAATTATAATTATATTTCTTCATGTATAAGAAAATGTTGAATTAATTTTTTATCATATCGATTAATAGTGTATAGTTTTCTCTTTAATATGAAGCCAAAACTAAAAGTCTGTCTTGAGTATTCGCTGTGTGTGAAGTATAATAAGGAATCTATGAAGACTAATTCAAAATACGATTTTGGCGAATAATATTTGTTTATTCATAAATATCTATTTTGTCCCTTCAAATTAATCCCCCTCAGATATAATACACTTGTACCAGCGCTTTTTTCCAAGCCTCGAAGCATTTCTGATATGCGCTTTTGGGTATGGCCTTAAGCTCTTCCAGCGATGCTGTCTTTATCTCCTCAATCGTGGCAAAACGCCGTTCTGTCATGGGTCTTTTTTAGTTTTGCGAACAGGAAAACGTCGCAGGGGTCAAGACCGGTGAACATGGTAGTTGAAGCATGATTACGTTTTTCTTTTTGGCTAAAAAATCACGAACAAGCTACGATGTGTGAGCAGGTCCATTATCGT
Organism: Toxonevra muliebris; assembly: GCA_963691655.1. Classification (NCBI taxonomy): domain Eukaryota; kingdom Metazoa; phylum Arthropoda; class Insecta; order Diptera; family Pallopteridae; genus Toxonevra; species Toxonevra muliebris. The sequence goes on along the minus strand of OY829327.1, from coordinate 64,948,818 downwards.
GATGTGAAAACCATGAATTGTATTGCCACAAATGCGGGCATTTTCTTCGTATTGATTCACGTAAATGGCACATAACTTAAAGGTAATATTCCTATTGGCCGTTCGATCTTCTGGCTGGAACTCACGATGCACCACTCACTACAGTGAGCAAAACCTTCACATTTGACCGAACGTTGCGCGTTTTTTTCGGCCTTGGCTCTTCTGGCCATTGGGATAATTGAGGTTTGATTTCGACGTGATAATGAGTTATGACCCTTTTGAGTAAATCTGGATCTTCGTTGACGTCATTCAACAGCTCCTGAGCGATAGTCATACGACGTTTTTTTTCGTCAAGATTTAGCAATTTCGGAACAAACTTCACTGCCACACGTTTCATGCCTAAAACATCCGAAAAAATTGCATCACATTAGCCAACAGATATGCCGACATCCTCAGCAAATTCTCTAATAAGAAGGTGTTTTTCTATTTTTCTTGTAGGTCTTGTCGAGTATAACAAGAATCTGTGTGTGGAATTTTCCAAACCCCTCCAAAATCTTGATTTACCGTTAAAAACCGGTTTTGCGTACCTTTGTACACTTCTAAGCCTGTAACTTAGTTCATTATCAACAGTTTCTTACCGGTTTTAGATGAAAGAAACTTAGGCCTTTCGAATAATTTGTATTTTATTTAAGAAAACTTGAGAAATCTGTGTGTATTTGTTCAGCAAACACAATTTTTTTTCACTTTTTCGCCTTTTCTCAACTATGGCAGTGCTTTTACACACTACTCTATAAAGAAACCATACTTCTTGTGAATTCATTCAAAAAATATGTTTATAAACGAATACAAGGCATATTTGTTTTTAAAAATCGGTAAGTAATTGACTGAGTTATTAAACTTTTTATGAAAACAAAATTTTTACAAAAATACAATTTTTGGCCATTCAGCTTAAAAATGTTTGCTTGACAGTGATTTCAAGCATTCATCAGTTTCTCGTTGAAATGACCAACAATATTTTGAAATCATTTTTGTTTTATTTTTTCCTTCGAAGAGCTTTTCAATTGTAAAATGTTCATCATGTTCATCGTTGAACTGGCTCAGGTTAACTGAGAAGAAGTCCAAATGCGAATGCAGAAAATGAACTTTTATGGCCATGTTGCAGCCCATTTCACCATATGCACTTAAAAATTCATTCAACCGTGAAAATAGTCTTCGCTTCTGTGATTCCTAAGGAAATTATCGCATCAGAAAATCTGTGGATAATCCACTAAGTTACAGGCTTATAAGAGCACAAAATCGGTTTTTTAAAGGTAAATCCAGATTTTAGAGGTGTTTGGAAAATTTCACACACAGATTCTTGTTTTACTCGACAAGACCTACAAGAAAAATAGTATCACTTCCCAGGTATTTTTTACTGTTGCACCGTGTGATGATTCGACGATTCTCTATAACAATATTTACTGCTTCAACATTTTCATCGGTTGTTGCCGTGCTGGGCGTCCAGGGCGGGTATCGTCATTAACATCCCTTCTTTCATGGCCTTCTGTGAAGCGCTTGTACCATTTATAAACATTTTTTTTGCTCAAAGTAGACTCGCCAAATTCCACAATCAACATTTCAAGTTGGAGCATTTAATTTTCATTTCATACATTTTTTCATACAAAATTTAATACAGATTCTTTTAAAAAATTGTTTTCGATAGCGAAAAATCGCGAAGCACACCAAAACACGTCTAACCTTTATATCTGTCAAAAACAAACTAAAAATGCAAAATAGCTGATTATGTCAACATATGAAGGGGAGATGTGTACCAACATAAAAAATTAAGAATCGAATGCAAACCTCATACTTTCGAATTCAAAGCGAGATTTTTTCAATTTTGGCCAGCTGAATTTTGTACTATATGCATTTGTTTGTTTAAGTTTTAGATTAATTTCTTTTAATAAATATGTAAACATTTAAAACTGAGTACAATTGATTTTGATTTTTTTCTGTTCTGTATTTTGATATAAAAAATATGGTCACTTTAATTATACCGTATATATTGTTTGTGGTCACCAAGAAACAAATTGGAACCACTCATATACATATGTTTGGATGTGTATTGTTATTGCTCCTGCTGTTGTTGTTGTTAACTATTAAAGCAAATGCAATAAATATGAATATACTGCATCTATTACATGCCATACGAATATGGGTGCACAAAATGGCCACGGGATAAAAAACCATAAAAATTTCATCAACAACAAGGCAAACAAAATTTCACGTTGAAGTTGAACGAACGAAAAAGCTATAGTCAGTCACAATGATTTCGTAAAATATGTCAGAGTAACAACTTCATGCAATAATAAAAATCATAGCTTTGTATCCATTCGAATTGTGTGTGCCAGAAACCTGTACGGAAGGGACCTACATAGATCATAATGTAGAATCCCAACAAAGACATACAAATTTTTATTAGCATTGCCTGAAAACTTTTCTATTTCTTGGCTTGCAAAACTATGCTCAGTAAAGGGCAGCTATTGACGAGATACGATGACCACTTATATTAAGACGATAAAAAATACCAGCATGTAGTACGAAACTTTAAGTCCTTCCATAAGTGCCAATACATTAAAAATGAAATTAAACTTTTTCCGTTTATTAATTTATATTAACCTTTAAATTGGCAGTGGTGCTAAAATACACCGTTAACCGTTTATTTGAAAAATTCGTAAAAAAAAAATGATATTGGCAAATCTAATATTTATATTAGTTATATACGTTTTTCGTAAATGTTGTTGAATTTTTTAATGCGTGTAATGCCCATAATTTTTGCAAATTTTTAATTCTTTTAATTTTTTAAAGATAAAAAGTATAACTAAATAATTTTTCAAAATTAAAAAACCTTGTAAATAGTTGGTTTAATTACACTGTGCCACAAAATCGAGTTTTTTCCATCAGACTAGCAGATTTGACATCTCGTCTAGATTAAATTTGGGGCGCTGAGCTCGCTGAAGACAACTTTGCTCCATCAGGTTTTTCTTCCAGCTAAGCTTCATACCCCAAATTTTGGGAGTTTTTCTAAGTACAGATACAAAATTGGCCAAAAAAATTTTATTTTGATCAACGCCCTCGCTTGTACTGCTACAAAGGCCTGAGCTTTGTTTTGACAAAAAAAAATTTTTTTTTTTTTTAATAGTTAAAACTAGAAATAGGTTAAGTTCAAAAATTTAACAGATGCTATGCTTTTTGCCGAAAAATTTGTCAGTTGTTGATTTTGAAAATTAGCATTTTCTTCTTTTTTTTGAATTAAGTTAAACCAATTTTCATTAGAAATCAAGTGGTTTTTTTTTCTGATATACATGTTAGAAGAGATTGCTATTACTTTCTCTTTTCTTCTTATGAGGAACGTAAAGAATGCCGGCTATTGGATTTATAGTATAAGATCGGTCTTATAATTTAACTCTCGAAAAATTGTAATTCGCTCTTAACCCTTTCGGTATGAGTTGTATATATATACAGGGGCGAATAGAAGGGGAGAGGATAGGGGGAAATTTAACCCTTAAATACCCACTGGTCACTGCAGTGACCAACCACTTCCTCGCCTACCTGTGCCGCCATTTTACGTTCGCCATTTAAAATAAACATATGATCTTACTGTCTAAAGTTTTCTTTATCGATACAACTGTCGTACAGTTACAGTTACAACTGTCGTACAGTTACAGTTATTTTTAGCTCGAAAAGCATGTTTTGCAAAAATTTTAAATAACTAACTGAAAAAAAGGTGTTTTTATTTTCGAATTTTGTGTAATCAATATATTGCCGCGTGGACAAATTTGTGTCAGACGGTATGGGATTTTAATTTATTCTCCAGATAATCGCCAAAGGTTACTACAGAGGTCAACCATGTAAATTAAAATAACTGCACCTTAAACTAATTTATTTGAAAACACGTAGAACAAACGTTGTTCGGAATCACAAATACTACCTATGGGTATGTTTTTAATTGAAATCGGACGTATTGGGCGTTTAAGGGTTAACCTCCCCCCAAAAGATTTTCAAATACTTAAAAATTTAATAACTTAAACAGGCAAAAAGGTGAACATAATTAGATATTGCTCAGTAAACCACTTTCCTTCTCTATGGAAATGTGCTGAAATAATAATGATAGTTAAACCAAATAAACCTGAAAACTCAGCGCCCTCATATAGACCTATAAGTTCGCTAGCAATATTCTCGAAAATATTCTAAGTAGTAGATTGCTAATAATACAAGAAAATAAGAATATTGTTTCGAATCACCAATCGTCATAAGCACGGTACTCCTAAGTAATATTGTCACTGACTTTCTGAAACGCAAAAAATATTGCTCTGCCATATTTTTGGACATTCAAATACAAATTAAAAAAATTGCTTCCAGCTCCATTTTATTATGTCAAAGTAAATGATGAAACATCAGCCAAATGTCAAGTGAAAGCCGGAGTACCACAGGGCAGTGTTCTGAGTTCTGCACTTTATTCGATTTTTACCTGCGACTTACCTGAAACTGATGGTGTTACTGTAGCTACTTATCCAGACGATACTGCCATTTTAGCGTTAAATTAATCTGCTATAGAAGCTGCTTATCTAATCCCCAACATGCGTAACGTACCAGTAAGTAAATTTTACATGGCCATATCTTTGAAATTATTAGTCATCAAAATAAAGTTTAAGAATAAGCAAAAAAAAAAACGATACACGATACCGCGTTTTGGTTCATATGGAGAATTTTTATTTTTTACTTCCCCCCTCCCCCCACCCCAAAATGTTTCCTGTATCCGCCACTGACTTACCTTATGTACCACTAAGCGTTTAAATTCCCTAGAAACTGCCCAACATTTTTTTTTTTAGATACTTCTAAGAGGTATATAAAATATATAGATAGCTTTGCTATTTCGAATTGCCTTTTCTCTTTTCCACTTTTCCCTTTCCTCTTCAACTACGCAAATGTAATTAAGTAATTTTTTATTAGAGTATTTTTGAATAAATAAAATATAGCATAAAAGCCGTACCGGTGCATCACTAATTCAATCATGCCAAAAAGAAATGCTGATAAGTGTCGAGAGTAACGGCAGAAAAAAAACTCTATGTGTAGCAATCAAAGTGGCCGTTATGAGACTAAGGTTGCAATTTGTAACCTTTTTGACTGCTTGGAGACTTTGACACGACTTTTCGAAAATACCCAAAAATTGAGACTTTTTTGAACATCCTTGCAACTTTTGAGACTTTTTTCAGGGTTCTGCATAAAATTTTTTTTAAATCTGCTGGCAGACTTGAGAAAATGCGATTTTTTAGAGTTTTGTTCAAAATGGAACGGTAATCGGTAGAGCTGAAATATTTTGGGAATCATCATAAAATAAACCGAGGTTAATTTTTGGAGGTGTACAACAACTTTTTTTTCGTGAAGCACCTTAATGTATTAATTACTTGGGATAATTGATTTTTGACTTTTTTACTCTCAGTGACACTTTTTTTTGCAACTTTTCGAAATTTATCAACGGCCACGCTGGTGGCAATACACACGACGGAAATAATTATAAAATCCGTAAAGACGTTTCACTTCCTTAGTGTGTTGTGGCTGCACGGTTCAGTTTTTATTCAAGAGATAGCCAAGCGGCCTTATGAGTATCGAGATATTTAAATCTGGTCACACAAACTGTCATGTTCCTTGCCGAGGGGAAGGTGGTCAATCTCATACCGTTTTCGGTTGAAAAACTAAAATCATTATGTTAAACCATAGAAGTTTTTACCGAAATAATTGTTCTGTTTCTAAAAGATAACTTAACGCTAACAATTGTATTGTGTTGAAAAACGTTCACTATAATTTTTTTTCACACAGGTGTAAATAAAATTTTAATACAAAAAGTATATGTATATAGGTATATATTGTGCATATGTATGTATATGTGCTTGTCTTTATTTAAACGATGGTACTAAACATGGTCACAACATTAATTGCCAAGACTTCAATACAACTAGTGATGATTCGATGCAAGTAAATACTCGATACTTTTCACTCGATTCAAGTACTTTTTTTACTCGGTGCTATACCATAAGTATTTTACTTGGTATCGGGAAAAAGGGTCAGTATCGGATACTCGATACTTTTGGAAAATATTTATTTAAAAAACTGAAATATTGCTTTCAATATTTAAAATTAGAGATCGTTTTACAACATTTTACAGCAATCAATAATATATTTCAAAATGCTACTCCAGGATTATTCAATATCCATATTCAAAATATTCCAGTCCCAATTGCAATATTCCAATGTATGAAAATATTGCAGTACAGTATTGAAGTTCTAGAAAATATTGCCGGCCGTGCATGTAGTACATAATGTTTATTGAAACCTTTTCATTAAAATAAAATATTTTTCTTTCTTCTATTATAAATTTTCTAGCGATTTGCTAATATCATTTACTTAAGTTAACTTCATTTCTATATGATTCACGTGTTTTCAGTGGGAATATCTCAAAACCATGATATATGGTATAGGCGAAAAACTCGTGTTGAGTAGTGTAAACTGTAGGCTTAACCATGTGGTAACACAATGGACCGTTCTGACCCAAATGTTCTCCTCGACAGCCACTTGAAAAAAATGTAATTTGTCTCTTTAAACGAGTATTCGATACAAGTATATATTCGATACTTTTTTCCGATATTTTCGGTAGCATGGATACTTTTATTCGATGAGTAATGAGTAAAAGTATCGATACTATGTGGGTATCGAGTCAACACTAAATATACAACTAAGCACTAATCTCCTTGCTTTCAATCACATTGAATTTCTCCTAATAAATACAGATGCAAAGAAGTAAAGCACAGAAAATTAAAAAAGGAGGGAAATGTCGTGACCCCAAGTTGAATGCGTCTTGAAAAATGCCCATTTAACGTTGCAATATTATTGAATTTTAAATTGTTCTCTTGCGCCTGTGTTTCAATTTCTCAACCAACTGTGAGTAGAATTTTTACATGTTGTTTGTGTAAAAAAAAAAAAAAAATGTATCAAAGTAAAATAAAGGAAAAATTAAAATTTCGCATATTTTTGCTGAGTATAACTGGGAAAAATAGACATCCTTCGATCCGCTTAATGTGCACACATATTCACTATAGGCACCAACCACAAAAAAATTGCAAAAGCGTCCTGCGCACAACAGCATGAACAACAACAATAATAACAAAAAACCATAACAAAAGATTTTTTTAGTTTTGTCTCCAAACGAAAAAATCCCAAAAATTGCAAAATTCAAATCTTTCCGTTTTTGGTTGTTTTGCTTATTCTGCCAGCCACAAAGCCACCTCACACTATTCTACTCACAACTCTTTCTTTCCCCTTTATATCTTGTTGTTGTATTTGTGGCACATTTGCATACAATGAAGTGCACAGCATGTTATCTTATTGTGACCTACACCAATATTTCTGGGAATGATTCTACTGCTGCTGTCCGTTTAACTAAGTGTATGTGTATGAACAGTTTGTCTTCTCGCATGTCTGTCTATATTTTTTTCGCATTTCTTTTCTTTGGTCGTTTTTTGTATTGTTTTGTTTGTTTATTTGTGATTTTGAAATGGTTCTTGTAGCTGTGATCTTGGGATCATCAACGTTTCGAAATTCGAGTGTCTGGCGTCTGCGTCATGAAGGAGCCAAAAGTACATATGTGCATACATACATACCTATGTACCTGAGATTTCGATATGTGTGTTTGTTTGTGTATCTATTAGGGCATAATCATACCCAACAGACAATGAGACCCACTGTTGCACAAATTCCAATATTTTCCTGCACCTTTCCAGCGCGAGTAATTTTCTACATTATATATTATTTTTATAGTAAATGGCGCATAATTTTAATCCCACATTAAAGTACACTTTAGTTCAGCGGCTCTCAACTGTTTTGATCGTACGCCCCCATTTTCGACAACACCACGCCACCGCAACACCACGCCACCCCACTTTGATTTTCACAAATCGCGAGTAGGGATGGGAATTCGCGATATCGTTAACTATCGATAATTGTAACGACTTTACGATAATTGTCGATAATTCCAAAACTTTCCTCAGTTCATTTTTATTAAAACAAAAGCACTAAATCTTTCTTGGGATTTATATTTAAATATACCTATAACTTGTGTCAATTTTAATATTTTATACTGAACACATAATGTGAATAGAATCGCTCCAAACTAAAAAGAGGATGATATGAATAGCGAATTAGTTTTTGGAATTCTTTTAAAATCATCTCAACTTTTTATTTGCATTTTTGTATTGTGGCATACCTTTAACCATTTTTGTGGTTAATATTTAATATTTTTGTGGAAAATCTAACATGGAAACAACGATAGAATTGAATAACGCAGGAAACTTGCTACGTTGCTCCAAGGATTGAATAGATCTGGAAAACCTACTGGACGTCCTCGATAGTCTAGTGCAGAGGTTCTCAACTGTGCTCATCCTACGCCCCCCTCTTAGAATTCGTGGCAAACCCGCACCTCCCCTTTTTTGATTTTCAAAAACAGTTTTTTTTGCTGGTTTACTATTTTTTAAATTAAATCATACCCGCCTTGATAAAATTAAATTTTCCGTAGTTTGGATGAGGCTCTGGTTAGTTTGCGTCAACGATAAACTAGGCTAGTAAATTTATTTAGTAGTTGAATAGTTTCTCGTGAGTAAAACTAGGATGGTGAAGTTTTAGTGAGGTTTTAAGTGATACCTAATGGTAAAGTTTTTGATAGTAAAAGGTAGTCGAGAAATTAACGAAAGGCAAAAACACTTTTAAAATTTATTTGAACTTAAGTTCTTTGAAAATGGTATTTTACATTCGATTTTTTTCTGTCTGAACCAGTTCCGAATGAATCATATTCAATTCCCAAATTCAATTACATTCTCTATTTTTTATGTTTATTGATCTGAAATTTATACAATATTATATTGAAATTTGTATTGAACTCTTTTAATGTGCCATAATGAAATATTGTAATAGACTTAAGTTATTTAGTACTTTCACACGTTTACCACCTGTATTTTCACGGCATCGCCGGATATATAAGCAGCCTGCTAGTAAACAACGGCAGTAACCGGCAGAACCCTTGCACTCAATCATTAAAACTTAAACTTGGTATAATTATATTTCTCTTTTTACAAACCGAATGAATTATTAAAATTATAATATAAAATAAAAACGAGTTCGTTTTTAATTAACCGAAAATTAAAGAAATTATCAATAATTTCTACATTTCGTATTTTTGCGGTTTAAAGCTATTATCGATGCGAATTTGAACCATTTTCGATGCGTCTCTGCTGCGAATTTCGAAAACTCAAAGGGGCACACACTAGTGCGATTTCTTCACATTGAAGTCGTAACAGCTGATTTTCATTTATTTCAGCCACATACAAGAGATTTTTAGTTGAGATTTCTACCAGTTCAATTAACTATTAAGTTAAATATAAATATTAGAATAAAAGTATTAATATACAAAATAATATCAAACATTTCTGAATTTGTTTCTTTTTGTTCACTTTTTTCATTTCACTTTATCTTCTTCTTTATTTTGTTACTTGGTATGAAAATGAAGCAGTTTACTTTTTCGGGATGTTCGAAAAAAACGATTCGTCAAAATCGCAGATGTGTGTGCACGTTCATATGAAACAATGGGTTGCATTGTTGTAATTTCTTACGTTGCGGATTTGCACCGGTAAAATCGAAACTGTGTGTGCTTACTTTAAGTTAGAAATGGAAAATGTGAAACTAAAAGATGCATATTGTAGGTTTTAACATCTAATATGAAAGGAAAAATAAATTATTTTGTTAAATACAAAATATTATGATTACCGCGCATTACAGAGTATTCAAATATTTGTTTATTGAAATATCTCCGCGCCTCTCTTCAAATCTGTCTACGCCCCCCACTGGCGCGCTCCACCACTTGAGAACCGCTGGTCTAGTGGGTAGTGCACTAGACTTTCATTCGGGAGGTTCGAATTCGATTCCCGTCTTCGTCTGGTGGTTAATTTTCATAACTTTCTTATATTCACTATCAATATGAAGTGTATGTGAATTATTAGATAGTGTACAAGTACACTCCTTAGTTGGTAATGCCAAAACCACCAAGCCGATAAAAAATTGCCACACCGCCGTTCGGAATCAGCGTTAAACTGTACGTCCAACTATCTGGTATCACAATGGGCCGTCCAGACTTAAGTGTGTCTCTTCACAACCGCTCCAACCTAACCTAACTTCCTGCTATTAACTTTATTGCTTGATGTTGAATACGACCCAAGCGCTCCACTTGTGTTCATGAAGCTCCTGTCCATAGATGCGCATTAAACTCTATTTTGGGTCGTATATTAAGTGATGTAGATTAAGTCAAGTCGAGAGCGAACCCGTTGAAATACAAAAAAAAAAAATTATATGTCTGCAGGCACTCACAGTAGAAGTGAAACTTTGTTGTTTATTTGGAAATTATTAGAAAACATTTATAATAAATTCTGTTAAAGTTTCTACACTTATCGGCACAAATACTACGTATTATACGTGTATAATACAAGAGAGGAAAGTTCCGCTATATGCAATGAAACAGAAGCGACTAGGTCGGCTCTCTCACTGAAGCTCATGGAACAAAACTGCAAAAAGTTGACTCTCAGCTTGATTATATGTAGCCGAATAACAACTGCATAACTTTGTTTCTTACTGGTTTCGCATGAGTACAACAAAAACGCCATTTTTTACGTAACCGTTGTTGTTGAAGCTTTTGCATTCATCCTCTTTCTATTTTCTGAAGCTTTTTTCTGTTGATACTCTCTACACTTATCAGCTTAAATACGACGTAGTACATGTATATAACACATGAGAGGAATCAAGTTCTCTCACTAAAGCACAGTGTGGTCAACTCAGCGCTTTTCCCGCTAAATTGAGTGCTTTTCGAAAATTAAAACGCGGAAAAAAGTGATTTGGCTGTCAGCGGGGTTTTTAACGCGTTTTTTTCAATTTAAAAGACACCAAATGCTCCACTAAATAATCCATTTCCTGAATAATCCGAACAAAAATTTTTTTATCAAAACAATAACCCATGAACTTATTTAAAACCAAAGTTCGTAACCGTAAGTTACTCAATTCGAAAAATTCTATACTTCATATAAGAAATGGATTAAAAAACCAAAATTCATTTAGTAATGAAGAGAATATAGACTTCGATATGGATATGTGATAGTTATAAATTATTACTCTGTATATTTTTTTTTTTATCAAAGTGTATAAAATACTTCTTTTCCATTATCTTATTTTAGTTTTATAATTTAGAAATGCTGTGGATTAAAAACTTTAAAAATACATGTATTTAATTAATTTTCTTTTTAATACAGCAGGATTCCAATAATTCGTAATCGCCAGGGACCAGCAATTTTTTACGAATTACAGAGGTTTTCGATTTAACGTGAGTTTTTCACTCACGAGTTTTTCCTCAAAATCTGGTGAGTCTCTTCAACATTTTATGCAAATATTAAAATAAATTTTAAAAAATAATATATCCGGGATTCTTAATCCTTACAGTTATCCTTAAGTTTTCCAATGGGGCATAATGTTTGTAACCGTATTTTAAAGAAAACTCAAATAAAATGGAAACCGTATCTTCAATTTTAGTTAATTTTTCGAACATTATTGGGATATATAATCGCAGTAAGGTTAAAATAAGAAAAATACAAATTAATGGTTTTTTAGTTTATGGCTCTTCTCGCGTACCTTATCATAGTTCCATAGAAATTTGCTTTGCATTACGAATTATAAGAGGTTGTCAACAACCAAACTCGATTTATAAGAGGTTAAACAGACCTTGTATTGAAAAAAAATACGAAGCGAGGGGACTAAAATGTGTAGAGTTTTTGCGGATTAAAACGATTTTTTCAAGGGACCAGCAGTTTGTTACGAATTGTTGATATTTTCAAATTAACGGGATACGACTTATCGTGACTCTACTGTATATAAAAAAATTTATTTTTAACACTTTTAGCGGATGTTTAAAATTTAGCGGATTTTGAAAAATAAAAGTTGGCCACACTGCTAAAGCACATGAGATAAAACTGCGATAAAACTTCCGTTACAAAATCTCGATTCAGTCTCGCTAAAGAAGTTTAATTTAAGTTTCATTTAAAAAATCTTCAATCACACGTCTTTATCGTCACAAATTCAAGATTATCGATATTCGATAAGATTATTATCGAATTTTTTTTATTTTTTCTAAACTTTCTCTCTTCACGTTAGAGCAACAGTGATAGCGATTACGTGTTCTGATAACTTTTTTTATCTGAATTAAAATATTATTCTTTTTTGTGCCTATACGCATCATTAGGACTTAATGTGCTAATCGGAAACCAGTGTCGGTTTAAAATATTTCTCACACCGCCTTAGAGAGCCGAGACACTTGGCTGCTTCTTTCGACACTCGAAATATGTGATTATTATATGTGATATATTTAACAGGACCAAGTAACTACTAATTACTTTTTTGAAATCTTGAACCCAAAACCTGTAAGGAACTTTTACCCATTATTTCATAAACCTAAAACAAACAAAGTGAAAAAACAACAAGTTTGGCTAGGAGGGGGTAGCCGATTTTTCAGCCACTGTCTGGATATCAGTGCTTTTTGTGCTCCCCTGGTCCTAGTAAATAAACCACGGAATGCGTTTATTGTTTTTGCTGTAATTCTAAAACAAGTTGAAATTCGAAGAAATGATATTTTCGAGCTTTTGAAATATTCCCTCCGAGCGTTAATTTTTTTTGTTTTTGGTGAGTTACTTTCCGCGACTGTAAAAATACGAACTGACCCAAACGAAATATAATTTAAGTTTCGAAAGATGTAAAATAACATATTCGCTGATTTGCTAAGTTATATCCATAATTTTTCGTCCACTGGTTGAAAATGAGTTAACAGCTCGGCTCGACTGAAACTATAGTTGATGAGATATTTACCCGTAAGTACTACTGTATTCCCATAAGAAAAAAATTAAAATGGGATTTTTGCATTCGTGTTATATTCTCATTGTATTCCAGTGCTATAAATCAACATTCCCTCCCCCCCCCCCTCCCCCCGTTCGGTCATTTTCACATCCAGTTTTCAAACATCGAAAAGTTGGCAACCGTGTATATGGCTCACGGTCAACTCGGGCCACCACCACACGACACACTACGCAGAGCGATCTCCGAGGCTGCTAGGCGCAAAGCCATCATCGTTCTCGGAGTGGGACACCAATGTTCACCGCATTGGGGGAGCTCAAGCATCAATGATAGGGGTGAGTCACTTTTCAATTATATTATTAACACAAACCTAGATATTTGTAACGTAGGCAACGAACCAACTTTTATAACTTCGGTGAGACGGGAGGTTCTAGACCTAATGGTCCATACACATTGACGACAGCAGCTACACGAACACACGACTACCAAATTCTGTCGGCTACAACTGTCGCCATGTAGTCAGCTACTAAACACAATGGAAGCGGCACCACCAGCAGCAAACACAGACAAAACAACAAAAGCAAACTCACTTCTCTCTCTGTCGCTTGTCAAATTAGAATTAGATTTAAAATTGGCTACGGCCACAATTGTGGTCGATAGTCATGTGGTCGTGTTGTCGCCAAAATAATCGTCTCCATAAGAACAAGTTGTTTTTATAATTTGTGAGATGTAGTCGTGTATGGTGCATAACTCTTGTCAGTTAATGATCGGCTCATCAAAGACTGGAGGGTTTCAAAAGAACATTCCTTCTCTGACCATCAAGCGTAGCTCCTTTCATGAGCAAAAGGTAAATTTATTGGGGTAAGTATCTGTGGTTTATGCTTGCAGGTCTACTTAGTTTGGTTTTACGACTGCTTTATTCAATATTAAAATACTTAACAAAGGCAAAGAGAATAATTAGTAACAGAGAGTAATATTAACATAATCATACATATCAGTATCAAGCTGGCCTTTTGAAAAAACTTCCAATTGTTAACCCTTCCATTCCCACTTCGAAAAATCTACTGGATGAGATGGTAAAAACTCTAACCAATGCTTGCAACAAGGCGTCCATGCCCTATAGTAAAACCTAGGGGCAAAGTCAAACCACCATGGTGGTCTGACGAGATCATTCTCCTCAGGAAAAAACGTAGGAAACTGTTTACTCAGTCAAAAAGAACCAATGAATGGCTCAGCTATAAAGATAACCTAAGGGGTTTTAAGAAACTAATTAGAAAGACCAAACGACAGTCTTAGGAGGGATACTGCAACAATGTTGGCGGTGTCGCCGAAGCAAGTCGTCTGCGTAAAATCCTAGCTTCCAGTCCATCAACTCTTGGGTACATTTTAAAGCCAAATGGAGAAAGGACCATGTCGAGTCTCGAGAGTCTTGAACTCCTTTTCGATACTCACTTTCCCGGTTGTTTGCAGTCGGGAAACAGAGAATCGGCGAGTACACTTCCCAACAACTCACTCGCCCCTAAAGTTCTTAGTAAGGAAAGGATATATTGAGCTTTGCATAGTTTTAAACCATTTAAAGCACCTGGGCCGGATGGTATTATTCCAGTCATCATTTGGTTAGAAGTTATCTTTAACAGTTGCTCACAGCTAACCTATATTCCAAAGCTATGGACGAATACTAAAGTAGTCTTCATACCCAAAGGAGGGAAGAGTTCTCATGACAAAGCTAACCACTTCCGACCGATTAGTCTTACTTCATCTCTTAATGACTCTTGAGCGACTTACAGATACTTTCATTAGGCAGGACATAAGTCCCAGAATAATATCTACATCTCAACATGCTTACACCAAGGGCAAGTCAGTAGAAACTGCCCTTCATTCATTAGTTTACAGTATCGAAAAATCTTTGATTCTAAAAGAGCTTACACAAAGAAGGTTAGGGGGAGGGGTTTTTTCTGAGCAGTTAGGGTTAGGCTTGTCCTTTCGTCTGCCTGACCACTGCAGCGTCTTCCAAGCTGAGGTCGTGGCTATGCAAGTAGTAGCGAACTTCCTGAAATGCAATAAAGTATCAGGACATGATATTTTCACTCTCAGCTACAGCCAACCTGCTATCAAATCCCTAGCCAGTACATCACTGACCTCCAAGGTGGCTTTTGATAGTCGGCGATTACTCAATGAAGTGGCCGATGAACTCAACGTATACCTTACATGGGTTCCAGTTCCGATTAAGTTAACTAGATTAAGCACGAAAATGCCGCTATTACAATTTAAAAACTACCCGGGAATCCCACTCGGAACCTGCAAGCTTAGTATTTAAACGGAGTTCTTTAACCAGTAGAAGGTGAGATGGCAGACAGGACACACATGCAAAATCGCCAAGCAGGTATGGCCAGAGTACAACTCCAAACGCTCTAAGAAGCTTTTATCATTCAGTAGAAGACAAAATTTGCAAAGCCGTGGCAGTAATAACTGGCCATTGCCTTATAGTTGCACACGCAGTTAGATTGGGTGTGCCCTCAAATGACTTTTGCAGAAGTTGCAGGGATGAAGAGGAGGAGGAATTCCTTTCACACTTCTTATGCTTTTACCTAGCCTTGACTGTCTGTAGGAAAAATGCTCTGGGTCAATAATTCCTAGACGACCTATCTGACTTGGAGTCAACTGACCTAGGGACACTACTTAATTATATAACAAAGTCCAAGTGGTTCGGTTATTCTTGATTTTTCAGTGTTAATGGGGGTGGATGGATATTAGCACCCATGTGGTGCATACGGCGGGTAAGGCAAACTTCCCATCCATTATTTTCCCAACAGTTTTAAACCGGTCTAGCAACATGAAGTCGCTCATTATCATATTGGAAAATTACTGTCTCCTGCCTGATCGCATATTTTTTTCGTTTTTCGGTCACTGTTCTCTTCAAAGAAATTAGTTGTTTTCGTAATAAAACCTTTTTTCGTCGCCAGTAATAGTTCGATGCAAAATCGACTTATTTTTAAAGCGCTGAAGCAGCACCTCAGACATGAAAAAGCGCCTTTCGACGTCTCTCGACTTTAAATCGTATGGCACCCAGTTTCCTTCCTTTTAAATGAACCCCAACGATTTCAGGCGCATGGAAATTGCTGCTTGCGTAACTCCCAATTTTATTGCAGGTTCCTCTTGTGTTTGGAACGAGTCTTCATCGAGTACTACCTCCAATTCTTCATCTTCGAAGGAATTGGCCAGGGCGTTCCTTGGCTTCCATGTCAAAATCTCCACTTTTAAAGCGTTAAAACCAGAATTTACCTGTTTTAATCGATGGAGTATACATATTCACCCAAAATTCCGACAGCAATTGGTAGCACTTTTTTCGAATTAAAGATGGAAAGTTTACTGTTTATTAGGTTATGTTGTTTACACTTTGGCATACATACATAATCACAACCAAGGCCGTATTTAGGGGGGAGGTTTTGGGGGTTCTGATCCCCTCCCCCCTTGAAATGTGGAAACTTTATTCAAATTTTTGAGATTAATTGCAAATGGATGGGGAAAAAGTCAAAATAAAATCCATTTTACGATATTTTTTACTTCTATCGGTTTTTTTTTCTAAAAAGTGATATATAAAAAATAAATTTGAAATCTTAGTTACACTATGCAATCAAATCCGATTTGTTTTCTTCGACATGAGGTTTGACCACGGATTCAAAAAGAGAAGGTGATACTGAGCACTCCTGCATTCATAGTTTTTCTAGGTCAGTAACTATTTATGGTTTAAAGTTTCGTCCTGAATCAGTTTGAAAAGCTTAAAAATTAATAAAAAATATAAAAAATTATCGGATCCTTGTAAAATTAGACTTGCTTGACCTCATTTTTTTCCTAAAATGTGACGTGATGGAAAGTTTTTGACCTCAGATTCGTGTTCAACGTGAAAAATTCTTTCGCAAAAATTCCATCTTATTAGCAGTTTTAGGAGAAAATCTTAAAATATAATTAATTTTTTGACCCATTATTGCTCAGGGCACCACGTCTAGAAAGATTTCTTTCAATGCTGTGACTTCAAGAATTTAAAGAATTTAGGGAATATAAGCCAACCTCATCCGGGTTCCTTATCATTGATAATGGCCCAAATTCCCAATAATGATCATTTGAAAAAAATGAGCCTCTACTATTTTTGGTAATTTTTTTGAGGTTGGGTACATCATCAGTAGTGGGAATTCAATGAGTCAACGAAATTATGTCCTTCGCGATAAAAAAATGCATTAAACAATTTAAAAATTTAATTTGATTATTCAGTGAATTTCTTGTCGCTTTTGGCCATATTTTTGAGGTTAAGATTAAAAAAAATCGGAAAATTTTTTCTAAAGTCTTAAGGCATTTATCTACTTTTGTCCTTAGTCTGATAGGGTCCATCAAATGTATCATCGATTTAATTTATTGTATTTAAAAATCAATTTGATAAAAATTATTTATGAATATTTTCTTCGAATGAAAAACCCTCCTGAAAAAAATTTCTGGCTACGGCCCTGATTCCAACGAAATCTAAATAAGCCATTAATTGTAAATCACTCATTTTCAAGCTATATACCCAATAACACTGGTTAGAGTGCCAATAACCCTTAATTCGGCCATGTATAGTAGCCCTAACTTAACCCCTTAACATATTTTTAAATGTTTCTAATACTAGCTGCGTTTTATTCGCCACTTGCTTCTAGTTACGTATAACTAGCAGCGATAATTGTATGGAAAAACAACAATAAAGCAGCAGAGATAACACGTATAAATATAGCTGTTATGTATACTTAACAAGTTGTTTAACTACTTCAAATTCTATTGTGAACTGCTAATAGCGAAACAAGAAGCATGACAGTTTAGCAAAAAACAGAAAAGGAAAATATTTGAAATGTCTGGCGGTGAAAATAAGTTAAAATCATCGTTAAATATTCTTATAAAGAGTAAAAACTAAAAACAATGCCCGCGATTGACCCCAATGACTGGGATCCATTAAAATGTTTCAACTCTAGCTGCTGAGCAGTTTCATTGTGAATAACATTATAACGAAAAAGAGACTTAACAACTTGGTCGTTTTATTCGCACATGTTAAACTGACTGGCGAATAAAACACAGCTACTATATACTAGGAAAAGTTATTTGTTTCGAATAAATGCAAAGAAAGAAAAGAGAGAAATTTTTATTAAACGTTATAAAATTTTATTCAATACAATTAGCAGCGCCGCGATCTTGTAGATCTTAGAATAAGAGACAAGAGTGGATCTTAGAATTAGCTGACAATTTTCAAAATGTAATAAAGTACTGAGGTAAACGCAATCTGCTTAATGAACGTAACCAAATCCTGTTGTTGAATATTATTCAAAGAAATAATAATTAAATTACATTAAACAGCAATATTAAGAACCAGTTAAAATTAAAAATCGTATTGTTATTTCAATGAGCTGAGTTATTAAATAATTTATATATAAATAATTTACAGGGCTCCTTACTGCATCGCTGCTTCAAAGTATTGAAGGCATTTCGTATAATAAATAATCTCAATGTAAAATATTAAACGTGTTTGCAAAATGTTTTTAGGCTTGCTTTTTATCGCTTTCTACGTTGTCTCTTTTTCTGGGGATCGACAGCTGCTTTTTCAATTGCAAAACGGATGGAAATTAGTGCAGGGTCAAAATTGTTTTTGCAGAAAAAGGTAAAAATACCAAAACCAACTCAATTCAACTCACACTCCCACTCGATAAACGTTTTCGGCATACAAGATAAGTTTACAATTGAATTTAAGATCGCACAAAAAATCGCTTCAACGAATCAATTTTGTGATTCTTAATTTTCTCTATGCGCGCTGATCCGACCTAAATAAAACGAAAAACTGAAAAAGCCATTGTAGGTAAGTTATGTGCACTTAATATGCGTCCATCCCGCTTCCATTGAAATGAATGCATAAATTTGTATATACATGCACACCTTCTTATATACATACATGCATATGTATGTATGTAGGTATTTCAGTCTGCAAATGATGCAACTTCATAAAAATACCTGCAGGATGCGTTTCTAATTACAAAGCGTAGATTTATTAACTTAAGTTCAATGCATTGTGTTTTAGTCTTTTTCCTCTCCTTTTTTCTCGGTATCTTTTAGCATTTAGCTACACTTACGGATATGCGATCGGGATCTTGCATTCTCATAGGCATTTACAAAAGATTAGATTTCTGGTCACAGATATGGAAATGTAGGTTCTATCGCCACTGACGCCACCACCTTCTTCTGAAACTTTTTCATGTTTATTTGTTGCTTGTGCAGAAGTTGCTGCTTACTGTAAATTTTTGAATTATTGTTCTTGTACCTATGTTGTAATGTTGCACATATACAATGCTCAAGATCGATAATTTCAACTGTGCTGCTTACATCACATTTTTCTTTAGTGAGTGAGTGTAACAAGCACAATAAATAGTATTTACGCGATTGCATGTAAGACAGTGTAGCAGATTTATTTTTTATCTCACAAAACTTATGGATGTATGTATGTAGTTTTCGTATGTGATTGAATGAATTTGAGTAAACATTTAATTAATCCTTTCAAATCTGTTGTGGCCTAAAGCCAACATATACTTAAATTTCACACCTGCCCAAAATTGTGAGCAATGATAATAAACATGTATACACAAAAATGTTTGTAAGCAAATAATCTTTCAAATAAAACATGGCAAAATTAAAAATTCAGAATGGCGTCTTTAATATTCCACTTAAAAGGGTCTGTATTCGCGAATATAGTTATTAATACTAAACCTCACCTATAAGCTGATGGGGATAGCAAAAAGTACTTTTATTTAATTACTATAATTCGTGAAAATCCATTTAATTTGTGAAAATTAAATTTCAAAAATAATCCAAATGACTAATTTATATTCTTCAATAAATAAAAATTATGATGATGTTTATTTTCCTTCTTTATTTTTATTCTTCAATATTAAAAATTTAAAATGATTTTTATCGAATATAATTATTATCAAAAATGGAAACTCATAAAAATTACAATTTCCAAAGTATGGGATATTTTGAAAGACCTCAGCGAAAGCTGCAAAAAACTGCCGAAAACATATATTTATGGTCAGATTTTGCGTATGATTTTTGAATCTTTTTAACATTTGCCGATTGCGGAACATTTACCATTTCGTATTTTTGCTACTTTGAAGGTTTTTGCCATTAAAGTGCATTGAATGTGTTAACGTTTTTTTTTCACTCTTGCAATGTTTGCTACACTATTTACGGCCTTTTGACAATGCAAGAATGAGTAAGACATACAAAATTGAATGATTCAATCATGTTGTCTTTATTTATCATTATTTCTATAGACCATAAGAAATTTTGAAATTGTGTTAGTGAAGCTAAAAATTTTGATACTGTATTAGAGTTTCCATCAGCCTTGTCTTGTAGAGAAAGAATGTTATCACATCATGTGATGAGTGCAGAACGGACTCATTTTAGTTTTTTTTTTCAATATTGCCACTTTACGAGATGTTATCAATCCTGACGCAACCATTTTTATCCACTAATATCTTTAAACTTCTGAACCATAAGAAAAAAAAACTGTACCATATAACCCAAAAAATAAAAAAGAGGAGGCAGAAATCGTCGTCGCGTACTTGTAAACAGCACATAATTTATTAATTACAAAGTGCAATTATGCTTGTATAAATAAGAGAGTATTAGTTAAAAAGGAAGAGATCAAGAGCACAAGAAAGTCAAAGAGTAAATTTGTTATCTTTGATGTTGTTCTCCCGATTGTATTTTTGCACGAAGGATTGGAGACAAAAGCGGGGGCCGTTTAAAGTAGGACTACAGTTCTTCATGTGAAAAAACCGACAATTTTTAAGAAATTTTTTTAAGGTATTTTAATACATATTAAAATATTTAAATGTAAAATTAAAATTAAAAAAAAAAAACATCTTTTTCGTATTTATGAAAGCCTCAATAATCTTACAAAAAAAACCCGACTTTAATGTGTAATAAAATACCTTAAAAAAAATTCTTAAAAATTGTCTTTTTTTCACAAGAGGAACTAGGACTACAGTCTAACATCTAGCGAATATTTTGTCGTATAAGAAATATTCACTTCAAAAATGTTTCATCCATCAAAAATCCAAATATGTTGCAGGTTTCTTCACAAAACTGGGCTGTTTTTATTTTGTATTGAATGGCCCTTGCATTATTATATTATTATTAAGAAGTATGGAACTACAATTAAATCCAAGTCTTATATAGTCGTTAACTTTACACATATTGGATTGGAATATGAAAAATTTTAAAAATAAAAAGATATTTAATACTAAAGTAACATAAAACAGCAAATTAATACACCTTAATACAAATAAAAATTTAGTACAAGTAGCAGATAAAACATAAAATGAATGAAACGAAAAGAAAATTAATTTAAATTTTATTATCTATGTTTGCTGAATAAAAATTATCTTAATTATATATGTATAAACTATATTATTGAAACAAATTGCTCGTTAGTTTTTTGATATGATATCATCTTTACCTCTGGCTAGGAAAATGGCATCGGTACTTTGAGTAATCGATACTTTTACCCCAAAACCCGATACTTTTTTACTCGATATTTTCATTATGAGAACTTGTACTCATTGAGTACATTGATGCTGGTATCGAAATTCGATACTTCTCAAAATTTCCAGTGCAAAAATTATTACTAAAAAATGCAACGCTGAAAGATGGCAGATAAAAAACGACGCCACCATTTTTAGTATCATTAATTTCGGACTACTAATCATTAAATTTTAATTAAAAAATTTATAATCATCAACGATACAGCGAAGCAAAACTTTGGAATTCCGTTTTTCTTACTAAAACTTATGTTATGGAAAATAATACATAATTTTATTATAAAATCAGTTTTTTTTCGTTTTTTGAAAAGTTTTCAATTTTGAGTTGTGCCACTTTTGTAGTTAGGGTGCGATATGTTTCTATATTAAATAAATATCTACATGTACTTATGTACATATTTCGAAAAATTAATAACAATTTATACATGATTCGCAAATTTTTTAAGCGCACTTTATGATTTTTTTGCATTAGGTATCGAAACTCGATATTTTAGGTATTGAGTACATTTAAGTGAGGAACAGAACGTGAAGCTGAAGCTGAAGGTAAAATGTATACATTTTAACTCAGCGACGCGTTTCTGAGACACACTTTGAAATCAACATTTTTTTATTTTTCACCCGGGAAACGCACCCATTGTGTTTGATTACAATGAAAATGTATACATTTTACTTTTAACAGATTGTTACTTCATGCTTCAGCTTTACATACTGTTCCTCACTTTATGTCGATACTTTTAAATACCCGATATTTTTGATAAAAATTAAGTTCAAATGCCACGTAGGTGTCTTAGGAGGTTTCGTAGTATGTGAGTTTTTAAGTGTGTGTTTAATTATATATTGCGGAATTATTATGGTTGCTTACTATACTATATCAATGGAAAAGTGGAACATATCAGAAATGGTTTTTGGTTTTTCTGTATTGTTTTATTGCATAATTTATTTTATTTTTTAGTTTGTTCTTTCTTAATTGAAGTGCAAAAAACGTGAAAGTGCATTGAAAATAGAAAACGATAAATTAAAAAAACCCGTGGTTGCACTTTTTGGAACATAAAAACTAAAACTTTTATAATGAAGTAAACAATAATATGTAAAGTAGGTAATCACATCATATGCAGAAGGAGCTCATTTTATTTTATTTTTTTTGTATATAACTAATTACAATGTAAATAAGCAATAGCTATGTAAGATATTGTTTTAATAAAAAGGAAATAAAAATGGATATATAGATAAACTGTAGACTGTAAAGTAATTTGTCTAGGTGCACATTTTTGGCTCAAGTGTGCAACCTTACGTCTGTTCTTCAGCCATGACTTTTGCGAGTATTATAGCAAAACTTAATGAGTCGCAAGAGTACCTTCAATGGTTCATAACTTAAAACGATTAAATTTTTATTTGTGACGATATCAGTAGTGGAAGTTAGCGTGTCATGGAAATTGGATTGGGTCGACTCTCTTTTCAATTTTTGTTCGCACATTTTTCGACCCCTTCAATTTGTCGATCAAATTAGATTTTCAACGGTAGGAGTGGAAGGAGGGGACTTTCAAACTCCCTTAGGATCCGCAAGTGACCCCTATCATTCGTGGACAAATATAGCACGCGCAACATGAAGAGATTCCATCGAAAATCTCGGTCTAGACCAAAATTAATATTTAAATTATTAGAATTAGAAAGTCAAATTGTAATTGTTCCACTTTGTGCTTGGTATCAAGTGTATTTAAGGAACATCAACAATATTAATAATAAGTACAACAACATTTATAATTTCATTGTGATATGTACATAAACTATACTAGAATCATATATCAATTTTGCAATGAAATTTGCAGAGCATAATTTCGTTTACGCGATTTAAGTGCAGGAAAACATGCACAATATCATACATGAACATACATAAGCACACACAAATAGAAACTCAAACGCATGAGAAACTAACTCACCAAAAATGACTTACACACACACACACACACACATACATAGATATTCTACGTGTAACTTTAGATGCTACGAAAGTTACTAAATATACATACATACAACAGTAAAACAACAACTAAAATTACATAAAATATGTACCTACAATATATACATACACACATCCATACAGACATATAAAACAACGTATGAAACGAGAAAAACTCCGCACATGTGCAATACGTCTTTGCACTTTTATGTACATACATACAGCTTGTGAACATCCGGCGTTGCCCGTGAATATTTAAGTTATTGACTACGAATTTAAACAAACAAAATTTACAAATTTTGGAAAATATATGAAAAACACAATGAGCTTCTATTGGTTCTATGGAAAAAAGAAGAAATGCTTCAGATATGTAGATCAAACAAAAGACTTAAGACACGAACTTTTATTAATTTTTGAAGTAATTTTTGTCAAGAAACGAAAGTTTCTTAAAGTTTTGGCTCCAAAAATGGACATTTTTATATATGAAAGTACACAAAAAAACTTAATGCACGAATTTTTTGGCTTTGACAAGAATTTCCTTAATTTTTAGTAAAACTCTAAATTCTCTATAATTTTTAGCTTAGAAAAAGGAAATTATTGTATATTAAAGTAAACAAAAAGCTTTAGACACAAGCTCAAATTTAGATAAAAAATGAAAAAATCTCTTTAAATTTATAGTACAAATAAAACAAAATATAGACACACTGAGCTTTAAACAAATTATTATGAGAAAAAAATACCGAAAAATCTGGCTTCCGAGGTGATCCTCTTTCGAGAAAACGCACTTTTAGTCAATTCCCCATTTATGTTATAAATTCTCGCATTAATATATATCCGCAATTTAATATATAGAAGAAAGTTAATATAAAAATACAAGGATTTATTCCTAAATGATATAATATTCGAATCTTAATAAAATAGATTTTCAATAATATTAAAGTACCAAATATGTCTTGAAGATAATTCAATAAAACATTTTTACAATCGCTCTACATAAGATGGATCTTCGATCATCTATATTTAATTAAATTTTAGATAGTCTTGGTGAATAGGTTCTTGATAAGATATCATTTCCAAATCCTTTAACTCCCCTATCCCCTTTTGCTCCCCCCCCCCCACTTCCTTCGGATATTTTAAACATTATTCAAAATGATCCGAAATAACGTGTACCTTTAGGGTTATGGATACACCATTTTTTAAAATTATTTGTAATATCGGGAAAAAATCCATGTTGATTTTCTTAGTTCACAACAACATTAAGGGAGAAGACCACTGTGATGGCTAGAAAAATGAGTGATTTTTGGGAATTATTTGATCGGTAAAATAAAGGAATATGGGGATCGTTTTATATTAATTTTATTATGTGCACTTCCAACAATATTTCCATTAATATTTATTAAAAAATATTGAATAGTTTTAAAGATATGGGCGTTGCCTTGGAGCCCGAGAAAAATTTCCCCCTCCATGGTCGCGTCGATTTTTCAAGAACGGATTTTCTGAAAAAAAATTTAGTACAATTCTCGTCGCACGTAGCGTTTTTTCTTTTTTTATTTTCCACAAAATGGCGACTGATTGAAAATTTTTTCATGTTTCCGACCCACTTTTTTTTTGTTTCAAAAGAGATTAAAAAATAGTCAAATCAAAAATCTGAAAATAGGCTACGCTCAACGATAGCCACTGCAAAGATGAACAAAAAGATTGAAAATCGGTTAATCGAGTTATCGAGTTATCGACGCGACCAGTTCGAAAAAAGCTGTTTCAAGAAAAACGCGTTTAATGTTTTTAGTCCATTTTTCTCGCAATCTAATCATGTTTCTTTTAAAATTCTCATACCTATATTAAACTATCGAGTCCTGAACCATATGCCAGTTCTTCCTCCTCACCTTGGGGGTCTTCTTGACTTTCTTAATTTTTTTATTGATTTTTTTCATGCGATCCTCAGCATTTTTAACCCGGTTAGCGTCACGCTCGATGCAGTACGAATAGTGAGTCGGTACAACTTTCATACCCGATAAATCCATTACTTTTACTGGTAACCGTAAACACCTTCAACAATAACGGAAGAACTGCAATTCAATTTCGGATTGTATTGTTGTGGGTGAATTCACCAACGTATTTCTCTAATAACTTAAAGTCCGAGAGGTCTTCATAAATCTGTAATAATGCTTCGGCAATATCTTCCGGAATTGATATTTTTTCAACAAACGAGTCCAAGCTACTTGTCGATACAGCTTTCTGGAACCTTCACCAAGAATCGGCTCCATCAGGACAGAGAAAATGTTGGGGTTCTTCAGACGACGAAAATTTGTGATAAAACGTTTGCCAAATACCATTGTACATGTCATCACATTACATTACGACGTATTTGGTTAACTCATTCACCAATTTGTCTGTTAATCGGCCTTTCCCACCCAAAGATTCTCCTGTCGCAGTTCGTTGTTTTTTGATAGCCCGAAATCTACTGTCCATGCACAGACTAATCCAACACCAATAAGCCTCATTGCGAATCGGAGAAAAAGAAAATACGGGCATTGTGCTTAAAAATTATAGATCAAATATGTAAAATTGAATGTGACTTGTTACGAATAAAATCAATTCTTTTGAGGGACATTCAATTTGCGTGATCATGATTTTTTGTATGAGTTCTTGGTTCCATTGTCTTTGTTGCTGTTTGTGGATTGAGTAACCACCATATGCCATGAGAGCAAAAAACTTGAAATCAATTAAATCATCCTTATCCGAATCCATAATTTTGTAATTTTATTTCTTTAATAGTTGGCAAAAAAAACTCAACGAACGCAATATTGTGTTTTGAGAAAAACTAAGATCGAGCTTTTTGGCAGAAAAAAACAAAAACGATATAAATATGATTGTGTCCTGACACTTCGTTCAGTAAAATTAATAACTCCACCGCATTTTTTACACGATATGAAATTACTGAGCACTGTGAAATTACACACTATAAAAGTTCAAAATTCTATAATTAATATTTAGATGAACATCACATTGCGACATTTTTCTTTTTGAAGCACTCAAACGCTTTTTGGGGCTGATAGTTTCGATAGATAATAAAACACAAGATATTTGTAAAACACAAGATATTTATTTATTTGAAGGGAATGTCGCGCCGTTTGTTGTTTACTACCACTAAAATGGATGTAATTCTAGCACTTTTTGGAATTTTGACTTGAATTTTGTACACAAATTTTTGAATATATAAACTTTAATTTATTCCACTGCTTATTTGGGAAAAGGCATTGATTTGACCCAAAAAATTTAAAGTTATCCCCAAAAGCTATCATAGAGAGATTTTCATTCGAGGGCAACGTCGGAAACACATTTATACTTGTTAAGACTCAAAATTTTTTAATTACTTGTGATTTTTATTAAATTTTATTTATGAACATTTTTTGTTTATATTAATTACTTATTTTTTCTTTTAAATCCTTTTCTTTTTTAGAAAAAGGAGTGAGATTGAAAAAATCTTAACACATGTTTTACCTAATAATTTTTTTTGGGTGTAAAATTTAAAAATTTCTTTGATCTACCTATCTTTGAAAAATATGTCAGTTGTTATTTTTTATGACAAACATGTTGATTTATTGTGAGTTTGATCAAAATGAGTGAAAAAAAGAAGTACGCCTTAAAATTATTAAAAAATTTCAAAAAAATCCAAATTGGTCCTACAAAAAATTGGCCAAAGAATTGAAGGTCTGCCGTCAAACTGTTTCTAATAATATTAGACAGTTTCAGGAGAATTTGACCATCGATAGGAAACCTGGTTCGGGAAGAAAACAAGGACCACATGATATTGGGAAAGCCAAGAAAATAGAAAGCATATTGAAAAGATCTCCAAACACATCTGATAGAAAAGCTGCCCGGTTAGCCCAGTATTCTGACTATTTGGTGCGAAAAGTTAAAGCCAATGCAGGTTTGAAAACATACAAAGTCCAAAAAGTTCCAGACAGGAATGGTGAAAAAAATTTAGACGCCAAAAGTAGGGCTCGGAAATTAAAATCGAATTTCATACAAAAATATTCATGTTGTATAATGAACGACGAAACGTATGTACTGGCAGATTTTACGCAGCTTCCGGGTCAAAATTTTTATGTTGCTGATGCTCGAGGAAATGTCGAAGAACAATTTAGAATCCAAAAGCAGACAAAATTTCTAAAAAAATTCCTGGTATGGCAAGCTATATGCAGTTGCGGCAAAAGAAGCAAGTCATTTGTTACAGTGGGCTCTATACAGAGCCCATTCGAAGAAAATATTCATAAATAATTTTTCTCAAACTGATTTTTAAATACAATAAATTAAATCGATGATGCATTTGATGGACCCTATCAGACTAAGGACAAATCTTAAAACTTTAGGAAAAATTTTCCAATTTTTTTTAATCTTAACCTCAAAAAAATGGCCACAAGTGACAAAAAATTCACAGAATGATCACATTAAATTTTTTCAAATAAATATTATTCAATGTGCATTCTAATGCATTTTTTTTTATCGTGAAGGACATAATTTCGTTAAGTCATTGACATCCCACTACTGATGATGTACCCAACCTCAAAAAAATTACCAAAAATAGTAGATACTAATTTTTTTCAAATGATCATCAGAATTCGGACCATTATCAATGATAAGGAGTCCGGATGAGGTTGGTTTATATTCCCTAAATTCGTGAAGTCACAGCATTGAAAGAGATCTTTCTAGTCGTGGTGCTCTGAGCAATAATGGGTTAAAAATTAATTACATTTTAAGATTGTCTCCTAAAACTGCATGGGTTTTGCTAATAAGATGGTTCCTAGTTTTTGCGAAAGAATTTTTCACATTGAACACGAATCTGAGATCAAAAACTTCCCATCACGTCACGTGATCAAAATCCCCAAACCTCCCCCTAAATACCGCCTTGGCTCTATAAATACCGAAATATACATCAAAGAATGTTTCAAAAAAAAAAACTTCTTCCTTTCATAAGAGAGCACAATGTGTCCACATATTTTTGGCCTGATTTGGCATCATGTCACTACGGCAAGAAAGCTCTGGAGTGGGTACCAAAGTAATAACATAGTTTTTGTACCAAGAGAGACCAATCCTCCAAACTGTCCGGAGCTAAGACCAGTGGAGAGATATTGGGCTCTTGTGAAAAGAAACTTAAAGAGCACAAAAAAGGTGTCCCAAAATATAGAAGATCTTAAAAGAAGATGGGCAAACTGTTCCAAAAAGGTGTCTGAAACAACTAACAAATCTCTAATGGAAGGCTTACCAAAAAAGGCCCACGGGTTCCTAAATAGTGGTTAGAACTATAAAAGTTATATTTCTTTTGTAATTTGTAAAATATTATCAATTAAATAAAAAAAATCAAAACTCTAAGATCAACCGTTTAAAAATTATTGAATTTTATATAGGTTAAGATTTCTCACTTCTTAAGCAAAGCAACGATTTTTAGACAATTTTTATTCCCCAATTTTTATTTTGCTCACAAACTGAGATAACAAATTAATTAAATATTGTGAAAGCAAAAATGTTTTTGTTGAAAGAAAATTAATGAAACATTTAAAAGTAGGCATTTAGTGCAGTACGAATGAGTTTTTGATTTGCATTCCAGTAGTTTGCATATATTTTTCCCAGATTCGTCGATAAGTGCACACCAATGCCCGATATTGTCATATCAAACGTCATCGGTTGAAATGTAAGCCTTCTTTGGGTTAGGTAGAGGTTTTGTGACCACTGGTCGACCAATTAACCGTTTCTCTGATGAAGAAAAATCAATAAAACACAACGATTCAGACACGTTTAAGCGACATGGCTAATAACGAACAAAAAACAACGCAATATTCAAAAAACATACTAATACATCCACCGCAAAAAAAAACCGCGGCGCTGGCCCGGTTCGCCTGTGGACGTTCCCGCCAAACTTCTAAATTTACACTACTCAATGCTAAATACAATTCGAAAGAAAATAGTTTTTATTATTCACTGATAATTTTTTTCGAGCGGATCAGAATTTGAGTTAATTTTAATTTTTCAAATTATGTTTGTGACGAAATGACTTATTTTGGTCAATTTTCACTATCAACTGATATAACTATAACTATAATACACATTCCACAGCGACGCCAAGCATAGCAGCACATGCATACACATTTCAACTACAAACTTGTTTACCGTTAGTCTCGAACAAAATATACCTGTGTATATTATAGCACGTTATATGAAGCCCATCTAGAGGCGGACTGAGGATTTAGAGGGTTAAAACTTGATGACCCCACGAACACTAGTGAGTAAGTGGGTCGGCCAGGCCAAACGCATTTATAGGTATATAGATATAAATAAGTAGATACGAATGTGCATATGTATATACTATATATGTGTGCATATATGTACGTTCCTAGGTACGTAGAAATTCATGAATAGAGACTTTCAAAGGGGATCTAGAGCGACATTAGAGCAGATTCAGTCAATCTATCATGACTGAACATTACCATAAATTACATAGAAATAATTGATTATTACGAGAGTATGTATATATGTATTCATGCGAAGTAAAATCCTTCACTATAGTTACTGGCTCATCCCTCTTCAACTGCTGTTTAGTTCCTTTCCCATTGTGAGCTTACCTACGCATGCACAAATCATCATCATCAGAATCATCTTCATCATTGTCGTTGCTGCATACATCTGCGCTTGTAACTGTGCCTCTGCGCCGATTTAGTTTAAATTACGCTCAGAAGTAAACATAACAAGGTGAAAAGCGAAAAAGAGTAAGAACAAAATGATTTTTACAGAGTTTTTTTGCTTTTAATGGCTCAAATCAAGACAGACATACGCAAAGTTGCAGCAGTTGCAGCCGCAGCGGCAGGCTCGGCTTTAAGAGTTTGAAAGATGTTAGCGCAAAAGGCATTTGTAAGTACTTTGAACTCTCTCAAATTGCAATGAGAAAATATATATAGCTTTTTTTAATTAACTATACTGCAAGTAATTTAGAAATAGGCAACAACAATAACAACAAAACAGCGCAAACATTTAGTTATTTTTTCCTATTTACTATGGCATAGGGAGAGTAGATTAGGTAATTTAATAAATGAATGCAAATATTTGCTATATACGCCTTTAAAATATTTCAGAATAATTTAAAATGAATTATGATGCAATGGTTAAAAGTGTAGATACATATAAAATCTGTTGAAGAAGGATAATGAAAACACCATAATTTTTTAAAAGAGGAGGTTGCAAAATTAGTTTATAAAGTTCAAGTTCAAGTCAAAAGTTCAAGTTTTTAGTTTACATGTATTTACAAGATTTGTGCAGGTTTTGGTTTATACATAGTTAATACATATTCAGACTTTCTGATAAACAAGCTATTACAAATTTGATTACTGTCTAACATTAAACCAAAACCAAAAGGTAAGTCGTGGTATAATGTAGCATGCAGATTAGCAGTCAGGTCCAAAGAGTTTTCTTTTAGGAACAGGCAATCCAATAACAATTTTAATACTGAACTGTTGCATAAGTATAAGTGGAGTATTGCCAAAAAATGGAATGTAGCTAATTTTAAATTTTCAACACTTTTGTTCAACAACTGTTTTATACTCTCCAAACCTGGAGAGTGTGATATAAATTTGGGTTGAATGCCCTAAAAAAATTGTTGGTAACCCTCTCAGGATTTTCTTACACATATGTGTACATGAATTTGAACATTTTTCCTGACTTCGATTTAAATAACCAAACCATTTTGGTATTGACGTCTTTGTTGTTTTTTCCTCTATGGTTTGAAATTTATTTTGTTACAACTGAAGCATTACCGTCGAAACTATTGTGACTTTGATGGGACAATCTCACTTTTTTTTTGTGCTCCCTTTTTTTTTTGTGTCGTCAATTTCAAGAAATTATTAAAAATGCTAAATAATAAAAAGATATGTAAAAAACAAATTTCTTATGTAGATAGAACCTTCCTCTGTCTATAGAGACACATTTTGTGTAAGTCGGAGTATTTTAAACCTCCCTGAACGTTTTTTGTATATATTTGTATACCTCGCGTACGGCTAAAAATTCGTGAGTAGTTTTTTTTTGACTACTGGGAGGATCCTCAACACGAAATGCAGAGTGTAAAAGTGAAAAGTCAAAATATTAATTCAATATTATTGTTTTATCGTTATACTAGAATCCGATTTTGAGTACATACGAATTCGGAGCTACGCTACGCAAAAAGGAAAAACGGTATGCTGCATCCTGATAGTAAGTCTTTATGGCGTTGCCAACTAAAAACCCAAAATTAAATTTTCCAAATCAGCTGTTTTGGCAGAAATAAGCACAAGAAAATCAAAAAAGTGAAATTTATTAGTTAATTGTGCAAGAAATGGACTCGGTAGTCGCTGCACTTATATCCCAGGAGGAAGAGGAAAGTATTTGGATTTCCTGCGACATCCAGTTCGTTCTTTCTTACCGCCGTTTCTAACCCACAGCCCACAATTCCTCTAATTCCTGATGTACTTGTGTGCATGATAATTAATGCCTGTCATTCCTCCAAATCATTAAAAACATGGATCCTATTTGATCCGCCACCTGTTTCCCAAGTTCCATCTTATTAGTAGACAATCTCCGCTTGATGTAGCACTCATAATCCAACCACACATTTTTCCAAGAAACTAGCTATCTTTAGTTGGCGGTCTAAGACTATTCAATTGTAGCGTAGCACTCTCCTAAAAACTCAGGATATCTTCTTTTGTCTCTTTGTCAAATCCATGAGCGATGTCAGGTCTTTCCTTCATCAAATCCACAAGCTTTTCGTACTGCGTACGGTTTGTTATGATTTTCGACCACCAAAACTTAAATTTTTTATGTTTTTTGTACTTGTATGTATATTATTTAAACTTTTTCTGTTGATAATTCTTTTAGTTCCGATATCTTATCTTATATCCTAGCTGGAATTTTCTGAGTTAGTCAATTTAATTGTTATTGGAAAGTGATTTCGACAAATAATTGTTGGAAAAAATATTTATTTATGATTTTATTCGTTCTTTAACATGAACAAAAATAAGATATATACGTACATATGCATATATATATATGAAGCGAACACGTTATTTTGGTTTTTGATTCTTTTCTTTATTTTCAATTATCATTTATAATATTAAAGGTTAACGCAAAAACTGCAGTTGCAAAACGCTGCAATGACAGAAATCGAATAGCGGAATCAGTGCTGTTTTTTTACGCTCTTGTAGTTGGCGTGAGGGTTGCCTGAATGTATGAAAGTAGTAGAAAGAGTATGTCGATATTGCCACATATATATATAAATATATAAATATGCATGATGAAGTCACAACAAAGAATTATGAGAGACTTGATCAACTGAGACTATTTTCAGTTGACCCACAACAGAATTTCAACATTTACTCTAAAAACATAACATTAATCCATTGTATTTAGGTTTTAAAATTAAGATCAATTCTTTCAAATTCGGAGTTAGGTGGCTGTCCAAACGAAAATCATTGGTGAGACTTTTTGAACTTCGTAGTAAATTATTAGTTTTCTCTTTCTCGAACAATTTTGCAAAGAATTTTATTGATTTATTAACAAATTTTTCTTGGTTTGTAATTGTTACGTATTTTTACTAAGAAACACTTAAATTTTTAACGTAAGACATAAAATTTGCATCTTTTGATAAGAAATTACAGTTCTGGATTTCTCAAAGTAATTTTAATTTAATTATAAATTATATAATGAAACAAGTGTTCCTCTGCAATTATTAATTTTGCAAAGTGTTCCTCGATCCAAAAAGTTTGGGAAGTACTGCTCTAGACGAACCACTGTGTGCTGTAGACAATAGTAATTTGATTCTGCCTAAATAAGAGGGAAGACCAGATGGCTAATGCATTTTTCGGAGAGCGAACCTGGTAAACTTCTTTGTACTTTTTCTACCTTACAAAATGGCTTCCATATCAAATAATAATAATCCAGATGGCTCCGTACTTAAAGCCACATAAAGAGCCTAGATCTGTTATCTGAGTTTTTCGAGGAAGACAGGGTTCATTGATTGAGTAGTAGTATACAATAGGATTAGCCAGACAACAGGATTTTCATTGACTACGGATAATTTTTAGTATATAAACATAATAATATAGTATAGTTGTCTGTTGGTTGTTGCTATTCCAATTATTTGCAGGCCTTGTTGATTTATATGATCAAATTCAATAAGTTTATAATTATTTTTGGTTTGCACCACTGGCTTTTTGATCGTTAATTTAAAACGCAAGTTTTACTTCGTATTTTCCTCCAAGTCGAAGACTAGTTTTATCTTTACGTTCAGGACATTACTTCTGAAAATGCTGAAAAAGTTGGAAATAAAAAATTCACTTTTTGCAATTTTATCAGCAAGTTAGCCAAATTTTGGCTAATTTTTTATAGAGCTTGATGTTTTTTTTAATGCAATTTTTTAACTTTTAAATTGTTAAAAAATATTATTATAGGATATGTAAGCTATATATTCAATTTGTTTGGGTATTTTTAAATCTTTAAGGAACAATAAAGAAACTACTCCTTTGGATTGAGCTTAATTTCGAATGTTGTATCTTTCATTAGAGCTCTAATGTTTGGATCAATAAGAGTGCCTGGAACAGAAAAAAAAAATATCATTGTATTGACTGTATTACATTAGGCATTCTTTTTGTATGTTTCCTAACAATACCTTAGTTTTGTTCTCGTTATTTAAGTAACAAAAAATGCATTACAGAAATAAAATTTTTTTTTGGAATATTTTTTTTTTGTTGAAAACGTTGTAAAATCTCAAAAAACGTATAGAAAACATGAAAAACATGTTTTCCATGTATTATGAATTTTTTGAAAAATTTGGGTCGAAAAAAAAGTTGTTGTTTTCGGATTTTTTATTTCCTTTTAAAAAATTTTGTTTGCCTTTTTTTTTTTTGAATTTGTTTTTTTATTAAAAACGTTGTCAAAACTCATAAAGCGTGCAGGAAACAGAAAAAATCAAACAAAGATTTTTCCCCGCGTACCCGTGCCTTACCATTTTCAGAAAAGTTCGACCTGACCCGAAAAAATGCTTGTAGATTCGTGGTCAGTATTAAAAACAACTCCAGAAAAACCGAGAACTAAGACATATTTTTGGGCCATTTTGTTGTACAGTGTATTTGTTGGCGAAATGATGGCTTTGGAATTAAAATCCTCGATTTCGTATGTATCAAAATATGTGAGTTGCCAATTTAAAATTGCACGTCTTTCTCACTAAATCGAGTTTCATTGAATATTTCTTGTATAAATGAAAGCTGGTGTTCTTATACGCCATAGTTGCCAGCATGTCCAATATACTACTACTTCTATTAATGCACAACAGCCCTCGGAGGGCCAAGGCCGAGCTTTTCGCATCCATTCATGTTGTGTGAGTTATATTTATACCCGAATGGAAGCGAACTACAGTTTTATGCCGAATCCGAACAGCGAAGTGAAAAGCTTTTCATAGGCATTTTTTTTACTCTTGGTTTGCCAATACCAGCCAAGAGGTGGTGCCGTGTAGAAAAATTTTTATTTTCTATTTTTTGATTTTTTGAGCGTGCCGAGATATGAACCCGGCACCTCTGCGTAGCAGTCCAACACACTAACCACTAAGCTACGGCGACCACAAGCAGGTCCAATATGGAAGCACCAATTTCTCTTTTGGAACTAAAATAATAGTTTCCAACTATTTAATAATATTATGCACAACATGTGAAAATATATTCATATATGCGAAAAAATTAACTTGTTCATTTGAGGTAACTCAATTAAATTTTAAAATAATGTAAAAAGGGGAGAGGAGGGTCTTGATTGTTGATCGAAGAAAACAAATAAAATGCCGAAAAAATTGTTTTGCTGATTCAGTTCGCTCTAGGGGGCATAATATTCAATTGTAATTTAACAAGCTGGGATTACTACGATCTCAAAAATACAAACAACAAACACCAATATAACAGGGAAGCATTTATAAACTATGTATGTATGTATGCGTATTCGTAGTTTACGTGCGAACTGCATGTCTTTTGGTGTATCTGTTAAATATGGCTTTTGTCTTTAACCTTTCTTGGTGATTTATAATATCTTGTCTATTTCGTTTTCATATTTTTTAAACATGATTTGGCGCTTTTTTCAGTTGAACAAAGTGTAAAAAATTGTTTAAAATATAATTAAGCATTGAAAATGATCCCTATCCCTACTACACATATCTAATCGAATCTATATTTGAATGAATCTACGAATCTATTGAACATATTGTGTTTTTTAAATGAAAAATATTTAACAGCTTGTTAAAACAATATTTCTTTTCAGATTTGACAGCTCTAACGACTTTTGACTAATAGACATGCCAATTTTAAAATTTTTTTGTTTTCATATTTTAATCAACTTAATTACTTTATAGAACATGCAAAATCCATTTACTCCCAAGAAATTTAAAATGCATTAAATTTATTCTCCCTTACGTCTTCTTTGACAAACATTTATGGATTCTGTTTTACATCCTCGTCTTTCTCATATATAAGGAAAATAGCTAATGTCAGCCCAAATTCACATAACAACTACCGTCCTATCAGAGTCTAAGCCAAATTAACCAAAGTTTTTGAAAAATGGTAAAATTATTGGAACACATAGTCAATCTTATTACAGTCAAGCTATGGAAGTTGATATAGCAGAGATAGTACGGAAAGCCTCTTGTGCTCTATACTGCTGCAAAAGGGCTTTAGGAACAAGATGGTGATTTAAACCTCAAGTCGCTTCCTGGCTCTGAGTAGCGATCGTCGAGCCCAATCTCCTTTATGGCTCTACCTTCTTATGGCCGGCTACTGCAAAGGCGGTCATCCTGAAACTACTAAATAAGGCTAGAAGAACGGCACCCATAATGATTACTGGGGCTCTCCGTACTACCTCTACGAAACCTCTCCCCAATCCTTTATTGGTTGCCAACGACACTTCTTGTTAAGAAACAAGCCAAGTGTTCCGCTGCCAAACTTTGTGCCTTAATTTGCTGGACTAGATTGAACGTGGGCCATGCCAATATTCTAATACGGGATACATCTGTACTAACTAATGTAGACTATATTTGCTCTTGTTTTTCACCCATAAAAATTGCAAATTTTACCGCAAAGAACCCAACAATTACTGGTTCTTTCAGTATTTGGTGATAATGATGAAGGCAATGATAGTAATGATCCAGATGATAGTGATGATGGCAATGATGATATTTAGGATAATGATGATATTTATAATGATAATAAGTACAATGAAGTTGATGATGAGATTGAATTGATGTGAAATACAGATGAATTCATGAAAAATTAGATTTCAATGTTTTTGATGATGATTTTGATACCATAACTTATTTATTTTTTATTATTTATCAATAAAAACAATAAAAAAATGGATTCCATATTATTTTAGAGCTCCTAATAATTGATCTACTAACTTTTCAATTTTGTATCAGCGTGCGTTGTCTGGCAATGGCAAACTTTTATTTATACAACTAGGTTAGGTTGAAAAAGTCGCCAACTGTACTGCACAGATAACTTCTAGTCGGCACGACTGACGACATTTTCTTCATGCCTATTATGAATTCCGAACGGGATCCCGTCGTAAATCGAGTGTACGTCACGAATACGGGAGAAATGGTATCATTTGTTCCGACGTTTTTGTAGTTAACATTGTAAACTAACTTAGTTCGAATTAGTGTTGCCAACTGTTAAAGTAAAATTTTGATGTTTTTTGTTAACATCGTTGGCAACTATTGAACTATAATCAATTTTTTTTCCAAAATTTATTTAAATTAGTTATACTATAATTATTATAATATATATGCAGCATCATTAATAGTAGAGCGCAAAATGATAAGGGATGCTTTGCAATCCTTTTAACCCGGCGTCAATGAACTGGGTGTATGATACCCGAGAAATGTTAAATCCTTAACCCGCTAGTTCTCAAGCGTGTCTCTAGACAGCATTCATCAATATGGGTTTTGAGATCAGATATATGCACTGATTGTAACTCAATTAAATAAAACCAGGTTTTTTAAGTTTTTTTTTAATTCTATAAAACATATTTTAAATGCAAAAAAAAAAATAATATAAAAAAAAAATATTCTCTTCTTCTTAAACATATTTTTGTGAAAAAAAAATTTAAGATCAACAAGATAAACATAAAATTCTCTGAACAGCTCGGGTGTTCATGTTCATTGACGTTGGAAAAATTTGGGAAATCAAGCGTGAGTTATGGGACAGAAATTAAAAACATCGAGTACTCGTTGCTAGTAGATTGATTGAAAATAATTTATAAAATTAAAAGACTACAAAATATACTATATTTGTTATCGGAATCAGATGAAATTTTAACACAATATCTATATAACACATGGGCATAATTAGGGTGGTACCTTAACCCTTTCAGTCATGACGTCCTCTACAAAGGACAAGATTTGATAGCTAATAATTATGTTTTATATTTCATAATCTGCTAATAAAATTATATACAGTTACGGTCAAAATAATAGTAGTGACATAAGGAAGAAATCATATTACGCAAATAATATTTTTTAATTATATATTCATAAAATATTTTAATTTAAATAATAGCTTGAAGTCTTGAGTATCTATAGATTTAATAAGTTTTATCATAAAATTAAAAAAAAAAATACAGAAAATAAAAGACTCTCACAAACCAGCAGTTTGAAAAAGCTTTAATATTTCTATTAAGTAATCTTAAAATATATTAAAATGGCGCTATTTGGCTATACCACTGGTGAATCATCGGAGTATTGGTGAAGTAAGCCTCAGCATCTCCTTAGAGGACTCGTTTGTATTTTTTCATCATTGGAGCTTACAGATTCTTGAAAAATTGTACACATGATTGTGAAAACAACTTATTCTATGTTATTTTTAATGATTTCAATCAGGTTCAGATCGGCCAGATTGAACACTTAACTTCATGACACCGATTTTATTATGAGAGAGTAAGTTTTTCCATTTTATTTTTTACTTTGAGCATTGTTATTGTAGCCAAGACGACCTTAATAGCCTAGTGGATAGTGCACTAGACTTTAATCTGGGAGGTTCGGGTTCGATTCCCGTCTTCGTCTGGTGGTTAATTTTCATATATTCACTATCAATATGAAGTGTATGAGAATTATAAGATAGTGTACAAGTACACACATTGGTTGGTAATGGCAAAACCACTAAGCCAATAAAAAATTGCCACACCGCCGTTCGGAATCGGCGTTCAGGCCTAAGTGTGTCTCTCGACAGCCACTCCAACCTAACCTAACCTATTGTACCTGTAACCTTGACGCCCAAATACTTCTTAGTATCCATATCTTCCTAGATCCAAAGAATAGAGCCAATATTGTTGTAAGAACTGATATCATAAATGCTAATTTTTGAACTGATGGACCTCAGAATAAATTGAGCAAATTTTTTTTGTCTTTGAATATATTATCTGAAACCATATGAACTCAGAAATACCTTCTTATATTCATCTGCTCACAAAAACTCCACAATTCGCCTTCCAAATATCCACTACAATATATTAGAATTTTCAGATGTTTTCAAAACTAAATAAAGTCAGTAAATTTTGATCAAGATCCATATGGATATGAAAATGTATGCCCACATAAGCCCATTACAGTCATGTCAACAAACACTGAGTAGTATAAGTCCTACAAAAGAATATTCCACCAGGATAACGTTATTCGAAGGAGAATTAAATCAACAAAAAAGGTGTTCCAAGCGGAACAAATACTCATCAAGAGCAGCTCGCAAGAAACCACTGCTTTCTGCACAAAATGTTGAAAAGCGTTTCTCATTTGCTACGATGCACATTTCTCTTCCTGCTGAGTATTGGGACGACGTAATATTTTGCGACGAGACGAAAATGATGCTGTACCACAATGACGGACCCACCAGAATGTGGCGCAAGGCGTTAACATCGCTAGAAAATCGTAACATTTTTCCCACAGTTAAATTTGGAAAATTGTCTGTAATGATTTAGGCGTGCATCTCAAGCAGAGGCGTTGGCGACTTAGCTTTTATAGATAATACCATGGACGCTTCAATATTTAAGTATTTTAAAAAGCCATTTGATAAGCAGTGTCATTAATTTTGGGTTTATTAAGGACAATAAACCACATTTTAAATTTTATCAGGATAACGATCCAAAACATAAGGCGCATATTGTGCGCATGTGCCTTCTATACAATTGTGACAAAGTAATCGATATACCAGCCCAAAGCTCCGACTTAAACCCCATCGAGAATTTGTGGGAATATCTGAAAAAAAGTACCTCAAAGGCAACCGAAAAACCGGACAGCACTTAAAACTGCAATAATGGAAGATGGCATAAGATACCGACAAATTATGATATGCAAAAGTTGGTTAATTCAATGAAAAGACGGTTACAGTGCGTAATAGACACTAAAGGTGGTCATACAAAATATTAAATTAATTTTACAATCAAGATTTTATGTAATAAATTTCGTATTAAAACACTTTATATCATTTGTGAAAAGAGTTACTTGACACGCAAAAAATTGTGTTGTATTTGTTTTTATTGTTTTTTCGGTTCTTTTGCTTTGAAATTGCTCTTTTTTATGATTCCTTTAGAAATACTATAGCTAACAAAAATTTGTAATAAAAAACTTATGTACCTAAATAAAAGTAATGTTGTTTCACCAACTATATTCAAAATTTGATTTTTTGTTTAATGTGTAAACTCATTCTTGACATACTGTATATTAATAATATCACACTAAAAATAAAGCATTGCAATATCCACATGTATGAGGATGACGTACAGCTTTATGCGTCATGTACTACGAACTATGCATTCAAATATTACTAAAATTCACCTCGATTTAGACCAGATAAATTCATGGGCGTAAAATGCTTGATAATTCAGTTTTTTCTAATGTGATCTTGAACTCCACAAAAATAGAATACGTTGACTATGCACGAAATCTGGGTATAATGTTTAATAGGATATTGTCCTGGAATGCACATATTAAAAATGCTATCGGCAAAGTTTTTGGTATGCTTCGTACCTTATGGGTAACTCAATACTTCACTCCCAAAAGAATTAGAATACTAATTGCTAAAACCTACCTTGTACCTACTCTTATGTATGGAAGCGAACTCTTTTCAAACTGTGATGTCAATTATAAGCATAAACTCAGTGTTGTATTTAACAGCGTAATTAGATATGTGTATGGATTGAATCGTTTTGACCACGTCTCTGCTTTTGCCAAAAAATTATACAATATGACATTTGAAAATCTACTGAAATACCGGACTTTAATAGTGATACACAAAGTTATTTTCATACAGCAGCCCCTTTATCTAACAATAAACTGACATTTTCTATCTCTAGCCGCAATAATAGGTTGATTCAGTTTAAACATCGTACTTTAACATCTGAACGTCAATTCTTCGTAT
The DNA here is from genome assembly GCA_963691655.1 of Toxonevra muliebris. Classification (NCBI taxonomy): domain Eukaryota; kingdom Metazoa; phylum Arthropoda; class Insecta; order Diptera; family Pallopteridae; genus Toxonevra; species Toxonevra muliebris. Next base: position 64,907,842 of record OY829327.1, on the reverse strand, counting down.
ACTCTATTCGTCTTTGGAAGTCCTTGCCTTACTTTTTTGCAGCACCTTAGCAACACATCACAATTTATCAAACTTATCTTAATTTAATTTATATAAAAATTTATTGTTCAAAGTTCAGTTATTTTTCTTTTTTCTCCCATGTACTAGACTTTCAAATAACGAACTGTTATGCAGACTAGCTACAATGGGAAAAAAACAACAACATAAGTGTATAGAACGGTAGTGGTAGTTTCTTTCAATATCTCTATTCAGTGAAGATATTTGGAATCAAATCCGTAATTCTGGGTTATGATTTCAAATATTAGTAGCTTATATAGGATATTGAAAGATTAAGAACTATCACTAAGATCACTGATGAGGAATTGTGGCGGATTCCGAAACGGCCGTCTGATTTGCCAGTCTCTATATACATTGTTGTTGTGATGACTACATTTGTTCATTAAGCCTGTTTATATATAACTTCAAATAACGAAATTGACATGAACTTAAGTCATGACTTTGAAAATTAACCTCTAGATTTAATTTTCATAGTCTCCTCAAAAAAAATTTGTCTTTTTGTTTTTAATTATATTTTGAAACTTTAATTATATTATATTAATTTATTTTCTTTGTTAACTTATTTTTAGTAAATTTATTTTTTTTTTTTGTAAACATATCATACATATTTAAAATTGTTAACTTTTTTGTGACTAATGCCTTGGAAAATATAGGATGAAAATCTTGTTGGCATTAGGATTAAACATTTAATAAATGAAATGAAAAAATGAAATGAAATGAATCCATATAGAAGCCTAGCAAAAGTTTCATTAGCCCTGTTCAGCCTTCGAACACTTGTGGTGGTGCTTCTTCGAGAGGTTGTTGTTGTTGTAAAGTCCTCCGAAAATGGTTATAGTTTTTATATTGCACCGTTTGATTAAGTATATATAAATATTTTTACAACAGTTACGATAATTTACAATATTATTCGCTTCATATTTTTTTCATGTAGTCACATCTTTTGCTGGTGGTGCCAAACTGGCGCCTCCCTAAAATATTTCCACATTTCCTTTGGTATATTTGGGAAGGCTTGGGACCCTCACGCAGCATTTCCGCCAATCTTTCATATTGACTGCGGTTTGTGGCTGGACGAGACCTATTACAGTATGTAAAATATTTGTAAATAAACACAAACATGCAGTAAATTGGTGGTACTTAAATTTTTTTTGCAATTTTTTCGGGGCAATTTCGTGGCCTCGTCGGAATTAATAATACCGATTTCCCGTCGTTGTCACATTATTAATACATGTATTAACCCATTATTAATACAATTTCGAAGAATGTAAAATAATTTGAATTATTTTTGAACTGTACTCAAATTTCAGGGTTTTTAAAGGCTTAACATCAAATTTTTCAAATTGGGTTTTTAATGGATTAGGATAAAACGTGCCCACTTTCATCTGTAATTAAATTTTTTGGAGACATACACCGAAAACTTACGATCTGTGAGTTTAAAATACAAATGTTGGGAAAGTGCTTCTCCTGTAAAATTTGAAAAGTTTTAATTTTTGTTGCTTTCAATACAAATTTTTTAGGGCCGAATTTCACTGAGTCGGCAATCATTATATGTTTAGCTATCAGTGTTGCGATTAACAAATTTATAAAAGTGCCAAAATTTAGGACAAAACGTACTTTTCAATACCAAAATGTACCTCACAAAATAATTTTGAAATTGTACCCCAAAAGGTATAATTGTACCTTCAATCGCAACACTGTTAGTTATGGACGTTGTACCATATTCTCTCTTAAGTAAATGTAAGTTGAATTTATATATAGTATAAGGCACTTGAAAGTTTGGACTCATTTTTTAAAAATCTGATAGACAAAGTTTTAATTTTGTAAAACATTACCAGCTTCCAAAGAAACGCCTTTGTACCAGATTTTGGTCGATTTGATCAAAATGGTCAAGAAAGGGTTAAGTGAAAAATTAATGATAAGTTACTTTGTCTATCTTTCAAATAAATATCTAATAAAAATGTATAGAAAAACTTCAGGCCTTCTGTTTTGATAAAAAATTGTAGCAAAACATTTAGGTCAGACAATACAAACCCGAATTAGGTTTTGCGCTGTCTTCTCTGGTTTCCTGGCGGACGATCGTCATATACAAATACCCGATATTTATAGGTCTAACCCACAAAGGGCTCTTGATCCAAAATATTAAGTATTATTATTAAAATAATTATTAAGCATGTTGTTATTGTTCTTAGTATGCAATTTATGTCAATAATAAAAATTAAATCCGCCAAATGCTAAGATCAAACCTTCAATGAACTGATATGGATGAATCGTTCTTGAATCATTTGAAAGAATGGTATGAAAGAAAACGAAGCGCCAATGCGACAACACATTATCGTCACTTGTGATCAAACATTGAGTCTGTATGGCGCAACAGATTTATTAAGGCATATGATCCTCAAACGATCTTCAGAATGATTGATTGATCACTTCAAGCATTGCGCAATTTATTCATTTTCGTTAGTAGGGCCGCCGTTTTCTTTAATAGATATTTTCTTTCTCGTTCTTTTTTGCTCTTCGCTTGAGGACAAATACAACATTGCGGGCGATCGCCATCACTTAACATTGTTTCCATTGTCATCATTATTGACAACCGCAATGGTAGCACATGCAAAGGTAAAAACATAAGGCATCACGTAAATTCGATATGCGATGCAGTTATTAATTTGGGAATAGGATAGATCAAATGACAAAATCTACAGACGGACAGACAAGCCATCTTTATTATTTGTTCTATGGATTTGTGTATGTTATACGGAAGCGCGCAACGATCGTTGAGGATATTTTTCCTCTTTTTGGGCATTTGTGATCATTTCATTTGTGAGGCTATTTTGCCATAAGAAGAGGTCAATCAATTAAGTCAATTGAATGCAGTAAGCTATGTATGTCTTTGAAATTGTTGATGTTTGGTTTAGAAATTGTCAAAGCGTTGCAAATGCACTTTGCAAATGGTGTGTTGAAGAGAGAAAGAAAGGTAGAAAATAATGAACGCTTGGTTGAAACGCTGATTGAGTGATTTGTATTTGTTGTTTTCAATTTAATATCCGAAGAAATAAATTGATGTTGTGAAGTAGATTGTCTTTAGAAATGTCAGCAATTTTCTTTTTAAGAGAGACTGATAAAAATATAAATCTATATACAGCTGCAGTCAAAATAATAATAGTGACATAAGAAAAATGTTTCAAATCATGCAAACAATAATTTTTAGATGAATATGCATTAGATTGCCTATCGGCGCAAAGTTCGATTTTCTTCTGCTCTTAGTGGATTTTCTGAAAGACTATGTGAGAAAAATAAGATTTAGAAAAAAATATAGAGGACTCTAGTGGAAAATAGCCAGTTGGTTTTGAATCAAAGGCTTAAAAATAGGCATTAAGAAGGTAAATAGCTTTAATCGTTGATAACTTCTAAAGTATTGAATTTGAGTAATTGTCCACAACAAAACTAGGATAACTAGGGCAATATTTTGTTCTTAGAAAGTTTTGATCTACGAGTGAAATTTAATCATGTTTTGATCGAAAAGCTGTCAATTTTTTACAAAATTTCCACGAGAAACATTTTTAAACGAATTTTTTTTAATTTTTTAGGGGTGGCATTTTCTGTATAATAACTTTTATAATATAGAGCATAAAATTTAGATTGGTTAAAAAAATAATTTCGTTGAAATGTGTCTGAAATGAAGAAAGTCACTAGCAACAATCAGTTTAAGATCTATTACATTTTTTTTAGACATTTTGGATTTTGTTTTCATAACAGCAGCTCTTGTAATTTTTATTCAGTGAAAAAATAAAATAATATCTATAATTGTTATATAAGTATATTCAGGGGTCAACATCCAATTGAAAGACAACATTTTTATTTATTCTTATTTTGACAAAACACACACAAAAATTCTTCTTCTTCCCCAAACTTAAAACTTGAAAAAAACGAATTTGAAATTCCTTTTTTGTTGTATGTCCACCTTAATTTGAAATGCAGAATTTCAACGAAATGTACTCTCGTATGTCCGCACTATTATGCGCGAGATTTACCTATCTAGGAATAGTGTATATGCAAAAATTCGTTATCTCTTTGTGCTTAACAACTTTGCTTCAGGCATCAAATTCTTATGTGTTAAAAAAAAAACAGTTTCGATATTGTGGGGTTGAGAGATTGAGTACGCAGTCGTGATCAGTGACTAAAATACCATAAAATCGTTGGAAATTTTTCTTGCATAAAATTTTTGTTGCACTCTGTATTCAAAGTAGTACAACATTTAAACTTTAAATTATTCCAATGCATACATTTTTTCAGCGCCTGAGACTTCTGCTATATATTTATAAATTGTTTAATGTTCAAATTTATCAGTACAAATTTTATTTCCACAAAGTTGAAAATTTTATCTGGTCAAATTTCGGAAAGTCTAGACTCTGGACACAGGACTTACAATCAAGACGAATCAAGACCGTCTGGCAACCCTACTCGCAGACCAATTCAATTAGGCTTTCGTATCTCCTTACAGGTGTCGTCCGCCATTTTGTCATTACTGTAGCTCACAGTCCCTGCAAAATGGTTGATATATTTCTGAAAATGTAATTATCTATGTCATCCAATAAGTTTTCAAAAACTTTGCCAGTTGAGTGGACCATTTAGAACACCGATTTTGTTGAGGGAATGAATTTTTGCATATTTGATTCTACTTCGAAAAACTTTATCCTGGTGGGCTTATGCTTCTCAGTGTTTGATAACATGACTGTAATGGGCTTATGTGGGCATTTTCATATGCATATGACTTTATTTAGTTTTGAAAACATCTGAAAATTTTAATATATTGTAGTAAATATTTGGAAGGCGAATTGTGGAGTTTTTGTGAGCAGAGAATATAAGAAGGTATTTCTGAGTTCATATGGTTTCAGATAATATATTCAAAGACAAAAAAATTTGCTCAATTTAGTCTAAGACTGTTAGGTCCATCAGTTAAAAAATTAGCATTTATGATATCAGTTCTTACAACAATATTGGCTCTATTCTTTGGATCTAGGAAGATATGGATACTAAGAAGTATTTGGACGTCAAGGTTACAGTCTTATAAGTGGTATATGCTCCTTAAAAGATATCTGGCTAGAATAACAATGCTCAAAGTAAAAAATAAAATGGAAAAATCTTACTCTCTCATAATAAAATCGGTGTCCTGAAGTTAAGTGTTCAATCTGGCCGATCTGAACCTGAATGAAATCATTAAAAATAACATAGAATAAGTTGTTTTCACAATCATGTGTACAATTTTTTAAGAATCTGTAAGCTCCAATGATGAAAAAATACAAACGAGTCCTTTAAGGAGATGCTGAGGCTTACTTCACCAATACTCCGATAATTCACCGGTGGTATAGCCAAATAGCGCCATTTTAATATATTTTAAGATTACTTAATAGAAATATTAAAGCTTTTCCAAAATAATGTTCTTTTCCTTACTTTTATAAAAAGCACTATTATTTTTTTTCCAAATGCTGGTTTGTGAGAGTCTTTTATTTTCTGTATTTTTTTAAAAAAATTTTATGATAAAATTTATGAAATCTATTATTAATATTTAAATATTTTATGGATTTATAATTAAAAAATATTATTTGCTTAATATGATATTCTTCCTTATATTACTACTATTATTTTGACCATAACTGTATGTAAAAGGGAAAGGGCTATTGGCTTGGCTCGAGTTTCTAAATACACCTCCCATTCAAACCATATGTTTTTTTTTATATATATATCCCAACAGCGAAGTTGGGCAAAGCCCATCTAGTTATTAATAATATGAATATAAAATTTTTCTAAAATAAGTTGTATTGATTTATGGCCTCTTTATGATGGAATTGGTTTTTGTCGAGTACAGCGGATTTTCATACCATGAACTCCTTTAATAATTTTCTGGGTAGTTACTAGAATTAAAAATGATGCAATAAATTTCTGGAAATAACAGTTACATTTGACTGACATTAAAATTTGAGTGTATTATAGGCAGTAAATTAGCTGAAGAGCCGGTAGCCGGAAAAATTATCGAAAAGCCGGGTTTTTGAAGAAAACTCAATATCGGACCAACTCCCCCTGATTTAAGGAATTGGGAAATTAGTATTATTTAAATTATAAAAATATGTCCTTCGCCTAAATAAATGAAACTTTATTAAACGTTTTTTATGTCAAATTTGAATCCACTTAGTCAAAGTCGTATTTAGGGGGGAGGTTTTGGGGGTTCAAACCCCCTCTCCCCCGAAATGTGGAAACTTTATTCTAATTTTTGAGATTAATTGCCAATGGATGGAAAAAAAGTCAAAATAAAATCTATTTAACGATATTTTTTACTTCCATTGGTTTTTTTTTTCTAAAAAGTCGAATATAAAAAATAAATTTGAAATCTTAGTTATACTATGCGATCAAATCCGATTTGTTTTCTTCGACATGAGGTTTGACTACGGATTCAAAAAGAGAAGGTGATACTGAGCACTCCTGTATTCATAGTTTTTCTAGGTCAGTAACTGTTTTTGATTTAAAGTTCCGTCCTGAATCAGTTTGAAAAGTTTAAAAATTAATAAAAAATAGAAAAAGTTATCGGATCCTTGTAAAATTAGACTTGCTCGAACACCATTTTTTCTTAAAACGTGACGTGATGGGAAGTTTTTGATCTCAGATTCGTGTTCAATGTGAAAAATTCTTTCGCAAAAACTAGGAACCATCTTATTAGCAAAACCCATGCAGTTTTAGGAGACAATCTTAAAATGTAATTAATTTTTAACCCATTATTGCTCAGAGCACCACGACTAGAAAGATCTCTTTCAATGCTGTGACTTCACGAATTTAGGGAATATAAACCAACCTCATCCGGGCTCCTTATAATTGATAATGGTCCGAATTCCCAATGATGATCATTTGAAAAAAAAATGAGCCTCTACTATTTTTGGTAATTTTTTTGAGGTTGGGTACATCATCAGTAGTGGGAAGTCAATGAGTTCACGAAATTATGTCCTTCACGATAAAAAAAATGCATTAGAATGCACATTGAATAATATTTATTTGAAAAAATCTAATTTGATCATTCTGTGAATTTTTTGTTACTTATGGCCATTTTTTCGAGGTTAGGATTAAAAAAATTGGAACACTTTTCCTAAAGTTTTAAGATATTTATCTACAAAAGTCCTTAGTCTCATAGGGTCCATCAAATGTTTCATCGATTTTATGTTATTATGAATATTTTCTTCGAATGAAACCCGCTCCCCCTCCGAACAAAATTTCTGGCTACGGCCCTGCACCTAGTACATATGAATTTATAAGAGAAAACACTGACTGTCGATAATAAAGTTTCGAGAATTCTTTTCAAAAAGCCGGTATTTGACATTTTCTGATTTAGCAACCCTAGTCATCTATGCCACTGCGTTAGACCACGGTCTAAATTTAAGTCCTCCCATCTATGTGGCACCGTGCGGTGTTCATAAGGATAAAAATTATTAAATAAATGCATGAACGTTATTGAGAATAATAATTCACAGGGTTGTGCGTCTTAAATCGACTACAATTTTACAGCCCACGTCCGTTTTCAAAAGCGATGACGCCAGTTAGTAAAATTAAATGCTGCCAGGTTCCTATTGAAACTGGTTTTCTACCGGAGATTTGGAGGTTAATTTCTACAACCACGTGCCAAGTGCAGGAGCTGGAGTATTGTTCTAAAGTTTAACACCCCTAAAATCGATTCTACCTATCTATAAGGGCGCAATACAAAATTTTCCAGCTGATCATACATACAATCAGTTTAACCAACTATCCATCGTTACATACCTTACATATATGAGCATATGTATGTGTGTATGTATTTTGTACAAGCTCTTCATGCGATTCAATTGCAGATAATAATAATAATTTTGATATTGAAAATACGTTTTCGTACTTAAGTTCAACACTAAACGATTAAGCTTACCCCTCTCTCAGAAATCACAAAAATAAAATTGCGACGCGATGCAGTGGGGGCGTGAGCGTGTGCCTCTCCCTATGCCTCAAACGAGTGAAGAGAAGTAGTGAAGGAAATTGCTGACTTCATGGTAATGCTAGTGTTCAATATGAGGCACAATTGTGGCATTTAATCGAAGCATCTTTTAACACGCCTTGGACATTTTGACTTATTATTATTTGTTGTTTCTGTTGTAGCACTTATATTTTATACATTGCTTGCTGCACACTTGACCATAGAATATACAAACATTTTTTTTTATTTCTACTTCAAGTTCTACATATTTCATCTTCTTCCATTTCTTGGCCTTTGTGGTCTTTCAAATGAAACCAGTAATCAAAATTGTACACCAAAACGCTTGTTTTTAACCTTACTATCATCAACACCGGTACCACAACAACCACCATCATCACATACCGCACTCTACCACTGTATGTGTGTGTGTGTGGTTACCTCCTTACAATAAAAGCGTTTATCATCATTAGACTCAATTTAAAGACTTTTCGGTTTGGGTTATCATGTTGATTATGTTGTGTGAAAACAAATTACATTACGGCCTTTTGGTGGTAACCTTTTCTCGCTTGCTTAACTTTAATTTTTTTTTTTCGCCTTATATTTTAGTTTTTTCTTTGAGGTTTTCTTCTGCAATTTTTTGTAATACTAGTGCATCGGCCACTTTTGTAGCCAGCAAATATTTATGTTGAATTTATCGATTGAAGGTGTTGGAATTATTTACCAAAAAAGAATTATAGTGCGGTCGATCGCTATAATCCTCTTCTTTTTTATATAAATAGTATATTGCTTAGGAGTTCGTATTTTTGCATTTTTAACAAAAATTAAGTTTCTCAAACTGTCACAAAAAACCCGAAACTAAATTTAAAGATGAAAACGCATGCATAACGCAATTTAACTGGTGATTTTCATTTTCTAAAAGTCAAGGTGAAACCTATGAGAAATTTTTCAAATTACGAAAAGTAATAACAGCAATAATAACCTAAACCAGCGGTTCTCAACTATGCTCATACCTGCCTGGATAAAATTCTAGTTTTTTTGTAGTTCGGAGAAGGCTCTGGATAGTCTGCGTCAAGGATAAACTAAGCCAGTAAATTTATGTAGTAATTGAATAGTTCCTCGTGAGGAAAACTAGGATGGTGAAGTTTTAGTGAAGTTTTAGTTGGAAATACGCTAGCAAAAACTAATCAAATAATTAATAAATTGAGTCAATCATGCATTATTTTAAGTGATTCCTAATGTTAAAGGTAGTCGAGAATGCCATCAAAGGCAAAAACTGTTAAAATATATTTGAACTTAAGTTCTTTGAAAATGGTATTTTACATATAATTTTTTTTTTTGTATAAATATAATAAATAGTTTTTAGCTATTTCGGTTCAAATTCTGCTGCAAATTTCGAAAACGCAAAGGGGCACACACTAGGTCCGTTCCCGCACTTTTTGGGTAAAGTCTGGTAAACTGAGAGTCAACGAAAAATGCTCTCTCTGATGCACAAAAATGCACAAAAGTACGGGAACGCACATAACCACTTTTCTTGCACAAAACAAAACGTCAAATTTAACGACAGTTAAATTCAAAAAACAAAGTTCCTGAGATATTTAATAAAATGAAAATTGTTAAATCTTACAAGAAAACAAATAAATAGTGAAAAAATTAAACATAAATTGTTTGTCTGACTACTTTTGTAGAATCTTCTGGTTCACAATCACCATTTGCATTATTCAGAAATGGCAGAAACTTCTACAGCCTCAGAAGTTGAACAGACAATTGCGTCATTAACTTGTGGAGAATGTAGTTAAAAATTAACTCATATACTATTAATTAATTTTCAAATGTTTTTTAAACATTTTCCATTTTCAATATCACTTATTTTTCTAAAACTTCTTTATTTATTTATTAATTTCAAATTTTCAATATATTTTCACAAAAGCAAAACAGCTGATAAATACAAAACAGCTGATTATTTGACACTTTTAACATTTTTACCCGAAGAAAAAGTGAGGGCTATTTCGTGCAAGAAGAAGAAGACATTTACTCTCTCATCTCTGCTCTTAATTGCAAGTTTTTTGAGTACGAGAACGCTTTCTGGGCTGTTTTGGGAGAACGCGTTCACCCGCGTTGTAGTAAGGGAACGAAGCTACTGTTGCGACTTTTTCGCATTGAAATCGCAACAGCTGACTTTCATTTCTTTCTGCAACATATAAGAGATTTTTATTTGAGATTTTTACCAGTTCAATTATTAGAATAAAAGTATGAATATACAAAATAATATCGAATATTTCTGAATTTGTTTTTTTTTTGTTCACTTTTTCTCATTTCACTTCCTCTTCTTCTTTATTTGAAACGCAGCAGTTTGCGTTTTCGGGACAACAAAAGAGGGAAACTATGAATGGTCGAAAAAACGATGCGTCAAAATCGGAGATGTGTGTGCACGCTCATATGAAACATACGTTGCGCATTCGCACCGATGAAATCGCATCTGTGTGTGCGTACCTTAAGTAGGAAATGGAAAATGTGAAACTAAAAGGTTCATATTGTAGCTTTTAATATATAATATGAAGAGAAGTAATGAAAAGATAAATTTTTTGGTTAAATACTAAATATTATGATTACGATGCATTACAGAGTACTCAAATACTTGTTTATTGAAATATCTCCGCGCCTCCCTTCAAATTTGTCTACGCCCCCCAGGGGGCGCGCCCCACCACTTGAAACCCACTGACCTAAGCTCAAACGAAAATCTTTTTGAAGACAATATAAATATTTATCTAGAAAAGGAACAATCTTCCCTCACTTTTGTAGCCGAAGCTGCTAAATTCACTTGTGATGCTTCAAACAATAAAGTTAGATCAATTTTTTGATGCGCTTACCATTCCGAAATATTTGTTCCTTTCGCAACTCAACCAAATTAATAATAATAATTTATCCATTGTGCTCTGGGGTTTGTCGTCTGAAATTCTCCTGGATAAAAAACTTAAGCCCGAACCCTTCAACAAACCTAGTACAGGTTTGAATTCAGGTTCAAGAAGAAGGGGGATCGGGCTTAGTCTATAAGCCTGGTGGTTACCGATTTTTTAATTTTAAAATAAAGTTTGAAGGTCTATGGAAAGAGCTATCTAAACCCCCTATAATTGGCCAACAGTTTGGTTTAGAGTCATAAAAATTATTATTTTTCTTTAAAACCTAAAATACTGTAATACATGTAAATTTCAGCGAATAGGTTTTGGTTTCGAACTGGTATGTACCAGTATGAACAAATGCGAAACGCCTCATATGAATTTATTTATTTATTTATATAATTTTAGTCTATGAACAAATTTAATATTCATACAGACTAATAGGAAACTTAACTATAAATTAAAAGAAAAATAAGAAATTAATCATAAGAAGTTTTTAGCAAATTAAAAAAAACAGTTTTGTTAGATGAAAAATCAATCTCCACTAAATTTTTTATTCGATTAAATTCAGTATGAGCTCTTGCAATAGGAGCATTCAAACCATATACAGTTTTAATGAAGCCAATATTAAACGTATCGAAGATACGAAGAACTCTAATTGGAGTATTGAAATGAATACGCTCAAGAAGAGAGGAGCAATCCACATTACCACAAATTATATCAAAAACGAAGGAAAGAATAGTTCTCCTATTACTTAATGATTTTAAATTTATGAGCATACAACGTGAAGCGTATGACGGAATTGGTTCATTGAAATGAAGAGAATGAAGGGCATACCGGATGAAAACCTTTTGTATTCGTTCCAAGCGACTTCTATAACAGGAATGATGTGGTCTCCAAATAAACGATGCATATTCTAACTTAGAACGGACAAAAGCAGTGTAAAGCAACTTTAAGGTATATGGATTTGAGAAATTAGAACTATTACGTCTGACAAATGCTAACATAGCATAAGACTTGGAAATGATTGGATTAATATGGCTAGAGATACTGAACTTAGAATCAAAAATGACTCCCAAATCTTTGATTTCATTAACCGACTTCAGGTATACATGGGAAAAATGTTAGGATGTTTGTAGGACAGTAAAACACTTGGAGTATGTTACGTGAAAGCATTTACTGATGTTTAAGTATAAACGATTTTTTCCACACCACAAATGAAGATTGTTTAGATCTATCTGGAACAATTGTGAATCGAATAAATTTTTTATTGTAGAATAAACTTTTAAATCATCAGCATACAAAAGGAACTTAGCAAAGGAAAAGCAACTACTTATACCATTTATCAATAGAATGAAAAACAAAGGACCCAAGATACTTCCTTTTGGAACTCCAGATGAGGCGACAAACGGAAGAGAAAGTACATTGTCAACGACAACGACGCATCGGCGATTACTTAAGTATGATTTAATCCATTCAAGAAAAATGGAGTGAAAACCAATAGATGCTAGTTTTTTTATTGAAATTTGATGAGAAAGACTTTAAAAAAGTCAGGGTAGACTACATCAGTCTGAAAACCATTTTGAAAACCTGATATGCAGTCTTCTGTGAAAACAGCAAGATTAGACACAGTAGAGCTATTAGGCACAAAATCATGTTGATTTGGGCAAATAATGCTCTTAACTGCGAAAAAAAAGTTTATCTTTGATGGCACATTCAAAGACCTTAGAAATAGTAGAAGTCTTAGAAGCAATTTCCCAATCATCCATAAAAATACCAGATGATAACGATTTATTAAAAATTTGTTTTATTGGATTAACAAGAGAATCACAATTTTTTATCAGTACCGCTGAGAGGCCATCCACGTCGATTTGTGTTGAGGACTTTAATCTCGCAATACCTTTAATAATATCATCAGTACTCAGTAATAGGGACCCAAAGTTTAAGGACGAATCTAATTTGCTGGAAAAGACAACATCTGGGTCATTATCAGAAATAAAATTAGATAAAAAAAATTCTGCAAAGAGATTAGTAGCTTCAATGGGAGTAGAGGCAGATTTATTTTTAAAAAGCAATGCCGAAAGTATACTCGAACAAGATTTCTTTGAGTCAATGAAATGCCAGAAGGCTTTGGGATTTGATTTCATAGTAGCTTCATAATTTAGTATGTGATTTTTATAAAGGAACTTTTTAAGACAATTATATTCATTAGAAAACTTTTTGTACTTATCGAAACATAATTTTTCATTGGTTTTCTTAAATTTGCGAAAAAACTTGTTTCTCAAATTCTTTATTTTTTTCAGATGTTTAGTATGCCAAGGAATTTTATAGTGCTTCTTCAAAGCAAGCGGAATATTGCTATGGCATATTTCAGTAATTTTCGATCTAAAAATATCAAAGGATAATGAGACATTAAGATAAAAAAATAAAGAACTCCAATCTAAGATAGATAACAGTTTATTTAACGAAGAAAAATTAAATAAATTATATTTAAAAGAAATTTTTGGATTTTCATTATTAATAGGAAGAAATTTATAAAAATCAAGAGTAAGTATTAAAGGAACATGATGTATATCTGGCTCGGACATAGGAAAAATACATTCGGATAAATTGAAGTTAATATTATTACTTATAAAGATTAGATCCAGAAATCTACTAAGTTTGTTAGGAAAACAATTAATTTGTTTGAGATCAATACTTAAAAAACTATCAACTAAATACATCTCACTATTACTGTTTATATTACTTGAAACCAGGCCAGAGCTATTAACAATATTAGACCATAAACAATACTTAAGTTAAAATCACCAAGAACAACAAGGTGGTTATCATCTGCTTTATCTAAAGATAAGATATTGTCAACATGGACTTTATAAAGGCATTCTGCACTATTAGGTGGGATGTATGAAGCACAAATAGAAATTCGGTCAGACGAACTTGGCACACAAACAGAAAGCTAGTCTAGCAGAGAATTATTATTATTAAGTTCTTTAAAAAATGCCCGAAATTTACGTTGGACTGCAATAAGTACGCGCGACCCCTAGCAGCATCCCTATCTTTGCGGAAGACATTATATAGATGCGGATCAAATCGACCTCGGTATTAACATTGGACCAAACAACAAGGAATCTATTGTTGCTCTTCACACTTTTTCGGAGGGCACGAAGCAGAAGCGAGAGTTGGAGAAGCAGCAACAGGATCAGCGGCTACGGAAGCATAAGATGTGGGAGGGGATGAAGGGAGAGAGATAAGATTTGGCGTGGACTTATCATGCACATTATTAACAGTGGTAGAAAAATGTTTACGTATATTGTTAACTTCATTAGTTAGATTAGTCAGATTCACATAATTTGCGGTGAATAATCTGCACTTCAGACTGCGGATCTTCTACTTTTTTTAACAACAGTTTTTTATCACTTTGCATAGCATTAATCACAGAGAGCGCCTGGGCATTTTCAGCTCTAAAAGATACAAGTTCGTTGAAAACAAGCAGCAAAGTAATTTCCTGCTTATTACCCTCTTGTAGCGAAGACTCAGAAGGAAGAACAGAACAGTGCTGCCGAAGTTACTCCGATCGGAGTATTCGTACTCCGCTCAAATCTCAATCCTCCTGTCCTCCCCAATCGGAAAAAATCTTCCTATTTCATATTCTTGAATTTTTGGGTTGTATTCTTGAATTTTTGGTTGTAAACGTAAATCAAACTAAATATGTTCTGTTGGGTTATTTTAGTTTCTGTGAAATATTTGTTACTATGACTAGCTCTACTTTATTCATCGCTGGATTACTGTCAAAATTCAAAAATTCATGTTCCACTTCCAGAAGTTTTTGCTTGTCTTTGTGTTAAGGCTTGTAATTTTTGACAATTGAAATCAATAGTAGAAAAACCGCGTAAAAGTTTGCATATTTAATAAATATCAATAAATTAGTAATGAATTTATATATATATATTAGATTTAGAACTGGAAGAATTTTGGTGTGAAATTTTTCAGTTAAAGAATGCTTTAAAAGAAAAAAAAATTTATTGGCGCAATTTTAAGTTTTCCACATAGCAGTACAGCGGCAAATATAATTTTTTCTCAATTTAATCTAATTAAAAACAAATAACGAAATTGCTTGCTGACTGCAACTGTTCATGCACTAATGGTTGGTAAGAAAAGCTACAAAAAAATAAAAAATTTATGCCTCCTTCTAAGTACCTTCGATTAAGCTGGTTCAAAGTACCACAAATAACATTCTACTTTTTTTACCCGGTTTTGAGAAAAAAGAAGACAAGTTTGTTGTAGTTTTTTAATCATTATTGCTTTTTTACTATTATTTATTAATATTACCGTTTGTTTCCAAAGAAGGAATATTTGGTTTTCATATGAATTTGTTTTATCTTCATAAATTTTTTAGCTTTAAGTAGGACTGAAGTTGTAACAGCTGTGAATAAAAAAATTTTTTTTTTTCCAACAAAATTTCTATACATTAGTGCAACTGTTTGCAATTATCTAAGACTCTAGATTCTAAGTAATACTTATTTAAAAACTTGTAAGACATTTTAAAAAATTCCTCTCCTGTAAAGTAAAATCATCCTCTTAAAAGGAAAAATTCCTCCCCTTAAAATTTTCAAAACGACAGCACTGGAACTGAAGTAGCTGAGTTGACAGTAACCGATGCACCATCTCTCGTTGAGGTAATAGAACTAATCGGCGAACGAATAGAGTTACGACGCGCTGTTGTACATTGATTACCGAAAAAAGTTTATTTGTTTTTTGTAAATATTCAATATCAGAACACAGTCCAGATGAAATAATTCATTGCACTTGGCACATTGCGTTTTTGACTGACCACGGTCAACCTTCTGACCACAAATACATGGCATAATAAGAGAAAAGTGTCCCAATTAAACGATTGAAATAGAGACGAATCGAATCACTATCGCACATATAACTGTAAAATTTTGAGTATATAGAAAACTGAGAGTTTAGCTTTAAAAAACACGTCCACACAACACAATGATAAATGGATCTTATTGACAAATACTTACTCTCCAAAACGCCACATTAATTATCCTCGACACAAACCATACATAAAAGCTATGCCATCTGTAAGTTAAAACCGCACTTCATATTTATACACCTATTATGTTATTAGAGTGGCTGTCAAGCTTTCGTACCACCCTGTGAAGTGTAGAGATTCCAACCCGAAATTACGCTGTATATTAATTATTATTTTATATGTAAATAAAATAGTGGAGAACCGTAGCCAGGGGCGACAGAGTTCCGAACTCCCTGTATAATTTTGTATTAATCATACTGAATTTTGTATTTCGATTTGAATAAATAAAATATTTTGGCACCCCGAAACTTTTGTTTTCGTAATTCATATAAACTACACTATTATTTTGATTCGAATAAATGAAATAACTTCTTTTTTTTAAGGAACCAACCCCAAAAATTTTCTGACTGCAGCACTAGTTGCAATGACCTTCTTAACCTCTTCGGTGTGCAAGGTCACATATTTTCTACAAGCTTTTGCGTATTCTTTTTAATTTTTGAACTTATTTGTTTATTATTTATGTTTATTTAAATGGAATTAAAAGAAAACGTAATGCTTATTTAGTTTCTTTGTTTTATTAGAACACGAGAAAAATTACCACAATAATTTTGTTTGAATTATAATTAAATATTTCAAATAGATTAAGATTTTATTGGTATAATAAATGTTAGTTTAAGTATAAACGCGAAATAAGAAGGAACAAATAGAAAGTTTATGTTCTCTTTAAGAAAATTATGAAAAGAAAAATTCAATACGGGAGTCGAGCACAGCTTGGTCTGCCCTCATAATTTAAAATGAATACTTCAAATAAACACAGGGTGTTATAGATATAAAAAATTCATGTTTGCTTAAAATTATAGTGAATGAAATTTGACAGTCTAACTGTATTAGATAAAATTAACAAAAAAAAATTATGTGTCTGCAGGCACTCACAGTACTTCTACTTGAAACTTTGTTGTTTATATGTAAATTATTAGAAAACATTTATAACAAATTAGGGTGATTCTCTAAGGCTAGTATATGCCCTTGCACGGAGCAAGAATAGCACAAATTGCAAAACTTTCCAATCCCTGCAACCAAACAAAAACAACATACACGTCAATCCATTTTGCAACACTTAAAAACTTTTCCTACTACGATGCCCATATATATGTTCAATGCAATGAAGTGTAGTATATTAAATACAACTCTGTACCTCTCTCTCAATCTCTATGTTTACATTTATTTTTCATTTCTTATATACTACAGTTCTACGTTAATGCGCGATCTCGAATCGTAGTATAATTCAGTATAATATTTTTGCATTTTGTGCTAGACTTAGAGAATCACCCTATTCTCTTGAAGTTTTTGCAGTCTTCTTCTCTTTATTTTGTGGTTGCTTTTCTTCTGTTGATACTCTCTACACTTATCGGCACAAACACAACGTAATAGAGGTGGAAAACTATCGAGAGATTTGACTGTCGATAGTTTGCGATATTATCAAGGGGTACTAGCGATAGTATCGAACTTTCATAAAAATTATAATTTTGTGGTTTTTTCGAAAATAAGTTCTTTGCATAATTTGTATGACATTTTTACATAAATAACCTCAGTGGTTTTCCAACTATGAAGAATTTTTATTAGTAATTAATACAGTAACTAGTACAAGAAAATTGAGAGTATATGCAGTTCACTATTAATATGTTTTGTCATTTATAAGACGAGTTCGCTTTTCGTTTACCAGAAGACCAGCTTTACTAAAAATACGATATACGAAAACCCAAATACCCAAATGTGAATACCAGATAATATTTATGTACAAAGATTGCAGATAAAAACTTAACTTTTATTTTTTTTCTTATTAAAAAATTTTCCATTCTATTCTTTAACTGCAAAAATCTAATAATAAAAATTCATCAGCGATTTTTAAAATTAAATTAAATTAGCGAAATTTAAAAAAAAAACCGCTTTGTAGTTGGCGTCAAGAAAATAAACGTCACTTTTCAACTTTACAGAAAGTGTTGCCAATAGTACATAATGTGTGTTACATTTCTTTTTCAGATTCTTAGCAAGAAATTGAAAAGTTCGACAGTATTCGATAGTTTTGGAGGAAGCTATCGATGGCCCACGATAGTCATGGACTATCGATACTATCGATATCCCCATCGCTATTTTTCCACCTCTACAACGTAGTATATGTATATAACACAACAGAGGAAAGTTCCGATATATGCAAACTAGCAGAGGCATCTAGGATGGCTCTCTCATAACTTCGTTTCTTACTGGTTTCGTATGAGTGCAACAACAACGCCATTTTTCACGTGACCGTTGTTGTTGAAGCTTTTGCACTCATCCTCTTTCTATTTTCTGAAGCTTTTTTTCTGTTGATACTCTCTACACTTATTATTTATTACCATATTTATATACGAGAGAAAACATTAACGGAAGTTTTAAACCTTGCTAAACTGCTTAATGATCTTACATGAATAGGTAATGAGTTCCAAGTTTTTATGGCACTTATCGGCACAAACACGACGTTGTACACGTATATAATATATGAAAGGAAAGCAGCTATATGGAATTAAGCTCTCTGCGAGAAGTCGACTCTCTGCATGATTGTATATAGCCGGTTTCCATATGACCTCGTTCGCTAAACACTAACAATGGCATAATTTCGTGTCTTATTAGTTTCGTTTTTTAACCCTTGCTAAAGAAGTTTCACTTCAAAAATTAAATAATACTCAAAAACGTGAGTACACTTATGTGTACTTTTTCATTACGAAGAGGTTAAAGTGTAGTGTGCATTTTAAGAAAAAATACTCGGAAGTGTCCTAAGAATACCAAACTCATCAGTGCGGGCTCTGATGAGATAAAAACTGGAATAACAAGCTGTAAAATTTAACTTAACGTGTTTTTCCTTATTTACACACTTTCCATATAGTAATTTTGAGTTAAAAGAGTTTATCTGAAAATAAGTTCGAATAAGCAAAATTATGGTTTGCAAAACCATTGTAAGTAAATAGGAACAAATAAATTTCCATACTTACACTTACTCATAAAGTTCTGTTTACGGCATATATTTTTATATATCTAATTAAAAATCGTTGATGTGCATAAAAAATGCGTTAAACTTTTTCGTGTTTTCATAATTCATAATTATTATTTTTTTTAATTCAAATTTATTGCTAATGCTCTGTTCAAAAATCAAACAGTGTGCGTACACTAGGCTAAAGTTAAAAATTCCGCTATGTTACGTATGTGCATAAATGCATCAATATTATAATTTCATGCTAAGTTGATGATCTTACTACTTGAAATAAAGGCGTTTGCGATATTTATGTGAAGACAATTTAAATTTCTATAAAAAATGTTACGGAGTAAGGAAATCAATTTGGAAGTGGGAAAATTAATTATTAAATTATGTAATGAAGGCAAATCAATGGAAAAAATACGGAACTCTACAGTGCACTCATTAATACACAATTATAAAACAACTGGATGTTATAAAAGGTTGTCAAGAACTGGGCGTCCAACTAAACTTGATGAAAGATAAAGGAAGAATACCATTAGAGAAGTTACAAAAAACCCACAGCAGAGCGTGTTGCAGTTAACCAAAAATATCCGAGAATGTGAAAAAATCTCATTGAATGCGGTATTATGAGTTGGGAGCTTAGATTTATTTATGGTATTATGGATCGCTTTAAGAACAATTTTTTGCCAAGTGTGGACAAGTCGAACCTGAAAGACAAATTCATATTCTTACAAGACAATGATCCTAAACATTCCTCTAGTCTACCAAAGGAATGGCTTCTTGGATGAAAGAGTTGGCAAATATTTCTTCTGAAAATACAAAAAAATTAGTTCTATCAATGCCTAATAGACTGCAAGAAGTAATTACTGCAAAAGGCAGCTATACCAAGAACTAAAGGGATGTAAAGAACAATTTTACTTTATATATTTTAAATAAACATTTGGTTAAAAAATGAACACTTGTTTAATAAAAGTTTAATGGTTTGCTTAAAATATTTGTCGTACGTAGATTTTTGTGAGTAAATGTAATTCATGCATTCATAGCTAAGTGCAAAAATGATTTCGTAACAAAGCATACTAATCTCTTCTCATCAGCTGTCTCTATCCACTCACAATTTTTAAACCACAACAATCGGGCTCACAGTAAAACGCGAAAATATTTCGTAGCTGTTAAATTAGTTCTTAATAACATAGTGCAACAGGAAAATTCAAATGTCGAATGAATAACTTTCGGGGCGCTGAATCCGACCCTGTACTCAGATTTTCTCTCTCACGTCTGAGATCCACGGTATGGGGGCCGAAACCCATACCCATTGGTATGGGCAGGACCAATACAAAATTTTTTTTATTTTACCTTCTACATGTTTCACAGCTAAGTGAAAATTGTTTATAATGGAAAGAAGGAAAAAATTACTTACACAGCAACACTCCATCAATCCCCCTAACCCACCCTTTTGCGTATTATATTAAGCCCCTACTCAATATATGACTATACCAGGTAAACGAACGTGAAACCTATCATTAGATTTTGATGAAAAATGTTCTCCATTGAAAAGTAGTTGCAGTCACCTAAGGTCAAAATTACCTAGGACTAACTTTTTTTAAGAAATTAACCCTTGAAAAAAAATTTAATAAATAAATTCTTTTTAGCTTTTCACTACTTTTAGTGCCAACGGGAGAAGGGCTCCATTACCACTGAACATTCAGTGGTAGTGGGTATTAAACAAAGCATACTAATCTCTTCTCATCAGCTGTCTCTATCCACTCACAATTTTTAAACCACAACAATCGGGCTCACAGTAAAACGCGAAAATATTTCGTAGCTGTTAAATTAGTTCTTAATAACATAGTGCAACAGGAAAATTCAAATGTCGAATGAATAACTTTCGGGGCGCTGAATCCGACCCTGTACTCAGATTTTCTCTCTCACGTCTGAGATCCACGGTATGGGGGCCGAAACCCATACCCATTGGTATGGGCAGGACCAATACAAAATTTTTTTTATTTTACCTTCTACATGTTTCACAGCTAAGTGAAAATTGTTTATAATGGAAAGAAGGAAAAAATTACTTACACAGCAACACTCCATCAATCCCCCTAACCCACCCTTTTGCGTATTATATTAAGCCCCTACTCAATATATGACTATACCAGGTAAACGAACGTGAAACCTATCATTAGATTTTGATGAAAAATGTTCTCCATTGAAAAGTAGTTGCAGTCACTCACCTAAGGTCAAAATTACCTAGGACTAACTTTTTTTAAGAAATTAACCCTTGAAAAAAAATTTAATAAATAAATTCTTTTTAGCTTTTCACTACTTTTAGTGCCAACGGGAGAAGGGCTCCATTACCACTGAACATTCAGTGGTAGTGGGTATTAAATAAAAATCAACTACCACTAAACCTTTAGTGGTAGTGGAAATAAAATCTCACTATCACTAAACGTTTAGTGGTAGTGGAAATTGAAACCAACTACCACTAAACTAGTGGAAATTATTCCCCACTACCACTAAAAGTTTAGTTATAAGGAGAGAGAGCTCAATTGGCGACTTAGTGGAAGTTAAAATTGTATTGCACTTAGTTGAACTCGTACAATATAGATTGTCATCCCAAAGCCTTATATAAATTTTTACAGAATTTGAGACTAATAAACCTCCCTCTTATCTGAACACTTTAAACCCAAAAAGTCCAATCTGTGAAATTATGAAAACAACATCAAATAGTGTGTTTTAAACTCCAGTATTTCGTCATCTAAAATCCAAAAAGTAGTAACTACACATTTTATTTCTTTACAGGAGGAGCAAAAAACATTGTAAAATTAAAAATATTATAGATTTAAGAACAATGTAATTATGAAAGTTTAGTATCACTTAGTTATTTAAAAATATTCAAATATCTTGTTTCCTTTTTACTTCAAGTGTTTAAATACTTCTATTTGCTTAATTAATTCATGTGCTTGTAGTTACGGCCTTTCGGAGTTCCTTAGTAAAACCGTTATTTTTGGGCGTAGAGGTTTAAAATTGCAGGAGCGTGTAAATTGAGCAAGTGCTTCATAATTAATCAATAAGTCGATTTTGAAAATTTGTGTAGTTACGCTTTTTTGGATTTGTACTGCAAACTGTTTTTTTCCAATATAGAAGTCTTTCATAGACTAATGTGATCAACTCCATTTTCTATTTGTTCCATGTTTTGTACTAAACCACTTGATTGATACATAACTTTGTATATAATAGAAACATAATCATTGTATAACACCGCAATATGGTAAAACAATTTATAGAAAGTGAAAAAAAAATATATTTTTTTCACTGAAATTGAACTTTCTACAAAGTATTTAGTATAAGAAAAAGATTAATATATTCATTCATTCAAACATTTATCCATTCTTTTACAATGCATTTCAATTTGACCTTCAATTAAACTCTCTAGACTACCGCCAAATGGTTAGTGGGGTTTAATTTCCACTAGTTTAGTGACAGTGGGATTTTATTTCCACTACCACTAAAGTTTTAGTGGTAGTTGGATCATATTTTCACTATCACAAAAGGTTTAATGGTAGTTATTTCTTATTTGCACTACCACTAAAGATTTAGTGGTAGTTAATTTTTATTTCCACTACCACTAAAGGTTTAGTGGTAGTTAGTTTTTATTTCCACTACCACGTTCAAGCAGAAATCACTAAGTCCAAATAATTTTATTTTAATTCGAATGGCATAATAAATTCGATTTTTGATTCATTCATTCATCTTAGCATCACAGCCCTGGGTGGGCCAAAGTTTCCTTTGCGATTCTCTCCCACATATCTCGCTCAATCACCATTCTTTTGTAGTTCTGCACCTTCATCGTTCTTAAGTCGTTTTCCACAGCATCAGTCCATCTCTTTCGGGGTCTTCCCTTCGCTTTCGTACTAGGGACTTGTTACGCCAGCATTTTCTTAATGACTGCATCATCGGGTCTGTGAAGTACATGTCCCAGCTATCGAATGCGCTGAGACTTAATAAAGCGAAACACCGTATTTTTTTCCACCAACTGCTCAAGTTCATGGTTGTATCTTACACGGTAAGTCTCATCGTCGTCTCTAACTGATCCGAAGATTTTTCGAAGTACCTTTCGCTCAAAAATAGCCAGTTGCTTAGCCTCAATATCTTTTAAAGTCCAGATTTCGCATCCATACGTCAGAACTGGTCGTACGATGGTTCGATACATTCGCAAGTTGCTCTACTGAGAATACTGGATTTTAACAGTTTAATGTGAGACTTGTTAGCAGCCTTTATTTTTTCCACGATTGTGCAACTTTGGTCACCGCTGCTGGAAAAAGTAACACCCAGATATTTAAAGTGTTGCACAGTTTCACCCCATTCGAAGACTATACAAGTTGTGCTGTTTTCTTGTTTTTATCATGAACTTAGTTTTCTCTTCATTGGCATGGAGCCCAACCAGTTTTGCAAGCTCCTCCAATTTAAGGAAGGCTTCCTTTAAACTATCAATGTTCCTTGCTTTTATTGCTATATCGTCAGCATATGCACAGATTTGTGTGGACTTATAAAAGACAGTGCCTTTAGAATCGTCTTCCTTAATAGCATAGTGCAGCATTAGATTAAACACCAAAGTAGATAACGCGTCGCCTTGCTTCACTCCTGTTATTATTTCAAACTCTTCTGACACTTTCCCTTGTATAAGGATCTTTGCTTTAGTATTATGCAGGGTCATCATTATCAGTCGAGTAAGCTTCGCGGGTACACCAAGCACACGCAGAACTGCAGGGAATTTCTTTCTGTCTGTAGAGTCGAACGCTTGTTGAAAATCTATAAACAGGCAGTAAATATCATAGTTATATTCATGGCTTCGCTCAAAAATTTGGCTGAGCGTGAAGCATTGGTCGGTAGTTGTTTTTCCTCTCCTAAACCCGCATTGGTAGTCGCCAATTATTTCTTCTGCAATTTGGCCAACTCTCCCGTAAAGTATGCTGGTAAAAATTTTATAGGCACAATTGAGCAGCGAAATGCCACGGTAGTTGTTACAATTTCTCTTACCACCTTTCTTATGGATGGGAAAGATTAGAGCCTCACGCCATTCATGCGGTAGAGTTTCTGTTGTCCATATTTGGCACATGCCATCATGCAGCCATTCATTGAGCGTTGCACCACCATATTTAATAAGCTCAGCTACAATTGAAATCGTTCCACTTGCTTTGTTGTTCTTTAGTTTTTGTATTGCCCTTTCTACTTCCTCTAAAGTAGGTTGGGGTAGCATATTCTCCGCTGATTGCACGTCAAGAACTCTCGTTATGTCATTGCACTCTATGTCATTGTAGTCCAAAAAAGTACTGCTGCCACCGTGTTAGGATAGCATCTTCCTCCAAGAGGACGTTGTCATTGCAATCAAAACAGCCATTAACACGCGGCTGAAAGGCCGTACATTCCTCTTTGATCTGCTGGTAGAATTTCCTCGCGTTATTTTTCGAGTTTTGCTCGATTTGTCGAATTCGTTCTTTAAAGGCTTCTCTTTTCTTGCGATGCATTAGCTTTTTTGCTTTCCTTCTTTTTTCTTGGTATTCTTTATAAGATGGTCTAGTGCCTTTGGCCATGTTATCTCTCCATGCAGCATTTTCATAATCGCACATCAATCATTGATGACATATGACGCTTATCAACTAGAACGTGATCTATTTGTTTAGCTCTTGTGGTTCCACGTATTCTCCAGGTATGGTTGTGTATAGTTTTGTGCCTGAAGATCCGAGTCAGATTCGTAGGTTTGAAACTGTTAAAAGTTACAATATAGGGGCGTCAACCCTATGACCGTTTGTCTGGTATTGGGGATGCCAATTTTAGCCTCCAGACAGGCTTTCTTTCGGGAGTTAACGACAGCATTTCTTCTGTTCTAGGTGTTAGACTTATACCGCCCTTTCTCGGTCCTCATATCCTCGTTTGTGAAAACAGGGGTCACCACGGGAAGGTGAGGTCGACGGTTGAGTAGGAGAGGCTATGTGCACATAAAGCAGACTCTATGTGTTCGCTTCACTACCACATTAGAACCCCGATTTTGGATGATCCAGTTAAAACGTATACAAATGACTTTTTAACTGCTGCCAGAGTTCGTAGCACACCATGCACTGCATAAAGTAATTTCATCTCAGAAACTAAAAAAATGGACTTAGTAAATTCTGCCAGAAAACCCCGTCAAAAAATAATTCAAGTCATTGAAGGTCAAAACCGCATAGGTCCAACTTTTTCCCAGAAATTAATTTGGAAAACTAAAATTTGCTTTATACTACCTTAATACTGGATTTAGAGTCGAAAAAAGCAACAAGAAAAAGAAAAAAATACTATTGTATTTAAGAAAATGTTTCCAATCAAAAGTTAAGTTAAGTTCAGTTTTTCTTTTAAACTAAACTTTAAAAGTGAATATTTTGTATAATCTATTTATAAATAGTTACTGATTTTAATGGTTGAGAAATCAACCAAATATCTTCGGAAAAAATATCTCTTATTGAAGGTCAAAATTCATTTGACCTGAAAAATAAAAATTACAAAAATTGTTGTATAAAACCGCGTTAAACTTTATTTAACAATTTATAAGTTTTAATTTAATAATGATAAATAAAATAATTTGTTGTCTTTCTAAGGAAAGGTTGGTTGAAGGGGGTTTCATATAACACTCAAAAGAGTCGGTAAGGGGGATTGGTGGAGTGTTGCTGTCTAAGTAATTTTTTCCGAAGTTATCTATTCGACATTTGATTTTATAAAGCGTCAAATTGTTGCACAGTGTAATTAAGAGTTGGAATAAGCGGATAACTCTAGTTTGCTGAGAATTTTATTTTACACTTTTACTTATTTTGCACAAAAACCAAACAACATCGATGCCATAGAAAATGTGAATATCACAAAACTTCAGTTTTCGACATAAGCTACTTTATTTTGCTGGCACAATTTTATAAACAGCTGCATTCATTCTCCGTATGCGAATGAATTCATGTACTAAGCAACAACAGCAGTGCAGTGAAAACAACAATAAAAACAGCTTCTTATGGTATAAAGTATATATAAGTACTCCTAAATGTTACGTGAGACGAAAAATTACCATGACTGCCGCATGTTGATAACACATTGTCAGGTAATAATAAAAACAAAAACCAACGACGGTAGCGGTAATTCAGCAGCAGCAGCAATTATGAGAGAGCAACCAAACTATAGAATGGGTATAAATAAATGACTCTGATATTGAATTAAACAGCCCAATGCAACAATGAATTTAGAATTGGCATTTATTAGTGTCATGAGGTCAATGTCATATGGCAGAAGCATTGATATGTCAAGTTGTTAGCGGTTATGTTAGCCAATTTAATTGAAAGGAGCGGTGGGGAGCGTACAGATGTTAGAATTGTTTAATAAAGCTTTTAGCTTTAATCTTTTATTTTTCAAAATAAAATATTATTTATTTTACATTAAAATTGTTTCCCTTTTCAAAGTTTATTTTATATTTTCTTTCATGTGCTCTGGTTCGAAGCTCGGCACGGTCAAATATACAAATTTTATACATAGCATACATCGTCCCATAGACAATAGTCGAGAAATTTGGAAGGTATCAGTATACAGATGATACTTCAACCAGGCGCGGATACAAGGGAGGAGACAGGGGGAAATTAAAAAAAAAAGATTGCTAATATAACTGGAAAATAAGAATATAGTTCCGGATCACCAATCGTCATAAGCACGGTACTCCTGAGCAATATCATCGCATAGTGAATATTGTCACTGACTTTCTGGAATGCAAAAAATATTGCTCTGCCATATTTTTGGACATTCAACAAGCGTTCGATAGAGTTTGGCATCAAGGGCTATTATACAAATTAAAAAATTTACTCTATTTTATATGATCTTAAAGTTCTACATGAAAGATCATTCTATGTCAAAGTAAATGATGAAACATCAGCCATATGTCAAATAAATTGCGGAATACCACAAGGCAATGTTTAGGGTCCTGCTCTTTATTAAATTTTTACTTGCGACTTTCCAGAAACTGATGGTGTTACTATTGCTACTTATCCAGACAATACTGTCATTTTAGCGTCAAATGAATCTCCTATCGAATCTAGAAATCTAGTTCAAAAACAGCTCAAAAACATTCAACAATGGTTACTTCGTTGGAAAATAAAGGTGACAAGTCAAGTCAGCATTTTCATTAAGAAGAGGGGAATGTCCTCCGTAAAAATGGATGGAATTACTATCCCCAAACGTAACAGTATGAAATATTTAGGACTACACCTTGATAAAAATCAATTTTTTTTACATAATTTTATTCCTTAGTATGTTTAGAATATACTCCAATATATATTTATATATATATACATCTATATACATGTATTCAAAACCCAAACAAAAACTTTAAACTTTTTCTCGAAATGAGTTTTTTTTACATGGCGGTTAATCTCGGAAACTACAAAACCGATTTGAAAAAAGAATGGTTGGTTGTGTTTGTGTGAGTGTTTTACACAGCAATCAACCAGAATTTCAAGGAAACATTTTTTTTTTGGAAAAAACATCTCAAAACACTTTTTTTTAAAAAAACTAGAATTTTTTTGTTGCTTTTTTACACTAAATCTGGTTGATTCCTGCGTAACGAGATGTATATTAATCAATTCCGTTTAATTTTTTTGTTTCAGATAAGCCAGTTCTGAGATTGACTATCTGCCATGGGCCGTCTATTTTTTGTAGGTGCCGACTAAGACGCCCTCTGGAGGAAAGATGAATAAAAAAAAAAATTTTTTTTGTTAGAAATTTTTTAAAAATCCCCAGAGAGTAAAAGTTCAGGTGGGTCGTATATGTCCCAATGGCCGTACAGAGTTAAGGATAGCAAAAATAAGCCAACAGACACGATTCGAAACTATTTCCTTGACAAAATAATTTTAGCCGCCTAAATTGGTCAAATGCCTCAATGTGCGACTGCTACCCGGTGCCAAAATTAAAATGCGAATCCTTGCATGAAATGACACAGAATTGCGGCGGCAGCGTTTTTACTGCCTATGTTTTTCGGTTGACTGAGACTTTATTCATATTTCAACCATCGAGTGCTGTCGGCACAGAGTTGCACGTGATCAGCTGATTATAACTTGCAACAAAAATTTTATGCACAAGATTTTCGAACGGTTTTATAGTAGTTTAAGGACTGCGTACTCAGTTTTTCTCCATCACATCTAGTTCCCCCTCAATATGGACCTGAACTTGGAAAAATGGGGTCTTAAGGGGCTATTAAGAAATTTCTTTATTTCAGCAGATATTTGATGTCTGAAGCAAAGTTGGTAAGCATAAGGTGATAAACAATTTTTGTGCACACACTTTTCCTCCATCTCCTCCTCTTCCTCTTAAAAATAAGGTTTTAAGCCCCCTTTTTCGATAAATGGCCAATAAAACAAAAACCGTTGAGAAAACTATTATATTGTCTTTGGAAAAAATGTTCCTTGTTAAAAATTATAGGGGGTCCCAGAATATCGGAATAACCTATGAAGTACGCTTTTTCCAGAATAATGCAAAAACTGAATTTTTTGCATTAGAACCAAGCCACTTACACTACGTAAGTAAATAATGGAATCGATTGTTGTTGTAATTACATTAGGCTTCCATGTGGAGCCAACAAAATTAAAAAAAAAATTATTTAATTGATTTAAAAAAATGTGCAGCCAACTAAAATTTTTTTATCGGCATAAGACAAAAGCTGGTAGATCGAAATGAGCGGGCCTTCAACTGAAAAGAATACACTATTGGTATTTTCGTTGATATTGGTGGAGCTTTGAGTACGCGATTTTTGACGACATTTGCAATGCAGCAGGTCAGCATGGAGCGGATCCGGTTCCTGTTAACTGGATACGCTTAATGCTGTCACATAGACTTATGATGGTTCAAGCTGGTTGTGGTCAGTCCGTGACTTGAGGCGTGAATAGAGGATGCCCTCAAGGAGGCGTACTCTGTTCACTGCTGTAGTGTCTGCTGGTTGACTCTCAGCTTGCTTTCCTAAATGAGTCGGTATCTACACACAGGCCTATGCTGATGATGTTGCCTGCTTAATCATGGGCCAATCGCGGCTCCAAAACAGAATTCGGTTCGAGTTCTGGGGTCTTCATTGAAAATGATGGAGTGCACCTTCACTTCTCTAGTGAGTTGTTTGCTTCTGTTTTTCAAACAGAAATTTTTGCAATCATCAAGGCAGTGGACCATGTCATTGATAATGGTTGGAGAGAAAGGAGTATCTGTGTATTTAGTGATATTCAGGCTGCGGTTAAATCCTTGCTTAATCCTCTAACCACATCTAAACTGGTTATGCATTGTAAATCCAGGCTAAATTGTGTTGGAAAACACAGTAGCCTGCTGTTGATATGGGTTCCTGGACACTCAGGAATTACAGGAAATGAGTATGCTGACCTTCTGGCCAGAATAGGTTCGAAAACTGGTTTCCTGGGCCCAGAATCTGTATTCTCTTTGTTATCTAAAGCCATCAAGATTAGCTTTAATTAGTGGGCTGATTTGACTCACAATCGTAATTGGAAGCAACTGAGGGGCTTTAGACAGACAAAGACCATGTTACCTCGAAGCGTTTAACAGACTTTCTGTTATCACTTAACAGAAAGAGTTGTAGTTAGCTGGTGGGATTATATACAGGTGTCTGCCCCGCTTTCTGACAGATCAGAGTAAGCATATTTGGCACTGGAGTGTTGGGAGACGAACAACTGAGATCTTTAGCACCGCAGAATCTGCTAAGATTTATTAATAAATCTGGTAGATTTAAAGAATAGCAAAAAGGAACACAGGATATAGTGCAATGGTCGTGAAACTTGTCTGAGTGCTGTATTCTTGAATACTTCTTATGCTGTTCCAACAAAAAAAAATATGCGGTATTACAGTTATTATATAATAACAGGTCGATTCTGTCGTGGTATTATTTATTTTGTTACCGAAAAATATAAGCTTTGGCAAATTTTACATCTAAATGGTATTCTGTAAGCAAGCGTTACCGAAGAGTTTTATTACCACCTCTATAGGTTGTAACAAATGCAAAATAGCTGGCATTTGCATGCTTTGCATTGAAAAGGCGACGGAATGGTCATGCTTTATTAAAATATTTAACTTAAAATATTTCCTGTGAAGAAAAAATGTATGTTCTTCTGAAATTATACAAAAATATAAAAATAACATTATAAAATAACATGTACGATTCATCCCCGTATTGCGTTTGCTATGCGTTGCGTTGCGAGAACACCGATTGTCAAACTTGTTGACTGAATTCCGTAACAAAATCGACCTGTTGATTGCAAACGTAGTGACGAATCATTAGTGTGCTGTACGATTTGTGTTTAAAGTTGTGAGTGGGCTGGACTTAACCAAAGCACTCAGTCAACGAGGACCATTGTGCTATACCCAAGGATAGAACCAGTATAAGGGAGTAGAGAGACAGGAAAGTTATGTGGGGATGAATGGGAAGAAGAAAGGTCTAGGGTCTCTCAAGCTCGAACTTCTTTGTTTCACTGATGAACCTTAGAAGCTCAGGAAGAGGAAGAGTATGGACATTATTCATTCTCAAGACATCACTACCCAACAGCCTTAATCTGATTCTCGCAAACGCCGGACAGCTACAAAGATAATGCTCCGTAGTATCGTCGTCCTCAAGACACGATTGGCAAATTGGATCGGTTGCCTTTCACTCGCTGACCAATTTTAAGGAGGTGACAGGATTAGCAAGGTCCTTCAGTGCAGCTTGGCTATCACTGCAGTCCCATGCCACCTCTTCTCAATTATCCAGCTCACTACGTCTAGGATAGCAAAAACCTCCGTTGGGAAGACTGACGCCATCTATCCAGTGGAAAAATAGTTATTGGTCTCATCGTTCAAGTACCAACCGGTTCCAGTAACGTTTGAGGTTTTGGATCCGTCGGTATAGACTCTGGACTTAACCATTGATCACGTTTCGGGAACCTGACTTCATATCTTCTTCCGAAGCGGATGCAAGACACATGATTGTCCACGGGCATCAAGAACTGTGGGCACTGTACTGACAACTGGTGGTATATCTTACTGTGCCCTACACCCGCCTCGACATGCCAGACTCCATTTAACCGGAGTCTGTAGGCCGCTCTCATCGCTTCTTTATGGATTTGAAGATCCAGAGGAAGCAAGTCAAGCAAGGCATACTGTGGACTTAACCAAAGTTCGTCTCCACCATACTACAGAGACATACGTGACAATAGGTCTCACAAGAGCAATGTATACCCAGTATACCAGAGCTGGATTTAGACCCCAAGTCTGGCCGAAAGCTCGTCTGCACTGCCAGAAAACCTTTAGTGTACGCGAGACCTACAGCTCGACGTGCGTCTTCCATAACAGTTGGCAATCTAATGTTACCCCTAAATATTTAACTTCAGAAGACAACTGCAGTGTTACTCCCTTCATTTTTGATAGTAACAGGCCATCCTTCTTGCGTTTCCTTGTGAAGAGCACTAAGGTGCTTTTATCGGGATTCACTGAAAGACTCTGCAGATCGCACCAAACCTCAATCTTGTCCAAGACTTCTTGTATTTTAATGTACGCACACATCGTCAGCATACGCTTGGATGTGAACTCCAAAATTTTGCAAATCATTAAGAAGGGAGTCCACCACGAAGCACCATAGAAGAGGAGAGAGTACGCCCCCTTGGGGACATCCTTTCTCAACCTCGACCATAAAACTGTCATCGTTTTCTCCCCCCGTGATAAGCAGCCGTTTGGATAGCATGGTATGAATCCATCGAATGACGATTTCTTCAACACGATATTGTCTGGCCGAAGAGCACATCGAGTAGAAGGTAGCATTGTCAAAAGCCCCCTTCGATATCGACAAACACTCCCAGGGTGTAGTTCCTTGCTTCCAATCCTTGTTCAACTATACTAACACAGTCGTGAAGATCTGATTCACAGGATTTTCCACTCTGATAAGCATGTTGTCGAGAATTGAGAGAATTTTGGCTTAGAACCTTCAGCGATTCCAGACTTTTAAACAAAAACGATGTCAAGCTTATCGGTCGGAAACTCTTCGGTAGAGCGTAGTTATCCCTTTCCGGTTTAGGAATAAATACAACTTTAACCAAGCGCCAAAGACGTGGAATATATCCATGAGCGAGACAAGCCTTGAAGATCCTAACACACGTTGTGGTCCGAGGAGCAACGCTGCTTGCAGTAACGCTTGACCGTAAGTTTCCGCTGGTTCTGACCTTCATAAGATTTGTCCCCATGTGCAATGAAGGTGATAATGACCGCATGGTGCAGTGTGACGCGTGTGATCGGTGGTATCACTACGATTGCGTTGGAGTGGATAACAGTATCGCTGACGTCAGCTGGAGTTGCAGCTCATGCGGAAACTTACGGTCAAGCGTTACTGCAAGCAGCGTTGCTCCTCCGACCACAACGTTTGTTATCCCCGCTTTAGCATGATTGGATAAATGCCGTCGGGTCCAGCGGACTTAAAGTCATCGAATGACGAAAAGGCAAATCTTAATGTCTCTTCGGTGACTATCCTAGAGGCTATAAACCAGTCGAGCCTTCTGGTACTGGATCCAACCTGACCGGAGAATTGACAGCGCTCTGAGGAGCAGCTACCTTGCAACCCGGGAACTGCGTTGCAAGGAGTACGTCATTAACTTCTGACCTAGAGTTGGTGTAGGAGCCATCGGGCTTCAGAAGTGAGTCCAGCTTAGCCGTCCGGTCCCTTTGAAGAACTTTGCATAACCTCGCCGAACCCTTCTGATCTATCATTTCACTGCAAAAATTTCTATAAGAGTCCAAAACTATTTTTATTCGTTTTGGAGTTGAAATATTTATAAGTTTTTCGTTCCAACTTATGAAAAAATGCCAGACCCCATGTCGCATTGGCTGGATTTTCAGCAAATGAAAAATTAATGTTCGATATGTTGCATCAAACTAATAACAACAATCTATTGTCAAAATGGGATTCATTTACAAAAATCATTAATAGCTATTATGCAAATAATATTAAAGATAAAATATCACGGGAAATACTGTCCAATTTGGAAAATAGCAAAGTGATGGTGTGGTCATGAAATAGTAGAATTTACTTTGGCTTCTAATCACATAATTTTTTTTTAGAATCTCGTAACTGTATAATTGTGTTTCTGCTTAATGCTGTAATAATACCCACAGCCAGATATAAGGATGACGAAACGGCGAAAAAGGTTACAATTAAAGAGGCGATGGATAGTTTCGTCGTACGCGTGAACTCTGCGGCGGACTTGGAAGATGAAGTACATAATGTCAGGCAATAGGAAATACTTTGACAACATTTTTGTTTATTTCGATGGTATTAAGTTCAAGTTTTGATCATTTCACGTTTTTAATCTTCACTATTCAATACATTGCAAAGGAGTTTGGCTTTTTATTCAAATATACTTTAAAAATTGACACAAAACATGATGATCAGCAACCCACAGTAAGTGGCCTAATATCTTGCCTAAGTACATTACAAAACAGTTATCAAATAATTGTTAAGTCACTTTGCGGCTGATCATAAACTGAAAACTTTTGGTGTCTATAAATGTGCTTTCAACATTTCTTAAGTAAATGGTCTTTTTCCAAGCACTTAAAGTTACATAAAAAATTTCACAATTTCTATTATACGCATTTCCAAAGGTTCTAGGATTAATTGTGGTAAATTTTCCATGAATTCATTAATTTTAAATGCGGTTTATAGTCAGCGACCATAACATATCTTATAACCTTTGGAAAATTCAGGTCAACATTTTTTGTGTTTTTTGCCGATCCTTTTCTAAAATTCTTTCAGTTTCCTCTCTGTGGGTTTTCAACATTGCACTTTCAATTTCATTCTGCTCTTGAATACTTTTCATATAGCTTTCATCTTGCTCTTTCATTGTTTGCAATAAATTCTCTTGGGTTTTCTTCCATTCATTAAGTAAAAGATGCCACAACTTTTTGGTTGGAATTTTTTTCTAAAATTTTTAAAAATTGATTTAAATTAACTTATTAAAATGATTACAAATGTACTTGGGGCTTTGAAGGTGCTGGTGTAGGAGCTTTGCGTAACTTCCGAATTTCGATTAAATGTGGATGCCAAAAGTGATGCTACTGGAGTCTTGCGTATCATCCGAGTTTTGCTGGCTAGTGGACGGTAAAGGGGATCCACAACTATTTACTTCAACTTCTGGTAGGCTATCAATTATTTCACATTCAATCGTTGTCCCTTCATGAGGCAAAGATGTATCTACACCTTGAAAAGTCACAGTTGGACGGTTACTTAAAATTTCACACCGGTTTTATTAAATCCTTTTAACTTCATTTTTGATGAAATTTCTTCAAACACATTTTTATTAATTTTTATTTTGCTGTCCGACAGCTTGCAAATATGATTATCTTTAATTAAACAAAGCATTTCTTCCACTTCTTTATCACTTCAAAATTGCCTTTTTTTAATTTCGTCTTTTTCTATCATTTTGTTACACTTATAATTTACAAAAAATTTAAAGAATCAGTTGCTTGTTGTGCGAATCGCAGGGTTGTAATTTAATGTTAAACCGAATTATGCGTTTATGCAAGTTTTGAATGCGTACTTAAATACGAAATACCAATTTCAAAAACTAATTTACAAATCCGTATTGAAATTTTCAATGCAGTTTGAAAAGCTGTTTATGCAACCATATTTCAGTAATCGGATTGAGTAAATTCGTTTTAAAGAGTCGCATAAACAAGGTATATGTCGCTTATAAGAAAGAAAAAGATAGAAATAAAAAAATATTTGAAAAATCATTGAATGCAATAGAATTTTATTTTGTCTTCTTTTCTGCTCCCTTTGCCATTGGAGTAATAAAATACAAAATTTGTATAATGGAAGCATTAAATATAAATTGTTCGCCTGGCACATTTCAACGTGTTCCAAATGGTAAGTAGATTGAGTATTGTGGGGCAGAGTCTCACTTTTGTATACCTCTAACAGATGAAGAATACAGGGATCAAGTAGAAAGTTTGGTACTGGCATAGGAGGCAAAAACATACAACGAAGTTATCTTCTCTCAAATAGAGTCCAGAGAAGATGAAAAGTAAGATTAATATTATGAGACTGAGGTAAAAATTGTTCATATCTCAATTAGATGACGGGCAGCAGAGTGCTAAACAAGTAAAATGCGAGGAAGCAGCAGCAGCGGAAGTTATCTTCTTCCCTATATAGCCAACAATGGTAAGTAGGATGAATGTTATAGGACTAGTTTAATTTGTAATCAATTTCCAAAACCCAGTTTTTTCTTTTTATGTAAGTATATTATGGTGTCCAGAAAAACAAATTTTATTTTAAAACTCACCCTCTTATATCCTTGTTTGACCTTAAATATACCTTAAAAAATAAGAGTGTTTTGAAAACGATTAAGGCACCCGTAAGTCTTAAGATAACATGCTCGTTAGGCATATTTGTGGTCGTATTGAGAAAGTTATTAGAGGGTGAAAGTTAAAAGGTGTTTTGCCAGCCACCCTAGTATGTATTCATGAAAAACTTTTTTATTAACTCGCATTTAACTCTCTTCTTGATAAAGAATAGGAAATTAGTGGTCAGCTGTTTCGAGACGGAGATGAGAAGCGGAATATAATAATATAAAATAATGTTCCTGATTAACAATTATAGCGACAGGAATAGGCAAACCTGTCCGTATCAGAGATAAGCAGTTGGATGGAACTTAATACAACTTTGTATTTCTTTGCAAAAACTTGGAATTTTTTTTTTCCAGTGAGTTAAACCAAATTCTGGACGAAAAAGGAAATTAATCCTGAATTTGTACTAGACAGTGGAGATGTCGATGGAACTCTACAAAGTGAAACGACCATTCATGAAACCAGCTCCGTTATGGAGCAATCATTGAAAAGTAATAGTAAAAAACAAATTATTAAAGGATATTTTAACTTATTTTGAACATGGCGTCCCAAGCTCCAGCCAAGCTTTTTTTTTTTTTGTTTTTTTCCACAGAAAAAAATTAATTTTCAATTTCAATCTTGATTTTATTTTCAATTAAAAAATTAACTAATTTGTAGCGTGTATTGTAGTTGAGTTAGCTGTACGACTAACTGCCCATGCGCATTTTTATTTTTTACAAATATGTATTTATATATATGTATATGATTTAGTGTTAATTTTCAAGTACAGTAGAATCCCGATAATTCGTAATCGCAAAGGACCACGAATTTACGAATTACAGTTTTCGATTTAACGAGATTTCGATTTAACCCTTTCATCTCTTAGTTTTTTCTCAAAATCTGGTTGAATTTCTTCAATATTTTATGCAAATATTATAATAAATTAAAAAAAAATATGTCCAGGACTCTTAATCCTTACAACTATCCTTAAGCTTTCCAATGGGGTATAATGTTATAACCTTTATAACCAGAAATTATAGCAAAGGCAATTTACGGCGACGAAGCTGCATGTATACAATCCACTCATTGACAGCCAGCATCAGTATTTAAAAAAAACTCAAATAAAATGGAAGCCATATCTTCCATTTTACTTGAGTTTTCGAACATTATTGGAACATACAATCCCAGGGTTAAAGAAGTTAAAATAAGAAAAATATCAATTGACGTTTTTTTTTCAATTTCTTTAATAGAAAGAAAAAATCAAAAACAATTATTCATTTAACTGAAATATGCATGCACGTATGTACACATATTGGACCCCATTAAAAACAATGTTCTAAAAAGCCTGTAATTTTTAGTTGTTTAAGGCTCTTCTCGCGTATTTTGTCAACCACGAAAAACTCAAAAAATTCTATCAAAAAAAGTGAAAAGTATCTACTATGATTGATTTTTTTCGAATCATAGTACCATACATAGTAATTTTGATTTGCATTACGAATTATAAAAGGTTGTCAACAACCAATTTCAATGTATAAGAGGTTAAACAGACCTTGTATTGAAAAAATACGAATTAGCGAGGGGACCAAAATGTATGGAATTTTTACGAATTAAAGCGATTAGGGACCAACAGTTTGTTACGAATTATTGAGATTTTCGAATTAACGGGGTACGAATTATCGTGATTCTACTGTAAATATTTTGTGCATGTAAATTTAAGTGTTCCCAGTTTTTTTCAATGCGGTTGCCACATACTCCACCACCAGTGACTTCCTCACGTTAGGAAGTGAACGAATCTTTTAGGTGACTGGATGATTCTGCCTGATCTTGTTTGCTTTGGAAGTTCTTTGGGCTCAAGATTATTTTCGACGATTTTTCCTAATTTGGTAGAAACATTTTCTTCATAGACTTCGATGATGGCCGCTTTTAGTCTGTAGATTGAGACGGTTTTTTGTTTGCCCGCAACTAATAAGTCGAAGTTTTTATTAGAACGACAAATTACCTTGTATGGACCGTCGTAAGGTGCTTTGAAAGGCGGTCTAACTTTGTTGTTGCGAATAAAACCGTGTGTGCAATCCGTAAGTTGGTTTTGCACATATTACTGATTCTTGAAATGATTCGAACTACTAACAGGTTTGAGTTTCTCTATCATAGAACATATATACAATGCCGGTCATATCAATTGCAACCAAAATCACTTGTTCTTTAAATGACGTCTTAAGTTCACTAAAATAATTTTTATCAAAAATATTTTTTATTCAAAATAAAGTGTATTTATTGCCATTTATTATAAAAAATTAAAAGTTTTCAAAACGTTGTCGCATATTCATTATTAACGATCACTGTATTGCCTCTAATAAATGTTTCGCCTGATCGATTCGAACTCGCGTCCATTGCTTGTGAACATACTCATACAGCTCCTTCAGTTTCTTA
This sequence comes from Toxonevra muliebris, assembly GCA_963691655.1. Lineage (NCBI taxonomy): Eukaryota > Metazoa > Arthropoda > Insecta > Diptera > Pallopteridae > Toxonevra > Toxonevra muliebris. The sequence goes on along the minus strand of OY829327.1, from coordinate 64,870,043 downwards.
AACGTATTCATGCCAATCTTTATGTTTCCTAAAACCTAGTTTTTAGATTTTGTTGTTCAGTGACCTATAATAAAATTTGATGGGCAACATATTTCTTGAACATATTAACCCTCTATCAACCCATGTAATGGGCCAAAAAGTAACTTTTTCGAAAGGTGCAAAAATGACTCATATTGATGCGCACCAAAGGGTTAATATGTTGGAGGAAAATATTTTACGGAAAATTCTACCATAACTTTCCGCGCATACAAACAAGCTTTGATGTAAAACTAACAAGTTGTCTTATGGTTTATTATACTTAACCTGTTAGATTAAACTTTTAAAACGCAGAGACCCGTATAATTTTTTTCCCCGAGTTCTATCAGAATCCACTTTCAGAACCTTGTTATTTTTGGAAAAATTAATTTTTGTCGAATAGTGTAATTTTCGTTTTGATCTACTTATTTTGTAACGTTTGATCGCTGATGATGGGAACTGGATACTTATTTTTTAGCCGATTTTTCAGAAATAAATGTCTGCAAACAAATGTCAGATTCAGTTTTCCCATGCCAAAAAACCCCTCGATACAAATCTTCATTGCAATAAGAAGAAGAACATGTATCTTCGTAGTATACTCCCAAACCAAAGCTTCAAAAAAAAGTTTTGTATGAAGCACTGCTGATACCGAAAAAACGGTTATCACCACTGAATTCCTTGAATCCGAATTAGTTAGAAACGCCGTCTCCCGTTTGCTACATTTTATGACTGGCACAGTGTAACTATACTGAATTTATACACTTTCTTACAATAAATACACAAGGAATTAATAGCATTTGTAACAAAAAAAAAATGTTGCTGTGCTTTGTATCCAGGACTAATTTATCATTTGCCGAATGATTTTCTTTATTCTCAGTTTTTTGCAAACATAATAAAGGATGGGACTACATTTAATATACTTTTTCTAAACAACAGAACTGTTAATAGGATTTATTTATGAATCGGATATTTGCACATTCTCCGGAAGTGGAAATGGCTTTCGCTTTCTTTTGACGGGTACAGAAAATACTATGTTTCCTTTGCTCTTAATTGATCCTTGATTAAGTTAGGAATACTCGATTAAATACTGTTGATGTTCTAATATTCAATAGTATTGTCAACTATAGAATTTTAGTTCAAAATTAAAGTTTTGTGTCCTTCCGTCAGAGGTTTTATCAGTTTATTCAATAAAATTGTGTCTCATGTTGTTTTTCTTTATCGTGAATATGTCTGGCTTCAATTAAAATTTTTTTTTTTTGATGAATAGCCAAAGTACACATATGTGTACTACTGTTTCAAAGCGAATAGCACATTAATTTAAAACTTAAATGCATAAATTTCTCTATACCCTAATTAAACAATATTTTTTCTTGTACGTTTTTAAAAAATTATATAATGTTGCTTTTGAAAACAATAACTTATTAAGTTATCAACAAAAATATAATTTTTCTTACCTATGGTTAGGCTTAAAAAAAATGCGCAAAGTAACGGTAAACCATATTTTGTTTATTGATTAGAGAATATGGAATATGTGCTCTTAATTCCAATTCATTTTAAGAAGAATAAATAAATACAAATATTAAAAAATATAAAAACTTGAGTCCACATCTATGTACTTTTTCAACGAAGAGGATAAACTATAAGAAAATTCATAATTTTTCATATTGTTTTTTTCACTTTATATTAATCTAGGAGTACACCAAAAACTTATAATAAAAGGTTTTACAAACAGAACTCGTATTTATATACATATATTTGGATATTCTTGCTAAAATTTCGTAGAACAGAAAACATAATTTATCACAAAATACACTGTCACAAACTTAGCCGGCTTCAAACGGTTAAATAATGAGCGATTCGGAAAATATTTTATTTCGACTCAAATAAACAATGGCAATTTGGTTTCCATATTATGATTACAAAAGTGCGCCACTTTATTAAATAAATATTATCAATCATTTTGAATTTTTATTTAATATTTCATAAAACTATCAATCCCGGGGATAATCAAGAGATCCCAGGATTGAAATTTGAGTCCCGAAAAGTCGATCCAGAACAACATCCCAAGTATGTTCATATATGTACATAGTTAACATAAATACTACTCGAAAGTAACTTACATTTCCATATAAAACATATACATACATACATATGTATATATGTACCTACATATGCCAGATAAACTGATATCAACATACATTTTTAAGCCATTTGACTGTGAGAATTTTTCATTCATATGGCCACAATAATATTTATTGCTATTACTAGCAGTAACATTGTAACGTAGTAAAACCCAAACACAAAGAATGAAGAAAAAATGGAAAACAATAGACGCCAAATAAATCAGAGCAAATATGAGACGTAACCACTACAAGAACATACATATGTGACAATAGCTCCACTGTCAAAAACAGCAGAGATAGCAACAGTTTTATCCTATATTTTGTCTGAATGTTGCATATTGTCTGCAGTTGTGTTGACAATACTGTTTTTTCGAACATACTTTTTTTATTTCATTTTTGGGTTTCTTACGAAAGGGAGCATCTGCAGCTGTTGTCGCTTGTTGTTGCTTCCTGTGGAAACCTTGAAGTTTATAATTTCAATGGAGTGCATATTTTGTTTGTGTTACTTCACAATCATAAGCATTCGTTTGGGTATGGTTTTTATTTGCCCCATTCACTGTGTGGCAAATTCAAAAAATTCAATTTTAAGCATATCAACCGATTTTTAAAATATTTTCAAACAGTGAGTACCTATGGTTAGTCGTAAAACTATAAAGCGTAATTGACTTACATATACTTATGGATAATAGACGGATAAGACAGCTAGTCAGCATTAGCAGTCAGCACTACACCTTCGATGCTCACGGGAAATTGCATAATGGGGAGACATGCTGTAAGATTAGAGCTGCCATTCAAAGACTTCTGTCTCTGAGTAAGAGAAAGAAACAGTCCTTCGTGCTATGTAAGAATGCCCGTCTTAGGCTAGGAAGAGACTAAAACGTATCAAAGTATCATCCATAAACATTAAGGGCATAGCCAAATTTATAATTAAATCCTCAGGATTCTCCACGCCGCTTTACCGTGGTACTACAATGTAGAGTCCGGCCGATTTATTGGCATCGGGTTCGGCCAGCATCAGTTTAAAATTATGGGATTAGTATCGGTTTCGATCAAAAAGTGACCTATCATTTAGGCTAACTTTTTAATAAAACTTAATTTAAAATAAAATTAGTTTTTTTTAAGTAGAACAACAATTAATAAAATAAATCTTTTCTGTGTAGATTCATTTGTTTTTTCCGTATTTTTGTTGAAAATCCACATATGTGGTTTACGAACAAAAAGAAAACAATATTTTTTTTTATGTTTTATGTATTGAAATTTGGTTTCCTTTTTGTTTACTTTAATATTACATCAAAATAAAAAAATTTGTGTGGAAAAAATCTATTATTACTGTATGTACATCATCGACTGGCCGATGATCGGTATCGGTTTCAGCCAAACTTTTTCCAATATCCGATCATTGGCATTACCATCTGCAAAAACAATTAAATGTGCTCAAGTGTGTTTTCAAACAGAACGCTGTCACTCCAACCTAACCTACTTATCCTTATAACACTCACAAGTAGATGATTCTTCAATGGTCTGTTGTATGGTATGTACTAGGGATGTCAATCCCGCGATTCGCGTTAAAATGAAGATCAATAATTTCGGGATTGAAAACTAAAAATCTCAGTATTTTCGAGATTCGTATGCAACTACACAAACTTATAGAAGGACATGCGTCGTTGAATTGACGACGCATGTTTACGTTTTATAGTTTTTCTTTCTAACTTTTGTTTGTTTTGTGCTCGTTTTTCATACTGCGCCAGTCGTGGGCAGTGTGACCGTTAAAACATTTTGAAAAGGGAAAACGTAAAATCTTCTCCGTTTTTTCCGCTTTTTTAAATATCACCTTTTTTGTTAATGAGGACATTTTCTCCTTATTCCGCATGTATTTATGTAAGGCAAATTAACATTTTACCTTACAACTAAGAAGAAACTTTTTATTTGCATTCTTCTTTTTTATAACAAAATTATTATCGATAAGTAGGTGCAATGTTAATATCAATGATTGTAGAGATTATGATGACATGCCGTACCCTAACAACAAAAGTGACACAACTCAAAATTATGGGAAATATGGAAGTTGTTTAAAAATAAAAATTATGTAGTAGAAATGGGCCGAACAAAATTAGGAAGGGGCAAAAATTTAAGTTTAAAAGTTGTGTGGTCATTTTTGAAACATAAAGAAAATTATGGAAAAAACGTGAAAGGAAGGCAAACAAAAACATACATCAGCAGCAGACAGAAGAGCTATCCTGAGATTAGCGATTCTGCAGCAAAAAGTAGTACTATTGCCAGCCTTTCTACCGTAAGACGCGAAATTAAAAGCATAAAACATTTGAAACGAGCTAAGCTTAAAAAAATCGCTTAGATTTTTGCAAAACTCACATGGTATGGCAAAAAGAGTGGACAAGAGTGGGTTTCCCCCCTTCGAAAATAAAATTAATTTAGATGGTTCGGATAGATACAATTATTATTTTCACGATATAAGGAAAGAAAAATGTTTTTTCAAACGTCATCATAGCTGTGAAGGAAGTGTGATGGTTTGGGGTGCGATATCATTTTTTGGCACTGTTGAACTTCAGTTTCCTTCGTCAAAAATGACCTCAAATTCATACAAAAAGATATTGGAAGAAGCTTTTCCCAAATTTTCGGATTTCTTTGGTCCAATACCTTGGACGTTCCAACAAGATGACGCTCCAATCCACAACGCAAGTATCATCAAAAGTTGGATAATTGAGCAAAATGTTAATTTATTATTAGTTTATTTATTAAATTATTGAAAATGTGTGGGGATGGATGGTCGGTAACGTATATGATTCTGGACGATTTGATGACCGGGAATCCCTAATTAGAGCAATTAAGACGGCATGGAGTGAAATTTCTTTAAATTATTTGAAGCAACTTTATGATTCCCTTCCAAATAAAATTTTTGAGGTGATTTCAAATATAGGTGGCAATACATTATTATTTAAAAGCCATAAAATATTTAATAAAAAAATAAAAAAAATTACTGTATATATTTAAATCCTTCATTTTTATTTATTTGTGCAGGTGTTTCTATTCAAGTGACGTAAAAAATAGCATATTTTTTGTAGCAATGCGAAAAAAAAAACACAACGAAAAAACATATATATATACATATATGTATATGCAATATTCTGCCTTTACATCGTTTTCCAAAATCAATCAATCTTTTGAAAAAAAGCCGACAAAAAGCTATTTCAAAAGAATAATGTGTGTTTCTATTCAAATGACGCGGAGTGTATATAGAAGAGCTGGGGGTTGTGTTGTGAGAAGAACAGTGTGGAAACTAAAAAAATAATTATTTAGGAAATTGCAATAAATTATATAGTAAAAATCACCTTAAATCCGTTCTCAAAAAAAAAAAATGCTGCTGCATAACTTATAACTTCTTCAAAACACAAAAATGGTATTTGGAGCCAAAGTTTCAACGACATTTCTGAACAATCTGATAATATGGAAAAAGCTCTTCAATTGTTTCTATTTCTGCATATAATTATATATAAGTGTTGCATAAACATTAATAGTAATAAAAAAATATTCGGAATTAACCAACTTTGCTCGGTTGCTGGGTTATTTCTCAAGATATAAGTGTTCATTCAATTTATTACAACAAAAAAGAACAAACAGATAATCGTGATACTAAAAGTATACAAAATATAGATATTTATGGCTGTCGAGCCATCAGTCGTCAAGGGGAATTACATGTATTTCGGTATTCCGTGTGCGTGCTGTAATTAAGTGACTTGATGGTAGTGTGGTCTTTCACCTCCACGCGGTGACGGCTGGAAACAGTTGCAAATCAAATAGCGGCTGCGACCTGTGATTGAACAATGATAGGGCACACCCGATATATGATATGTAACTGACTAAGATAGACCAGGCGGAGGGAGCTAACCCTCTTAAATAAAAACTCCCCTAATCCAAGGTGTCATGCGACCCGTGCCCATTGGTTTGGCAGTCAGGGGATTACCTCTAGTAGACCGGCTAATAAATCCAACGTTTGTTATTATGTAAGTATACGTACTTATGTGAAATCAGCACGTGAGAACTATAATGAGCGGGATGCTAGGGTTAAAAATAGGCTGTCTTCTAAGGGAGCTTTTCTGATATTTACCCCTGGCCAATTCAGAGAGTAACTTCGGCCTTACCACGATATGGGGCGCTGCCGTGGTGGACCCCATTACTTCCCCTATTTTTGTATCAACTGCCGAGCTTAGCTTCGGTCCGGCGAAACAGTCACAGCCTGAGTTCTTTGGCTAAGCCTGGAACAAAGGTCGCTCACAACGCTACAAATGTTTTAAGTAAAGCCAGGGTCTTAAGCAAACCCAGCAACGGTAGTCCTAGTTCATCGGCCAAGTCTGGACTACTACAAGCAAGCCTCTTAAGGCAATGTTAAATTCGCAAAAAAAACTCAGACATGCCTGACTATAAGTTTATTTTACAAAAATGTTCTATACAACTTACCCTTTCAGGATTATAGGGTGGCTATTCAGTTGCAATGCTGTTGGACTGTGTAATTATATATGTATGTCCTATTTAGACAACTCAAAAAAAAATTTAATTGAAATATGCAAAAAATCCCAAAAATAATTTTAAGGCATAACAATACTACAAGTTTTATTAGTGTGAAAAATTCTCGAAGTTACATTTGTGTTTAGAACAATATGAATTAACCATTTTTAATAAACTAAAGGATAGCAAAATATTCGCTTTTTAATATTGAACAAAACAAAAGGTAAAAATTGTCTACAATAAAAAAGGAATTATCTCAAATATCATGCAATTTTATTCCAATAGGTAGTAGGTAGTAGGAAAATGTAAAATCTGCTCCACTTTCCTCCGATTTTGAAAATATTTGATTTTCGACTACAACAGACTTAAAATAATGTTTATTTCAAAATTCCCCTTAAGTCGTTAACTCTAGGATGAGCACAAAGAAATAAAATTTGTTTCGATTGGAATAAGTTGGTAGAACACAAATTTTTTTTTATTGTCTCAACATCGCCTGGGCCTAAATAGGCCCAGGTGTTTATTTTTGTGTGTTGCAAAATTTATAGCAAATTGTTTTTAATTTGCAAAAGGTAATTTTGGGGTTTAAGGAAAATATATATAAAAAATGTATGTATGTATGTAGGGATGTAAAATGCAACCCTGACGAAATAGCAAAAAGACAATACTTTTAAAAGACAACCCTGATTTTAACGAACCTTCGAGACGATAGATAGAAGACAGTAGTAGCAGTGATGTTGCACAACTGCGTTCTTTCGTACCATTTAGGGTACGTTTTTATTTTTCCAGATACAAATCCTTTTTTTTGGTATTAATACTTTTTTATTGCTACCAAATATTTCCAACAATGTATTATTTTTCTTCTTTCCCTTTCATCAATACGAAACAGATGAGAAAAACAAACAAGATTGGTAATGTAAGTGCGGCAGAGAAAGAGACTTATGTACAAATACCAAACTAAAATACAAAGTACGAAAAATAAATGTATTCTTTTACTATGAGAATCTCACACAAACTGAGTACGTTTTGGTTTTCGTCTTTTTGGTACCGTTTTGTTTTGGTATTCGTACATTTTTCTTTGTTGTTGTGTTACACTTTCTTTATTTACGAATTCACAGAGAGCAAAGCAGCATTGATCACTGCTGCGTTCGATTCATATGTTTTGTTTGCGTTTGCAGCAGTCATCGTATTTTTGGTACCCGTTTTGTTTTGGTATTCGTACATTTTTCTTTGTTTTTGTGTTATACTTTCTTTATTTACGAACTCATAGAGGACAAAGCAGAATAGATCACTGCTGCGTCGATTCATTGGTTTTTGTATTCGCAGCAATCACTTTGCGCGGGCGTAAATGCATAATATATAAGATATACGAATTATATTTATTTTATATAATATATAAATTTAAAAGTGGTGACCTTTTTTTTTGGGTACATTTCTTAAAATAAAAATTTTTATTTTTTTTGTCGTTTAACAGATTACTTTGAGACTCAAAATAAGTCAATAACATGGGTCAAAATTTATAATAGCGTTATTTCCAACTTGGAAAAATGTTTCTTATAAAAAAAGAATAAACATGAACATGATATTTAAGTTACATTTATGTTAAGAAATTAATATAAATTCTTCATCTACAAACCTGTAGTTTTGCAAATGTATAAGGAATTATTTGTAATGAAAAATAATAGTTGCGTTTTATTCGCCAGCTAGTTTAACATATGCGAATAAAACAACTAAGTTGTGAAGTCTCTTCAGCCCACTTATGGCAGTTCACAATAGAATTTGATGTAGTTAAACAACGGGTGTGAAGTTAACAACCCTGATTCAACAACCAAAACGGGCGGGAATGAAACAAAGGAATGAAACCAAGAAAATCTATTGTGACCCAAAAGTTGTTAAAAACTAAAAAGTTGATGAAATGTGAGGTTATGTTGAAATAATGTATGCATGTTAGACCATTTTATTATTAATTAATTTAATATTAACCAAATATTTTAATAAAACAAACTCAAAATTGTTTGAAAGTATAAAAATCAGTAAATCTTTTTCTGTGGCTGTCATTTCATCCAAAACTATGTATGCCGACTGTGGCGTAGATTTTTCAGCTGGTGGTCAGGACGAGATTCCTTGGAAACTACACTTGGGTTCGGCAAGTGGATATATAGAAGATGTAATCCCTATCATCCTCGTCATTTTCTCATTAATTATAGAAAAAGTTAAAGAAGAAATTTTGAAATATTTAACAAAAGAAATTGGAACACGACACATAACATTTTTATCCAAAATATTTTTAATAAATACGACATAACAAATAACTTTTAATTACATTCTGCTACTAAATTAAGAATTTATAAACATTATTGAGTCTTTTTCTGCAGTTGTCATTTATTCCACTACTACGTGTGCTGGCTATAGCCTAGATTTCCCAGCTGGTGGTCAGGACGAGATTGCTTGGAAACTGGATTTGGGTTCGGCAAGTGGGTGTATGGAAGTGTTAGTCCCGATCTTCCTCTTCATTTTCCCATTAGTTATAGAAAAAGTTAAAGAAGAAATTTTGAAATATTTAACAAAAGAAATTGGAACACGACACATAACATTTTCAACCAAAATATTAATAAATACGACTTAACAAATAACTTTTAATTACATTATGCCACTAAATTAAGAATTTATAAACATTATTGAGTCTTTTTCTGCAGTTGTCATTTATTTTACTACTACGTGTGCTGGCTATAGCCTAAATTTTCCAGCTGGTGGCCAGGACGAGATTCCTTGGAAAATGGACTTGGGGTGGGCCAGTGGGTATATGGAGGTGTTAGTTCCAATCTTCCTCTTCATTTTGTCATCAACCATAGAAAAAGTTAAAGACGAAATTTCGACCAATTAGTCAAAAAAACAAATGCACAAAACCTTTGCTATAACTTCTAACAAATAGCAAAAAAATTTATGACATCTGTTAGAGTAACTTAATTAATTTATTGTTAATCATATTATTTAGAAAACTAAGTATGTTTGCTTAAATTTTTGCAATTATTGATTTTAATAAACATTTTAAGTTTGTTTACATTTTGCCTTTTCTTAGAATTTCATACGGGCGCAATGATGGAATATCACACATGCACAAACAAACAATTTCATCCAAAGTATTTTTAATAAATACGACATAAAAAATTACTTTTATTTAAACTCTGCCATTAAATTATGAATCTATAAACATTATTGAGTTTTTTCTGCAGTTATCATTTATTCCAATACTACGTGTGCTGGCTATAGCCTAGATTTTCCAACTGGTGGTCGGGACGAGATTCCTTGGAAATTAGACTTGAGTTCGGCAAGTGAGTACATATAAGTTTTAGTCCCAATCTTTCTCATCACGTTGCCATATATTGAGATATTTGACGGAATAAATTAGATTAAGTGAAATTTACAACTGATTTTCAGGTCGAGATTCCTTTGAAGCTAAAGTTGGGTTTTGTGGGTGAGTATAGAGGTTTTAAGTAAATTCTGCCTCTAAACCAATAAATCCAAATAAATAAAAACTGTATTGAGTCTTTTTCTGTAGTTATCATTTATTTCAATACAACGTGTGCATTGATTTTCCAACTGGTGGCCAGGACGGGATTCTTGGGAAACTAGACTTGGGTTCGACAATTGGGTATATAGAAGTATTAGTCCCTATCTCTCTCGTCATTTTGCCATCAACCATAGAAAAAGTTAAAGAAGAAATTTTAAAATATTTAACAAAAGAAATTGGAACACGACACATAATATTTTTAACCAAAATATTTTTAATAAATACGTCATAACAAATAATTCCTTGGAAACTAGACTTGGGTTTAGAAATTATATTAGAGAATTAATAATAAAATATCGTGGTGATGTTAGTAAATTTTTCTGTCATTGTGGTTTCTTTAAAAAGGCTGATATTAGAAATTGGCAGGAATGTAAAGATTGCATATACTCGGTATGCACTAGATGCAATATGCAATATTACAGTATTTGTAAAATTTGTTCTGAAAATATTTTAGGAGAATAATTTAATTTAATTCAAAATTCTAATTAATAGATTTATTGATTATTTTCATACATTCTTATTATCTAAATTTGTTTATAAAATAATGTTAATGTATTTTATTGTTTCATGTTCGACACTGGAATACAATTGGAGTCTATTGGAAAAGCAATTCGATCCAATACTTAGCAGCTATATTTACAGGTACAATTTTGTTTTCAACAGATTTGTGTATAGCTTTATTTACTATTTAGGTTTAAGAGTTTCTTGTTTGCTACATTGAACCTATGGATATAAACAAAATGTCGTAATTGATATATCTTATGAGTACCAAAACAACTTTTGTATGCTTTAAACATTCGATTCAAATCACTTAACTTTAAATTAATTTTATTTTAAATTAATCGGCAATGTTTCAGAACCCTGATTTAAATATTTTTCAAAAGTGGAAATGCTATTTTTGTTATCTTATTTAAATCCCCAGTTAATTTTAAAAATAGTTATGGTCTGCCCCCTATTTTTCCATATTGTTTGTAGACTTATTACACTGTACAACACATTTTTCTAACGGAGAATCGGCTAACACAGGTCGATAGTACCAGTATAGAGTAACAAGAACCTAAAAGGGTTTTGCAAAGTTAGCTAGCTTTTAAAAGATATAGCCATTCAAAATTTGCCTATTGCAGCTTATTTTTTAAAATGAAGTGCTCATTTTTTACTACTTTTTTCAGCGAAAAAAGAACAAAAACAATTTTAACATTATTGAGTTTTCCATATTAATAAGTTTAAACTATCCATTACATGACTTTTGCAAAAAATAAGCAATAAATGTATAGAATTTAATATTGTTTGGGTTTTCAAATTTTTGTTTTATTATAAACAGAAAATAGAATTGAAAAATACACTAAAACAGCTCAACTTTGAAAGGCTTTAACATTTAAAAGCGAGCTAACTTTTTAAAATCCTCTTAGGGTTTTATTACTCTGGACCAGTACTACCGACCTGTGTTGGTTACTTCTCCGTTAGATTCCATGCCCCTAAAATTGTTGCACAGTGTTATTTACTTGTTTTCGTTTTCTATTTTTTTATGTAATCATGCTTAATGTGTGGTGTCCGATGGAAAAAACGGAGGTCATAAAAACTCCGGGAAGTGGGAAACTTAATTGTGATCATCATTAAATTTCAAAGAATGTCTAGAAGTCAGGAAGAAACTATATATAATAAAATAGTGATAAATGTCACTTCTTTTAAAATAAATTTGTATGTAACTGAATAATAGGAATTCTTGGATGAACAGAAAATATAAAATAAACAAAAAAAAATTGTCAGTACTTATTAAGTTAAATAAAGAATATATGAAAGCAAACTTTAAAAAAAAAAAAAAACAAATTAAATAAAAAACAATAATAAAAAAATGTGATAATGATGTTGAAGAAAAAAATACAATGCACTTATGAATTAGTTTCTAGATCGCAATAAAACTTCAATTTCAGTGTGTTTGAAATCAAGAAGTCAGAATTTAACTTTTTTCAAATATGCAAATAAAGTTCTTCGAAATATTCAAGGATTTAATATATATTTAATAAATAGCTCGTTAAGCTATTCGCTAACATGCTTATATTTTTTATAATCCTGATAGTTAGGATTCCACCTGCTAGCTCTATAAGCTCTAAAACTTTTTTAATTGAAATATCCATACATTAAAAGTTAAATAAATTAAAGCAGAAAGTAACTATCGAAAAATTAACAAACAAGAAAAAATAAACTAATTAAGTTTTTCAAAAGACGTCATAATTCTTTATTCTATCTAGGAGCTACAGCAATGATTTGGTTTTTAAACTAATTTCACAAATTTCGTCTTACACTTTTTCTATAACTAATGGCAAAATGATGAGGAAGATAGGGGCTAACACTTCTATATACTCACTTGCCGAACCCAAGTCCATTTTTCAAGGAATCTCATCCTGGCAACCAGTTGGAAAATCTAGGCTATAGCCAGCACACGTAGTAGTGAAATAAATGACAACTGCAGAAAAAGACTCAATAATGTTTATAAATTCTTAATTTAGTAGCAGAATGTAATTAAAAGTTATTTGTTATGTCGTATTTATTAAAAATATTTTGGTTAAAAATGTTATGTGTCGTGTTCCAATTTCTTTTGTTAAATATTTCAAAATTTCTTCTTTAACTTTTTCTATAACTAATGGAAAAATGAAGAGGAAGACTGGGACTAATACTTCTATATACCCAATTGCCGAACCCAAGTCTAGTTTCCCAAAAATCCCGTCCTGACCACCAGTTGGATAATCAATGCACACGTTGTATTGAAATAAATGGTAACTACAGAAAAAGACTCAATACAGTTTTTATTTATTTGGG